>CM042154.1:72325156-72420841 GCA_023376005.1 Doryteuthis pealeii | reverse complement strand
AGAGATGAGATGCTGCTTATATGGTGAGAAATAGGGGACATACAGTAGTACTGGACATGGCTATAGACCTTGGAATAATTTCCGCTTCATCTTATAGAGTGAGAGATCAGATTGTCTTGTCATAATGACATATGGGAGTGGCTGTGCTTGGAAGCTGGAAGCTGAGTAAAGGGTGGGTCTTTATTGTCAGTCTGAGAGGTTGTCGATGCCTGCGTGTATATGAATCAAAGTGGTGCAGGACATACAGTAGCAATGATATGGCTATAGCTTGGAATAATTTCCGCTTCATCTTATCAGAGGAGATCAGATTTTCATAATGGACATATTGAGTGGCCTGCATTGGAGCTAGAAGCTAGTAAAGTTTATTCCAGCTGAAAGTTGTGCGGATGCCGTGCTTATTTGAATCAAAGTGGTGCCAGCGACATACAGTAGGCAATGATATGGCTATAGCTTGGAATAATTTCCGACTTCATCTTTCAGAGGAGAATCAGATTTTCATAATGCATATTGAGTGTCGCTGCATTGGAGCTAAGAAGCTTGTTCAGTATGATTATTTCAGCTGAAGGTTGTCGATGCCTGTTATATGAATCAAAGTGGTGCAGACATACAGTAGTACTGACACCGCTATAGCGTGCGGGCAAGAGGATTTTTTGGCTTCTCTTATCAGAGAGGAGTGCAAGATTTTCATTATCAACAGCTTAATATTTCATATTAAGTGTTATTGAGTGTCTTGTGTTGGAGCTGGAAGCTAGTAAGTTTTATTCAGCTGAAAGGTTGTCGATGTCTGCTTATAGATGCGAATTTAAGAAGCCATTGTGTATTTCTATTTGGGAATTTTCAAGAGAAGCTGCTTGAATGCTAATTTAATGTACAGAAACATTCCAGCAAGAAAATTGGTTAGTTATAAACATAATTCCTATTTATTATGCAAATGAGATAAATAGTTGTTACAAATCATTCATGCATATATTGAAGTTACGCATTTTCTTTTTATTTGTGACTATCGGTCTGTTTTTTTGCGTTTTTCCAATCGCCTTTGTGAGAGGATTTGTATTTCATTCTAAAAAAAAGAGAAAAAAAATGTAAGCTGCATTTGTTCTCATGGTTGAATTAATTCAGCCTTGAGAAAACCCGGATTATGTTTTTTAGCACATTAGTGTCTACTAAGCTCAGCTAGTAGATCCCATTGAGTAGGAGATCAATTCTACACGGTACTCTGCGCGTGACGTTGTGTGCTGAGGTTCAGACTTCTGACTCAGTGCCAAATTAAGCTAGTAGTTAGGTTGGCTGGTTGGTGTGTGGTTTGTTGATTGGTTGGTTGGTTGGGTTGATTTTTATAGCATGTCAACCCTCATTGGGTTAGTATTTATGTATGGAGTGGGCCAAGAGGTTTAGATTTTGATAGTATTGTCCGGGTTAAGGGATATATATTCTGAATTTTGTATTTGGTATATTATCGGCAGGAGTAATTGGTAGCCATCTAAGATAGTAATCTGTTTGTCGTGGTGTCGTCTAGCGAGTAAGTTAGCTTTGTAAGCATAAGGTGCCTGTACAACACAGTGTTGAATATTTATACATGACACTGTCCAATCAGATTATAGTGAGGGGGCACCAAGGTATTTACATATTCATTATATCAGATTTTAAAGGTGGATTGTAGTTATTCTTCTGCTGCGTGTGTTCTTATCCGATCGATTGTTTTTACCCCATCTTATTTGGTGGTTGCGCTGAGAACGGAAGGAATTCAAGGAACGAAGAGAAAGAGACAAAGACAGAAGGTGGTTTTATGGTTTAGGCTTTATTCATAGTCACCTCGTCGTTACAAAGAGAATTTCTCCCTGGCCAGTAGTGGTGTCTTATCCCAGACAAGGCCTAAGTCTGAATGGCCAAGTGATTTTCTTTGGGGTCGGAAGTGGGTCCTTTTTTCGAACATGCACGAGAGGGTTCTTTTGGTGAAGGTTATTTTTTTGTTATTTTTTAATTTTTAAAAATTTTAAATCCCCACATATGCCAAAGAGATTTTGGTTATTTCTTATAAGTCTAACATGATGAAAGGGGAACCACTCTTGACTGATAAATTATTTTATGTTATTTATTGATCTACTAGGAAAAAGAAGACGGGGTGGTTAGGGTTAGGGTTAGGGTTTAGGGTTAGGGCTAGGGTTCAGCGTTAGGGTTAGGGTTAGGGTTTAGGGTTAGTTTTAATGGGAAAATAAATAATTTATCAGTCAAGAGTGGTTCCCCTTTGATCATGTTAGTCTTATAGGAAATAACCACATTTTTTTTATTCACTATTGATGGGTATTCAAATTTTTAAGACTCAATCATTTTTTTTTAAAAATCAATCTTGATAGGTATTCAAATTTTCTTTTTTCAAGCTCAATTTTATTAAACACATTTTTTAAACTCATTTTTATCTATTATTGGTGGGACCCTAACAGGTACTATCACTCTGGGTCTGAATGGACCTACAAGCAATTACGATGAAGGGATTCTCCACATACCCCAGAGCTCCAAAATTTGGAAGCTTCACTATTAGATCCAGTTAACATCATATGGCCCAGGATCTAAGACCCTCAGTCACCGCCTTCTAGCACATTTATGTAAAAATGGTTGGGGGTTTGCAATAAGAGCAGGGAGTGGGACAATGATGTAGTGCTAGGGCTTGACATGTCCAAGTAAGGGACCAAAGTGGAGTGTTGCATGGTCATGAACTGCTTCACCTACGGTACCAAGAATCCATCCTTAAGCATCATGGGTCAGCATCCACAGCCACAGGTCGGTGCGCCCATTGGGGGATTTTACCCCCTATTCTTAAATAGTAGTATCAATGTCATCATGGACCACTGTGTTAACTATAAAATAGTATGTACATTTTTTCAAGCCTTCTAAATAGAAGCATCAATATGCATCATATAACCAATGTTAACTATAAAATAAGTAATTAGAATTTTCTAATGCCTTTCTAAATGGAGAGCATTCATGTCATTATGGACAGCTGTTTACTATAAAATGTGTAATAAAAATATATCTAAGGTAGGGTGGTTGTCTCCCTTGGTCTATTGTGCCTCTTTTCAAACCAAACAATCACAGGCCTGCAAACTTTAGCGGCAAAATTGAAGATAAGAATTCTTCCTCTTCAGAACCATCTTGGGATGGACGTAAGAAAACGTTGCTTCCGAATTTAACAGATATGGGAAGGACGTAACATGTCACTCTCTAATTCAGCAGATATGAAAAAAGGGGCCATTGTAAGTGTGATAACTTACCTACTTTACAAGGACTCAGTTAAGTGGAATTGTATTCATTATATTTATGTAATTAACATTTCACGCAGACAATACCATCGTTTACAATCACGAGTATTTCAAGTGTAATTTCTTGTTTGTGTAAATGTATTAATACGTTATTTGAAATTCCATGTTGTGTTCATTTGTTTTCTGTTTTTAACTCCTGTCTGTTGTGTTGGAGGTGCATGGTGTAATGGTTAGAGTCATAGGAAATGGACTCGTCGACCTGAGTTCAAATCCTGGACGGAGCTACAGTTAACATAGCGCTAATACCCTTGGGTAAGGTATGAATCCAACTACTCTCCCTCCAGCTATGGGTAAATAGTAGGGAAGACTGGGCTTGTTAACCTTGGTTAGGAAACCAGTCTAAGAGAAGGAAAACTCTGAATTCAAACCTGTTAATACTCCGCTCGGGGTGTTAACTATTAGAATAAGCTCCTTCCTAATTAATGATCTATTTCACTAATAATTTTAAAATTCTGTTGAACATTCCCAGCGTAAAACAGCATAAATGCTAATTAGAATTCTTCACTTCTTACTGAACAGAAGCATCAGTATCATCAAGGACTGCTATTACAATGGAAACTGTAATGGTTCATAAGTTTGAGATTCTTGTTATATCAGGTTTGGAAAAACAAAGAAAAAAAGGATCATATTCTAAAAATAGACAAAGCCAGACTAACCTACGCCCAAAATTCAAAACTAACAGACATTCTGAGAGCGGGGGAAGGAAAGGATTTTTCTAGTAGTAAGAGGCAGAAAGGTAGATGGCCAGCAACCAGGCCAGTCATGAATACTAATCCTCCTCGAACCAGGTGAAATGAACAAATACAAATAAGCTTTAACACTAATAAGAATTTGTAAAAGGAAAATTCCTCAACCAATCAACTCCTTTGTAACTTGTTGTTCATTTGATACAATTTATAATACACATATAAAGGACAATTTTTATTATGATTCAAACTTCTTTGTTTATTACTTGTACTGTTTTGCTTGTTTCTTTAATTTTACATTTCACATAAAATTTACCTCCAAACAACATACAACAGAAACCAAATGAGTTATCTAGTTACTAATAAAATCATTTAGTGTACTGACTGTTCAGCATAATAAAATGGTTTCAAATTCAGATGTTGATATTGTAAGGGAGGACAGATATTCTATACTGATAAAAGGATATAACATGATATCTTTAATTATATCTTTATCAATCTAACCACAACATCTTATTATAATGGAGATTGTGTGTTTTTCTGTCTGTAACCGAAACTATATTCCTACTCAAGTCACAATTCTCTTAGTTATTGACATCACATTCTCCATGATTTTATTTTTATATAACCTCAATAAAATTATCTTACATTTAATACTGTTTACTGTCTACATGCTGACAACATGCAATTATATTATATATACAACAAAATAGCGGTTTACAGTGTAATACAGTATTAATTTGCATATTAATATTAAAAAATCGAATTTAATAAATATGTGCTTAGTATTATTGATTTCTAACGGTTTGGTTTTATTTTAATGAATATAAGCAACAATCTCTTCAATGAATCTTAAATGAAATCCATTAACAAGATAAAATAACTGTCATTTTATTCTTTACTTCCTCTTATAACTAAATACTTAAATTAGAAAAAATAACAATGAAAGACGAGAGTGATGGAAGAGTAAGTTTCAGTTGTTCCATTTTTTATTATACTCCCTCTGTTTCAAATCTTTTATTATACTCCCTCTGTTTCAAATCTTTTTATCTGTATTCTTATTTAGTTTCATTAGCCTTTCTAATTTAATACAATATTTTATTACATTAAAACTTAAATACTTGCACCCGGAGGGTGCATATATTTGCTAGTAGTAATAGTGTACATGGATGGAGACAGAGTTCAGGTTGCACCAAACATATTTATTTACATGATGTTAAGGAAAAATTATCTGCAAAAGCAGCTTATGTAAATAAATTGAACCAGATTTTCTATGAAAACTGAAAAAAGATATATATATATATATATATATATATATATATATATATATATATTTAATATACCAAACTTGTTGGTAAATCCTCGCAGTGAAAAAAAAAACAGCAAATAGTTTGATTGTAAAAATATACTACCAAACATCACCCGGGGAAAAAAATTATGGAAAAAAGAAAAGACCAAGATAATCATACCAACCAAAAATAATCTATTGGTACAATATTTGGCCAAAGAAAAAACAATTTATATGTATATATATATATATATATATATATATATATTCATACAAAACCGCCAGGAACTAAAGCTAATAAGTACAAAGTGCTCAATACCTAAGTAGAGCAAATAATAAAGATAAACCTAATGAGTCAGATAAACCTACTATGTCATATTGTTTATATCATTTTGTTTGGTTTGGTTTGGTTTGTTTTACGGCATATCAACCTCAGTGGGTTATTTAATGCCGGCAAAGTTGTGAAATAAATTCATTCTTAATGCATAATACAATTTATTTATAAACTCATGTTTTTCTATTTAACCCATAGATGGGACCCGAACAGGTACTACCACTCCGGGTCAGAGTGGACCAGGGAGCAATGGTGATGAAGGGGTGCTCCACATTCCCCAAACCTCCAAAACTGGAACCTCACCATCAGAGAGTTTAACGTCATCCCCAGGACATTTATATTATTTTCTAACAACATGACTAGGAAGAGACATGCTTTAATGTTTCTTTCACAGGGACAATGTTTAACTCTTTGCCTACTTTAAACCGTTCACAGCAACTCTCCTACCACACCCAAGCAAAGTACAAAAACTCATGGTTAGTTCGTTATATTTGAGCAGAAAAAACTTAGATTACAATAATGATAGGAATTTATTTTGATAGAATGAGTTCTGAGGTGAATAGATAGTGAACTTTGCAATATTCCATCATACAGGTAAATAATACCAAGAAAATTTGGTAGGCAAAGAGTTAAAACAAATTTCTTTTTTAAATAAATGAATAAGTTAATAAGTAAGTAAATAGATAAATAAATAAATAGATGAATAATAATAATAATAATAATAATAATAATAATAATAATAATAATAATAAAGGAAAATGAAAAAATGGACAAATATCTGGACCTTGCCAGAGAACTGAAAAAGTTATGGAATATGAAAGTGAAAGTTATACCAATTGGAACGGTCCCAAAAGGATTGGAAAAGGGTTTGGAAAGTTTGGAAATCAGAGGAAGAATTGAAACCATTCAGAACACTGCACTGCTGCAATCTGCTAGAAAACTCAGAAGAGTCCTGGAAACCTGAGGAGACTTGCTGTTACTCAGACTCCAGTGAAATAATAATAATAATAATAATAATAAAGTCTTGGAGAAAAGACTGGAGGAATTGGAAATCAAAGAGAGAACAAAGACCATCCAGACAATAGCATTGTTAAGATGAAAGCAAAAAGACAAGCAAATATTTAGACATTGCCAGAGAACTAACAAACTGTGGAACATGAAGGTCGCATTGATGCCAATTGTAGTTGCTGCCCTTGGAATGGTGCCCAAAGTCTTGGAGAAAAGACTGGAGGAAATAGAGATCAGAGGAAGAATAAAGACCTTCCAGACAACAATATTAAGATCAGCTAGAATACTCAGAAGAGTTCTGAAGAGCTGATTGGTTGGTTGGTTGGTTGGTTCATTGGTTCATTGGATTTTACGGCATATCAACTTTGTTGGGTTATTTTATGCCAAAGATGTTTTGTTTATTTATTTTTAATGTATATTCAATTCTTTTTAAACTCAATTTTTTTAAAAACACATTTTTTTAAACTCATTGTTTTTTCTATTTAACCCATAGATGGGACCCTAACAAGTACTACCACTCCGCGTCAGAGTGGACATGAGAGTAATGGCAATGAAGAGGTACTTCACACTCCCCAGAGCTCTAAGACTGAAACTTTCCCATTAGATGCAGTTTAACATCATATCCAGGACACCTGGTGAGCTGAGGAGCTTTGCAGTCACTCAGAATGCAGTGCAAGACCACCAATTAAAACTAATGTGAAAAACTTGCAACCAGTGACATAAAAAGCAACAATGAATACTTGGATCATGTAACAATTTGGAGAAGAGGTGGGTAACCTCATAGACCTAAGAAATTCCATGGAGAACCATTGTCACCTTGATAACCTATTTGGTCTTTTGGTAATTGGAATTGAAATCGGATATCTAAAGAATATCTTCTTGCACATATATGATAAAAAGGGTTTGCCCTAAGGACAATAAGGTCAGGACAGTCCTATAGGTGCTAGGGCTTGACATGACCAATTGATCAGAGGAGGCTTGACCAACTGCCCGTCTAGCCTAAGAAAGGGCCAAAGTGGAGTGTTACATGTTATGGACTGCTCTGCCACCAGGATTCCGTCTTTAAGCATCATGGTTTGCCACCCAAGGCAAAAGTCACACAGTTTTGTTTAGTTGATTCTTTGTTTGGGGTCTTTTTGTTGTGTTTCCCCGCCCATCCCCACTTCTTACATTCATTGTAAATAAAATTTACTTTTTTACAATTTGGTTTAGGTAGGACTGAAAGATGGAATATTTGAAAAAAGATATAAAATAAAATAAATAGATAATAATAGATAATAATAAAATACTTTTTTATTATTATTAATTTAATCATTATTTTAATTATAATTATTTCAATATTCAATTATTTAATACTCTATGTATATTTGATATTTCATTTAATTACTAGCAGAACCTGTGGATATACCACAGTATGATAATATATTTATTACAACATTTGATATGTTTACTTAAGGGCTATTGCTAAATAGTTCAATATGTAAAAAGTATAATAATCTTGATTTAACTCTCTCTCTCTCTCTCTCTCTCTCTCTCTCTCTCTCTCTCTCTCTCTCTCTCTCTCTCTCTCTCTCTCTCTCACTCTTTTTTTTTCCTTTTCTTTCTTTCCTTCTTTTCATCTGCTCATTATGTTTGATTAAAAACAGATTAGTATGATCGCTTCCATGCGCTCACCCCTCTCTTTATCTTTCCCCTTCTTTCTTTCTTTCTTTCTTTCTTTCTTTCTTTCTTTCTTATCATATTTTTCTGTGTGGGATGTCCTTTTTCTTCCCTTTCTTTCTTTATAATGAAAATAGAATAGACCATTATTTAACTGAGGTGACAACATGCATTAAGAAATAAGAATTCAGTGGATCAGCAACACCAAATAATCAGGATTTACATTTTTTTGCATTTCATCTTGGATGATTTTCACAGTCTCATTTTTAACCAGGGGGTGTTGTAAGATGATAATGGTTGTATAATTAAGTGTAGCGTTAGTTTCGTATTTGCCTGGGGGAGTTGTCTGCCCGTTTAGTTCGCTGGTGCCCGCTAGGGGTCCGTTTTATATTTAAGCGGCTAGTTCAAACGCTTCTTTCTCTTTCCTGGTTCCTCAACCTACGAGACACATGGGGTAGACACGGTCTACCCCTTCTCGTTGGGGCTTTTGGCCCTCCTTACATTACTGTAAGTTATACACAGCATGGACTATCCCTAGTCTCATGTCTGTGGCTTTTCTGTATATCTTGTACCATTCATGAATGTGTATTTATCTTTCTACATGTAACTTTGTTTTACCTATGTATTATGTATCTTGTTATATCCATGTGCTGTATATGTATCAAATGTTTTGTTTATCAAACCTTTGTCGGAGTCTTGTATTCAAGTATATATAACTTTGAATCTTTTCTTACATAAGGAACATGAGTATTGATACATAGATTTTGATTTAATAATAATTTCAATCATTATCTTAATTCTCATTACAAATAATAAATAGAAATATGAATTTATGAAAAAAATTGTGTATCCACTAAGAATGAATTTATTTCAAAACTTTGTTGGCAACCGAGGTTGATATGCCGTAAAACAAAACAAACAAACAAACAAAAATAAGGAATTTTTTGGATTATTCAGACTATTGTCCTTATCTTTATTGTTATCTGTACAACGTTTCGGCTGATATGCCCTCCAGCCTTCTTCAGGTATTTCTTGTCTGACTCGAAGAAAGCCGGAGGGCACATCGTTCGAAATGTTGTATAGATAACAATAAAGATGAGGACAATAGTCTGAATAATCCAAATAATACTAATTATCAAGCTTCATCTCAGAAATTAATAGAAATAAAAACAAATAATGAATAATAATAGAATAAAAGATATAAAAATGTTTAAAAGATATAAAAGTTAAACACTAGATATATGTCAAGGATTTCCTTGCTTTTATTTCCTCTTGTAGATTTTTGTTTTTTGTTTGGGTTTTTTTTGGGGGGGGGGTCTTTGGTTGGGTTTTTTTGCTGTTGTTGTTGTTTTTCTGATATCCTATGAATGAGTTTTCTGTTTTGCTATGAATGAGTTTTAGGATGTTTTGATTTTCCAATACTACAAATGTTATGTTTGCTTTGTAAAGACAAGAAATGTCAGACAAATGAAGAACTTGAAGTTTTCTATGTTCAATATTTGCCAAATAGATAAATCACAATGTTAAACAAAACAGAAAAGGTTGAGATAATCATGACTCATTGGATTATTATTATTATCTTTTTTTTTTTTTAGGTTTTTAAAGGTCCTTTTTTTTGTTATTATTTTCTCTCTTTTTATTCAATATATTAATTTGAATTCTCTTGTATATTATTCCTCTCTCTCTCTCTCTCTCTCTCTCTCTCTCTCTCTCTCTCTCTCTCTCTCTCTCTCTCTCTCTATTCACACACATATACACACATACACATATGCACATACACACACACATATACACATACACAGAAACATACTTTTTTTAGGTTTTTTTTAGGTCCTTTTTTGTTATTATTTTCTCTTTTTTTATTCAAATATTAATTTGTATATTCTGTTCTCTCTCTCTCTCTCTCTCTCTCTCTCTCTCTCTCTCTCTCTCTCTCTCTCTCTCTCTCTCTCTCTATTCCCACACATACACGTACATATTCACATACACACACATATAACCACACAGACACACATATATATACACAAACACACACATGTATTCTTCCTTTATGATTAATATCAGTTGACACACATGCAAACACACACATGTATCCTTTTAGTATTAGCATCAGATATTAGTATCAGATACACAGATATACACATGCACATACACACACACACATATACATACACGCATACACATGTATTCGTTATCATTGGTATCAGTTGAAACACAGATGAACAAATACACACACACACACATACACAAATATATGTATATATATATTCATATATATATGTGTGTGTGTGCTTATATATATAATATATATATATATATATATATATATATATATATATATACCTGTTTATAATTTATTGTTTGGGATTTAGTATGAAGCATTAGGTATGAAATATAAGAAACTCAGTTTTTTAATATTAAGTTTTGTTTTATTTCGTTAAATTTTCGGGCCGTTTGCGCCTCTTCTTCAGAACTCTTAAACTGGCTGGTTTGGTCGTCCTGGCATCTTATATATATATATATATATATATTTATAAATGGAAAAGTTGACTTACCGGTGAATTTGGTCACGATGGTTAGTAAGTGTGGAATTCAGGTGGGTAAGTCAGTGATATAACAAATACAAAGTGCTCAATACTAAGTAGAGCAAATTTATTATGAAATGGGTACAAGAGATAACCTACTGCTATTAATCGGTGTCTCGATTAATTCAGTGGATTTAACCCTGAAGATCCTTATGGTGAAACTTGAGTAGGTTATCTCTCGTACACATTTCATATATATATATATATATATATATATATATATACACAAATACACAAACACACACACAGACACACATATACACACACATGCACATATACACACACATATGCATACACACACACACATGTATTCTTTTATTATTGATATCAGTTGAGGATAGAAAAGGAAATGTTTTAGAAGAAATAAATTGGAAAACAAAAGTGATATACAAAAGATTTATCATTTAATTTTTTTTAAAAACTGTATAGGATATGCACATGCATGCACACACAACACACACACACACACATACACGCACACACATACACACGCACACACACACACACACACACACACACACAGTGCCCTGTCGGCTGGGACTGTAGAATACACCGACTGCACTTCTGAAGAGGAGTAGGACATCCCTCCCAATGGGGTCACCTGTTGGCCATGGGTGGCGAAATCCTGGTGGATGAGCAGTTCATGACATGCAACACTCCACTTAGACCCTTACTTAGGAGAGTCAGGTAGTCAGAGTCAGATTAAGGCAATCCCCAACCCTTTTTATCATATGGGTGCTGAAGGCAGTGGCTGAGGGTCTACATGTCCTGGGAATGACGTTAAACTCTATCTGATGGTGAGGTTCCAGTTCTGGAGGTCTGGGGAATGTGGAGCACCCCTTCATCACCATTGCTCCCAGGTCCATTCTGACCCGGAGTGGTAGTACCTGTTAGGGTCCCATCAATGGGTTAAATAGAAAAATGTGTTTTTATAAAAAAAATTGAGTATCCATTAAGAATGAATTTATTTCAAAACTTTATCGGCATTACCCACCGAGGTTGATATGCCATATAACATAACAGACCAAACCAAACCACACACAGACTCACACACACACATACACAACACATCAAATTACTTATATTGATGTTTTATCTATCCATCATTCTATCTGTGTGTGTGTCTGTGTAGTGTGTGTGTCTATGTGTGTGTGTGTGTGTATATGTGTGTGTGTGTGTGTGTATGTGTGTTACAGTTTGATTCTTACAATTTAGCATTTTTCACCAAAAAGATGGCCAGAGAATTAGAAAGTATCGAACAAAAACTTGTCCGACAAGAATTGTCTGTACAGTTTAACACAACATGTTTAAAAGAAAAAATGCTGCCAATAGCTCAGTCGGTAGAGTGTTCGGCTAGAAACCACAAGGTTCCTAGTTCAATACCGGTCCTCGTCAACTCAGCGTATGAGTAGCACAGGGATCTGTGCGGTAAAGTAAGGAGCTGATGGTAGGTGTGGCACTCCACCTCAGACGCCAAAACAATCTCCTTGGTCTAGCGCTATTGAAAAGGGGACAGACTCCCTCGCTGACTGGCTGATACCAACTTTAGGCCGCCCCAACGACTTTATTTTACTTTATATATATATATATATATATATATATATATATATATATATATAAGAAGTTTAATTAAACAATCATATTTTATTCTTTGCAACCAATATTTGTTTTAAAACAATAAATGTAAATTAATGTAAGATATATAAATATGCATTGATGTATTTTCCCAGCAATTAAATCTCCATAAATTCAATTCCATGTATTTGTATTGTTCTTTTAGATAATAAGTATTTTCTATAAGAACAATACAAATCAACACTAATTAACACTTGTTTAGAGTAGAAATGGAAGATTGAATTAGAATTCAATATAATTGTTATTGAGTAATTTTATCATTCTCATAATGATAGTCTTTTTAACAATATTATTGATTTTGAGAAAATTTGCATCATCATCATCATCATCATCATCATCATCACGTTGTGCTAGTAGCACGGATATCCATGACAATCTCTCGCCAACCGTCCCTTGTAACACTACACTCTCCTTTTGGACTGGAGAAATTTTAAAATGTTAGTTACTTTACCCTCTCCTAGTCGGAAAGAGGTTATTTCCTATAACTCCAACCTAAAAAAGGGGAACCACTCTGAATGAATTTTATCTGTTAATTAATCTACCCGTTATTTTCCCATTAAACTAACCCCTAACCCTAACTCTAACCCCTAACCCTAACCCCATCTTCTTTTTTCCTAGTAAAAGTAAAGTCATCGGGTGGCCTTATGTCGGTATCAGCCAAACAGTGAGGGAGTCTATCCCCTTTTCACTAGCGCTAGACCAAGGAGATTGTTTTTGCATCTGAGGTGGAGTGCCACACCTACCATCTTTTTCCTAGTAGATCAATAAATAAATAAATAATTTATCAGTCAATCAGAGTGGTTCCCCTTTTTTTAGGTTGGAGTAATAGGAAATAACCCAGAATTATGTGTCAACTCTCCATGGTGTCTCATACTCATTTCTGACTGGTGAGATTTACGTGTCCACGTTCTTACTGTACGCCTCTTTTTCTAATGGAGGAATGTGTGTGTATTGAGAAATATTCAATATACTTATCTCTGTACCAAAGAGGGTGGAATCCTAGTGGTTGCAGTTAGTTGTTGGCAGTTCTTTGATGTCATAGAGTCTGGAACCAACTTGGGCGCTGAGGGATATCTTGCCTTGTGCCATTAGGAGTTCTTAGTAACAACACAAGGCCACTTCATTTTTCTCATGAGTATTTTTATTTCCCCCAGATTACAACTGCTGATTTCATGTCTTTCTCCGATCATGAATTCTACCAGGTTCAATTTTCACTCTAACCTCTCACCCCTCCTTTCTCCCCTTTGACACGTACTATTTGCTCCTCCAACCAAAACATGCCATCTCATCACTTAAACTTTTCCGTTCTAATCCACACATCACCACCCATTATGTAACTTTCCTATCACTCCTTCCCCTGCACAGCATCCAGTATCCATGCAGAGCTGGTCAATGTACATCTTTGCTGAACGGCCGACATTGGTATACCCATGTGTCAGTTTCCACAGGAGAACGTCACTTATGAGTTCATTCTTGCTTCTCTAGCATCCCTATATAATTCCTGATCAAAATGATCGTGCTTTTTGACGGTTTAAATTCCTGTCAGAAAACGTTGACCTTTTTGGTCTCCAAAGGCATGAAATGCCTTTGTCAGAATAATTTTGATGTTTCAGACTGTTGTCCTCATCTTTATTGTGGTATGTATAAACTCAACCTTTTGGCCACTGTATCCTCCAGCCTTCCTCAGGTGTTTCCTGTGTATCCAAGCATAGTAACATTGTGTTTATACATACCACAATAAAGATGAGGACAACAGTCAAAAGCATCAAAATTATTCACATCTCATTTTTAGTCAATTAACTTTGACTTTGTGAATTTAGTCATTTACTTTTTTTTCGTTTCTCTGGTGGAAAGTAGATTTATGAGTTTGACATTTTTGAAAATAAATCTTTGTGATGTTCTGCAAGTATTTGCGTGCGTTTCGGTGTCCTCAGGGTTGATTGATAAATAAAGTCTCCAATCCTATTGTAGCGTTAGTTTGTATTTGCCTGGTGGAGTTGTCTGTCCCTTTTAGTTTGCTGGTGCCCGCTAGGGTGCTATAGTATTTAAGCGCCAGGTTCAAACCCTTTCGGCCTCTTTTCCTGTTTCAGCAACTACGAGCCACATGGGGTAGATTTTATCTAACCCCTCTCGTTGGGGCTCCGCCCACCCTTACATTACTGTAAGTCTTCACAGCATGGACTATTCCTAGTCTCATGTCTGTACTTTTATATGTTAGAATGTACCATTCATGAATGTGTCTTCATCTTTATTTGTGTACTCTTTATATATGTAACTCTGTTTACCATGTACTTTGTATCTTCATATCCATGTGCTGTATATATTAAATGTTTTTGTCCGTTAACCTTCGTCGGAGTTATTCGTATTCCAAGTATATATAACGTTGAACCTACGTTACACTATAAATCAAGTTTTCCATCAGATAGGATAATGAAATTGCTACGAAAAAGAATTATAAGGGTTGATTGATAAATAAGGTCTCCATTAATTATCAAGGTCTTTCATAAAGTAAAACAAACTCACATAAACAAAACAATATATAGAAAAAAACCTGTTTTGATATTTTAAGTGCAAAAATGGGGAGATTTCACATGAGATGGCTAAAAAGAGAGAAAGTGAATTTCTTTCAATAACATCTCAAAATTACAGACAAATAATGCAGGTTATCCACAATATGTAAATCTGATCTCTCTGATAAAATAAAATAGGAATTCTTCCAAGCTGTAGCCGTATCATTACTACTGTATGGTTACAATACTTGGATTCTAACAAAGCTCTTGGAGAAGTCTATCTTAACAGATTACTTATGGAAGAGGACAATGATTAAACATCTACCTATACATATATAAAGGGAAGTTGTGTGTATGTATAGGTGGGTGTATGTATGTCCAGAGGATACTATAAAAGTAAAACAATTGATGACTAAGTAAATATATATACATATTCACTATCACCAGAGCTTGCTTTTTGAAGATCTGATTTATATTTGTGAAGATATTTGAAAAATGAAATTTCATTTGATATTTTGCATTTAGTATTTTAAATAGGAGAAATTAATTTTTCTTTTCAGAGTGTCCGGATCAATGTAAGGTTTTTTTCTACATAGAAGTTTTAATGGGGCATCCTGCGAAGCTCCAACATGTGATTCAATAATAATGGATCTGCAAGGCTACCCTTTTTTACTCCCCTCTACCCAGGAGACGCTGGGTATCCACTTCTTGTAACAAAGTTAGGGTTAGGGTTAGGGTTTAGGGTTAGGGTTAGGGTTAGGGTTTAGGGTTAGGGTTAGGGTTGGGTTAGGGTTAGGGTTAGGGTTAGAAACTACACTGAAAGCAAGTCACCATAGATAAAGAATGGACTGCTATTGAGAGGTTATCATCAAGATGGAAATCTGATCTCTGATTAAATAAAATGGGAATTCTTCCAAGCTATAGCTGTGTCATTACAACTGTATGGCTACACCACTTGCACTCTTAACAAACTGCTTGGAGAAAAAGCTAGATGAAAACTGCTGCATGCAGTTTTGAAAGTAGTATCCTACAAAACAGCTGCTTTACAACCATTTACCAAATTGGTTATTTGGTTGGTTGGCTGGCTGGTTGGTTGGTTGGTTAATTGGTTATTTGGTTGGTTATTTGATTGGTTGGTTAGTTGGTTATTTGGCTGGTTGGTTGGTTGGTTGGTTGGTTGGTTATTTGGTTGGTTGGTTATTTGATTGGTTGGTTAGTTGGTTATTTGGTTGGTCGGTTGGTTATTTGGTTGGTTGGTTGATTGGTTATTTGGTTGGTTGGTTGGTTATTTGGCTGGTTGGTTGGTTGATTGGTTATTTGGTTGGTTGGCTGGTTGGTTGGTTTTTGATTGTTGGTTATTGGTTATTTGGTTGGTTGGTTGGTTATTTGGTTGGTTGGTTGATTGGTTATTTGGTTGGTTGGTTGATTGGTTATTTGTTGGTTGGTTGGTTGGTTATTTGGCTGGTTGGTTGGTTGATTGGTTATTTGGTTGGTTGGCTGGTTGGTTGGTTATTTGATTGGTTGGTTAGTTGGTTATTTGGTTGGTTGATTGGTTGGTTGGTTGGTTGGTTGGTTGGCTATTTGGTTGGTTGGTTGGTTGTTGGTTTTTGGTTGGTTGTTATTGGTTATTTGGTTGGTTGGTTGGTTATTGGTTGGTTGGTTGGTTGGTTATTTGATTGGTTGGTTAGTTGGTTATTTGGTTGGTTGGTTGATTGATTGGTTATTTGGTTGGTTGGTTGGTTGGTTGGTTATTTGATTGGTTGGTTAGTTGGTTATTTGGTTGGTTGGTTGATTGATTGGTTATTTGGTTGGTTGGTTGATTGGTTATTTGGTTGGTTGGCTGGTTGGTTGGTTATTTGATTGGTTGGTTAGTTGGTTATTTGGTTGGTTGATTGGTTATTTTGGTTGATTGGTTATTTGGTTGGTTGGTTGGTTGGTTGGTTGGTTGGTTGGTTGGTTATTTGGTTGGTTGGTTATTGGTTATTTGGTTGGTTGGTTGGTTATTTGGTTGGTTGGTTGGTTGGTTGTTTTTGATTGGTTGGTTAGTTGGTTGGTTGGTTGGTTGATTGATTGGTTATTGGTTGGTTTGGTTGGTTGGTTGGTTATTTGGTTGGTTGGTTGGTTGGTTATTTGGTTATTTGGTTGGTTGGTTGGTTGGTTATTTATTTGGTTGGTTGGTTGGTTGGTTGGATGGTTGGTTATTTGGTTGAAATGCCTTTTCAAGTGTCTTGGGTATGACATTAAACTGCATCTAATGGTGAGGTTCCAATTTAGAGCTTTTAGGAGTGTGGAGTACCCATTCATTGCTATTGCTCCCAGATCTACCCACTATCAAACCACTAGGAGTGAAGAATAGATCAGTAAAATATTATGTTTACAACATCAAGGATACAAAGAAGAGTTGTAACTGTGCAAGCACAATTTGGAAAATAAAGATTGGGTTGAACAATCGTGGGAGTTGCAAAAAAATAAAAAATTAAAAGCTTGGATTTATTTGTTTATCGGTGAAGGTTCTTTGTTTTCCTCAGTAAACGACCACACGCAGCTGCACTCGAGAAAAAAAAATTCCATTATGTCTGAAGATATAAAAATGTATTCACAGCTCTAAGCAGAATTCTTTTTCCACCCACATGTGCTTCCATTCTCCTTTGGTGTTCTTTTAAATCATTTCTTACTTCTGTTCTCTTGAAATCTCAATAGATCTATCTATACCTTCTATAAATATATAAAGGGCAGTTGTGCAAATCTGTATGTCCAGAGGAAACTTTGAAAATAAAAACAATTAACAACAAAGTAAATATATATACACATTAAATATCACCAGGGCTTGGTTTTTTAGCAAAAAATAATAAAGATTTGATTTATATTCGTGAAGATGTTTAAAAATAAAATTTAAATGATTACAGCATGGAATTTTTTTTTCATTTAATATTTTAGATAGTAGACATTAACAATTTTTTTCAGAGTAGCTGGATCAATGCAAGGTCTATTTTTTTTTACATAGGAATTTAAATGGGGCATCCCACAAGGATTCAACTCCCAATTCAGTAATAATGAATATGTGGGACAAAGTTTTTAAAAAAACCTCTACCCAGGTGATGCCGGGTAGCCACTACTAGTCTTCTCTAATTCTGAGATTGTTGTTTATCATTTGATAATAATCACACAAATGTACAGCCTAGTGCAAGATTTGAACTCAGGTAGCTGAATCCATTCTTACAATGATAACCGTCATACTAAGTTCCTCAAACAATGAAGCACAAAGGACATTATAAATCTCTGACTAAATGGTCGCTAATCTTTTAATACAACTAGTAAAAATATGCACCCTCTGGCACAAGTATTTAAGTTTCAATGTAATGAAATATATTAAATTAGAAAGACTAATGAAACTAAATAAAAAATGCAAATAAAAATGATTTGAAACAGTAGGTATAATCGAAAAAACAGAACAACTTTGAAACTAACTCTTCCATCATTTAATCATATAGGTTCTAGGGTTAGATATAACCAGAAAAAAACGTAGCATTGCTTTAAATATTTATATTTATAATATGAATATGAGCAGCATCTTGAACCAATAAATATACATTACATTTTTTTTTAATGATTCGAACACAAATAGAATGCTACTAACAGCTATAGAATACTAAGTTTTGTCCCATTTTTCTTTCCATATTTATATTGAATATTATTACATCACATATTAACAATGCCCTGAAGATGGTTTAGTATATAACCGAAACTATCAACTTCTAAGTATTACTTCTAACTATAATAAAAATCATTCGTTGAATACCTTGTTTTTTCATATTTTATAAATTTTACATACCATTGAATTTATTTCCATTTTCCCAAATTGTAATAACTGAGTTATCAAATAACAACATTGAAATCTGGAAAAAAAGTTAAACATAGGTTTATAAATGTAATTAGATCTCTGTAGCAAGACTAGCTACTACTCAACTACTTGACTAATGACCTTGTGTAATCCGTATTATTCATGTATTTCATTGGACAAGTCCAACTATCTTGTAGGGAAATATCTTACACACAAATATTTGTATCTATATTTATCTTTCAATAGTTGACCAGAATTTCCATCTTTCCGTAACTGCAAGCCCTAAAGTCATATGTAATATATATTATAATATATATAATATATATATAATATATGTGTGTGTGTGTGAAGAAAGGAAGTGAATCCGACGGTATGTAGTATATCAAGAAAAATGAAAAAACACAGGTTTAAAACTCACCACTTAATCCATTTAAACCTGTGTTTTTTTCATTTTTTTCTATATACTATATATATAATATATATTATATATATAGGTATTTTCCTATAAAGTCTTACATAAACCAAAGGAACCACTCATGAATGATAAATTATTTATTTATTTTCCCATTAAACTAACCTAAACCCTAATCCTTAACCCTAACCCTAACCCTAACCCTAACCTAAAACCTGTCTTCTTTTTTCCTAGTAGATCAATAAATAATAAATAATTCATCAGTCAAGTGTGATTTATTATCAATCAAAGCCTAAGAAGATACCAGAAGATCTGAAACACGTGTTGCATATGTAAGACAAAAGAAATAAAAAAATTTTTCTGAAAACATACTACACTTTGCGGACCTTCTTTTTTATAAAATATTGAATTTTTCTCCCATTGGAACCAAACAACATTATATATATATATATATATATATATATATATTATATATATATACCTACTTAAGTTGTAGTTAAGGAGAAATACACTTTTTTTGTAAAATATGAAAATGTGAGTCAAGTAGTTGGTTCACATGAAACAAAAATAAAATCAAATGAAACACAAAATTATCTCCAGTTTATGCAAAAAATGTTTTAAACAAAGCTATTTCCTCATTATTTACTTGTATATATATATTATTTTACTTATTATATATCTGCATGATTGCTATATCTAGCCCAAACTGGAGGTGTGTGGTGTAATGGCTAAAGTTGTAGGAAATGGACTCGTCGACCAGAGTTCAAATCCTTCACGAGGTTGTCTACAATTTCACATAGCGCTAATACCCTTGGGAAAGTATGCATCCACCTGCTCTCCTTCCAGCTATGAGTAAATAGTAAAAAAGACCGGCTCTTTAATCTTGGTTAGGAAACCAGTCTAGAGAAAGGAAACTGATTTCAAACCTGTTAAACTCTGCCTAAAAAATTGACCTTGTGTCACATCTGCTCATGCAGAGGGGTTGTGAATATGAATATATAGTAAGTAAAGTCGTCGGGGCGGCCTAATGTTGGTATCAGCCAATTAGCTAGGGAGTCTATCCCCTTTTCACTAGACCAAGGAGATTTTTTTGCATCTGAGGTGGGAGCACCACACCTACCATCAGCTCCCTACTTTACGGACAGATAATATGTACTACCACTCTGGGTCAGAGTTGATCTGAGAGTAATGGCAATGAAGGGATACTCTACACTCTAGAGCTCCAGAACTGGACTTCACCATCAGATGAAGTTTAGTATCATACCCAGAACATCCCTATTTTTTTTTTTTTTTTTTGAGGGGAGAGCTTTAACCCCCTGCAGGGATACAGTCAGTGTATTCTTAGCCCTGCTGACAGGGGGTTATAGCATTTAAATTTCAATGATACAATTTACATTATGAGATTATATGGTAAATATTAGTATATCAGAATATACTCTAATATATATATTTCCAACCCCTCCGCATGAGCAGGATGTGACACAAGGTCAATTTCTTAAGCAGAGTTCACAACAGGTTTGAATTCAGTTTTCCCTTCTCCTAGACCGGGTTGCCTAACCCAAAGGTTAAAGGCCCAGTCTGCCCTTACTATTTTATCCATAGCTGGAGGGAGAGTAGGATTCATACCTTTTCCCAAGGGTATTAGCGCTAAGTGAAATGCAATTACTACATCCAGGATTGAACTCAGGGTGACAAGTCCATTTCCATGACTTTAACCAATTACCCTGGGAAAGGTAATGAATCCTACTCTCCTCCAGCTATGGAATAAATAGTAAGGGCAGACTGGGCTCTTTAACCTTGGTTAGGCAACCGGTCTAGGAGAAGGAAAACTGAATTCAAACCTGTTGAACTCTGCTTAGAGAAATTTGACCTTGTGTCAGCATCCTGCTCAATGCGGAGTGGTTGGTAAATATATATATTAAGAGTAATATTCTGATATACTAAATATTTACCATATAATCTCAAATGTAAATTGTATCATTGAAATTAAAATGCTATAACCCACTGTCAGCAGGGCTAGAATACACTGACTGTATCCCCCTGCAGGGGTTAAAGCTCTCCTCAAAAAAAAAAATAGGGATGTTCTGGGTATATACTAAACTTCATCTGATGGTGAATTCAGTTCTGGAGCTCTAGAGTGTAGAGTATCCTTCATTGCCATTACTCTCAGATCAACTCTGACCCAGAGTGGTAGTACATATTATCTGTCGGTAAAAGTAGGGACTGAGGTAGTGTGGTGCTCCACCTCAGATGCAAAAAAAAACTCCTCCCCCCCCTTCCCCTCTCCTTGGCAGGAAAGGGGATAGACTCCCTAGCTAATTGGCTGATACCAACATTAGGTCCGCCCCCGACGACTTTACTTACTATATATCATATTCACCAACCCTCTGCATGAGCAGAATGTGAACCAAAGGTCAATTTTTTTAGGCAGAGTTTAAGCAGGTGAAATCAGTTTTCTTCTCTAGACTGGTTTCCTAACAAGATTAAAGAGCCGGTCTTTTTACTAATTTACTCAATAGCTGGAGGAGAGCAGGTGGATGCTCCTTTCCCAGGTATTAGCGCTATGTGAAATGTAGACACCTCGTGAAGGATTTGAAACCTGGCGACGAGTCCATTTCCTACAACTTTAGCCCATTACACCACACACCTCCGTTTGGCTAGATATAGCAATCATGCCAGATATATAAAATAAGTAAATAATATATATATACAAGTAAATTAATGAGGAAATAGCTTTGTTCTTTTAAACATTTTTTTTGCATAAAACTGAGATAATTTTGTGTTTTCAATTTGATTTTATTTTTGTTTCATGTGAACGCAAAACCTACTTGAACTCCACATATTTCATATTTTACAAAAAGTGATTTCTCCTTAACTACACTTAAGTAGGTAATTATATAATAATATATATATATATATATATATATATTATTAATGTTGTTCTGGTTCCATGGGGAAATTCAAATATTTTATAAAAAGAGGTCCGCAAGTGTAGTAATGTTTTCAGAAAAATTTTTTTTATTCTTTTTGTCTTACATATGCAACACGTGTTTCAGATCTTCTGGTATCTTTCTTCAGGCTTTGATGATAATAATATCACACTTGACTGATGAATATTTATTTATTTATTGATCTACTAGGAAAAAGAAGCAGGTTTAGGTTAGGGTTTAGGGTTAGGGTTAGGTTTAGGATTAGGGTTTAGGGTTAGTTTAATGGGAAATAAAATAAATATTTATCTCATGAGTAGGTTCCTTTGTTTATGTAAGAAACTTATAGAAAATAACCTATATATAATATATATATATATAAGTATTCAAGAAAAATGAAAAAACACAGGTTTAAATGGATTAAGTGGTGAGTTTAAACCTGTGTTTTTTCCATTTTCTTGATATACACATACCGTCGATTCACTTCCTTCTTCAACACACACACACATAATATATATATATATATAATATAATATATATATATATATATACCATATGACTAGGGCTTGCAGTTACGGAAGATGGAAATTCTGGTTCACTATATTGAAAGAAATAAATATAGATACAAATATTTGTGTTGTAAAGATATTTTCCCGCTACAAGATAGTTGGACTTTGTCCAAATGAAATTCATGAATAATACGGATTACACAAGGTCCATTAGTCAAGTAGTTGAGTAGTAGCTAGTCTTGCTACAGAGATCTAATTACTATTATAAACCTATGTTAACTTTTTTTCCAATTTCAATGTTGTTTTTTATTTGATCTTCAGTTTTTACAATTTGGGAAAATGGAAATAAATTCAATGGTATGTAAATTTATAAAATATGAAAAACAAGGTATTCAACGAATGATTTTTATTATAGTTAAAGTAATACTTAGAAGTTGATAGTTTTCGGTTTTATATACTAAACCATCTCAGGGCATTGTTAATATGTGATGTAATAATATTCAATATAAATATGGAAAGAAAAATGGGAACAAAAACTTAGTATTCTATAGCCTGTTAGTAGGCATCTATTTGGTGTTCGAAATCATTAAAAAAAATGTATGTATATTTATTGGTTCAAGATGCTGCTCATATCATATTATAAATATAAATATTTAAAAGCAATGGCTTACGTTTTTTTTCCTGGTTATATCTAACCCTAGAACCTATATGATTTAAATGATGGAAGAGTTAAGTTTCAAAGTTGTTTCTGTTTTTCGATTATACCTACTGTTTCAAATCAATTTTATTTGCATTTTTTATTTAGTTTCATTAGTCTTTCTAATTTAATATATTTCATTACATTGAAACTTAAAATACTTGTGCCCAGAGGGTGCAATATTTTTACTAGTTGTATTAAAAGATTAGCGACATTTAGTCAGAGATTTTATAATGTCCTTTGTGCTTCATTGTTTGAGGAACTTAGTATGACGGTTTATCATTGTAAGAAGTGGATTCAGCTACCTGAGTTCAAATCTTGCACTAGGCTGTACATTTGTGTTGATTAATTATCAAATGATAAACAACAATCTCAGAATTAGAGAAGACTAGTAGTGGCTACCCGGCATCACCTGGGTAGAGGTTTTTTAAAAACTTTGTCCACATATTCATTATTACTGAATTGGGAGTTGAATCCTTGTGGGATGCCCCATTTAAATTCCTATGTAAAAAAATAGACCTTGCATTGATCCAGCTACTCTGAAAAAAAATGTTAATGTCTACTATCTAAAATATTAAATGAAAAAAAAATTCCAATGCTGTAATCATTTAATTTTTTTTTAAACATCTTCACGAATATAAATCAAAATCTTTATTATTTTTGCTAAAAAACCAAGCCCTGGTGATATTTAAATGTGTATATATATTTACCTTTGTTGTTATTGTTTTTATTTTCAAGTTTCCTCTGGACATACAGATTTGCACACTGCCCTTTATATATTTATAGAGGTATAGATAGATCTATTGAGATTTTCAAGAGAACAGAAGTAAGAAATGATTAAAAGATACACCAAAGGAGAATGGCAGCACATGTGGGTGGAAAGAATTCTGCTTAGAGCTGTTGAATACATTTTTATATCTTCAGACATATGGAATTTTTTTTTCTCGAGTGCAGCTGCGTGTGGTCGTTTACTGAGGAAAACAAAGAACCTTCACCGATAAACAAATAAAATCCAAGCTTTTTAATTTTTTATTTTTTTGCAACTCCCACGATTGTTCAACCGCAATCTTTTATTTTCGCAAAATTGTGGGCTTACACAGTTACAACTCTTCCTTTGTATCCTTGATGTTGTAAACATAATATTTACTGATCTATTCTTCACTCCTAGTGGTTGATAGTGGTAGATCTGGAGCAATAGCATGAATGGGTACTCCACACTCCTAAAAGCTCTAATTGGAACCTCACGCATTAGATGCAGTTTAATGTCATACCCAAAAAGACACTTGAAGGCATTTTCCAACCAAATAACCAACCATCCAACCAACCACCAACGCACCCAAATAAATAAACGCAATCCCCAACCAACCAACCAAATAACCACCAAATAACAACAACCAACCAACCAACCAAATAAAACCAACCAACCAACCAACCAACCCACAAAATGAACCAATCAATCTAACCAACCAACCAAATAACCAAACTAACCAACCAATCAAATAACCAACCAAACCAACCACCAACCAAATAACCAACCACCAACCAAATAACGCAATCAACCAACCAAACCAAATAACCACCAACCAACCAACCAACCAACCAACCAACCAACCAATAACCAATCAACCAACCAAATAACCAATCAAATCCAACCAAATAACCACTAAACCACCAATCAAATACGCAACCAACCAGCCAAACCAACCAAATAACCATCAACCAACCAACCAAATTAACCAATCAATCAACCACCAACCCAAAATAACCACTAACCAACCAATCAAATACACCAACCAACCAACCAACCAAATTAACCAATCAACAAACAACCACCAAATAACGCAACTAACCAACCAATCAAATAACCAACCAACCAACCAACCAATAACCAACACCAACCAAATACCAATCAACCAACGCAACCCAAATAACCAACCAACCAACCAACAAACCAAATAGCCAACCAACCAACCAACCAACCAACCTAATCAACCACCATATACCAACTAACCAACGCAATCAAATAACGCAACCAACCACAACCAACCAATAACCAATCAACCAACCAACCAGCAAATAACCAACCAACCAAACCAACAAATAACAATCAACCCAACCAACCAAAATAACCAATCAAACAACCAACAAATAACCAACCAAACCAACCATACCAAATAAACCACCAATCAAATACCAACCAAACCAGCCAACCAAACCAATAACCAATCACGCAACCAACAGCCAAATAACCAACCAACAACAAATAACCAATCAACCAGCCAACCAAATAACCAACCGCCAACCAAATAACCAACTAACCACGCAATCAAATAACCACCCAAACCAAATAACCAACCAACCAACCAACCAACCAACCATCCAAATAACCAACTAACCAACCAATAAATAACCAACCAAATAACCAATTTTAACCAACCAAACCAACAGCCAGCCAACCAACCATACCATTTGGTAAATGGTTGTAAAGCAGCTGTTTTTGTAGGATACTACTTTCAAACTGCATGCAGCAGTTCATCTAGCTTTTTCTCCAAGCAGTTTTGTTAAGAGTGCAAGTGTGTAGCCATAACAGTTGTAATGACACAGCTATAGCTTGGAAGAATTCCCATTTTATTTTAATCAGAGATCAGATTTCCATCTTGATGATAACCTCTCAATAGCAGTCCATTCTTTATCTATGGTGACTTGCTTTCAGTGTAGTTTCTAACCCTAACCCTAACCCTAACAACCTAACCTAACCTAAAACCCTAACCCTAACCCTAACCCTAACCTAACCCCTAACCCTAACTTTGTTACAAGAAGTGGATACCCAGCGTTCTCCTGGGTAGAGGGGAGTAAAAAGGGTAGCCTTGCAGATCCATTATTATTGAATCACATGTTGGAGCTTCGCAGGATGCCCATTAAAACTTCTATGTAGTAAAAAACCTTACATTGATCCGGACACTCTGAAGAAAAAATTAATTTCTCCTATTTAAAATACTAAATGCAAAATATCAAATGAAATTTCATTTTTCAAAATATCTTCACAAATATAAATCAGATCTTCAAAAAGCAAGCTCTGGTGATAGTGAATATGTATATATATTTACTTAGTCATCAATTGTTTTACTTTATAGTATCCTCTGGACATACATACACCCACCTATACAATACACACAACTTCCCTTTATATATGTATAGGTAGATGTTTAATCATTGTCCTCTTCCATAAGTAATCTGTTAAGATAGACTTCTCCAAGAGCTTTGTTAGAATCCAAGTATTGTAACCATACAGTAGTAATGATACGGCTACAGCTTGGAAGAATTCCTATTTTATTTTATCAGAGAGATCAGATTTACATATTGTGGATAACCTGCATTATTTGTCTGTAATTTTGAGATGTTATTGAAAGAAATTCACTTTCTCTCTTTTAGCCATCTCATGTGAAAATCTCCCCATTTTTGCACTTAAAATATCAAAACAGGTTTTTTTCTATATATTGTTTTGTTTATGTGAGTTTGTTTTACTTTATGAAAGACCTTGATAATTAATGGAGACCTTATTTATCAATCAACCCTTATAATTCTTTTTCGTAGCAATTTCATTATCCTATCTGATGAAAACTTGATTTATAGTGTAACGTAGGTTCAACGTTATATATACTTGGAATACGAATAACTCCGACGAAGGTTAACGGACAAAAACATTTAATATATACAGCACATGGATATGAAGAATACAAAGTACATGGTAAAACAGAGTTACATATATAAGAGTACACAAATAAAGATGAAGACACATTCATGAATGGTACATTCTAACATATAAAAGTACAGACATGAGACTAGGAATAGTCCATGCTGTGAAGACTTACAGTAATGTAAGGGTGGGCGGAGCCCCAACGAGAGGGGTTAGATAAAATCTACCCCATGTGGCTCGTAGTTGCTGAAACAGGAAGAGAGGCCGAAAGGGTTTGAACCTGGCGCTTAAATACTATAGCACCCTAGCGGGCACAGCAAACTAAAGGGACAGACAACTCCACCAGGCAAATACAAACTAACGCTACAATAGGATTGGAGACTTTATTTATCAATCAACCCTGAGGACACCGAAACGCACGCAAATACTTGCAGAACATCACAAAGATTTATTTTCAAAAATGTCAAACTCATAAATCTACTTTCCACCAGAGAAACGAAAAAAAAAGTAAATGACTAAATTCACAAAGTCAAAGTTAAATTGACTAAAAATGAGATGTGAATAATTTTGATGCTTTTGACTGTTGTCCTCATCTTTATTGTGGTATGTATAACACAATGTTACTATGCTTGGATACACAGGAAACACCTGAGGAAGGCTGGAGGATACAGTGGCCAAAAGGTTGAGTTTATACATACCACAATAAAGATGAGGACAACAGTCTGAAACATCAAAATTATTCTGACAAAGGCATTTCATGCCTTTGGAGACCAAAAAGGTCAACGTTTTCTGACAGGAATTTAAACCGTCAAAAAGCACGATCATTTTGATCAGGAATTAATAAGGGATGCTAGAGAAGCAAGAATGAACTCATAAGTGACGTTCTCCTGTGGAAACTGACACATGGGTATACCAATGTCGGCCGTCAGCAAAGATGTACATTGACCAGCTCTGCATGGATACTGGATGCTGGCAGGGGAAGGAGTGATAGGAAAGTTACATAATGGGTGGTGATGTGTGGATTAGAACGGAAAAGTTTAAGTGATGAGATGGCATGTTTTGGTTGGAGGAGCAAATAGTACGTGTCAAAGGGGAGAAAGGAGGGGTGAGAGGTTAGAGTGAAAATTGAACCTGGTAGAATTCATGATCGGAGAAAGACATGAAATCAGCAGTTGTATCTGGGGGAAATAAAAATACTCATGAGAAAAATGAAGTGGCCTTGTGTTGTTACTAAGAACTCCTAATGGCACAAGGCAAGATATCCCTCAGCGCCCCAAGTTGGTTCCAGACTCTATGACATCAAAGAACTGCCAACAACTAACTGCAACCACTAGGATTCCACCCTCTTTGGTACAGAGATAAGTATATTGAATATTTCTCAATACACACACATTCTCCATTAGAAAAAGAGGCGTACAGTAAGAACGTGGACACGTAATCTCACCAGTCAGAAATGAGTATGAGACACCATGGAGAGTTGACACATAATTCTGGGTTATTTCCTATTACTCCAACCTAAAAAAAGGGGAACCACTCTGATTGACTGATAAATTATTTATTTATTTATTGATCTACTAGGAAAAAGATGGTAGGTGTGGCACTCCACCTCAGATGCAAAAACAATCTCCTTGGTCTAGCGCTAGTGAAAAGGGGATAGACTCCCTCACTGTTTGGCTGATACCGACATAAGGCCACCCGATGACTTTACTTTTACTAGGAAAAAGAAGATGGGGTTAGGGTTAGGGGTTAGAGTTAGGGTTAGGGGTTAGTTTAATGGGAAAATAACGGGTATTAATTAACAGATAAAATTCATTCAGAGTGGTTCCCCTTTTTTAGGTTGGAGTTATAGGAAATAACCTCTTTCCGACTAGGAGAGGGTAAAGTAACTAACATTTTAAATTTCTCCAGTCCAAAAGGAGAGTGTAGTGTTACAAGGACGGTTGGCGAGAGATTGTCATGGATATCCGTGCTACTAGCACAACGTGATGATGATGATGATGATGATGATGATGATGCAAATTTTCTCAAAATCAATAATATTGTTAAAAAGACTATCATTATGAGAATGATAAAATTACTCAATAACATTATATTGAATTCTAATTCAATCTTCCATTTCTACTCTAAACAAGTGTTAATTAGTGTTGATTTGTATTGTTCTTATAGAAAATACTTATTATCTAAAAAGAACAATACAAATACATGGAATTGAATTTATGGAGATTTAATTGCTGGGAAAATACATCAATGCATATTTATATATCTTACATTAATTTACATTTATTGTTTTAAACAAATATTGGTTGCAAAGAATAAAATATGATTTTTTAATTAAACTTCTATATATATATTTATATATATATATATATATATATATATATAAAGTAAATAAAGTCGTTGGGGCGGCCTAAAGTTGGTATCAGCCAGTCAGCGAGGGAGTCTGTCCCTTTTCAATAGCGCTAGACCAAGGAGATTGTTTTGGCGTCTGAGGTGGAGTGCCACACCTACCATCAGCTCCTTACTTACCGCACAGATCCCTGTGCTACTCATACGCTGAGTTGACGAGGACCGGTATTGAACTAGGAACCTTGTGGTTTCTAGCCGAACACTCTACCGACTGAGCTATTGGCAGCATTTTTTCTTTTAAACATGTTGTGTTAAACTGTACAGACAATTCTTGTCGGACAAGTTTTTGTTCGATACTTTCTAATTCTCTGGCCATCTTTTTGGTGAAAAATGCTAAATTGTAAGATCAAACTGTAAACACACATACACACACACACACACACATATACACACACACACACACATAGACACACACACTACACAGACACACACACAGATAGAATGAAATGGATAGATAAAACATCAATATAAGTAATTTGATGTGTTGTGTATGTGTGTGTGTGAGTCTGTGTGTGGTTTGGTTTGGTCTGTTATGTTATATGGCATATCAACCTCGGTGGGTAATGCCGATAAAGTTTTGAAATAAATTCATTCTTAATGGATACTCAATTTTTTTATAAAAACACATTTTTCTATTTAACCCATTGATGGGACCCTAACAGGTACTACCACTCCGGGTCAGAATGGACCTGGAGCAATGGTGATGAAGGGGTGCTCCACATTCCCCAGACCTCCAGAACTGGAACCTCACCATCAGATAGAGTTTAACGTCATTCCCAGGACATGTAGACCCTCAGCCACTGCCTTCAGCACCCATATGATAAAAGGGTTGGGGATTGCCTTAATCTGACTCTGACTACCTGACTCTCCTAAGTAAGGGTCTAAGTGGAGTTTGCATGTCATGAACTGCTCATCCACCAGGATTTCGCCACCCATGGCCAACAGGTGACCCCATTGGGAGGGATGTCCTACTCCTCTTCAGAAGTGCAGTCGGTGTATTCTACAGTCCCAGCCGACAGGGCACTGTGTGTGTGTGTGTGTGTGTGTGTGTGTGCGTGTGTATGTGTGTTGCGTGTGTATGTGTGTGTGTGTGTGTGTGTGCATGCATGTGCATATCCTATACAGTTTTTAAAAAATTAAATGATAAATCTTTTGTATATCACTTTGTTTTTCCAATTTATTTCTTCTAAAACATTTCCTTTTCTATCCTCAACTGATATCAATAATAAAAGAATACATGTGTGTGTGTGTATGCATATGTGTGTGTATATGTGCATGTGTGTGTATATGTGTGTCTGTGTGTGTGTTTGTGTATTTGTGTATATATATATATATATATATATATATATATTATGAAATGTGTACGAGAGATAACCTACTCAAGTTTCACCATAAGGATCTTCAGGGTTAAATCCACTGAATTAATCGAGACACCGATTAATAGCAGTAGGTTATCTCTTGTACCCATTTCATAATAAATTTGCTCTACTTAGTATTGAGCACTTTGTATTTGTTATATCACTGACTTACCCACCTGAATTCCACACTTACTAACCATCGTGACCAAATTCACCGGTAAGTCAACTTTTCCATTTATAATATATATATATATAATATATAAGATGCCAGGACGACCAAACCAGCCAGTTTAAGAGTTCTGAAGAAGAGGCGCAAACGGCCCCCGAAAATTTAACGAAATAAAACAAAACTTAATATTAAAAAACTGAGTTTCTATATTTCATACCTAATGCTTCATACTAAATCCCAAACAATAAATTATAAACGGTATATATATATATATATATATATATATATATATATATATATATATAAGCACACACACACATATATATATGAATATATATATACATATATTTGTGTATGTGTGTGTGTGTGTATTTGTTCATCTGTGTTTCAACTGATACCAATGATAACGAATACATGTGTATGCGTGTATGTATATGTGTGTGTGTGTATGTGCATGTGTATATCTGTGTATCTGATACTAATATCTGATGCTAATACTAAAAGGATACATGTGTGTGTTTGCATGTGTGTCAACTGATATTAATCATAAAGGAAGAATACATGTGTGTGTTTGTGTATATATATGTGTGTCTGTGTGGTTATATGTGTGTGTATGTGAATATGTACGTGTATGTGTGGGAATAGAAGAGAGAGAGAGAGAGAGAGAGAGAGAGAGAGAGAGAGAGAGAGAGAGAGAGAGAGAGAGAGAACAGAATATACAATTAATATTTGAATAAAAAAAGAGAAATAATAACAAAAAAGGACCTAAAAAAAACCTAAAAAAAGTATGTTTCTGTGTATGTGTATATGTGTGTGTGTATGTGCATATGTGTATGTGTGTATATGTGTGTGATAGAGAGAGAGAGAGAGAGAGAGAGAGAGAGAGAGAGAGAGAGAGAGAGAGAGAGAGAGAGAGAGGGGAATATACAAAGAGAATTCAAATTAATATTTGAATAAAAAGAGAGAAAATAATAACAAAAAAAAAGGACCTTTAAAAACCTAAAAAAAAAAAAGAAGATAATAATATAATCCAATGAGTCATGATTATCTCAACCTTTTCTGTTTTGTTTAACATTGTGATTTATCTATTTGGCAAATATTGAACATAGAAAACTTCAAGTTCTTCATTTGTCTGACATTTCTTGTCTTTACAAAGCAAACATAACATTTGTAGTATTGGAAAATCAAAACATCCTAAAACTCATTCATAGCAAAACAGAAAACTCATTCATAGGATATCAGAAAAACAACAACAACAGCAAAAAAAACCCAACCAAAGACCCCCCCCCCAAAAAAACCCAAACAAAAACAAAAATCTACAAGAGGAAATAAAAGCAAGGAAATCCTTGACATATATCTAGTGTTTAACTTTTATATCTTTAAACATTTTTATATCTTTTATTCTATTATTATTCATTATTTGTTTTTATTTCTATTAATTTCTGAGATGAAGCTTGATAATTAGTATTATTTGGATTATTCAGACTATTGTCCTCATCTTTATTGTTTATCTATACAACATTTCGAACGATGTGCCCTCCGGCTTTCTTCGAGTCAGACAAGAAATACCTGAAGAAGGCTGGAGGGCATATCAGCCGAAACGTTGTACAGATAACAATAAAGATAAGGACAATAGTCTGAATAATCCAAAAAATTCCTTATTTTTGTTTGTTTGTTTGTTTTGTTTTACGGCATATCAACCTCGGTTGCCAACAAAGTTTTGAAATAATTCATTCTTAGTGGATACACAATTTTTTTCATAAATTCATATTTCTATTTATTATTTGTAATGAGAATTAAGATAATGATTGAAATTATTATTAAATCAAAATCTATGTATCAATACTCATGTTCCTTATGTAAGAAAAGATTCAAAAGTTATATATACTTGAATACAAGACTCCGACAAAGGTTTGATAAACAAAACATTTGATACATATACAGCACATGGATATAACAAGATACATAATACATAGGTAAAACAAAGTTACATGTAGAAAGATAAATACACATTCATGAATGGTACAAGATATACAGAAAAGCCACAGACATGAGACTAGGGATAGTCCATGCTGTGTATAACTTACAGTAATGTAAGGAGGGCCAAAAGCCCCAACGAGAAGGGGTAGACCGTGTCTACCCCATGTGTCTCGTAGGTTGAGGAACCAGGAAAGAGAAGAAGCGTTTGAACTAGCCGCTTAAATATAAAACGGACCCCTAGCGGGCACCAGCGAACTAAACGGGGCAGACAACTCCCCCAGGCAAATACGAAACTAACGCTACACTTAATTATACAACCATTATCATCTTACAACACCCCTGGTTAAAATGAGACTGTGAAAATCATCCAAGATGAAATGCAAAAAAAATGTAAATCCTGATTATTTGGTGTTGCTGATCCACTGAATTCTTATTTCTTAATGCATGTTGTCACCTCAGTTAAAATATGGTCTATTCTATTTTCATTATAAAGAAAGAAAGGGAAGAAAAAGGACATCCCACACAGAAAAATATGATAAAAAGAAAGAAAGAAGAAAGAAAGAAAGAAGAAAGAAGGGGAAAGATAAAGAGAGGGGTGAGCGCATGGAAGCGATCATACTAATCTGTTTTTAATCAAACATAATGAGCAGATGAAAAGAAGGAAAGAAAAAAAGGAAAAAAAGAGTGAGAAGAGAGAGAGAGAGAGAGAGAGAGAGAGAGAGAGAGAGAGAGAGAGAGAGAGAGAGAGAGAGAGAGAGAGTTAAATCAAGATTATTATACTTTTTACATATTGAACTATTTAGCAATAGCCCTTAAGTAAACATATCAAATGTTGTAATAAATATATTATCATACTGTGGTATATCCACAGGTTCTGCTAGTAATTAAATGAAATATCAAATATACATAGAGTATTAAATAATTGAATATTGAAATAATTATAATTAAAATAATGATTAAATTAATAATAATAAAAGTATTTTATTATTATCTATTATTATCTATTTATTTTATTTTATATCTTTTTTCAAATATTCCATCTTTCAGTCCTACCTAAAACCAAATTGTAAAAAAGTAAATTTTATTTACAATGAATGTAAGAAGTGGGGATGGGCGGGGAAACACAACAAAAAGACCCAAACAAAGAATCAACTAAACAAAACTGTGTGACTTTTGCCTTGGGTGGCAAACCATGATGCTTAAAGACGGAATCCTGGTGGCAGAGCAGTCCATAACATGTAACACTCCACTTTGGCCCTTTCTTAGGCTAGACGGGCAGTTGGTCAAGCCTCCTCTGATCAATTGGTCATGTCAAGCCTAGCACCTATAGGACTGTCCTGACCTTATTGTCCTTAGGGCAAACCCTTTTTTATCATATATGTGCAAGAAGATATTCTTTAGATATCCGATTTCAATTCCAATTACCAAAAGACCAAATAGGTTATCAAGGTGACAATGGTTCTCCATGGAATTTCTTAGGTCTATGAGGTTACCCACCTCTTCTCCAAATTGTTACATGATCCAAGTATTCATTGTTGCTTTTTATGTCACTGGTTGCAAGTTTTTCACATTAGTTTTAATTGGTGGTCTTGCACTGCATTCTGAGTGACTGCAAAGCTCCTCAGCTCACCAGGTGTCCTGGATATGATGTTAAACTGCATCTAATGGGAAAGTTTCAGTCTTAGAGCTCTGGGAGTGTGAAGTACCTCTTCATTGCCATTACTCTCATGTCCACTCTGACGCGGAGTGGTAGTACTTGTTAGGGTCCCATCTATGGGTTAAATAGAAAAAACAATGAGTTTAAAAAAATGTGTTTTTAAAAAAATTGAGTTTAAAAAGAATTGAATATACATTAAAAATAAATAAACAAAACATCTTTGGCATAAAATAACCCAACAAAGTTGATATGCCGTAAAATCCAATGAACCAATGAACCAACCAACCAACCAATCAGCTCTTCAGAACTCTTCTGAGTATTCTAGCTGATCTTAATATTGTTGTCTGGAAGGTCTTTATTCTTCCTCTGATCTCTATTTCCTCCAGTCTTTTCTCCAAGACTTTGGGCACCATTCCAAGGGCAGCAACTACAATTGGCATCAATGCGACCTTCATGTTCCACAGTTTGTTAGTTCTCTGGCAATGTCTAAATATTTGCTTGTCTTTTTTGCTTTCATCTTAACAATGCTATTGTCTGGATGGTCTTTGTTCTCTCTTTGATTTCCAATTCCTCCAGTCTTTCTCCAAGACTTTATTATTTATTATTATTATTATTTCACTGGAGTCTGAGTAACAGCAAGTCTCCTCAGGTTTCCAGGACTCTTCTGAGTTTTCTAGCAGATTGCAGCAGTGCAGTGTTCTGAATGGTTTCAATTCTTCCTCTGATTTCCAAACTTTCCAAACCCTTTTCCAATCCTTTTGGGACCGTTCCAATTGGTATAACTTTCACTTTCATATTCCATAACTTTTTCAGTTCTCTGGCAAGGTCCAGATATTTGTCCATTTTTTCATTTTCCTTTATTATTATTATTATTATTATTATTATTATTATTATTATTATTATTCATTATTTATTTATCTATTACTTACTTATTAACTTATTCATTATTTAAAAAAGAAATTTGTTTTAACTCTTTGCCTACCAAATTTTCTTGGTATTATTTACCTGTATGATGGAATATTGCAAAGTTCACTATCTATTCACCTCAGAACTCATTCTATCAAAATAAATTCCTATCATTATTGTAATCTAAGTTTTTTCTGCTCAAATATAACGAACTAACCATGAGTTTTTGTACTTTGCTTGGGTGTGGTAGGAGAGTTGCTGTGAACGGTTTAAAGTAGGCAAAGAGTTAAACATTGTCCCTGTGAAAGAAACATTAAAGCATGTCTCTTCCTAGTCATGTTGTTAGAAAATAATATAAATGTCCTGGGGATGACGTTAAACTCTCTGATGGTGAGGTTCCAGTTTTGGAGGTTTGGGGAATGTGGAGCACCCCTTCATCACCATTGCTCCCTGGTCCACTCTGACCCGGAGTGGTAGTACCTGTTCGGGTCCCATCTATGGGTTAAATAGAAAAACATGAGTTTATAAATAAAATTGTATTATGCATTAAGAATGAATTTATTTCACAACTTTGCCGGCATTAAATAACCCACTGAGGTTGATATGCCGTAAAACAAACCAAACCAAACCAAACAAAATGATATAAACAATATGACATAGTAGGTTTATCTGACTCATTAGGTTTATCTTTATTATTTGCTCTACTTAGGTATTGAGCACTTTGTACTTATTAGCTTTAGTTTCCTGGCGGTTTTGTATATATATATATATATATATATATATATATATATATATACATATAAATTGTTTTTTCTTTTGGCCAAATATTGTACCAATAGATTATTTTGGTTGGTATGATTATCTTGGTCTTTTCTTTTTTTCCATAATTTTTTTTCCCCGGGTGATGTTTGGTAGTATATTTTACAATCAAACTATTTGCTGTTTTTTTTTCTCACTGCGAGGATTTACCAACAAGTTTGGTATATTATATATATATATATATATATATATATATATATATATATATATAATCTTTTTTTTTCATAGAAAATCTGGTTCAATTTATTTACATAAGCTGCTTTTGCAGATAATTTTTCCTTAACATCATGTAAATAAATATGTTTGGTGCAACCTGAACTCTGTCTCCATCCATGTACACTATTACTACTAGCAAATATATGCACCCTCCGGGTGCAAGTATTTAAGTTTTAATGTAATAAAATATTGTATTAAATTAGAAAGGCTAATGAAACTAAATAAGAATACAGATAAAAAGATTTGAAACAGAGGGAGTATAATAAAAGATTTGAAACAGAGGGAGTATAATAAAAAATGGAACAACTGAAACTTACTCTTCCATCACTCTCGTCTTTCATTGTTATTTTTTCTAATTTAAGTATTTAGTTATAAGAGGAAGTAAAGAATAAAATGACAGTTATTTTATCTTGTTAATGGATTTCATTTAAGATTCATTGAAGAGATTGTTGCTTATATTCATTAAAATAAAACCAAACCGTTAGAAATCAATAATTAAACATTATTAAATCGATTTTTTAAATTAAATTAAACTGTATACACTGTAAACCGCTTTTGTTGTATATATAATTGCATGTTGTCAGCATGTAGACATAGTTAACAGTATTAATAATGTAAGATAATTTTATTAATAATTGAGGTTATATAAAAATAAAATCATGGAGAATGTGATGTCAATAACTAAGAGAATTGTGACTTGAGTAGGAATATAGTTTCGGTTACAGACAGAAAAACACACAATCTCCATTATAATAAGATGTTGTTGGTTAGATTGATAAAGATATAATTAAAGATATCATGTTATATCCTTTTATCAGTATAGAATATCTGTCCTCCCTTACAATATCAACATCTGAATTTGAAACCATTTTATTATGCTGAACAGTCAGTACACTAAATGATTTTATTAGTAACTAGATAACTCATTTGGTTTCTGTTGTATGTTGTTTGGAGGTAAATTTTATGTGAAATGTAAAATTAAAGAAACAAGCAAAACAGTACAAGTAATAAACAAAGAAGTTTGAATCATAATAAAAATTGTCCTTTATATGTGTATTATAAATTGTATCAAATGAACAACAAGTTACAAAGGAGTTGATTGGTTGAGGAATTTTCCTTTTACAAATTCTTATTAGTGTTAAAGCTTATTTGTATTTGTTCATTTCACCTGGTTCGAGGAGGATTAGTATTCATGACTGGCCTGGTTGCTGGCCATCTACCTTTCTGCCTCTTACTACTAGAAAAATCCTTTCCTTCCCCCGCTCTCAGAATGTCTGTTAGTTTTGAATTTTGGGCGTAGGTTAGTCTGGCTTTGTCTATTTTTAGAATATGATCCTTTTTTTCTTTGTTTTTCCAAACCTGATATAACAAGAATCTCAAACTTATGAACCATTACAGTTTCCATTGTAATAGCAGTCCTTGATGATACTGATGCTTCTGTTCAGTAAGAAGTGAAGAATTCTAATTAGCATTTATGCTGTTTTACGCTGGGAATGTTCAACAGAATTTTAAAATTATTAGTGAAATAGATCATTAATTAGGAAGGAGCTTATTCTAATAGTTAACACCCCGAGCGGAGTATTAACAGGTTTGAATTCAGAGTTTTCCTTCTCTTAGACTGGTTTCCTAACCAAGGTTAACAAGCCCAGTCTTCCCTACTATTTACCCATAGCTGGAGGGAGAGTAGTTGGATTCATACCTTACCCAAGGGTATTAGCGCTATGTTAACTGTAGCTCCGTCCAGGATTTGAACTCAGGTCGACGAGTCCATTTCCTATGACTCTAACCATTACACCATGCACCTCCAACACAACAGACAGGAGTTAAAAACAGAAAACAAATGAACACAACATGGAATTTCAAATAACGTATTAATACATTTACACAAACAAGAAATTACACTTGAAATACTCGTGGATTGTAAACGATGGTATTGTCTGCGTGAAATGTTAATTACATAAATATAATGAATACAATTCCACTTAACTGAGTCCTTGTAAAGTAGGTAAGTTATCACACTTACAATGGCCCTTTTTTCATATCTGCTGAATTAGAGAGTGACATGTTACGTCCTTCCCATATCTGTTAAATTCGGAAGCAACGTTTTCTTACGTCCATCCCCAAGATGGTTCTGAAGAGGAAGAATTCTTATCTTCAATTTTGCCGCTAAAGTTTGCAGGCCTGTGATTGTTTGGTTTGAAAAGAGGCACATAGACCAAGGGAGACAACCCACCTACCTTAGATATATTTTTTTACACATTTTATAGTAAACAGCTGTCCATAATGACATGAATGCTTCCATTTAGAAAGGCATTAGAAATTCTAATTACTATTTTATAGTTAACATTGGTATATGATGATATTGATGCTTCTATTTAGGAAGGCATGAAAAAATGTAATTACTATTTTATAGTTAACAGTGGTCCATGATGACATTGATACTACTATTTAGAATAGGGGTAAAATCCCCCCAATGGGGCCACCTGTTGGCTGTGGATGGTGACCCATGATGCTTAAGGATGGATTCTTGGTACGTAGGTGAGCAGTTCATGACATGCAACACTCCACTTTGGTCCTTACTTTGGACATGTCAAGCCCTAGCACCTACATCATTGTCCCAACTCCTCTGCTCTTATTGCAAACCCCCAACCATTTTTATCATAAATGTGCTAGAAGGCGGTGACTGAGGGTCTTAGTATCCTGGGTATGATGTTAAACTGGATCTAATAGTGAAGTTCCAATTTTGGAGCTCTGGGGTATGTGGAGTATCCCTTCATCGTAATTGCTTGTAGGTCCATTCAGACCCAGAGTGATAGTACCTGTTAGGGTCCCACCAATAGATAAAAATGAGTTTAAAAAATGTGTTTAATAAAATTGAGCTTGAAAAAAGAAAATTTGAATACCTATCAAGATTGATTTTTAAAAAAATGATTGAGTCTTAAAAAAAATTTGAATACCCATCAATAGTGAATAAAAAAAATGTGGTTATTTCCTATAAGACTAACATGATCAAAGGGGAACCACTCTTGACTGATAAATTATTTATTTTCCCATTAAACTAACCCTAAACCCTAACCCTAACCCTAACGCTGAACCCTAGCCCTAACCCTAAACCCTAACCCTAACCCTAACCCTGTCTTCTTTTTTCCTAGTAGATCAATAAATAAATAAATAATTTATCAGTCAAGAGTGGTTCCCCTTTGATCATGTTAGACTTATAAGAAATAACCCAAAATCTCTTTGGCATATGTGGGGATTAAAATTTTTAAAAATTAAAAAATAACAAAAAAATAACCTTCACCAAAAGAACCCTCTGTGCATGTTCGGAAAAAAGGACCCACTTCCGACCCCAAAGAAAATCACTTGGCCATTCAGACTTAGGCCTTGTCTGGGATAAGACACCACTACTGGCCAGGGAGAAATTTCTTTGTAACGAGGTGACTATGAATAAAGCCTAAACCATAAAACCACCTTCTGTCTTTGTCTCTTTCTCTTCGTTCCTTGAATTCCTTCCTTCTCAGCGCAACCACCAAATAAGATGGGGTTAAAATCGAACGATAAGAACACGCAGCAAGAATAACTACAATCCACCTTTTAAATCTGATATAATGAATATGTAAATACCTTGGTGCCCCCTCACTATAATCTGATTGGACAGTGTCATGTATAAATATTCAACACTGTGTTGTACAGGCACCTTATGCTTACAAGCTAACTTACTCGCTAGACGACACCACGACAAACAGATTACTATTGATGTACCAATTACTACTGCGATAATATACCAAATACAAACTTCAGAATATATATCCCTTAACCCGGATATATCAAAATCTAAACCTCTTGCCACTCCATACATAAAATAACCCAATGAGGGTTGACATGCTATAAAATCCAACCAACCAACCAACCAATCAACCAACCAACCAACCAGCCAACCTAAGCTTAGCTTAATTTGGCAATGAGTCAGAAGTCTGGGGTACCGTGTAAGAATTGATCTCACTATCAATGGTCTACTAGCTGAGCTTAGTAGACACTAATGTGTAAAACATAATCCGGGTTTTCTCAAGGCTGAATTAATTCAACCATGAGAAAATGCAGCTTACATTTTTTTTTCTTTTTTTTAGATGAAATACAAATCCTCTCAAGGCGATTGGAAAAACGCAAAAACAGAGATAGTCACAATAAAAAGAAAATGCGTAATTCAATATTATGATGATTGTAACAACTATTTATCTATTTGCATAATAAATATGGAATTATGTTTATACTAACCAATTTTCTTGCTGGAATGTTTCTGTACATTAAATTAGATTCAAGCAGCTTCTCTTGAAATTCCAATGAAAATACAAATGGCTTCTAATTCATATAAGCAGACATCGACAACCTTTCAGCTGGAATAAACTTTACTAGCTTCCAGCTCCAACACAAGACACTCAATAACTTAATATGAAATATTAAGCTGTTGATAATGAAAATCTGATCTCTCTGATAAGATGAAGCAAAAATTCTTCCAAGCTATAGCGGTGTCAGTACTACTGTATGTCTGCACCACTTTGATTCATATAAGCAGGCATCGACAACCTCTCAGCTGAAATAATCTTTACAAGCTTCTAGCTCCAATGCAGGCCACTCAATATGTCATTATGAAAATCTGATCTCTCTGATAAGATGAAGTGGAAATTATTCCAAGCTATAGCCATATCATTGCTACTGTATGTCTGCACCACTTTGATTCAAATAAGCAGGCATCGACAACCTTTCAGCTGGAATAAACTTTACTAGCTTCTAGCTCCAATGCAGGCCACTCAATATGTCATTATGAAAATCTGATCTCTCTGATAAGATGAAGCGGAAATTATTCCAAGCTATAGCCATATCATTGCTACTGTATGTCTGCACCACTTTGATTCATATAAGCAGGCATCGACAACCTCTCAGCTGAAATAAACTTTACTAGCTTCCAGCTCCAACACAAGCCACTCAATATGTCATTATGAAAATCTGATCTCTCTGATAAGATGAAGCGGAAATTATTCCAAGCTATAGCCATGTCAGTACTACTGTATGTCTGCATCACTTTGATTCATATAAGCAGGCATCGACAACCTTTCAGCTGAATAAACTTTACTAGCTTCTAGCTCCAATGCAGGCCACTCAATATGTCATTATGAAAATCTGATCTGAAGCGGAAATTATTCCATAGCATTGCTACTGTATGTCTGCACCACTTTGATTCATATAAAGGCATCGACAACCTTTCAGCTGAAATAATCTTTACAAGCTTCTAGCTCCAATGCAGGCCACTCAATATGTCATTATGAAAATCTGATCTCTCTGATAAGATGAAGTGGAAATTATTCCAAGCTATAGCCATATCATTGCTACTGTATGTCTGCACCACTTTGATTCATATAAGCAGGCATAGACAACCTCTCAGCTGAAATAAACTTTACTAGCTTCCAGCTCCAACACAAGCCACTCAATATGTCATTATGAAAATCTGATCTCTCTGATAAGATGAAGTGGAAATTATTCCAAGCTATAGCCATATCATTGCTACTGTATGTCTGCACCACTTTGATTCATATAAGCAGGCATAGACAACCTCTCAGCTGAAATAAACTTTACTAGCTTCCAGCTCCAACACAAGCCACTCAATATGTCATTATGAAAATCTGATCTCTCTGATAAGATGAAGCGGAAATTATTCCAAGCTATAGCCATATCATTGCTACTGTATGTCTGCACCACTTTGATTCAAATAAGCAGGCATCGACAACCTTTCAGCTGGAATAAACTTTACTAGCTTCTAGCTCCAATGCAGGCCACTCAATATGTCATTATGAAAATCTGATCTCTCTGATAAGATGAAGCGGAAATTATTCCAAGCTATAGCCATATCATTGCTACTGTATGTCTGCACCACTTTGATTCATATAAGCAGGCATCGACAACCTCTCAGCTGAAATAAACTTTACTAGCTTCCAGCTCCAACACAAGCCACTCAATATGTCATTATGAAAATCTGATCTCTCTGATAAGATGAAGCGGAAATTATTCCAAGCTATAGCCATGTCAGTACTACTGTATGTCTGCATCACTTTGATTCATATAAGCAGGCATCGACAACCTTTCAGCTGGAATAAACTTTACTAGCTTCTAGCTCCAATGCAGGCCACTCAATATGTCATTATGAAAATCTGATCTCTCTGATAAGATGAAGCGGAAATTATTCCAAGCTATAGCCATATCATTGCTACTGTATGTCTGCACCACTTTGATTCATATAAGCAGGCATCGACAACCTTTCAGCTGAAATAATCTTTACAAGCTTCTAGCTCCAATGCAGGCCACTCAATATGTCATTATGAAAATCTGATCTCTCTGATAAGATGAAGTGGAAATTATTCCAAGCTATAGCCATATCATTGCTACTGTATGTCTGCACCACTTTGATTCATATAAGCAGGCATAGACAACCTCTCAGCTGAAATAAACTTTACTAGCTTCCAGCTCCAACACAAGCCACTCAATATGTCATTATGAAAATCTGATCTCTCTGATAAGATGAAGCGGAAATTATTCCAAGCTATAGCCATGTCAGTACTACTGTATGTCTGCATCACTTTGATTCATATAAGCAGGCATCGACAACCTTTCAGCTGGAATAAACTTTACTAGCTTCTAGCTCCAATGCAAGCCACTCAATAACTTAATATTTCATAATGAAATGCTGATCTCTCTGATAAGATGAAGTGAAAATTCTTCCAAGCCGTAGCAGTGTCAGTGCTACTATATGGCTGCACCACTTGAATTCTAATGGAACACTTGGAGAAAAAACTGGATGGGAACTGTACAAGAATGCTGTGCGCTCATGTGGAGTGATTGACAAATACTTGATGAGTTGAGAATAAATATGGCATTCAGCATGATTTCTCTCTTTTCATATTTTGCCTTAACAAAAATCTGAATGAATAAGTAAAGTCGTTGGGGCGGCCTAATGTCGGTATCAACCATGCAGCGAGGGAGTCTATCCCCTTTTTCACTAGCGCTAGACCAAGGAGATTATTCTAGTGTCTGAGGTGGAGCGCCACACCTACCATCAGCTCCTTACTTTACCACACAGATCCCTGTGCTACTCATACGCTGAGTTGGCGAGGGCGGGTATCGAACTAGGAACCTTATGGTTTCTAGCCGAATGTTCTACCGACTGAGCTAACCCGAACTTCTCTATAATATTTATAAATTCAATTTCCTCTACAAAAAAGTAAAGTTGGCAGAGTGGTCTATAGTTGTTATGTTTTGCTGGGGTGAAATGGCACACCTACAGTCAGCTTCCCAATTTACTGCACAAATCAGATTACCCAATTTCTGCTACTTATACACTGAATTGGCAGGGACCGGTATTAAACGAAGAACCTTGCAATTCCTAGGCAGGTGCTCTACTGACGGAACTAAACCAGTCCCTGATTGATAATATTAATTAATAATAATGATAATAGAATTGAATCTGAGTGAATATAGAAAAAAAAAAAAGGATGATGCCAAAGGAGGCTTAACAAACAAATGATAGTAATAATAACTGAATGGAATCATGTTACATAATTCATAGGTAGCTTATGAATTATGTACGTACTGTAGTTAGATGATAGTAATTTGTGTACCCATTTTAATTTTTATACATACTCTGTCTCTTCCTCTTTTGCCATTATATACCCAAGTAAAGGGGTAGGGCGTCAAGATGGTTTTAATGTTCGCTGTGTTTATACACATATATGCACATGTATATGTGAAACACACTCATTCATGTACACATGTGGTTATGCCAGCATTGTTGAATTACCTAAGTGACGACTTAGTCCACATGCTATTTAATATTTAAAATTCTGCTTGGAAACGTCTTAACACCACAAGTCTCTGTATTTATTTACTAGTTTTAGTTTATCAGGACAGAAGTCAATGGAGGAGGGGAGAAAGTCTAGTAGCATGTGGGACATGAAAATGAAATAAAATAAAGAGTTAACGAAATGAAAAAGGTAAGAATTAATAAATTAGACAGGGAAGGACTAATAAAATCAAATTATAAAAAACATATTTCCTTAATAGAAATGTGACATGTTTTTTTTTTTTTTACTTGCAAAGGGGTATATAATACATGCATATACATACACATGTACATATACATGCATATACATTAGGTTTTTCCTACTGCTAAGCTCACCCACACATACACCTGTCATGCTATAGACGGATGAGAATGATTGGAGATGAATTAATATTAATCAGCTGATTTCCAATCAGAATTGCTAACCTGGAAAAAAAAAATCTATCTCATTAATTTTTCTCTGTGAAGGTGTTTTTTGTCAAAAAGAATATTCCAGTGATCCCTCACAACCTGGGCTCATTTATAAGTTGGTCAGATCAGTATAGTTGAATTGGTGAGGGTTTTACAATGCTGGGTACTGTGGGGATTTAAAATAAAATTAAAATAACAGACTCCCATGAGCCTTCACACCGGAAGAACTCTCTGAGCATATGCAGAAAAAGTAGACATCATCTCTCATACTCTGTCTCTGTCTCTGTCTGTCTCTCTCTCTTGCCAATTATATACCCGAGATGTGGGTATATAACAATCTGACTAAAGTTTAGCTGATGACTATATGAAAGGCTACAGACTTATGTAATATGCACAATTTTACTATAGAATATTTGGGCTTATTGTGTATTTCCCAATGAAAATAACAAAAATGCCTGGATGTCTTATGTGAGAAATTCTAAGCAAATTCAACAAGGTGTAAAGCAGAGAGAGAGAAAGGTATGATGCAAAAACTGACAGTTGCACTTGAAAAGATAAACATTATCAGAAATGTTGGTTAATGTCTTTATCATGAATTCTTGAATGACAATCCAGAACGGCAGCCATTTTTATGAGGATGTGAAGCATTTGCAAAGTAGGACATTAGAAAAGAGAACAAACAAAATCAGTTTGGTTTCTTAGGAGCTGATCATGAATACGCTCTCACATTGGTATTCTTGGGCGAAAAAGAAAACACATTCAAGCCAATAGAAAACACACACCCACATATACATACATGCATATATATACAGACACACTCAGGAATACAAACACGCATGTACACATATATACAAAGATATTCCCATCTGCACATACACACACACACACACACATATATATACACTGTCTGGGTTATAAAAATAGGAAAAAAAAATACAGGTTTTTTTAAAGCATGAATGAATGGTAAATCTAAGTGTTCAAATAAACTAATATTTATATAATACAGTTGCCTTACCAGTTATGTTCAAATTGATACTGTGAATGATACTGGATTCAGGAGATATTTATACTAATTGTTGTTTGTCATCAACTTCTAGTTTAGGAAGTAAGTTAGCTAGCTAGCTAGCTATATATATATATATATATATATATATATATATATATAATTATTATAATGGAGATTGTGTGTTTTTCTGTCTGTAACCGAAACTATATCACTACTCATGTAACAATTCCCTTAGTTATTAACGTCACAATCTCCATTATTCTACCTTTTATTTAAACATCAATTATTAATAAAATTGTTTAACATCATTAATACTGTTGACCATATCTACATACCAACAACATGCAATTATATTTATATATACAACAAAATAGTGGTTTACAGTGTGAACGGGAAGGTTAATTTGCATATTGATATTAAAAATGTGATTTTAATAAATATGTGCTTAGTATAATTGATTTCTAACTGTTTGGTTTTATTTTAATGAATATAAGCAAAAATCTCTTTAATGGATCTTAAATGAAATCCATTAACAAGAAGAAATAACTGTAATTTTATTCTTTACTTCCTCTTTTAACTAAATACTTAAATTAGAAAAAATAAAAATGAAAGACGAGAGTGATGGAAGAGTAAGTTTCAGTTGTTCTATTTTTCGATTATACCCCCTTCTGTTTCAAATCTTTTTAACTGCATTCTTATTTAGTTTCATTAGCCTTTCTAATTTAATATAATATTTTATTACATTAAAACTTAGATACTTGCACCCGGAGGGTGCATATATTTGCTAGTATATATAATGGAGGCGCGAGGTCTAATGGTTAGAGTCATAGGAAATGGACTCGTCGACCCAAGTTCAATTCCTGGACAAAGCTGTTTGCACTTCACTGGTGCCCTTGGGATAGGTATGAATCCAATTCTCCCTCCAGCTATGGGACAATAGCAGGGCAGACTGGGCTCTTAAACTATGGCTAGGTAACCAGTCTAGGAGAAGGAAAACTCTGAATTCAAACATGTTAAACTCCGCTTAAAAAATTGACCATGTGTCATATCCTGCTTGTGCAGAGGAGTTGGGATATATATATATATATATATATATATATATATATATATGGGGAAAATGTAAATAAATACAATGGTATATAAATATATAATAATATGAAAAGGTATTCAGATGATGATTTATGATACTTCTAACTATAATAAAATCCTCACCTGAATACCTTGTTTTTTTTCCTTCATATTTTCATATACTTACATATATTATGGGCTGGTTTAGCTCAATCGGTAGAGCATCTACCTATAGACCATAAGGTTCCAGTTCTGATACTGGCCCTCACCAACTCACCACATGAGTAGCATAGCATAGATCTGTGTAGTTAAGTAGGGAGATGACGGTAGGTATGACACTCCACCTCAGATGCAAAAGCCATCTCCCTGGTTTAGCACTAGTCAAGAAGGGATAGACTCCTTCATTGACTGCCTGATACTGACAATTGGCCATTTGGCAGACTTTACTTTTAGTTACACATATATATATATATGTATATATGTAAACACGGTATGTTTGGAATGGCTTTTTTGTCGACAATTTTTGGGAGAATATGTGCTTAATTGGATTCGTACCTAATTTTGAAAATTAATTAATTAATAATGAATTAGGCGAGAATGCCTATTTAAATGTATGGCTAAACAAATCGAGAAAAATCAATCTCTGTATGTACATTTCGGCCTATTAGGCCTCATCAGCAGAGCTATAGATAGGAAGGCCGCCCTGTGCGTGGTGTGTATGTTGTGTGTGTGTGTGTGTGTGTGTACAAGCACATACATATATTTTTGGAGAAAAATTGTGAAAAAACTGAACTATTTTTTATCATTGCCACAAATTTTAATGAAACTTCAATATAATATAATATTGTAAGTATCCAAACCAAATCTATATATTAATACTCATGTTCCTAAATTGTACAACCATTATCATCTTGCAACACCCTCTGGTTAAAGAATGAGACTATCCAAATTGGCCAAGATGAAATGCAAAAATGTAAATCCTTATTATCAGGTGTTGCTTATCCGCTGAATTTTTATTTCTTAGGAGTGTCATTGTCTCAGCTGAATAATGGACAATTTTGTTTTTATTATAAAGAAAGAAAGGGGAAAAAGGACATGCTACACAGAAAAAAATATGATAAGAAAGAAAGAAAGAGAGAGAGAGTATGTGAAAGATAGAGAGAGCGGGTGAGCATGCAGAAGCGATAACGCTAATTTGTTTCAATCGATCATAATGAAAAATGAAAAGAAGGAATGAAAGAAAAAAGAGAGAGAGAGAGAGAGTTAAATTAAGATTATTATAAAAGTAAAAGGTAAGTAAAGTCGTCAGGGTGACCTAAAGTTGGTATCAACCTGAAAGCAAGGGAGTCTATCCCCTTTTCACTAGCGCTAGAGCAAGGAGATTGTTTTTTAGCATCTGAGGTGGGGCACCACACCTACCATCAGCTCCTCACTTTACCACACAGATCCCTGTGCTACATACGTTGAGTTGGCAAGGGCCGGTATCGAACCAGGAATCTTGTGGTTCCTAGTTGGACGCTCTACCGACTGAGCTAAACTGGCCCTAGTCCTATTATTATTGTAATCTAAATCCTTCTGCTGAATTATAATAAACTAACCATCAGTTTGTGTACTTTGCTTGGGTGTGATGGGAGAGTTGCTGTGAGCAGTTTAAAGTAGCCAAAGAGTTAATTCAAACCAGCTGTATTCTGCTTAAGATCTGATCTTGTGTCGCACCCTGTCACTGGTGGAAGGTTTAGATAAATACATTCTTGTTGTAGGCTTTCCGTACAGCCCAAATTTGATACCGTTAAACTTTTAAAGAGTGCCACACCTATCATCAGCTCCTCACTTTACCCCACAGATCCCTGTGCTACTCATATGCTTAGTTGCTGAGGTCTGGTATCAAACCAGGAACCTTGAAGTTCCCAGCCGAACACTCTACCGACTGAGCTAAATTGGCTCTATTAGATTATTATACTTTTTACATATTGAACTATTTAACAATAGCTCTTAAGTAAACATATCAAATGTTGTAATAAATAAATTATCATACTATGGTATATCCACAGGTCCTGCTAGTATAAGTCGTTGGGTCGTCGTCGTCGGGGTGGCCTAGATTCAGTATCAGCCAGACAGCAAGGGAGTCTATCACCCTTTCACTAGCAAGATTATTTTTGCATCTGTGGGGGAGCACCACACTTACCATCAGCTCCTTACTTTACCGCACAGATCCTTGTGCTACTCATATACTGAGTTAGCGAGGGCCGGTATCGAACCAGGAACCTTCTGGTTCCTAGGTGGATGCTCTACCGACTGAGCTAAACCGGCCCTAATATATCCACAGGTCCTGCTAGTATAATATGATATTATAGATTTCTAAACAAAAATACCTTATCTGAAAGATCCCAATATTTAGAAATATAACCCAAATTTTTGTTCAAACTGTACAAATACATTAAATGATTCAAGAAATAGTTAATTGTTGATATCAGATTAGAAATTTTCCCAATGATCTTAAATTTGGTAACAATTTATACTGAAATGCCATCAGGCATATCTTTGCATTTTATTGAATCCATTATCAATATTGTTCCTTTGGAGAAAAATGCTTGCGATATTTTAACATCAAAGAAAGAAGCCTAAAGCAAGAATATTAACAAAACAATCGTGTTTCAAGCTGTTATTGATGAAGAAGAAACACAAATAATTGTATATATCGATGTTGTTTAGGATTCTGTTAATTATTTTATTTTGAAGTATAACAGATCCAAATATGAGGGAGAGTCAAAAATTATCCGCACTATTGTTTTATAGTTGGTTGGTTGGTTGGGTTTTATAGCATGTCAACCCTTGTGTTATTTCATGCCAAACATGTTTTTGTTTTATTCATTCTTGATGGGCACTCATTTTTTAAAAACTCAATTTTGTTTTTAACAAATTTTTAAACTCATTTTTTTCTATTTAACCCATAGATGGGATACTAACAGGTAATAACACTTGGGGCTGAGTGGATCTGGGAGTAATGGAGATGAAGGGGTATTTCACATTCCCCAGAGCTACAGAATTGGAACCTCACCATCTGATAGAGTTTATCATCATACCCAGGACAAAAAGACTCTCAGCAACCAACTTCTAGCAGATATATGATAAAAAGGGTTGGGAATTGCCATAAGGGTAATATTGTTGAGACAATCATATAAGTGCTAGGGCTTGGTGTGACCAGCCGATTGATTGGAGGGGTTTAACAGGTTTTAATTCAGAGTTTTCTTTCTCTTAGACTGATTACCTAGCCATGGTTAAAGAACCCAGTCTGGCCTGCTATTTACCCATAGCTGGAGGGAGAATTGGATGTATACCTTTCCCAAGGGTATTAGCGCCATGTGAAATGCAAACAGCTTTGTCCAGGAATTGAACTCTGGTTGACAAGTCCATTTCCTATGGCTCTAACCAGTAGACCACGCGCCTCCATATATACACCCAAATAAAGGGGTATATAACATTAATAAGCAACATTAACAAAAAAAAAAAAAAGCAATGAAAGAAAAACATGATTCTTTTCTAATACAAAAAACAAACAAACAAAGGAAAACATTGTAGAAGATACAAAACTGTAATTATCAAGAGAATGATTGAAAAAATGAAAGAGTTCTTAGAATTCTTGACATCATGGGCAAAAATGAAAAAGGAATCTTTTTACCAAAGAGAAAATAAATAAAAACAACTTTTGTCTATTTCTAAGGCAAAGGCTTTTGTGCCTATTGTAGTTGAAACATCTGATGTTCAAAGTCAGTCATCTGCAAACTGCAACCTTTTCTTGTCTCATCTCAACAAAAATTGAAGATGCAGAGGATATTAAAAGGAATACAATGGCACAAAAGAAGAGCTTCAGTGGTGCTTTGACCAATGGATAACTCACTGGAATAAGTGTGTTGAATGCCAAGGGGAGTGTTTTGAATAAGATTAATGTTTCATTCATTGTTTATTTCTGCTTTGATGAAGAGAGTTTCAGTTTTTATACTTTTTGAAACAACCCCATATAGCAGTAGTTATGTTGAATAGTAAAGTATTTAGATAGATATTATTACATACATTTTGACTATAAGTACTTTTGTAAGATAATGACAGTGAGTAGATCAGTGTATGATATCAGCGGTGGTCTGGCGTGGTGTGTATATATACAGAGAGAGAGAGAGAGAGAGAGAGAGAGAGAGAGAGAGAGAGAGAGAGAGAGAGAGAGAGACTGACTATCAGACTCAGATAGATAGATAAATAGATGAATGAGATAGATCTGAATAGCCTGGGATAGATAGACAGATAGATATGAACAGACTGAGATAGATAGATTGATAGATATGAATAGACTGGACTCAAATGTAGTGGGATAAATACAAACAGGCTAGGATATATATATATATATATATATATATATATATTATATATATATTATTTTACAGAGTTTTCACAGATCAATGTTCATTATAAACAGCGACACAGGTTACATGCCAAGGGGCAATCATCATTGATCTGTGAAAACTCTGTAAAATAAATAAATATTAGCTCTCACAATTTGTGATTGAGCACTGTATTTTCTTTGTTTCATCACAAAAAAAAAAAAAAAAAAATTGTTTTTACATATACCTATATATATATATATATATATATATACAATGGGGAACTACAAGGTTCCATGTTTGTTACTAGCCCTCACCACATGAGTAAAGACAGCTTGGTTCTGTGCTCTAAAAAGAGGAGCTGATAGTAGGTTTGGTGCTCCCCCTCAGATGCAAAAGCAATCCCCCTGGTGTAGCGCTATGAAAAGGGGATAAACTCTCTCGCTGTCTGGCTGATACTGATAATAGGCCACTCTGCCAACTTTATTTTTTTTACTTATATTTTACTTATATAAAATATATTTTTTACTTATATTTTTTTTACTTGATAGATCTATGCACATGGTGTACTGGTTAGAGTCATAGGAAATAGACTCGTCAACTTGAGACCAAATCCTGAAAGAAGCTGTTTGCATTCAACTATTCTCCCTCCAGCTATGGGTAAATAGTAGGGCAGACTGGGCTGTTTTACTTTGATTAGGCAACCAGTCTAGAAGAAAGAAAATAGAACTGTTAAACTCCACTTAAGAAATTGACCTTGTGTCACATCCTACTCATGCAGAGGTGTGAGTAAATATTTGTCTATATAGACAAATTAATAGATAGACAGATAGATATTTTTCTCATAGTGACATAGTTTCGGTTACAGACAGACGGACACATCTCCATGCAGAGGTGTTGGTAAATATTTTTCTTTATAGACAGATAGATAGATAGATAGTTTTCTCATAGTGACATAGTTTCAGTTAGAGACAGACAGACACATAATCTCCATGCAGGTGTTGGTAAATATTTGTCTATATAGGCAGATAGATAGATAGAGAGATAGATAGTCTTCTCATAGTGACATAGTTTCGGTTACAAACAGATAGACACATAATCTCTATTACAATAAGATAGATAGATAGTTTTCTAGTGATCTTGGTAATGGCCAGGAGTTGGGTTAAAAGCATTCGATCGTAAATATTTGGCCAATATTTACATTCATTTGATTCACATACATTCTCTCGTACATAAATGAGAAAAATTAATTAAAATACTTGTCTATGTTAATTAATCAAACTTAATGAACAAGATGCAGGCCAATTAGAAGTTTGTACCGCCAATGTCAATAATAAAGAAAAAAAATGTCTAACTCTTTGTTGTGGACTAGCCTGGCGTACCTAGCATAGAGAGTGAATGCGCTGGTCCAGGACTATCTATACACGACTGTCGGAGAGCATCGAGGTGATTACTAGGATTGCAAAGATTACGGATCCATTACGCAAACCTGTTACGAATTTAGTGGCCATCCTTTAGGCTTCAAGCAAGAGCACTTGTCCAGCGAAAAATCCTTGGTAAAGAATCCTTTGGTTGTTCCTTGGTGCTCCTCAGTATTGCAAGTCCTTCGTCAATGATTGCAAATGGACGTCTCTCAGTATCAGTGATTAAGTAGTTAACCAGCCATGCATTCGGGCTGTTGATTGGCTGAGGTTTAAACCATGTGACCTCACTTAGCTCAGTCGGTAGAGCGTTCAGAGAGAAACCACAAGGTTCCTAGTTCGGTACCGGCCCTCGCCAACTCAGTGTATGAGTAGCACAGGTATCTGTAAGGTAAGGTAAGTAGATGATGGTAAATGTGGCGCTCCACCTCAAATGCAAAAACAATCTCCTTGGTCTAGTGCTAGTGGAAAAGGGATAGACTCCCTCGCCGATTGGCTGATACCGACTTTAGGCCACCCCGACGACTTTACTCTTACATATTGTAGCACACCTTATATCCAAAATATTCCAACAGAACCATTTACCTTGAGGTTTTAGCACTCTGTTGCAAGTTACTATATATCTGGCACACATGTAGTTTTAATGTACTAGTATACTGAATACTTTATGGAGGCGCGGGGCATAATGGTTAGTCGTAGGAAATGGACTTGTTGACCTGAGTTTGACCTGAGTTTGAATCCTAGACAAGGCTGTTTGCATTTCACACTAATACCCTTGGAAAAGGTATGAATCCATATATTCTCCCTCCAGCTATGGGTAAAATAGTAGTTCAGACTGGGCACTTTAACCTTGGATAGGTTACCAGTCTAAGAGAAGGAAAACTCTGAATTTGAAAAACCTGAGGTCAATTGTTGATTGTGTTTGTGGCATTCCTTGTGCACCAATTGTTTCCTATTGACTGTGCCAAAAAGTGCAGATGGTCCAACACAAGCCTTCACCACTATAAACAAAACACTGAGTAGGTTGTTCATTGGATGAACCCTCATGCATCGAAATCGACAAGAGAATCCATGCCATGATACTGAATACTGTATGATCCAGTATACAACACTCTTATATTTGTCAAGGAATAATCTTCATACAAACTAAAATGCCACTTAGTACACTATAACGTGTTTGAAGATCGATAGTTGGTTTGGTTTGGTTTGTTTTTTAGCATATCAACCTCAGTGTCATTTAATGCCGTCAAAGTTTTGAAATAAATTCATTCTTAATGGATACTCAATTTTTTTATAAGCACATTTTTCTATTTAACCCATTATGGGACCCTAACAGGTACTACCACTCAGGGTAGAGTGGACCTGGAAGCAATGGTGATAAAGGGGAGCTCCACCTTCCCCAAACCCCCAGAACTGGAACATCACCATCAGATAGAGTTTAACATCATTCCCAGGATATGAAGACCCTCAGCCACCACCTTCTAGCACCCATATGATAAATTTGGGGCTTGCATAAGGGGAATTGGGGCAATCATATAAGTGCTAGGGCTTGATAGTTGTTGAGTAGTGTTTCCTTGTATGGTATAAATATAAGAAAATTCATGACAAAGGGATAACAAGGATATCTTACAGCCTGGCAAAAATTAATAGAATAGAGACATGACAGGAGATACAAAGAAGAGCTTATACATAGTTGTATGAGAGAAATGTCCTAATAGGAAAATAGTTGTAGTAAATAAAGTTTTGAGACAGTCCAACCCCTCCTTATTGTGGAAGAGTGGTGACAACGTGGTAGTGTCAGAGCTATGCTGCCTGGAACTCAAGTTCCTGGTAGAGCCTCCCAAGGCAGATTGGTCTGTCATCCAGTGGTATTAGGGTCACAACCTGGCTAAAGGGCTCTGGTGAAATCCAGAAGGGCATCACTGTGTCAACCCAAGAAAATGGCCTTGGAGAACAGACATCATCTTGTGTCTGTTCCCTTCAAACACTCAGTCCAGACATTTAACTATTCTCACTATCTCTTTTACTCTTGCAGTGTTGGCTCTAACTTGGACAATCAGAAGCAAATTTCAGTAATTTCTATGTGTCATTCACTGGGGATGTAGGGATTAAAATAAATTAAAATGAAAAAAAAAAATAAACTCCCATGAGCCTTCACCTGAAGAACCCTCTGTGTATGTGCAGGAAAAAGGACCCACTTCCGCCCCCAAAGAGAAACTCTCGGCCTTCAGCCTTCTGGCCTTTCAGACTTCGGCCTTGTCTGGGACAAGACACCGCTACTAGCCAGGGAGAAATTTCCTTGCCACAAGGTGGCTATGACCCGTGAATAAAGCCTAAATCATAAAACCACCTTCTGTCTTTGTCTCTTTCTATTCATTCCTTGAATCCTTTCCTTTTCAGCGTGACCACCAAATAAGATGGGATTAAAAGCAACCCTAGGAACACGCACCAAGAACAACAAGCCACTTTTTACCTTTAAAACATTTAACCTCTTGCCACCCCATAGGGAGCTAAATACACAGGGTGGGGGTGGTTTGAAAGTGTCAAGATAGCAGCTAGGGATCACGTGACTGAGAAGCCAGTGAGGATGTAGGACTATGTGGTTATTTCCTAGAAATCTAACATAAACAAAGGGGAACCACTCTTGACTGATAATTATTTATTTATTTATTGATCTACTAGGAAAAAAGAAGACAGGGTTAGGGTTAGGGTTCGGATTTAGGGTTAGTTTAATGGGAAAATAAATAAATAATTTATCAGTCAAGAGTGGTTCCCCTTTGTTTATGTTAGACTTATAGGAAATAACCTACTGTGCACCTGTATCAGTTGCTTTTTAAAACTCCCACTTGAAAATCAATTTTGTTTAGTGTAGTATGTCTTTTCTTTATTAGTAACACTTCTAATAGGGCCAGTTTAGCTCAGTTTGTAGTGTATCCACAAGGTTTTGGTTTGATACTGGCCCTCACCAACTTAGCATACACATAGCACAGCTTGGGTCTGCATGGTAAAGTGGGGAGCTGATGATAGGTGTGGCACTCCAATATATGTAAAAAGTCAAAAGTAAAAAGTAAAGTCGGCTTTGCAGCCTAATGTCAGTATCAGCCAAAGCAGTGAGTGAATCTATCCCCTTTTCACTAGCACTAGCCCAAGAGATTATTTTAACGTCTGCGGTGGAGAGCCACACCTACCATCAGCTTGTCACATTACCGCATTACAGATATACATATGCTGAGTTTGCGGAACCTTGTGATTCCTAGGTGGACGCTCTACCGACTGAGCTAAACCAGCCCTAAGTATATGAAATATGAAAAAACGGGGTATTCAGAGGATGACTTATGTAGGCATTAGGTAGAGGACCAATACAGTGTCGACTATTTATACATGACACTGTCCAATCAGATTATAGTGAGGGGGTACCAAGGTATTTACATATTCATTATATCAGAAAAAAAATGAGGTATTCAGGTGATGATTTTATTATAGTTCTTCTAAGTATAATAAAATCATCACCTGAATACCTCATTTTTTTTCTGATATAATGAATATGTAAATACCTTGGTATCCCCTCACTATAATCTGATTGGACAGTGTCATGTATAAATAGTCGACACTGTATTGGTCCTCTACCTAATGCCTACAAGCTAAACTTACTTGCTAGATGATACCACGACTGCTCGGAGACGGATTGCTATTCGATGTACCAATTACTACTGTGATGATATACCAAATATAAACTTCAGAATATATCCCTTAACCCGGATATATCATTTTCATATACTTACATTGATTAGGGGCCGGTTTAGCTCAGTCAGTAGAGCATCCATGTAGGAACTACAGGGTTCTGGGTTTGATACCAGCCTTCACCAACTCAGCACATGAGTAGCACAGCTTAGATCTGTGTGATAAAGTGGGGAGCTGATGGTAGGTGTGACGACTTCAGATACAAAAGCCATCTCCCTAGTCTGATGCTAGCAAGAAAGGGATAGACTCCCTCGCTGACTGCCTGATATTGACAATAGGCCACTCCACCAATTTAACTTTTACTTTCATATATATATATATATACATATACACACACACACACACACACACACACACATATATATATATATATATATATATACACATATACACACACATATATATATATATACAAGGTCAAACAAGTATCAAGATTTTTTGTACTTTTTGAGACACATTGTATTCTGAAAAAAAATAAAATAACATTCCATTCATTCTTCATTCCTATCTAGGTAAATACAGCTATAAACTTTGTACATTTTTGACACACCTTGTATTCTGAAAAAAATTAATGAATGCAACATTATTGTTTTTTCAGAATACAAGGTGTGTCAAAAAGTACAAAAAATCTTGATACTTTTTTGACACACGTTGTATGTGTAAGCACATACATATATACTATTGGACAAAAATGAAAGGGGATAGACTCCCTCGCTGTCCAGTTGATACTAACAATAGGGCACTTTGCTGACTTTTAACACTGGAAGGCATCTTTTGTGAGAGAGAGAGAGAGAGAGAGAGAGAGAGAGAGAGAGAGAGAGAGAGAGAGAGAGAGAGAAGCATATAGAAAAATATAATGAAAAAAAGAACCAAAAAATCTAGTCAGTATTTAGAAAAAAAAGAAAAAAGGAGTGAGAGAGAGAGAGAGAGAGAGAGAGAGAGAGAGAGAGAGAGAGAGAGAGAGAGAGAGTTTTGGTAATTAATATACAGTACTGAGCAGATTCATTACTGTTTAAATATACCTTATCCTTTACCAGAAGATGTGATAAGTCTATTAGGGGTGATGAGATTATAATCCTTGTTACACTTACATGGTATCCCTCTCCAGCCACATAGTGTAAATACAAAGGTGTTAGGTTTATCTAGTGGCAAATTACTATCTGTGACATGCATAAAATACCATTGTCTTGTCCACTAATCATTATAAACATGTTATACAATATACACAGAGGACTGCAACAAAAAGATCATATAACACCAGGAAAAGACAGATGATGGTCAAATTTCCTTTGTTTATTTATTCAATTTGTCTGTTTGTAATAAGTGGACCATGATCCACTTATTAGAAACTAGCAACAGCGTCGCCTGGGTAGAGGGGAATCTTTTAAAGTTAGTCCCGCAGATCCATTATTACTGAATCGTGAGTTGAATCCTCGTGGGATGCCCCATTTAAATCCCCATAAAAAAAAAAAATAGACGTTGCATTGATCCAGCTACTCTGAAATGAAATGTTAATGTCTACTATCTAAAATATTAAATGAAAAAAAAATCCATGCTGTTATCATTTAAATTTTATTTTTCAATTATCTTCATGAATATAAATTAAATCTCTATTATTTTTGCTCAAAAATCAAGCCCTGGTGATATTTAATGTGTATATATATCTATTTTGTTGTTAATTGTTTTATTTTTGAAGTTTCCTCTGGACATACATATATACACAACTGCCCTTTATATATGTATAGATAGATATCGGATCAGGTCACCAATAGGCACCCCAACCGATATCAGTTTTGAAAGGAACTGAATTATGCTTTTCACTGGTTGTTAGTAAACAAAATCAACAGACAATACAAAACTAAGATACGTTTTTATACTAAAATAGTTTTTGATTTTAATTTTTTTAAATTATGTGAAAAAATTAATTTTGCACTAAAGATAGACTAATATTGTTATTTAAAAAAAAAAAACTTTAAACGAAAGACACGTTTTTATTAAAGTTTTATCAAAAAAAAAAAATAACAATAATAGTTCTTCTTTTGTGCAAAATTGATTTTTTCACATATGAAATAATTAATTAAAAAAATTAGAATCAAAAACTATTTTGCCACATCTGCTAAAACTAATTCGCTCACATCTAATGTGCAAAATATTCTTACTACAGGTACGTACATTATTCATAAGCTGCCTATGAATTATGTAACAATACAACCAGCCATCATTCTTCAACAAAATAGAAATAGTAGTTTTGTGTCTAATAATTCATGTGGAATTAAATACAAAGAAAAATCATATACAGTACTAAAGATCTTGGTTTGTTTTGGTTTGTTTAACGGCATATCAACCTCAGTGGGTCATTTAATGCTGAATAAGTTTTGAAATAAATTCTTTCTTAATGGATACTCAATCTTTTTTATAAACACATTTTTCTATTTAACCCATAGACGGGACCCTAACAGGTACTTCCACCCCGGGTTAGAGTGGACCTGGGAGCAATGGTACTCCACATTCCCCAGACCTCCAGAACTGGAACCTCACCATCAGATAGAGTGTCATTCCCATGATATGGCCCTCAGCCACTGCCTTCTAGCACTCATATGATAAAAAGGGTTGGGGCAATTATATAGGTGCTAGGGCTTGACATGACCAGCCGATTGATCGGAGGCTGCCTGTCTAGCCTAAGTAAAGACCAAAATGGAGTGTTGCATGTCATGGACTGCTCAGCTGCCTGGGTTTCATCCTTAAGCATCACGTGTCGCCACCCATGGCCAACAGGTGGCCCCATTGGGGGATTTTTACCCCTCTGCAGAAGTGCAGTCAGCGTATTCTAATGCCTAAGCCGATAGGGCGGTACAGTACTAAAGAGGATAATAATAACCTTGGAAGACTTACAGATGACATTTTAAAAAGCAAATACCGACTGGCAGCGTTTACATTTACCATTGTTTTGACCACTTCAGATTAAAGAATTACTGAAATGTAGGCAGAAAATTGCATCACTTAATGGCATGGAAAATATAAATAATAAGTTCAACAGTCCAAACAATTTTTGAAATCTGATAATTCCCAGAATTGTAGACAGCAGGAATTGACTGAGCAGTTGGGTAGTCAAGTGTAGTGCTTGAGGATGTAAAACACTATATACGAATAGTAGATATTAGTTTGAAACCAACACTAAGTACTGTTGAACCTTGGTTCTCCAGTATAATTTGTTCCAAAATTATGTTTGAGAACTGAAACTATATTTCCTCTAAGAAATAGTGTAAAGTGGATTTATGTATTCTTTACCATCAGATCTCTCAACTTTCCTCTTTGCCTTTCTTAGGATCCATAAATAAGGGTTAAAGTATTAAAATCAATCATATGAATTATCTTTATATAGAAAATTAAATTATAATTAAAATAAGTATAATCTTTTTATATGCATTCTTATTTAATTTTATTAGTCCTTATAATTTAATATATTTCATTACATTAAAACTTAAATACTTACACCCAGAGGGTACATATTCTTGCTAGTAATAATAGTGGCAAATGTGAAGTTTAGTACAGTAGAACCTTGGTTCTCAAACATAATTCTTTCCAAAATTATGTTTGGGAACCTTGGTTCTCAAACATAATTCTTTCCAAAATTATGTTTGAGAACCGATTTGTTTGAAAACTGAAACAATATTTCCCATAAGAAACAATGTAAAGTGGATTTATGCATTCTTGACCCTCAGATCTCACAACTTTCCTTATTCCCTTTCCGGTAGTATCACTGCTGCCTTTCTTAGAATCCATGAATAAGGGTTAAAGTAGCCGTAAAATAGAGAATAAACACAAACAAAGCGAAGAATTTGCACAAAAACAATATTAGACATTCGTTCAAGATAGCGACTGATGCTAAATGATGCTGCTTGGGTAGATTCAACCAGTCATTTGGCTTTCTTAAGTTTGTCTCTGTAGTCATCCGCATGACTCTCAAACCCTCTTTCATAGGGCTGGAGAGAGGCAACCATTATTGCAATAGCTAGGAAGTGAAATCTGTAGTGAAGAAGTGACTCAAAGAACGGTCAGCAGAATTTTACGGGGCAGGGATACATGCTCTCATTCGAAGGTGGAAAATTGCTATTGAGAGAAACGGTGACTATGTAGAGAAGTAGGGATGTGATCTATATATATATAATTGAACCTTTACCACCGGATGCAGTTTAGTGTCATATGCAGTTGGCGTATTCTATGCCCTGCTAACAAAGTTGTCTAATTATTATGTGTTGAAGTGAGTTAGTGTACTGTTGATTTGAACAACAGCAACTAGCTAAGCACAACTGAACCAGTGCCAAGACAGTTGGTATTTGTGGAAATCAAGAATAGTCCATTCATGTATATGGGGGATTCCATTCCTTGAGTCTTGATTGGCATCTTGGTTTCTATGATGTTATGAGGCTTCAAAAATACCCTGGCATTTTGCAGTAGGATAGCAGCAAGATAGATTCGTACTCAGTTACGACTACTTGTTGCCTTGACTTACCAATTCGATGGTAAATGGAACTAATATGATTATTCTACATTATGAATATGTATGTAATTGACTCTAAAAAAGAAAACTTAATCGTGTTGATATCTGCTACAGTCTTTTACATTTCAAGATTTATTTGTAAGCTTTTGCAAATATTTTTTAAAACCTTGTGTTTAATCAGATATTTCCATTTGATATTTGCTGATACATGATTTTCTTTTTCTTTCACTAAGTCAAGCAATTCCATTCACTTAAAACCTCAAGTAGGTCATTTTTTTTTTCTTTTTCTATTTGTTGACAAGGAAAAAGAGGAAGAATCATTTCACCTGTTTTGTTGATTCAAACATGGAATGTCGTTCACAAATTAAAGATGTTTCATATTTGCTTTTTTAGAATCAGGAAAGAAATCAATACCAGCTTTTCAGGAAAAAAAAAATCCCTGGTGTGCAGAAGTTTTAGATATTTTCAACTAACCTATTTTTGGAGGTGTGTGGTGTAATGGTTAAAGTTGTAGGAAATGGATTTGTTGACCAGAGTTCAATCCTGGACATGGCTGTTTGCATTTCACATAGTGCTAATACCCTTGGGAAAGGTATGAATTCATATATTTTCCCTCCAGCTATGGGTAAATAGTATGGCAGACTGGGATCTTTAACATTGGATAACAATGAATCCAACTATTCTCCCCCACCAGCTATGGGTAGATAGTAGGGCAGACTAGGCTTTTGAACAAACTAGTCTAGGAGTGAAGAAGTGGCTCAAAGAACAGTCAGTAGAATTTTACAGAACAGCCTAGGAAAAGGAAAACTCTGAATTCAAACCTGTTAAAGTCTGCTTAAGAAATTGACCTTGTTTGCATCCTGCTCGTGCAGAGGGATTGGTAGATATATATATCTATTTTTGGAAGCGTGTTGTGTAATGGTTACCATCATGGACACAACAGGATGAGTTCAAATCCTTGATGTGGCTGTTTGTATTTCACATAGTGCTAATACCCTTGGGAAAGGTATGAATCCAACTATTCTCCCCACCAGCTATGGGTAGATAGTAGGGCAGACTAGGCTTTTTAACAAACTAGTCTAGGAAAAGAAAACTCTGAATTCAGACCTGTTAAATTCCACTTAAGAAATTAACCTTGTGTTGCATCCTACTCATGTAGAGGGGTTGGTAAATATGTATATGGTATTAAGTATTCCAATCTAATACTAATAATTTTCAAACGTATCTATTTGACTCATAGATGAGATGATAACAGGTACTACCACTCTGGGCCAAAGTGGACCTGGGAGTAATGGCAATGAAAGATTACTCTACATTCTCCAGGTTTCCAAAACTGGAGCCACACCATCAGATGCATTTTAGTGTTATACCCTGTTGCAGTTTTTTTTATATAAGGCATGCTGCAATTCACCACTTAAACTTATAGACTTGGCACGGTCATGTGGATTAAACCATGAGTTCAAAAAGAACGTTCCCGAGTCCGAGAAAGTTCCCGAGTTTGACAAGAAATACCTGAAGAAGGCCGGAGGGCACATCGTCCAAAATGTTGTACAGATAACAATGAAGATGAGGACAATAGTCCAATTAATACAAAAATTACTAATATAACATTTAATTTATACATATGAGGGAACTAAGTTCCCTAGGCTATACAAAAGTCCCAATGCATCCAAGTCATGAAGAAGTGTATGGTAAGACAAAGAGGTGGAAACCACTTACTGTTTCTGGGGGTCTGGAACAAAAGGTATGCACCATGCATGATGCTGAGGAGAAGTGATGAGCACATCTGTCCTTGTCAAGCCAGCTTTGTAAAAAGGCTGATACTTTGGGGTTTCTGCGTCATGTGATCAAAAAGAGGGATAGAGCTTCCTGGTCTGAGTTTAAATACCCAGCTAGTAGTGCCACCTAGTTGCAAATCCTCGCAGCAAGGGAAGTTAACCTTTTGGACTTTAGTCCATCTCAGCAAGAGCAGACAATCACTACAAAAGCAACACAGGGAAAGAGTTCAATAGTCTGAACAAGTCTTGAAAGGATAATGACCCATCTCAAAATTACAGAAGATATCCAGTCCGCAGGCGATGTTATATCGTCTGTATGCTTTTTACCGATTCAATTAGTTTACTCAATTATTCCAGTGTTCTGCTTTTGTCAGTTTCAGTTTAAATTTCTTTAAGTTCCTTTCTTCTTTTCTTTCTTCTTTCCTTCCTTTATTTATCTATTTAATTAATTTTTCTTTATCTAGCTTCATGTCCACTGATACAAAATTGCTTGAAAGAGGCAGAGTTATTCTTTTCTTTAATGCGACTGGATGAGTCTGCAGAAGCTCTGTAATAATATGGGATAACCTACAAAGTGGATTATAAGCAGAATAAGATGAAAATTGAACCAGACAATAATATACATATATATATATATACATATATATATATATATATATATATATATATATATATATATATACATATATATATATATATATATATATATATATATATATACATATATATATATATATATATATATATATATATATATATACATATATATATATATATATATATATATATATATATTATATATATATATATATATATATATATATATATACATATATATATATATATACATATATATATATATATATATACATATACATATATATATATATATACATATATATACATATATATATATATATATATATATATATATACATATATATACATATATATATATATACATATATATATACATATACATATATATATATATATATATATATATACATACATATATATATATATATATATATATATATATACATATATATATATATATATATATATATATACATACATATATATATATACATACATATACAATAGACAATAATAAACCTGAAGAACATCAGAGAATTGAAAAGCCAAAACATTATTACAAAAAAACCAAAAAAAACAAAAAAAATAAAAAACAAAACAAAAAAAACGAAACAACAAAGATGGGGATTATTAGGAAGTGAAATCTGTAGTGAAGAAGTGGCTTAAAACTCTTAAAGTCCTATACCACCTCATTCCACCCGGTTGGAAGTCACATTCGTTTTCTTAATCTACCCCAAAAAAATAACATTTGTTTGAATGTAATATTAAACATAATATTAAACATATTTAGCAGTCTTTGATGTACGAGAAATAACAGGTAAATTTTAATGAAAAGGACATTTTTAGACATTTATATATATCCTTATAGGAATGGGGCTCTGGACTTAGAAAATTCTCAACAGGATGTTAAGAGTTAAAGAACAGTCAACAGAATTTTACAGGGCAGGGATACATGCTCTCATTCGAACGTGGAACATTGCTATTGAGAGAAATGGTGACTATGTGGAGAAGTAGGGATGGGATCCACAGAAGACCAGTTTCATTTTGATGTATGATACATGTTCCAGTGTTGGTAATTATACCTGTCCTAAAGAAAATGGCATTACTTTTTGACTCACCCTCATACATTAAATATCTTTAACATATCACCTTGGTGGCTGAGCAGTAGGGTAGGTCGATTTTGGAACTGTAGTGTCTCCCCTGTGTCAAAAGTTGCAAATTAACAAAAAGAATTACCACATTAAATATTTTTGCTTCAAAAATTTGCCTTCATTTGTGGAAATAGATTTCAATGTTTTTATAATGTTTATCACTGTTACAGCTTAATTATTAGGTAAAAAGTAGCATCCTGGATGCATCAGTATTGATGGGAGACATATTTTCAATTTGAATTCTAGTCATAATCTTTTATTCATTTCGATTAAAATGATCTGGTTTTTGGTATCGGTACTCAATATACCAATACACAACTTTTGCTGTTTCAGAGAATTTGATATCTTTAAAAAAGTGAAAAATCAACCTACTCTACTGAGCAGTCTATGACCTGCAAAACTCCTCTTTGGTCCTTACTTAGGCCTGATGGGCAGTCAGAGAAGCCCCTTCCAATCTGGTCATGTCAAGAGCTAGCACCTATATGATTGACTCATTGGGTCAACTCTATTGCTCTTATGGCAAGCCCCAACCCTTTTTATCATTTATGTGCTAAGGGCTCTTCTTCACTACAGATTTCACTTCTTTATCACTGGAATAATGTTTGCCTCTCAAAACCCTCTTTCATTGGGCTGAAGAGATGATAGTCTGATGGTGCTAAATCCGGTGAGCATGGAGGATGTGGTAAAGTTGTCCAAAAGTGTCTCAAAGAACAGTCAACAGAATTTTACGGGGCAAGGATATATACTCTAATTCGAAAGTGGAACATTGCTATTGAGAGAAATGATGACTATATGGAGAAGTCGGGATGGGATCCACAGAGGACCAGCATCATTTTGATGTATGATACATGATCCTGTGTTGGTAATTACACCTGTCCTAAACAAAGTGGCATTACTTTTTGACTCAGCCTCATACAATTTCAATTTTCTATTGATAGAATTGAACCTGCTTCATTATGATGTATGATACATGTTCCTGTGTTGGTAATTATACCTGTCCTAAACAAAGTGGCATTACTTTTTGACTCAGCCTCATACAATTTCAATTTTCTATTGTGAAAGTCAGGTGATGATAGATAATGTGAAAAGAAGGCAACAGAATGGAAAGATTATTGCATTTTAAATTGATTTGATTTGATTTCAAAATGAAATATTCTCCTTAGTGATTTGTTTGCAACGATACATAAATACTTTATGTATTGGCTTTTATCATAAATATTCATCATAAATTATATTTTTGTTTTTATTATTCATTGCTGTATGCCTTACATTTTTATCAAAAACAAAGCCACTCTTCTATACTGGGCACTTTGTGTAGTATGTAGACGAATATTAGTTACTAGTTGCTGTAGTATGGTATATGAGGGTGAGTCAAAAAGTAATTTTGTTTAGGACAGGTATAATTATCAACACAGGAACATGTCAAAATGGTCCTATGTGTATCACATCCCTACTTCTCCACATAGTCACCATTTCTCTCAATAGCAATGTTTGCCTCTCAAACCCTCTTTCGTGGAGCCCCATGAAAAAGGGTTTAAGAGGCAAACATTATTCCAGTGACGAGGAAGTGAAATCTATGGTGAAGAAGTGGCTCAAAGAACAGTCAGCAGAAATTTTCAAGGCCAGAGATACATGCTCTCATTTGAACGTGGAACATTGCTATTGAGAGAAATGGTGACTATGTGAAGAAGTAGGGATGTAATCCATAGAGGACTAGCATCATTTTGATGTATGATACATGTTCCTGTGTTGGCAATCATACCTGTCATACCTAAACAAAATGGCATTACTTTTTGACTCGCCCTTGTTTTTTATACTGGGCACTTTGTGTAGTGTGTTGAGGAATATACTCGTTGGATTACTACTGCTTCTTCAAGTATAATAGTGCCAACCATACACATTTATATATACTAGCAAATATATGCACCCTCCGGGCGCACGTATTTAAGTTTTAATGTAATGGAATAGGTTAAATTAGAACTACTAACGTAACTAAAAAAGAATGCAGATAAAATAATTTAAAACAGAGGGGGGTATAATCGAAAACAACTTTGAAACTAACTCTTCCAACATTTTCCTAATGTAACTTTTTAGTTAAAATATGAAGTAAAAAATAAAATTGTAGTTATATCTTCTTGTTAATGAATTTCTTTTAAGATTTATCCCCGAAAGTTTTGCTCATATTTATAAAAATAAAACCAAACAATTAGAAATCAATATTACTAAGCAAATATTTATTAAAAATCAATTTTTTAATATCAATATGCAAATTAACCTTCCCGTTCACACTCCACAATGCTATTTTGTTGTATATATAAATACAATTGCATGTTATTAGTATGTAGATATGGCCAACAGTATTAATAATGCAAAACAATTTTATTAATAAATAAGGTTTAAATAAAAATAAAATCATGGAGAATATGAAACTAGCTAAAAAGCTGCTCTATTGGGTGACAATTAAACTGGCTCTTGAGTTCAAATCATGGATGAGGCAGCTTGCATTTCACATAGTGCAAATAACTCCGGGATAGATATGCATTCAATTATTCTCCCTCCAGATATGAGTAAATAATAGGGCAGACTGGTCTCTTTAACCTTGGTTTCGCAGCCAGACATGAAGAAGGAAAATTTTGAATTCAAACCTAGTAAACTCTGCTTAACAAATGGACCTCCTCTTCGTGTGGAGGGGCTGGGTACATATATAGATTTTTATTATTATTTTGATTTTTCGGACTGTTGTCCTCATCTTTATTGTGGTATGTAAAAACGCTATGTTTTGCCCAGTGTATCCTCCAGTCTTCTTTAGGTGTTCCCTGTGTATATGAGCATAGCAATGACCCAAAATGGAAAATCATTTAGAATAGTTTGACTGTTGAACAAACAAAGTGTTGAAGAACTTATGAAAATCTCATTCGAATAAAGACGTCATTGTTTTTGCATACCTATTAATCCAAGAAGCTTCACAAGAAGCATCACAATCGTTAAAAACATATATATAAAGATGAGGACAACAGTCCGAAAAATCAAAACAATGATAAAAAATCATTCATTTTAAATTCCACAGTTTTTCATGAAATTTTCATGTTCTTGATTTGGTTTGGCTTGGCTTCTTTGTTTAATGGCATATCAACCTTCATGGGTTATTTAATGCCAAAGTCATTCTTGTATATTTACCAGCCCCTCCACACAAGTGGCACAAAATGTTATATTTTATATACTTTTTTTAAGATAGAGGATTTTATTGCAGAGAGATACAATAAGACAGACAAGGAACAGTGAGGTATACTACTAATCCTCGAAGCCAGTCCAGCATAATGCTGTGCTCACTATATATATAGTCAAACCATGGTGAAGAGAGTGTGGAATATTCCATTACAACAATGTTATATTTTATGTTATATTCTATATCTTTTTTTGTTATATCTTATTTTATTGTCTTTATTTTGTCTTTATTTTGTCTTTACTTTAATTCTCAGTATTTTTTCTGTCATGTTTAAGTGAATTCTTCTTTCACAGTTTCACATCGTGGTTGGACAACAAGACTCACACGTCACATACAAGATATCCACAAAATGTTTAATCGGACGCTCTACTCCCATTCCTTGCTGAAGCAGAGGAAAAATGGGATGGTTCAAAAGAAAAGCTGTGTTTGTGCTGTGTGCATATGTGTGTGTGTGTGTTGTGTTAGTTTTGCATGGTTTTATTAAATCTCACTTGTGGGGGTCATGTACTTAAGCAAATACATTAAATATTAAGTGAGTCTCACCTGGCAGAGGCAAAAACTGGAACAAATCCTCATCAGAAATTAAATACATTTCCCTAGCAACATTAGCAGAAATAAAAGTAGAAATTTTAGCTTCATTCTTCCTATTATCATCCTCTTATGAATAGTACACACACACACACACACACACACACACACACACACACACACATATATGTAATATAGTGAAAAATTTGAAAAAACACAGGTTCAATAAAATGAGTGATATTTATTCAGCCAACGCTGCAGTGTTTCAATATGTTTAGTAGATCTTCTTCAGGGCTTTTGTTGATTTAAGGAAAAATAAAATTTATCACAGATAATAAGGAGACTGTGAGAGTCTTTTGTTGATCAGTCTGTTTAAAAATGTTTGAATGAAGAATTAGCACTCTTAGAATTGTTTGAAAATTATGAACGCTGAGATAAACGGTTTTGAAGATATATATATATATATATATATATATATATATATATATAGTAATTCACATACAGTTCTGTTTCACTGTTTCATGGCTCATCAAACAAAGCAGGCTGCTTCAGGCTGGGTTCAAAACATGACCAAATTGTCAATAGTCAAACATCTTACCACCGCGCCATCTACACACCAATTTATATATATATATATATATATATATATATATATATATATATATATATACACTGGGTGTTCAGGATAAATTTGACAGTTTACTAAGGAAAAAGAAAAGGTGCTTGGTAACTACAAAATTTAATGGATTGTAAAGAAAATCAACAGCCATGGAAATTACACTACTGTCAACAAGTTTCACTCAAAATAACTGCCATTAGTGTCGATCACAGGCTCAATCCTGCTCCGGAACCTGGAGCAAGCTGATGTTACAGTTTCCCTGGGAAGGGTGTCCAAACCTACCTTAATTCTGTGGATTAGTTGTACTGGCACTGCGATTGGTGTCTTTCGCAACAGCGCCCCATACCTAATAATCCATGGGGTTAAGATCTGGGGAGTTTGGAGGCCAAATATTGGGACTGGTGTAGTTGTGAAAATTTGCTGACAACCACTTTTGACCTTCTCCAGAGGTGTGGCAGGGGGCCGAATCCTGCTGCCATACATATGGCCTCCTATTGGCTATCCTTGTTATACAGGGCTTGACTACAGTGTTTAGCAACTCCACGTAGGCATCTGAATTCAACCTAATACCCTCTCTGAAAAAATGTGGAGGCATCACATCACCTTCAGAGGACACATATCCAAAAACCATCACAGTTTGGGGAAATTTAGTCTGCATGACACAAGGAGCATCCTTTGGACAGTATGTAAGCCATCTGTTATTCTCCGTGTTGTGCTTTTGATCTTGGCAAAAGTTTTTCTCATTGGAAAAGAACCAGATTGTTTGTGGTTCACCAGGATATTTCACTTTGCTCAGAAGTTTCTTCGCCTTTGTCAAACTATTTTCATGGGAGCAGTTGACCTCTACGATGCTTGTATGAGTAGTAGAGAAGGTCTTCATTGAGTGCAAGCTTCATGGTAGAAGCTGAAACATTCAATTCACGTGACAAAGCCCGAATTCCAATGCCAGGGTCCTCCAACACTTTTTTCTGCTGTACGAACGGAATCTGATCATCTGTTATGTTGCTTTCTTCTAGCCACAGCCTCGTAGTCTCCATTGCAGTTCTCCAGTTCATGCCTGATTGTTTTTACAGTGTTCAGGGAGCATTAGGCAGTAACCATATAGGTATATCTGACTCATTAAGATTAACTTTATTATATATACTAGCAAATATATGCACCCTCCGGGTGCAAGTATTTTAGTTAAATTTTATAATAAAATATCATATTAAATGAGAAAGGCTAATGAAACTGAATAAGAATGTAGATAAAAAGATTTTGAACAGAGGGGGTATGATTGAAAAATAGAACAACTTTGAAGCTAACTCTTCCATCATTTTCCGTTACTCCCGTCTTTCATTGGTAAATTTTCCTAATTAAACTGTTTAGTTAAAATAGGAAGTAAAGAATAATATTAGTTATTTCTTCTTGTTGAGGGATTTCTTTTAAGATTTATTGAAGAGATTTTTGCTCATATCCAATAAGATAAAACCAAACAATTAAAAATCAATAATACTAAGCATATATTTATTAAAATCAATTTTTAAGATCAATATGCAAATTAGCCTTCCCATTCACACTGTAAACCTCTTTTGTTGTATATATAAATACAATTGCATGTTATTAGTATGTCGATATGGTCAACAGTGTAAGTAATGTAAAACAATTTTATTAATAATTGAAGTTTAAATATAAATAAATCATGGAGAATGTGATGTAAATAACAAAGGGAATTATGACTTGAGTAGGGATATAGTTTCGGTTAGAGACAGACAAACACACAATCTCCATTATAATAAGATATATGTATATATATATATATATATATCTTAAATTACAAAAAACAAAGTTTGTCAAGATTTCTATTGTTTCCATACCAAATATGCATTAAAAAACAAGAAAGATTTTAGCAAACAATTTGTGAAATGATCCCATAATAATTGATATAACAAATATTTATTAAATATAATCTAGTAAAGGAATTCTTAAAATAACCCTTAATCTACCTTCCTAACCCTAACACTATGTGAGATGGCTATAAAGTAACATTTTTACAGCTTTTTTACTCAAATTGTTGAATAATGTGCTGATTTGCGCCACGAACATGGAATTAATAAGAGTCAGAAACAAGAAATACATGAATACAACTTAATACATTTATACATACAAGAAAATATACTTGTAATAATTGTTGTTGCAAACGAAAGTATTGTCTACAGGAAATATCAATTTCATCTTATTATAATGGAGATTGTGTGTTTGTATGTCTGTAACCAAAACTATATCATTACTCAAGTCACAATTCCACTTTTTATTTACGTCACATTCTCCATGATTTTATTTTATTTAAACCTCAATGATCAATAAAATTGTTTTACATTATTAATACTGTTGGCCATATCTACATACTAATAACATGCAATTATATTTATATATACAACAAAATAGCGATTTACAGTGTGAGCGGGAAGGCTAATTTGCATATTGATCTTAAAAATTTGATTTTAATAAATATATGCTTAGTATTATTGATTTTTAATTGTTTGGTTTTTATCTTAATGAATATGAGCAAAAATCTAAGGGATAAATCTTAAAAGAAATCCATTAACAAAAGAAATAACTAATTTTATTCTTTGCTCCCTATTTTAACTAAATTGTGAAATTATGAAAAATTAGCACTGAAATACAGGAGTGATGGAAGAGTAAGTTTCAGTTGTTCTATTATTCGATCATACCCTCCTCTGTTTCAAATCTTTTTATCTGCATTCTTATTTAGTTTCATTAGCCTTTATAATTTAATATAATATTTTATTATATTAAAACTTAAATACTTGCATCATTAAATTTTCATGATTGGAGGATTCATATGTTTGCTAGTAAATATAATGAATACAATTCCATTTAACTGAATGTTTATGGTAAATTATCATATAACAGCTCTTTTCCTATCCCTGCTGAATTAGGGAGCGACATTATTTATGCCTGTCCCCAAGAGATCCTGGTTGTAAAAGAGGAAGATTTCTTATTTTCATTTTTTTCCACTAAGTTTGCAAGCCTGTGATTGGTTGATTTGAAAAGAGGCAAGTCGACCAAGGAGACAACCCACCTACTCTAGATATGTTTTTTTTAATAATGTTTTATTCTAAAAGAAGCATTCTTGCTTGCAATGACAGCTAATCTTTTAGTTTTGTTGGTAAAGCAGCTGCTTTGGATAATCAGGCTTTAAATGCAAAAACGAGATGTGAGTTTAAGACTTGCTAAGAGCTTATCCTTTTATTATTGTTTCTTTGCTGTTATAGAAATAACAAACAAAATCATATTGGGAAAAAAAAAACACTAAAAATTAGAGATGAAATAAAATTCTAGTCAAATTATTAATAACTAGCAGTGGCTACCCGCCGTCACCTGGGTAGAGGGAGATTTTTTAAAGTTAGTCCCACAGATCCATTATTATTGAATTGGGAGTTGAATCCTCATGGGATGCCCCATTTAAATCCCTATGTAAAAAAATAGACCTTGCATTGATCCAGCTACTCTGAAAAGAAATGTTAATGTCTACTATCTAAAATATTAAATGTTGTTATATCTTATTTTATTGTCTTTATTTTGTCTTTATTTTGTCTTTACTTTAATTCTCAGTATTTTTTCTGTCATGTTTAAGTGAATTCTTCTTTCACAGTTTCACATCGTGGTTGGACAACAAGACTCACACGTCACATACAAGATATCCACAAAATGTTTAATCGGACGCTCTACTCCCATTCCTTGCTGAAGCAGAGGAAAATGGGATGGTTCAAAAGAAAAGCTGTGTTTGTGCTGTGTGCATATGTGTGTGTGTGTGTTGTGTTTAGTTTTGCATGGTTTTTATTAAATCTCACTTGTGGGGGTCATGTACTTAAGCAAATACATTAAATATTAAGTGAGTCTCACCTGGCAGAGGCAAAAACTGGAACAAATCCTCATCAGAAATTAAATACATTTCCCTAGCAACATTAGCAGAAATAAAGTAGAAATTTTAGCTTCATTCTTCCTATTATCATCCCTTATGAATAGTACAACACACACACACACACAACACACACACACACACAACACATATATGTAATATAGTGAAAAATTTGAAAAAACACAGGTTCAATAAAATGAGTGATATTTATTCAGCAACGCTGCAGTGTTTCAATATGTTTAGTAGATCTTCTTCAGGGCTTTTGTTGATTTAAGGAAAAATAAAATTTATCACAGATAATAAGGAGACTGTGAGAGTCTTTTGTTGATCAGTCTGTTTAAAAATGTTGAATGAAGAATTAGCACTCTTAGAATTGTTTGAAAATTATGAACGCTGAGATAAACGGTTTTGAAGATATATATATATATATATATATATATATATATATATATAGTAATTCACATACAGTTCTGTTTCACTGTTTCATGGCTCATCAAACAAAGCAGGCTGCTTCAGGCTGGTTCAAAACATGACCAAATTGTCAATAGTCAAACATCTTACCACGCGCGCCATCTACACACCAAATTTATATATATATATATATATATATATATATATATATATATATATATATACACTGGGTGTTCAGGATAAATTTGACAGTTTACTAAGGAAAAAGAAAAGGTGCTTGGTAACTACAAAATTTAATGGATTGTAAAGAAAATCAACAGCCATGGAAATTACACTACTGTCAACAAGTTTCACTCAAAATAACTGCCACATTAGTGTCGATCACAGGCTCAATCCTGCTCCGGAACCTGGAGCAAGCTGATGTTACAGTTTCCCTGGGAAGGGTGTCCAAACCTACCTTAATTCTGTGGATTAGTTGTACTGGCACTGCGATTGGTGTCTTTCGCAACAGCGCCCCATACCTAATAATCCATGGGGTTAAGATCTGGGGAGTTTGGAGGCCAAATATTGGGACTGGTGTAGTTGTGAAAATTTGCTGACAACCACTTTTGACCTTCTCCAGAGGTGTGGCAGGGGGCCGAATCCTGCTGCCATACATATGGCCTCCTATTGGCTATCCTTGTTATACAGGGCTTGACTACAGTGTTTAGCAACTCCACGTAGGCATCTGAATTCAACCTAATACCCTCTCTGAAAAAATGTGGAGGCATCACATCACCTTCAGAGGACACATATCCAAAAACCATCACAGTTTGGGGAAATTTAGTCTGCATGACACAAGGAGCATCCTTTGGACAGTATGTAAGCCATCTGTTATTCTCCGTGTTGTGCTTTTGATCTTGGCAAAAGTTTTTCTCATTGGAAAAGAACCAGATTGTTTGTGGTTCACCAGGATATTTCACTTTGCTCAGAAGTTTCTTCGCCTTTGTCAAACTATTTTCATGGGAGCAGTTGACCTCTACGATGCTTGTATGAGTAGTAGAGAAGGTCTTCATTGAGTGCAAGCTTCATGGTAGAAGCTGAAACATTCAATTCACGTGACAAAGCCCGAATTCCAATGCCAGGGTCCTCCAACATTTTTTTCTGCTGTACGAACGAATCTGATCATCTTTTATGTTGCTTTCTTCTAGCCACAGCCTCGTAGTCTCCATTGCAGTTCTCCAGTTCAAATGTCAATTTTCTTATTGATAGAATTGAACCTGCTTCATTATGATGTATGATACATGTTCCGTGTTGGTAATTATACCTGTCCTAAACAAAGTGGCATTACTTTTTGACTCAGCCTCATACAATTTCAATTTTCTATTGTGAAAGTCAGGTGATGATAGATAATGTGAAAAGAAGGCAACAGAATGGAAAGATTATTGCATTTTAAATTGATTTGATTTGATTTCAAAATGAAATATTCTCCTTAGTGATTTGTTTGCAACGATACATAAATACTTTATGTATTGGCTTTTATCATAAATATTCATCATAAATTATATTTTTGTTTTTATTATTCATTGCTGTATGCCTTACATTTTTATCAAAAACAAAGCCACTCTTCTATACTGGGCACTTTGTGTAGTATGTAGACGAATATTAGTTACTAGTTGCTGTAGTATGGTATATGAGGGTGAGTCAAAAAGTAATGCCATTTTGTTTAGGACAGGTATAATTATCAACACAGGAACATGTCAAAATGGTCCTATGTGTATCACATCCCTACTTCTCCACATAGTCACCATTTCTCTCAATAGCAATGTTTGCCTCTCAAACCCTCTTTCGTGGAGCCCCATGAAAAAGGGTTTAAGAGGCAAACATTATTCCAGTGACGAGGAAGTGAAATCTATGGTGAAGAAGTGGCTCAAAGAACAGTCAGCAGAAATTTTCAAGGCCAGAGATACATGCTCTCATTTGAACGTGGAACATTGCTATTGAGAGAAATGGTGACTATGTGAAGAAGTAGGGATGTAATCCATAGAGGACTAGCATCATTTTGATGTATGATACATGTTCCTGTGTTGGCAATCATACCTGTCATACCTAAACAAAATGGCATTACTTTTTGACTCGCCCTTGTTTTTTATACTGGGCACTTTGTGTAGTGTGTTGAGGAATATACTCGTTGGATTACTACTGCTTCTTCAAGTATAATAGTGCCAACCATACACATTTATATATACTAGCAAATATATGCACCCTCCGGGCGCACGTATTTAAGTTTTAATGTAATGGAATAGGTTAAATTAGAACTACTAACGTAACTAAAAAAGAATGCAGATAAAATAATTTTAAACAGAGGGGGGTATAATCGAAAACAACTTTGAAACTAACTCTTCCAACATTTTCCTAATGTAACTTTTTAGTTAAAATATGAAGTAAAAAATAAAATTGTAGTTATATCTTCTTGTTAATGAATTTCTTTAAGATTTATCCCCGAAAGTTTTGCTCATATTTATAAAAATAAAACCAAACAATTAGAAATCAATATTACTAAGCAAATATTTATTAAAAATCAATTTTTTAATATCAATATGCAAATTAACCTTCCCGTTCACACTCCACAATGCTATTTTTGTTGTATATATAAATACAATTGCATGTTATTAGTATGTAGATATGGCCAACAGTATTAATAATGCAAAACAATTTTATTAATAAAATAGGTTTAAATAAAAATAAAATCATGGAGAATATGAAACTAGCTAAAAAGCTGCTCTATTGGGTGACAATTAAACTGGCTCTTGAGTTCAAATCATGGATGAGGCAGCTTGCATTTCACATAGTGCAAATAACTCCGGATAGATATGCATTCAATTATTCTCCTCCAGATATGAGTAAATAATAGGGCAGACTGGTCTCTTTAACCTTGGTTTCGCAGCCAGACATGAAGAAGGAAAATTTTGAATTCAAACCTAGTAAACTCTGCTTAACAAATGGACCTCCTCTTCGTGTGAGGGGCTGGGTACATATATAGATTTTTATTATTATTTTGATTTTTCGGACTGTTGTCCTCATCTTTATTGTGGTATGTAAAAACGCTATGTTTTGCCCAGTGTATCCTCCAGTCTTCTTTAGGTGTTCCCTGTGTATATGAGCATAGCAATGACCCAAAATGGAAAATCATTTAGAATAGTTTGACTGTTGAACAAACAAAGTGTTGAAGAACTTATGAAAATCTCATTCGAATAAAGACGTCATGTTTTTGCATACCTATTAATCCAAGAAGCTTCACAAGAAGCATCACAATCGTTAAAAACATATATATAAAGATGAGGACAACAGTCCGAAAAAATCAAACAATGATAAAAAATCATTCATTTTAAATTCCACAGTTTTTCATGAAATTTTCATGTTCTTGATTTGGTTTGGCTTGGCTTCTTTGTTTATGGCATATCAACCTTCATGGGTTATTTAATGCCAAAGTCATTCTTGTATATTTACCAGCCCCTCCACACAAGTGGCACAAAATGTTATATTTTATATACTTTTTTTAAGATAGAGGATTTTATTGCAGAGAGATACAATAAGACAGACAAGGAACAGTGAGGTATACTACTAATCCTCGAAGCCAGTCCAGCATAATGCTGTGCTCACTATATATATAGTCAAACCATGGTGAAGAGAGTGTGGAATATTCCATTACAACAATGTTATATTTTATGTTATATTCTATATCTTTTTGTTATATCTTATTTTATTGTCTTTATTTGTCTTTATTTTGTCTTTACTTTAATTCTCAGTATTTTTTCTGTCATGTTTAAGTGAATTCTTCTTTCACAGTTTCACATCGTGGTTGGACAACAAGACTCACACGTCACATACAAGATATCCACAAATGTTTAATCGGACGCTCTACTCCCATTCCTTGCTGAAGCAGAGGAAAAATGGGATGGTTCAAAAGAAAAGCTGTGTTTGTGCTGTGTGCATATGTGTGTGTGTGTGTTGTGTTAGTTTTGCATGGTTTTATTAAATCTCACTTGTGGGGGTCATGTACTTAAGCAAATACATTAAATATTAAGTGAGTCTCACCTGGCAGAGGCAAAAACTGGAACAAATCCTCATCAGAAATTAAATACATTTCCCTAGCAACATTAGCAGAAATAAAAGTAGAAATTTTAGCTTCATTCTTCCTATTATCATCCTCTTATGAATAGTACACACACACACACACACACACACACACAACACACACACACACACATATGTAATATAGTGAAAAATTTGAAAAAACACAGGTTCAATAAAATGAGTGATATTTATTCAGCCAACGCTGCAGTGTTTCAATATGTTTAGTAGATCTTCTTCAGGGCTTTTGTTGATTTAAGGAAAAATAAAATTTATCACAGATAATAGGAGACTGTGAGAGTCTTTTGTTGATCAGTCTGTTTAAAAATGTTTGAATGAAGAATTAGCACTCTTAGAATTGTTTGAAAATTATGAACGCTGAGATAAACGGTTTTGAAGATATATATATATATATATATATATATATATATAGTAATTCACATACAGTTCTGTTTCACTGTTTCATGGCTCATCAAACAAAGCAGGCTGCTTCAGGCTGGGTTCAAAACATGACCAAATTGTCAATAGTCAAACATCTTACCACCGCGCCATCTACACACCAAATTTATATATATATATATATATATATATATATATATATATATATTATATATATATATATATATATTATACACTGGGTGTTCAGGATAAATTTGACAGTTTACTAAGGAAAAAAGAAAAGGTGCTTGGTAACTACAAAATTTAATGGATTGTAAAGAAAATCAACAGCCATGGAAATTACACTACTGTCAACAAGTTTCACTCAAAATAACTGCCATTAGTGTCGATCACAGGCTCAATCCTGCTCCGGAACCTGGAGCAAGCTGATGTTACAGTTTCCCTGGGAAGGGTGTCCAAACCTACCTTAATTCTGTGGATTAGTTGTACTGGCACTGCGATTGGTGTCTTTCGCAACAGCGCCCCATACCTAATAATCCATGGGGTTAAGATCTGGGGAGTTTGGAGGCCAAATATTGGGACTGGTGTAGTTGTGAAAATTTGCTGACAACCACTTTTGACCTTCTCCAGGAGTGTGGCAGGGGGCCGAATCCTGCTGCCATACATATGGCCTCCTATTGGCTATCCTTGTTATACAGGGCTTGACTACAGTGTTTAGCAACTCCACGTAGGCATCTGAATTCAACCTAATACCCTCTCTGAAAAAATGTGGAGGCATCACATCACCTTCAGAGGACACATATCCAAAAACCATCACAGTTTGGGGAAATTTAGTCTGCATGACACAAGGAGCATCCTTTGGACAGTATGTAAGCCATCTGTTATTCTCCGTGTTGTGCTTTTGATCTTGGCAAAAGTTTTTCTCATTGGAAAAGAACCAGATTGTTTGTGGTTCACCAGGATATTTCACTTTGCTCAGAAGTTTCTTCGCCTTTGTCAAACTATTTTCATGGGAGCAGTTGACCTCTACGATGCTTGTATGAGTAGTAGAGAAGGTCTTCATTGAGTGCAAGCTTCATGGTAGAAGCTGAAACATTCAATTCACGTGACAAAGCCCGAATTCCAATGCCAGGGTCCTCCAACACTTTTTTCTGCTGTACGAACGGAATCTGATCATCTGTTATGTTGCTTTCTTCTAGCCACAGCCTCGTAGTCTCCATTGCAGTTCTCCAGTTCATGCCTGATTGTTTTTACAGTGTTCAGGGAGCATTAGGCAGTAACCATATAGGTATATCTGACTCATTAAGATTAACTTTATTATATATACTAGCAAATATATGCACCTCCGGGTGCAAGTATTTTAGTTAAATTTTATAATAAAATATCATATTAAATGAGAAAGGCTAATGAAACTGAATAAGAATGTAGATAAAAAGATTTTGAACAGAGGGGGTATGATTGAAAAATAGAACAACTTTGAAGCTAACTCTTCCATCATTTTCCGTTACTCCCGTCTTTCATTGGTAAATTTTCCTAATTAAACTGTTTAGTTAAAATAGGAAGTAAAGAATAATATTAGTTATTTCTTCTTGTTGAGGGATTTCTTTTAAGATTTATTGAAGAGATTTTTGCTCATATCCAATAAGATAAAACCAAACAATTAAAAATCAATAATACTAAGCATATATTTATTAAAATCAATTTTTTAAGATCAATATGCAAATTAGCCTTCCCATTCACACTGTAAACCTCTATTTTGTTGTATATATAAATACAATTGCATGTTATTAGTATGTCGATATGGTCAACAGTGTAAGTAATGTAAAACAATTTTATTAATAATTGAAGTTTAAATATAAATAAAATCATGGAGAATGTGATGTAAATAACAAAGGGAATTATGACTTGAGTAGGGATATAGTTTCGGTTAGAGACAGACAAACACACAATCTCCATTATAATAAGATATATGTATATATATATATATATATATCTTAAATTACAAAAAACAAAGTTTGTCAAGATTTCTATTGTTTCCATACCAAATATGCATTAAAAAACAAGAAAGATTTTAGCAAACAATTTGTGAAATGATCCCATAATAATTGATATAACAAATATTTATTAAATATAATCTAGTAAAGGAATTCTTAAAATAACCCTTAATCTACCTTCCTAACCCTAACACTATGTGAGATGGCTATAAAGTAACATTTTTACAGCTTTTTTTACTCAAATTGTTGAATAATGTGCTGATTTGCGCCACGAACATGGAATTAATAAGAGTCAGAAACAAGAAATACATGAATACAACTTAATACATTTATACATACAAGAAAATATACTTGTAATAATTGTTGTTGCAAACGAAAGTATTGTCTACAGGAAATATCAATTTCATCTTATTATAATGGAGATTGTGTGTTTGTATGTCTGTAACCAAAACTATATCATTACTCAAGTCACAATTCCACTTTTTATTTACGTCACATTCTCCATGATTTTATTTTTATTTAAACCTCAATGATCAATAAAATTGTTTTACATTATTAATACTGTTGGCCATATCTACATACTAATAACATGCAATTATATTTATATATACAACAAAATAGCGATTTACAGTGTGAGCGGGAAGGCTAATTTGCATATTGATCTTAAAAATTTGATTTTAATAAATATATGCTTAGTATTATTGATTTTTAATTGTTTGGTTTTATCTTAATGAATATGAGCAAAAATCTAAGGGATAAATCTTAAAAGAAATCCATTAACAAAAAGAAATAACTAATTTTATTCTTTGCTCCCTATTTTAACTAAATTGTGAAATTATGAAAAATTAGCACTGAAATACAGGAGTGATGGAAGAGTAAGTTTCAGTTGTTCTATTATTCGATCATACCCTCCTCTGTTTCAAATCTTTTTATCTGCATTCTTATTTAGTTTCATTAGCCTTTATAATTTAATATAATATTTTATTATATTAAAACTTAAATACTTGCATCATTAAATTTTCATGATTGGAGGATTCATATGTTTGCTAGTAAATATAATGAATACAATTCCATTTAACTGAATGTTTATGGTAAATTATCATATAACAGCTCTTTTCCTATCCCTGCTGAATTAGGGAGCGACATTATTTATGCCTGTCCCCAAGAGATCCTGGTTGTAAAAGAGGAAGATTTCTTATTTTCATTTTTTTCCACTAAGTTTGCAAGCCTGTGATTGGTTGATTTGAAAAGAGGCAAGTCGACCAAGGGAGACAACCCACCTACTCTAGATATGTTTTTTTTAATAATGTTTTATTCTAAAAGAAGCATTCTTGCTTGCAATGACAGCTAATCTTTTAGTTTTGTTGGTAAAGCAGCTGCTTTGGATAATCAGGCTTTATCAATGCAAAAAACGAGATGTGAGTTTAAGACTTGCTAAGAGCTTATCCTTTTATTATTGTTTCTTGCTGTTATAGAAATAACAAACAAAATCATATTGGGGAAAAAAAACAACTAAAAATTAGAGATGAAATAAAATTCTAGTCAAAATTATTAATAACTAGCAGTGGCTACCCGCCGTCACCTGGGTAGAGGGAGATTTTTTAAAGTTAGTCCCACAGATCCATTATTATTGAATTGGGAGTTGAATCCTCATGGGATGCCCCATTTAAATCCCTATGTAAAAAAATAGACCTTGCATTGATCCAGCTACTCTGAAAAGAAATGTTAATGTCTACTATCTAAAATATTAAATGAAAAAAAAAATCCATGCTGTTATCATTTAAATTTTATTTTTTAATTATCTTCACGAATATAAATCAAATCTCTATTATTTTTGCTCAAAAACCAAGCCCTGGTGATATTTAATGTGTATATATACTTACTTTGTTGTTAATTGTTTTATTTTCAAAGTTTCCTCCGGACATACATATACACACAACTGCCCTTTATATATGTATAGATAACTGTAGAATGAATATCATACTCAGGAAGGCTGTGACTAGCATCCAGTCACCAGACAAAAAGAGACAGAGAGTAACCAAATACACTCTGTAGCAACTGACAGGGCATGGTCAAGTGTTCAGTATATATGGATAAAAATATACACACTAAAACCACCAGCCAACGAGAATCCTGGAAATAGACTTGATCATTCCACAAAGTAGAATAGCCCAAGCTGCTATTTAAGCCACTTACCAAGTCTGGATTCTCAGAAGCAGATTCAACTTGCAACACAGTTGAATACTGATCAGTCTACACAAATCTCTACAATAACTAGCAAAAAAACACCCCAAAAAAACATATTCTCAGGGCGATGTAAAAATAAATTTTTGAAAGATATTGCCTGAGGGATGTGGGAAAATGAAATAAATAAAATAAGATATTTAATATTTAAAAAAGATTACTTACTTACTTACTTAAAAAGCATCATATTCATTGCACTCCACTGAGATATTTGTTTTGTTTTACAATAGTAGGGACCTAAAACAATATTTCTAAAAATTTCTGATTTAATTATTCAGACTCTTCTCTTTAGAGAAAAATTTAAAAATTGTACAAGTAATATATATTTTGTTTGAAATTCATAAAATGAAATAAGGGGTTGTCAACCTAGTAAAAATATTTCCCCAATATAATTTAGGAAAAACTATTTTAAACATAGATTCATCTAAAGGTGAATAAGTATTTAAATTTTCATGAAAATTTGACGATTAATTGATTTTTCATAGAATTTTAATATTTCTAGGTAGTAATGATATTACTATATATATTGCTATAACTATAAATTAGATACTCATTAATAAACTTACTTAATTCCTGAAATGACTGTTATGTAAGCAGTGATGTAGTTTTGGTTACAGACAAATACAGACCAAATCTCTATTATTAATAAATGATTGACAATATAAGTATTACTAGGGTATTAGTTCAAAGCATTTCTATAATGCATTAGGTTATTAAAAAGAAGGTAACCCAACATAGAATATTCGGTAGGGAAGTGACAAAGTCATTTTATCCAGGTTAACAACATTTAATAAAAACATACAAGGATAACGATGATTCAATCTCAAACGGGCAAAAAGGACACAAAAGGGTTCCATGGAATGCAAGTGTGGGGATTAAAATAAAATTAAAATAAAAATTAACCAACTCCCATGGGCCTTTACACCAGAAGAACCCTCTGATCATGTGCAGAAAAAAGGACCCACTCGGCCATTTGAACTTAGGTCTTAACTGAGTCTAGACTACTACTGGCCAGGAAGGAATTTCCTCACCATGTGGTGGCTATGACCCATGAATAAAGCCTAAATCCTAAAACTACCTTTTGTCTTTGTATCTTCCATTTCTTTCCTTGAATTCCTTTTTCAGCGTGACCACCAAATATGATGGGGTTAAAAATAAACCATAGGAACATGTACCAAGAATAACCAGCTACCTTTTAAACTTAAAACATTAAACCACTTGCTACCTCACACAAGAAGTGTAACAAGACAAAGGTGCAAACTCACTTCCTGATATTCTTTAGTTTAAGGAGGTCTGGGAACAAAATGGGCACACATATGCAATAGTCACTACAGAGCAAGGGCCTCACATCTGTTTTGTTATGAGTCATGGTAAAAGAAAAAGAGCTAAGGAAATAAATAAGTAAAGTCGTTGGGGTGACCTAATGTTGGTATCAGCCAATCAGCGAGGGAGTCTATCTCTTTTTCACAAGCGTTAGACCAAGGAGATCATTTTTGCATCTGAGGTGAAGCACCAGACCTACCATAAGCTCCTTACTTTACTGCACAGATTCCTGGACTACTCATATGCTGAGTTGGCAAGGACCGGTATCGAACTAGGAACTTTGTAGTTTCTAGCCGAACGCTCTACCAACTGAACTAACCCAGCCCCAAAATAGAAAAGGAAATAGACCCGCGCAATTCAACAAATCCCAACTAACTAACTTTTCAGACTATTTTTCTAAACTTCTAGAATACCTCTTACCTAAGAGATTATTAAATCACAGACAAGTTTTCAAATTGCCCCTAAACGTCATTGCTTGTCAATTAAACTTACCCAGCTATAGGTTAGAGAGTAAGTAGAAGTAAGTAAAGTCATCAGGGTGACTTAAAGTTGATATCTACCAGACGGTGAGGGAGTCTATCCCCTTTTCACTAGTGCTAGACCAAGGAGATTGTTTTGTCATCTGAGGTGGGACGCCACACCTACCATCAACTCCTCGCTTTACCCTGTGCTATTCATATGCAGAGTTGTCGAGGGCCGGTATCAAACCCAGAACCCTGTGGTTTCTAGTCAAATGCTCTACTGATTGATCTAACCACTACTATTCTTCTATGAGGATGGCTTTGGCATTGAATAACCCACAAAGGTTGATAGGTCATTAAACAAAGAAAACAAACCAAATCAATTAAACTTATTTGACATTACATGCCAAATAAAAGATTCAGTCAATCTATTATTTAAAAATAACAATAGCATATTTTATTTTAATTTTTAAATAAAGTACTGTAAAACTTAATTGATATTATTATTAATTTTGACTAGTATTTTATTTTAATTTTAAGCTTCCCTTTTTGGAAGAGTCAGTTAGCATATTGTACTGTATAACCCCATTGAAACAATTCTGACATCATAACTGCTGTGATTGGATTGAATGTAACTGACTATTCTGAGTCATTCTTTTATTGGTTAAAAGGCAAAAAACGTTTTCTTGATCAAAGTTGTACAATAGATTCATTCATAAAAATGATTCATTTTTTTTTTTAAAGTCTAAATGATTCTCTTCAGAAATGGAACCAAGAAAACACTGGCACTTTTCAGAATTCAAATATTTGAGCTTTATTTTTGGGACTGGGATGGCTGTTTTTCTATGTTCTATAGTAGAATGAGTCCAATATTTTCTTCTAATTTTCTTTCTTGTGTGAAAATTCAGCCTTTGTTCTTCCTTCTTAGTCAACTTCTAAATTCTAAACATCTGAAACAATGATTAGTAATTGCAATGTTGCAGAGTAGTAGTGGGTTCTTCAATATTATAGATTGTGGTCAAAAAGATGCTGAGTGAGTCCACCAAGTCGCCAGTATATATATTTACCAACCCCTCCACACGAGTAGGATTCGACACAAGGTCAATTTCTTAAGCAGAGTTTAACAGGTTTGAATTCAGAGTTTTTCTTTCTTTTAGACTGGTTATCTAGCTAATTGTTATATAATGAATTGGCCATGTCAGGAGGATGGACAAAGGCCGCATCCCCAAAGATCTACTGTATGGCGAATTAGTAGAAGGCTCCTGACCAGCAGGGAGACATTACCTACACTTTAAAGACGTTTGCAAGAAGGACCTGAAGACATGCCACATCAACACCAACACATGGGAGGTTGGTGCAGAAAACTGAGCAGCCTGGTGCCACCTTGTCAAACAAGGCACGAAAAGGAGTGAAAAAGAGAGGAAATATGCCGCCACAGAATAGAGAGCCAGAAGGAAGGAGAGACAACAGCAACTCCAGCAAGCATCGCTGTTTGTTTACAGCCACTGCACCAGAGATTGCCATTCAAAAATTGACCTGTTCAGCCACTCGTGCAGATGCAGTTAGATAAAAAACATAGACACTACACCATCATTTCTAGCTGATGGAAGGATACCAACACATGATGAATAAGTATGGCCGATCATTTTTGTAATGTAGTGTAAGATTTAATTTTAATATTTAACAGTTACTGGAAAATCACACAGTATCAAATAAAGAGTCATAAAGTTTGACAGATAAGCCTTGACCCCAAGGTCATCTGAGTGAGCTTCTCTGATTGGCTGAAGAAGAGCTGAGACTCATGGGTGGTAGGTGCAAAAAATGCATTGATCCCGTCGGCATTCCCCCTCAAGGGGTGTGCCTCAGGCACTGGGCAATAAACACAGCCCTGCCCCTTTAAATCGAGGGGGCAGGTATTGTCTGGGGTGATAGCCCCCTGGGATCAACACCGTTAATTTACATTAATAGTCCAGTGGCCAAAGCACACTGAGCCCCCGCCCCAAAGGCCCGTTTATATTATTTACCTCGTACCCCACGTGTACGGGTTAGGCACAAGGCCCTATTAATGTGGGACCACCCACAAACCGAAGCTCATGGGTGGTAGGTGCAAAAAATGCGTGGATCTCGTCAGCATTCTTCCTCAAGGGGAGCGCCTCAGACACTGGGCAATAAACCCAGCCCTGCCCCTTTAAATCGAGGGGGCAGGTGTTGTCTGGGAGGAAGGCACCCTGGGATCATGCCGTTAATTTAACACAAAGGTGCACTGTCCGAAGCCACCGGACCCCCACCCCAAAGGACGGGTTAAGAAATAAATGTTTACATAGAATATGGTGTGAATAATTTGCATACCAGTTTTAATAAATAATTATTTGGGTTTATTGATTTCTAATATTATTGTTTTATTCTCAAACATATTAAAAGCAATTCTATGTATAATTTTATATTAGAATCAGTGAGAATAAAATAAAAATGAGTGCAATCTTTTTTTGAGTTCATATTTAATTTCTTTGGTCTTTCTAATTCAATATAATATTTGATTATATTAAAAGTCAAATAATTGTGCCCAGAGGTCAAATGAAGTCATTTTCATAATATCTGAAATTTGCAATGACCTTCACCTTTTGAATCTATAAAAAGAAAATAATCATCAGTAGAGATTTGTTTTTACTGGAAAATCTAAGTAATCTAAAATTTCATTGATTTAGCTATGAGTAAAAATAGGTTAGTTTCTGGGCACGCAGTATGATGAGAATACTAGTCATAAATAAGCACACTGATACCAACTGCCCTAGATGTGACCAGCTGATTGATTGGAGGGGGCCTCTCTGACTGCCCGTCTAGCCCAAGATAGGGCCAAAGTGGAGTATTGCAAGTCATGAACTGCTCATCCACCTGGGTTCTATCCTTAAGCATCACAGGTCGCCACCCACGGCCAACAGGTGGCCCCATTGGGGGAGTCTTACCCCTCTGCAGAGTGCAGTCGGTGCATTCTAATGCCCCACCGACAGGGCAGTGATTTTGTTGAGTAAATCAGTAGAGTTTTCGATGTGTGAATAAACATAATATATATAACGGCATTAGAATGCACCGAATGCACCTCTGCAGAGGGTAAGACTCCCCCAAATGGGGCCATCTGTTGGCCGTGGGTGGCAACCCATGATACTTAAGGATGGAGTCTTGGTGAATGACCAGTCCATGACTTGCAACACTCCACTTAGACACTTACTTAGGCTAGACGGGTGATCGGACAGCCCCCCTCCGATCAATCAGCTGGTCACGTCAAGCCCTAGCACCTATATGATTGCCCAACCCTATTGCCCTTATGGCAAGCCCCAACCTTTTTTATCATATGGGTGCTAGAAGGTAGTGGCTGAGGGTCTACATGTCCTGGGAATGACGTTAAACTCTATCTGATGGTGAGGTTCCAGTTTTGAAGGTTTGGGGAATGTGGAGCACCCCTTCATCACCATTGCTCCCTGGTCCACTCTGACCCGGAGTGGTAGTACCTGTTAGGGTCTCATCTATGGGTTAAATAGAAAAATGTATTTATTAAAAAAATTGAGTATCTATTAAGAATGAATTTATTTCAAAACTTTATCGGCATTAAAAACTGAGTTTGATATGCCGTAAAACAAAACAAACCAAACCAATCTGCTACCAATTTGTTATCAAAAATTCATTTTTTTCATAAGCTAACATTTCAGGATACAAGCAAAATAGATATTAGTTTGGTGGTTGGTTTTGAAGGCTATCACAATGCAAATGTATAGAAAAATGAAGTAACTATGATGTTGTTTGTTTACCTTTGATTTATTCTTAATATTTCGAGATAAAGATCTCTTCATCAGAAGATTTCTGAAGGTCTGGAGGTGCTAGGTTCTGTCCATTCTGCTGAATTCTTCCTTGAAATTCTCTGCATGTGTGCATGTGTAAATATGTGTTTTACTGCCTACTGGTCTTTGTAAAAAGGGACGGACGCTTCTTTACTGATGTCATTAAGTTTATTTAATAAACACTGTGAAACTGTACAAGGAAAAACAAATAACATTTAATAAGCGGATAACAGCGAATACTTTTTTTTTAAATGGAAATCCTCAAAGAAATAGAGAATCCTCAAGGAAATGGGAAAGTGCTTACCATTGTCGCCTGTCCCCGACAGTGACATAAACTCTAAAGGCTTGTCCCTGACTTCTTTTACCCTTTTCCAGTTAGAGTTCATAGACAGAAGAAACCAGTGGTTGGCACCAAATGCTATTAAACCCATTAAACTACTCTAAATTGAATACTGTGGTTATAGTTAATTTTTATAAACAAAAATAACTATATCTTATTATAATGGAGATTGTGTGTTTGTCTGTCTGTAACCGAAACTAAATCACTATTCAAGTCACAATTCCCTTAGTTACTGACGTCACATTTACCATGAATTTATTTAAACCTCAATTATTGATAAAATTGTTATACCTTATTAATACTGTTGACCATATCTACGTACTAATGCCATGTAATTGTATTTATATATACAACAAAATAGCGGTTTACAGTGTGAACGGGAAGGCTAATTTGCATATTGATATTTAAAATTTGATTTTGATAAATATATGCTTAGTATTATTGATTTCTAATTGTTTGGTTTTCTCTTAACGAATCTGAGCAAAGATCTCGGGGATAAATCTTAAAAGAAATCCATAAACAAGACGAAAGAACTGTAATTTTATTAAATACTTCATAATCTAACTAAATAGATAAATTAGGAAAAATGAAAGACGGGAGGGAAAGAAAATGATGGAAGAGTTAAATCTAAAGCTGTTCTATTTTTCGATTATACCCCCTCAGTTTATCATTTTCTAAATAGTCTATAATTTGATACAATATTTTATAACATCAAAACCTAAATACTTGCACCCGAAGGGGCATATATTTGCTAGTAAAAATAAGACATAATTAACTGGTCGGCTTAGTGTGTATGTGTTTATGTGTGTCTGTCCAACACTGTCTTAGTATAATTCCAGGTTTGGTCCAGCCTTTTTTTCTTCTTCTTCTGTTCTCTTCTTTTTCCTTCCTTCTTCCTCCCTTTAGGTATTATTTATTCTTAAGGGCCAGTTTAGCTCAGTCAATAGAGTGTCCGATTAGGAACCACAAGGTTCCGGGTTCAATACCGGCCCTCACCAACTCAGCGTATGAGTAGCACAGGGATCTGTGCAGTAAAGTGAGGAGCTGATGGTAGGTCTGGTGCTCCACCTCAGACGCCAAAACAATCTCCTTGGTCTAGTGCTAGCAAAAAGAGGAGAGACTCCCTGCTGTCTTGCTGATGCTGACTTTAGGTCACCCCGGCAACTTTACTTTTTTTTACTTTATAGTTTTATTTTTGGTTTGATAATAAATAATCTTATTATAATTGAGATTCAGTGTCTAGTCTGCTGTAACCAAAACTGCATCACTGCCTACATCACAATATGCTCAGGAATTGTGTAAGTTTATCTGTTGCGTACCTCTTTACTTTACTTCTTACTATTCTTCTATTCTTCTTCTGACGTCTTTGATATCTTACGTCTTCTTCTAGGTTTCTTCTAACATCTCTTCTTCGTCTGGACTTCTCTTGGGGACTTTGTGTCTGGTCTTTCATTGGGGATTTCTCTTTATCAGAAGCCCTGTGTCATTGGTAGTTTTTAGATAATAACACAAGACTTCGATTTACTTCGATTATATTTTATTCAAAATCCCCACCAGACTACCTGCGCAGATCGAGTCGGCCGCGTGCATACCACAACTTACCACAGTCGTAGTCTTGGCCGATCTGACTAAAAATCTATTTCTAATCTAAACCTGAAGAGGGTCTCCTCCACTGATTCTCATGGTATCCACTGGAAAGGATAAGGATGAGGTCAAGCCTTGTCACTCATTCCTCAAGGCCGTAGGCTGCAACTTATGACAGCCATTTTGATTTCTACACTACTGTACATAAATATTAAGAATCTAATAATTATGTAACATATCAATGAGTATTTAATTTAAAAGGAATTCATGTTATCGATATACCTTGATGATTATTATGTTACTAGCAGTACCTGTGGATATACCACAGTATGATAATTTAATCATTACGTTTGATATGTTTACTTAAGAGCTATTATTTGCTAAATAGTTCAATATGTAAAAAGTATAATAATCTTGATTTAACTCTCTCTCTCACTCTTTTTTTTTTGTTTCTTTTCTTCTTTTCCTCTTTTTATTATGTTCAGTTGAAACAGATTTGTTTTATCACTTCTGCATGCTCACCCCCTCTCTCTCTATCTTTTCCCTACTCTCTTTCTTTCTCCTTTCTTATTGTATTTTTTTTATGTAGCATGTAATTTTTCTTCTCTTTCTTTGTTTATAATAAAAACAGAATGCTCCATTATTTAGCTGAGGTGACAACACTCATAATAAATATGAATTCAGTGAATAAGCAACACCAGATAATCAGGATTTAGATTTTTGTATTTCATCTTGGATGATTTGGACAGTCTCATTTTTAATCAGAGGTTGTTGCAAGATGAAGGAACAAGAGTATTATTATTATCTTAAGATATCTTAAAGAATAATAATACAAGAGTCTTAAAGAATAATAATACAAGAGTATTATTATTATCTTATAGAAAATAGGACAGGTAAGAAAAATGCATACCTGTACCATGTGTTGATATTATTGTAACCATGAAACATTTAGATATACGATAGGTTGAAAAATATTAATTTAGTGGAAGAATGAAACAATATTATTTTCCCAAGTTACGTGTGGGGAAATCCCATTAGGAATGTCTATTTGTCAAAGTAAAATGTTTTTCTTTTCCCTTTTTACTGTTAAAATTATCTTTCCCTTTTAATGTTTTAGTTTTTACAAAAATATTTACGCACTGCGCAGGTAAACATTTTTATTACTGGTATTGTATGGGTGTGACCATCAAAACTTGTTTTATTACAATGATGGGAATTCTTTCTGTCCCAGATTCTTTCAGCAAAGAATGAAGAATACGATTCATTGTAGGTTTTTGTCATTGCTAATAATAATCATTATATTCTTAACAAATAAATACACTGTTTTTTTTTAGATGAGATTTTATCTCTTCTATAAAAATGTGATGTTACTTTTATGAAGAATCTATCATAGCTACATTATCATGATCTGAATTTTTATAAATATATCTTATTATAATGGAGATTGTGTGTTTGTCTGTAAGCGAAACTATATCACTATTCAAATCAATTTCCCATAGTTATTCTACGTCACATTCTCCGTGATTTTATTTTTTATTTAAACCCCAATTATTTTTTAAATGTTTTTTTTAGATGAGATTTTATCTCCTCTATAAAAATGTGGTGTTACTTTTATGAAGAATCTATCATAGCTACATTATCATGACTAGTACAAAATAAAAAACAATTTTAAATAGATTTTTGAAACATATTGCCTCAGGGGTGGGAGTAAAAAATTCAATGTCAGCGAGTTTGTACCCTAAGTAAGTAAAATCATCAAATTCATTAAAGGATTAAAAAATAAAACAATTTGAAATGTAAACTTTAAATATGTATTAAAATAAAAGAAACTATATATATATATATATATATAATACCAGTCATGTATTTATTAAAACTTGTTTTAAAAAACAATGAGGACTTTCTAATGTTGCATGTTCAAATTTTCAGTGTATTTATTGAATAAATACACTCAAAATTTGAACATGGTAAAAATCGCCATAACATAAAATAAATTTTATTCTAAGTTATGACGATTTTGGGTAATGTGATGTAAGTAGTGATGTAATTTTTGTTACAGACAAAAACCAGAAGTGAATTTCCATTATTAATAGATCTGAATTTTTGTAAATATATCTTATTATAATGGAGATTGTGTGCTTGTCTGTAACCGAAACTATATCACTATTCAAATCACATTTCCGATAGTTATTCTACGTCACATTCTCCGGGATTTTATTTTTTATTTAAACCCCAATTATTAATAAAATTGTTTTAACATTATTAATATATACTGTTGGCCTTATCTACATGGTATTTATCTCACACCCCACATATATACGGGTCAGGCACAAAGGCCCTATTTACGTGGGACCACCCACAAGCCGATACTCATGGATGGCAGGTGGAAAAAATTGCGTCGATTCCATCTGAAGGGGGGCGCCTCAGGCACTGGGCAGTAAACCCAGCCCTGCCCCTTTAAATCGAGGGGGCAGGTGTTGGCTGGGGTGATAGCCCCCTGGGATCGATGCCGTTAATTATAGCAATCCCCACCCGTTGGGCGGGTCTGCATTTTATTTACCTCGTACCCCACTTGTAGTTAGGCACAAGGCCCTATTAACATAGGACCTGCCATGAACCGAAGCTCATGGGTGGCAGGTGGAAAAAATTACGTCGATCCAGTCGGCATTCCCCCTCAAGGGGGGCGCCTCAGGCACTGGGCAAGTAAAATGAATGTAGCGTAATTATTATAGTCTACGGGGAATTCGGGATTAAAAATAAAATGGTGTTCAGGTTTCTGGAGAAAGAGAGGAAAAAGAAGTAAGAACAAAGAGAGGTTAAAGTTTGGAATTCAACTGATCAATGAATGACCCCAAAATTAGATTTAAAAATAAAAAAAGAAGTTCCGAGTTTTGACTGGAAGTGGAGGTGCCTCCACACCCCCGAGAAGAGGAAAATCGGTCTTTTTTCTGGATTTGGTGGGAGCCAGACATGGCCTCCCGGTTCTCCATATGGGTTTTGCATAGTAGTACCGAACATGATTTACGATAGAGTAATTTGACCATACTCTCTCTCTCTCTCTCTCTCTCTCTCTCTCTCTCTCTCTCTCTCTCTCTCTCTCTTTCCTCCTCTCTGAAAAAGAGCCCACGAGCCTAGAAATAAATAAACAGCCCTTTGGGACTATACAACTTGAGTATGTTGTTTCTGAACTAATGACTACTACTACTACTAAATGACTACTACTACAACTCGAACTTGGCCCTATGCAACATGAATTGGACAGGTTATTTCCTTGTTTTTCTTCCTTTTACCTCTGTCTCTTTCACTTGTCACAAGTCGCTACTCTCAATTGACAATTCCATAGCCTTTTTATCAATTCTTAATTTGCATGTATTCCCCCTCACTATCCACAGCAGACATATTCCATTCATGCGTACGCTCCTTGGAAAAATTGCATATGATCGACAAAATATGGCCGGTTCTTTGCCATGGGTATGTGAGTTGAACTCTTAACACAGGAATATCATTGAATGATATTTATTTATTTCTATTTATTTATTAGTCTATAGCGTATAGATTTGTATACACCACTGCATATGTAAGTTTCTGTTATATCTCTATATGTGTGTGAATGCACATTTATGCAAATGTAGCAGGGATTATACGTGTGTGTCATATATTCATTTATTACAAAAACTCTTAAAAACTCTATCTTGAGAACATAATGGTAAAGCTACAAGTGCATATTGAACACATGATAAAGACTTGTAAAACCAGAACATTAACCGCTTCACGCCAGCGTATAGAGAAATGCTTAACCTCTTGGTTATTGCTTAGACGGCAAAGGCCCCTCGAGGCCTGTTCCAGAGTGCTTCGGTCTCTGGAGCGGCTAAGTAAAATCAACAGCGTTGTTCCCAGGGGGCTATCCCCCCAGGCAATATCTTCCCCATTGGTTTAAAGGGATAGGACAGGGCTGGAATTAAAATCTGAAAAGAAAGTCATATCAACATTGAAAGAGGAAAAGAATTAGAAATTGTTTGTGCGAAGTGACGACCGAAAGCAACCAAAGTAATCACTGTCATCAATAAAACAGTCAATGTTCTCTAGTCTCCAGTTCGAAGAAAATGTTCACTGGTTTCTAGTCCAATGCACGTCTTGGTTCTGGTTAGGAAAATTAAATACATCTGTGCCGTAGTGTGGGAAGGTAGGCCTTAAATAATAATTAACTGCACTCACCAAGATCTTACATCTGGGCAAATTACGTTTAGCGCTGCCCGACCTGTGTGAAATTTGTATACGCGCCAATGAGTTCAAGCCACGACTCACGATCAGGAGGTTGCGAGTTCAGTCTCTGTAGTCACCTACTACAGTTTACTAATTGCTTCATAATATAATGATACTTTTATTTCCTTAAGTATTTCATTAAGGGCTGGTTAAGCTCAGTTTGTAGAGCATTTGCCTTGGAATTTGTTTTGGAATTGTTCAGCGCATGAGTAGCACAGCTTGGGTAATCTGATCTGTACGATAAAGCATCAATTTCTAAAACAGAGTTTAACAGGTTTGAATTCAGTTTTCCTTCTCTTAGACTGGTTACCAAACCAAGGTTAAACAGACCAGTCTGCCCTATTATTTACCCATAAATGGAAGGAGCATAGTTGAATTCACTCCTTTCCCAATATGTGAAAGGCAAATGGCCTCGTTCAGGATTTGAACTCATCTCACCGTGTCCATTTTGTATGACAGTAACCATTACATCACACGCCCCCACAATCTCTCTCTCTCTCTCTCTCTCTCTCTCTTTATATATATATATATATGTATATATATATATATACATATATGGTGATTGCCACTTCTTCACAGAATAAGGCCATTTCTACAAGTAGTTCGGATGTGAGCATGCCGAGGGTCCCCTGATTCAAGTTTGCTTGTTTCCTGTCACACATGAACCCCTTTCTAGGTTTCCAATCGCATGCGACTGGATATGACTGAGAAGCCCAACCCTCGACAGGCAGGCCCTGCCACACAGGTCACACATGTAGTCAGTCCCAGATGTAGGAGATGTGTCCATGCCATCCGCCATGAACCGCTTACGCAGAGGCCGCTTTAGGATTGGGTGTTCGAGCTGCCTTACCTCAATTCCATACAGCTACCATGAGCCTGCTTTTACAAAAGAATGTGTACCCGGACCCCACCTCAGTCAATTGGTCCTCCTCACTGAAGCGGGCTTCCGCAAGGCTCAAGATGTCTGCCCCGAAGACTGGAATCAGTAACAAGCTGAGGCAAGATGACTGAAAATATTTGGGGAGCACAGGTGGATGATCTGTCAAGATCTACAGGTCCACCACACCGGAAAAAAAAAAAGATTCTTAGCTTCTTCCTAAGTTTTAACTTAGTTAAAGTCCACAGGTACAATTTTCTATTAGAACATTGAAAGCTTAATGAAATAGATGCAAATATTTTATGACAAACCAGATACACCGGCATTTAAGAAAAAAATAAAAAATAAACACTTAGCTTTATATATATATATATATATATATAATATATATATATATATATATGGGAATGAAATAGGGAATAAATCCAACAATACATAAAAAATAGAAAAACAAACTATTTCAAAAAGATGAATTTATTTTTTAAAGAAAAGTTGACGTTATAACGTTTCGGTTATTATAACCTTCATCAGGATTTGAATTATGGAGACTTATGCTATGCCAGACCGAGTTATGCCCTTTTTTACCACACAAATTACCATTCTCCCATTTTTTGCAAGTCATTCAGACATTCTCCATAACAGCGTTATAACATCGACTTCATCAAGAATAAATTCATCTTTTTGGAATATTTTGTTTTTATATATACATGTATGTATATATATATATATATATATATATGGGAGTAAAATAGGGAATTAAATATGACAATATGTATAAAATAGAAAAACAAAATATTCCCAAAAAGATGAATACAACTACCTCCTAATTCCTGTTATAAAAAATATCCATCCTTGTCTAGACAACAATCTTTCCATCTTAAAGTCCTGATGAAGGTTTATCAAAAAATGAAACATTATAACACTGACTTCGCCATCAAGAATAAATTCATCTTTTTGGAGTACTTTGTTTGTCTATTTATATATATATATA
>CM042154.1:72292656-72320156 GCA_023376005.1 Doryteuthis pealeii | reverse complement strand
AGAGAGAAGCAAAGGAATCTGTGCTGTTGGTACACCTTCATGATGATGATGCTATCCTGGTTCTGCCTAATATCATAATGTAGCATCTATATTTCCCATTAATTAAAAAAAAGTAAAGTTGTCGGGGTGGCCTAAATTCAGTATCAGCCAGGGAGTCTATCCCCTTTTCACTAGCACTAGACAATGAAATTTTTTTTTCAGCATCTGAGGTGGAGAGCCAGACCTACCATCAGCTCCTCACTTTACTGCACAGATCCATATGCTACTCATATGCTGAGTTGGTGAGGGCCAGTATTGAACCTGGAACCTTGTGGTTTCTAGTCGGACACTCTACCGACTGAGCTAAACTGGCCCTGTTCCCACTAATTAAAAATATGTAATTATTTTATAATTGAAATGGAAGATAGATGCAAATTTTAATTATGCATAAATTAATTGGAACAACATTAAATTGAAAATTATGGGAAATTTGTTTTAAAGCTTTGTGAATGAACAACTAAAAAAAATATTTTTAGTTTCTTGATTCTTGTTTTATTTGCTTACAAGGACTGGGATCAAATCAGTATAATTTTTTATTTATTAATATATATTATTTTACATCTTATTATCAACCTAATTATTTACCAACCAATACACAATAGATATTATTGCACAGATAGAATAAATTAATGTAAGCTGTCATATAGAACTATAGATTTTTGTATTTATTAAAGGAAGATTTGTTTGCTGGGAAAAATGAACAAACAATAAGAAATAACAATATTTTATAAATCAATAGATTTATTGTTTACTTTCTGTTTTTTTTTTTCCATTTGAAAATGAAATAAGGCAATGAACTGAATTGGAGAGTTGTTGAATCTGAACATTTTGTCAGCCATCTTTGATTATAACTCTTTTTCTTTTTTTTCTTTTTTTCTTTTCTGCTCAACTTACTCTTTCTTAAAGTCAGCTTTGTTCAAATATTAGCCGCATGTATTCCACATTGTACATTAAAACAGTAAAAAAAAAAAATTTTTAGATAAAAAAAAAGCACAACAAAATAAACAAGAAACAGCAACCAACTAAGGAAGAAAAAAAAAAATTTAAAAAAAAACAAAAAAAACTCCACATCTTTTGTGAAAACAGTAACTGCTTCTTAAAAAACTTCCATTTTAGTTTACAATGCATTCTGAATGTTTGCAAACTAGCGTAGTATAGCGTGGAATTATAGGAAATAACCCACTTACATACATATATACATATATACATATGTATATAATTCCCTGTTTATATATTAGTTTATTTATTTGTTTATTTGTCTAATATATTTGATTGTTTTAATTTTTGTTTTTATTATCATCATATACAAGGTTTTTTTTTTATGTGAGTGTGTTTTTGAATGAGAAAGTATCTACTGGTTTTTAAAAAGGAAAGAAAAAAGGAGTTTTCTTTTTTCTCCAATATATTTTCTATTTCTAGAATATTTTCTTATTTATTTTGTGATGGCTATCAGATGAAACTGGGTTCATTTAAGGAGTTACCAGACGAAATGAATTTATATTAGCCAAATGATTGAAAGTATATATATATATATATATATATATATATATAATGGTATACACAGGAATAACCTACTCGAGTTTCACCATAAGGATCTTCAGGGTTAAATCCACCATCAAGATATTGATTAATTACAGCCCGATTTCACATGTGCATTTTGTGCCTATTTCACTGGTAAGTCATCTTTTTCATATAAAATCACACACACACACACACACACATATATATATAAGTATATTTTGGCAGCATTTTTTCTTTTATGCATGTTTTGTTGAACTCGACTGACAATTCTTGTCTGACTAGTTTCTTTTCTATCCTTTCCAATTGTCTGGCCATATTTTTTTTATATCAGAGTGGAATTGAATCAATCCACCGAAGGTTTTTACACTAGTACTTTCTGCACTACTTAGTGCCACAATCAGGTATGAACTGGTGAGATGTTTCCTGCCAATTCTTCTCCATTCCCCATAATATTCTTATAAACTTGTGAGCCCCTCCTCCTTCTTATTCCTATTGATACTGTTTGTTTAAAAAGAACCAAGGAAACATCTCACCATTTCACTCCTGATGATGGCACTAAGTAGTGCAGAAAGTACCAGTGTAAAAACATTTGGTGTATTCATTCACCAATTCCACCCTGATATAAAAAAGATGGCTAGACATTTGGAAAGGATAGAAAAGAAACTCATCAGACAAGAATTGTCCCTCGAGTTCAACAAAACATATATATATATATATATATATGAGATTTATCCAAAACTTGGTAGTAAGGGATGATTCTATATGTGATTTCAAGATCCACTGTACTAATATTGATGATCCAGTATGTATAAATACAGTGAATCATTAAATAACTAAAGAGAGCTCAATGTAAAATAACCTTTCAGATTATATACAGAGCAATATTTATCAATAAAGGAAGAACTCAATACAGTAATCCCATAATAAATTTATTTCGACGAAAATTGGGGCCCATATAAATCTAAGTTGATTTAAACCGGCTCCCAAATTTTCGCCTCATCAGATGGGTCTCAATTCACTTATCTATATATATATATATATATATATATGTGTGTGTGTGTGTGTGTGTGTGTGTGTGTGTGTGTGTGTGTGTAAACAAAATATTCAGAAGATGCAAGCTATCATAGTGGTACAATATGAAAAGAATATACCATATACATACATACATACATGCATACATATATCAAGACTAGCTAAGGATTTGTTTGTCATGTTAGTGCTACCTATTTTATTAAGGAGTGAACTAGAATTATTTATGTGTGCATCGCTAATGGTGCCTAGTAGAGGGGATAGTGCTTAAGCTAGGTATTTGGCAATGTTGTGGGTGGCCAACCCTATACCGAAGATGATGGGCCTTAAAGAGATCTCAGGTTTGTGTGTTTTTGGGATGGTGGAGTGGTGGGATGGTAGTCAATCAATGAAGACCATATTTTGTTTCTTTCTCAATGGTCTTCATTGCTAATACCTAGCTAAAGCTGACAAAGTTTTGAAATGAATTCATTCTTATGGATAATCAATTTTTTTATAAACCCATTTTTTTATTTAACCCATAGATGGGACCCTAACAGGTACTACCACTTCAGTTCAGAATGGACTAGGGACCAACAGTGATGAAGGGGTACTCCACATTCCCCAAACCTCCAAAACTGGAACTTTAACGTCATTCCCAGGACATGAAGACCTACAGCCACTGCCTTCTAGCACCCATATGATAAAAAGGGTTGGGACTTGCCATAAGAGTAATAGGGTTGGGGCAATCATATAGGTGCTAGGGCTTGATGTCACCAGCCGATTGATCGGAGGGGGCCTCTCCGACCACCCATCTAGCCTAAGTAAGGGCCAAAGTGGAGTGTTGCAAGTAATGGACTGCTCAGCTACCTGAGTTCTATCCTTAAGCATCACGGGTCACCACCCATGATCAATAGGTGGCCCCATTAGAGGATTCTTACCCCTCTGCAGAGGTGCAGTGTATTCTAACGCCCTAGCCAACAGGGTGATGAGGCGATGAGATAACACATTTTTTTTAGGTTTTTATCCTATTCTACAGGCCAGTATTTGAGCACTTTCTTGATCTAAAAAATGTGTTTATAATATTTTTTTCCATTCACCATATACATATGTGTGTGTGTGTGTGTGTGTGTGCTGTGTTTGTGTGTGTGCATGTATGTGTGTTTGTATGCATGTATGTGTGTGTGTGTGCATGTGTGTGTGTGTGTGTGTGCGTGCGCACATGTGTGTGTGTGTGTGTGTGATACAGTTGTCTGCTCTCACTACAAAGTAATGAGAAATTCCAATATAGTAACATGATGCATTACTTGAGTAAACAAAAGAAAGAAAGAAAGAAAGAAAAAAGAAACAAAGAAAAAAAGAAAAAAGAAACAAAGAAAGAAAGAAAAAGAAGGAAAGAAAGAAAAAAGAAACAAAGAAGGAAAGAAAGAAACAAAGAAAAAAAAAGAAAAAAAAGAAAAAAAAAAAAGAAAGAAAGCATTGGATGTAGAAAGCAAAGAGAGACTAGGTTGGAAGGAATGATGAAGAAGTGATTCTGAGAAGGGAGAAGACTAAAGTATATAAAGTTATAGTGTATGGGGGGGGGATAAAAAGTGAGAGAAAGTGTTTGTGTGTGTGTGTGTGTGCGTGTAAGAGATAGATAGATAGAGAGATAGATAGATAGAGAGAGAGAGAGAAGAGAGAAAGAGAGAGAGAGAGATCAAATGCTGCCCTATGTGGAAATAATCTTGTTATTAAATATAGGATCTATCTTGGCAAGTAAATAAAGTGAATCCTGTTGTTTATCAAAATATAAGATATACATATGAAGTAGATAAGTTGTCTATAACAAAGATTGCATAATTTTTGGAAAGAAATTGGGAATATTGATATTTGCTAAAGATTTTTCATAGCACAAAGCCAAGTGGAGGTGATTTTAAGTCTGGGTGATTTTAATTAAAGTGGAGGTGATTTTAAGGGGGGGGGTATTCTAAGTGGAGGTAATTTTAATTAAAAGTGATTTTAACTGGAGGTGATTTTAAGTGGGGGTAATTCTAATTAAGAGTGATTTTAAGTGGAGGTAATTTTAATTAAGGAGTGATTTTAAGTGGAGTGATTTTAATTAAGGAGTGATTTTAAGTGCAGGTGATTTTAATTAAGGGTGATTTTAAGTGCAGGAGTGATTTTAAGTGGAGGTGATTTTAATTAAGCGTGATTTTAAGTGGAGGTGATTTTAAGTGGGGGTAATTTTAAATTGTGTCAAATCCTGCCAGTGATGAACAGGTTGGGTATTTTTGGACGCATGTTGTGCAATGGTTAGAGTTGTAGGAAATAGACTTGTTGACCCGAGTTCAAATCCTGGACGAGGCTGTTTGCATAATACCCTTGGGAAAAGTGTGCATCCAACTACTCTCCCTCCAGCTATAGGTAAATAGTAGGGCAGACTGGACTCTTAGTTAGGTAACCAGTCTAGAAGGAAAACTCTGAATCCAAACCTGTTGAACTCTGCTTAAGAAATTAACCTTGTGTCACATTTTGCTTGTGCAGAGGGGTTGGTAAATATATATCAAACAGGGCACCACATGTCGTGTAATGGTTAGCAAACTAGATTTGCAGACCATTGTTAGTGAGTTCGATTCTCATTGGGCACCCCATACTTCTGGCCTTGTGCCACATATAAGCTAAGCTTAGTAAATAACTATATTAAACAGTATACAATGAGTAAATTGTCACAATTTTAAATTATTAATTTTGTGCATGCACTTTGTTTGTTTCAGTTTTTTTCTGACTGTGCAGCAAAGTAAAGTAAGTTGAGCAGTCTGTTAGGAAATCAGCACCATGACGCAATTCACTCCTCCAGAAATTTGGAAACAGCATGTTGCACTGCTTGAAATGAAAGGACTGACAATTGATTGACAAATCTAATCTTCTCTTTCCTTTTCCTGCTGGGAAGCCATTTTGATTTATATAATCAGGATTTCTTCTTTTTTTTTCAAAGACCTAGCAGATTAGCCTTACAGAGCAATCCATTTTTTCTTTCTTTCTTCAGAAGCAGTTCATTTGATTTTGTTATTCTTAGATCAATACTGAATAGAAGTGCCAGTCAATGACTTTCCAACACTGGACTCAAATATCTAACTATTTCAAAATGCCAACTGAAGGTAGGTTTTTTTATTTTATTTATAAGATTTGCGCATGATATAAACAAAAATAAAATTCATGGACCTAAAAAGGTGACATAAAGTTCTTATATAACTGTTGGTTGGTTAGTTGTTTTACGGCATCTCAACCCTTTTCAGAAAGAACTGCTCTAAGATAAGAGAAAAAGATAGAAAAAGAAAGAACTGTTATTAGAAGAGAGAAAAAAGAAATGTTGTAAGAAAAGAGAAACAGAAAGAACTGCTCTAGGACATGAGAAAAAATAGAAAAAAAAAGAACTGTTATCAGAAGAGAGAAAAAGAGAGAAAAAAGAACTGTTCTAAGAAAAAAGAAAGAAAAAGAATGGCTCTAAGACAAGAGGAAAAGATGGAAAAAGAAAGAACTGTTATTAGAAGAGAGAAAAAGAGAAAGAAAAAAGAACTGTTCTAAGAAAAGGGGAAAAGATACAAAAAAAAAAGAACTGTTATTTGAAGAGAGAAAAAGAGAAAGAAAAAGAACTGTTCTAAGAAAAGAGGAAAAGATACAAAAAAAAAGAACTGTTATTTGAAGAGAGAAAAGAGAAAGAAAAAGAACTGAAAAGAACTGTTATTAGAAAGAAAAAGAACTGTTCTAAGAAAAGAGGAAAAGATGAAAAAAGAAGAAAGAACTGTTATTTGAAGAGAGAAAAGAGAAGAAAAAGAACTGTTCTAAGAAAAGAGGAAAAGATACAAAAAAAAGAAGAAAGAACTGTTATTTGAAGAGAGAAAAAGAGAAAGAAAAAGAACTCTTCTAAAAAAAGAGGAAAAGATACAAAAACAAGAACTGTTATTTGAAGAGAGAAAAAGAGAAAGAAAAAGAACTGTTCTAAGAAAAGAGGAAAAGATGGAAAAAAAAAGAAAGAACTGTTATTTGAAGAGAGAAAAAGAGAAAGAAAAGAACTGTTCTAAGAAAAGAGGAAAAGATACAAAACAAGAACTGTTATTTGGAGAGAGAAAAGAGAAAGAAAAAGAACTTTTTAAGAAAAGAGGAAAAGATACAAAAAAAGAAGAAAAGAACTGTTATTTGAAGAGAGAAAAAGAGAAAGAAAAAGAACTGTTCTAAGAAAAGAGGAAAAGATACAAAAAAAAAAGAACTGTAAGCAGAATGGTCATAAATAAAGAGAAAATGAACAAAACACAATAAAAGAAAACTCTAAAAAAAAAAAAAAAAGCGAAAACCAAAGAAAAAGAAATTCAAAATAATACATCAACCACCTTCACCACTTTTTGACTTGGTTTCACCCATTTACCTCTTCAGACATATTGAAAACAATCTAGGTAACTGGAGCCAAGTTTACAGTAATGCTCTCTTGAAATTCTTTCAATAAAAATGTTATTGTTTAAGAACAAGTATAAACAGAAAGGTGAAAGGATTAAAACTGTTTTCATAGAGAAGCAACCAAAATTAGCCACTCAGATATTTCATCATCATCATCATCATCAACATCATCATCATCATCATCATCATCATCATCATCATCATCATCATCATCATCGACATCATCATCATCAGTACTTCTGATTTTGGTGCACTCTGTCTATTACAATATTTTTATATACATATTTACCAACCCCTCCACATGAGCAGAATGTGACACGGGGTCATTTTCTTGACTCTTTGCCGACCAAATCCCCACCCCCAACCCACATCCATACTAAATTGTCTTGGGATTCTTTTACCTGTTTGATGGAATATTTTAAAGTTCCTATCTATTCAACAAGGGGCCAGTTTAGCTCAGTTGATAGAGCACCTGCCAAGGAATTTCAAGGTTCTTGGTTTGATACTGGTCCCCGCCAACTCAGTGCATGAGTAGCAAAAATTGATTAATCTGATACATGTGGTAAAGTGGGGAGCTGTCAGTACGTGTGGCGCTCTACCTCAGCAAAAACAATCTCTCTGGTCTACCACTAGCGAAAGGGGATAGACTCCTCGCTATACCGAAAATAGGCCACTCCACCAACTTATTTACTTTATCTATTCACCTCAGAACTCATTCTATTCAAATAAAGTCCTTTTATTATTGTAATATGAGTCCTTCTGCTCAATTATAATGAACTAACCATCAGTTTTTTTACTTTGGTGGGAGAGCTGCTGTGAGCGGTTTAAAGTAGGCAAAGAATTAATACCAAAAATACTTTAAAAAATAAGACCATTAAGCAAGAGATAGGTTTGAAAAATGCTCTATTGTGAACCAACTTGTAATAAGTAATTGAGAGTTACTTCCCCTGTTTTATTATTACCTCCCCTTTGTGTAAATATTTAGCTTTCTGAAAGTATATAAACTCCCAAGAAACTGCAACCGTATTCTAAGTAGAATAAAGCTTTCTCAAGCCCAGCCGTGTGTGTTCATTTATTATTACACAACTATATGACTAAAAATTTGATTGAAAGTGTTACTTTCTTTGTTCTCTCACTACAAGAATTCAAAAATGTATGAATCTGCTTTAATGAATTAACCCTAACCCTAACTAGTGTATGGTGGAGTGTTCTTAAATTTTCCAGCTTATGTTGGCAAAATAAGAAATTCTTAATGATATTGTTGCCTCACTATAAAACACTGATCAAACCTATCTATCACTTGGGTGTGGATCTCAGTGGCAGGAGAGCCACTGTGAGTGGTTTAAAGTAGACAAAGAGTTAAATCTTAATTTCCAAAATGGTCACTTTTAGTGTTTCATAATATGTAAGGTTTTTATGTATTTACTAAAAATAGGATTGGTGCTAATCAGTTGATTATCAAGATGCCTCAAATGATAATCAACTTGGTTGAGATTTTATGGCTATTTTGTAAATTCCAATGATTTTTATTGACATAAAACAATTGGATTACAGAATTGGCAAACATTTCAGTGACGAGGAAGTGAAATCTGTAGTGAAGAACTGGCTCAAAGAACAGTCAACAGAATTTTACAGGGCAGGGATACATGCTCTCATTCAAAGGTGGAACATTGCTATTGAGAGAAACGATGACTATGTGGAGAAGTAGGGATGTGATCCACAGAGAACCAGCTTGATTTTGATGTATGATACATGTTCCTGTGTTGGTAATTATACCAGTCCTAAACAAAATGGGGTTATTTCCTTTAAGTCTAACATGATCAAAGGGGAACCATTCTTGACTGATAAATTATTTATTCATTTATTGATCTACTAGGAAAAAAAAGACGGAGTTAGGGTTAGGGTTAGGGTTTATGGTTAGAGTTAGGGTTAGGGTTTTGGGTTAGTTTAATGGGAAAATAAATAAATAATTTATCAGTCAAGAGTGGTTCCCCTTTGATCCTGTTAGACTTATAGAAAATAACCCACAATGGCATTACTTTTTTTTAATCAACTTGGTTGAGATTTTATGGCTATTTTGTAAATTCCAATGATTTTTATTGACATAAAACAATTGGATTACAGAAGATTAGATAGATTTGAAGATAGAGAAGCCATTTGTGGTTTGTGATTTGACAAAGTCCAAAGCAAGCTGAAGAAAAATTTGATTTTGTATATTTCTAACTCTTTGCCTACTTTCTGGTAGTGTTACATAATTGTTACTACCCTAACAATTATGTAAGGTTAGTGTAGAAATCAAAATGGCTGTTAGAAATTACAGCTAGCAGTTTTTTTGAGTGGGAGTAAGTGACAATATCATGGAAGATTGATTGGCACATGTTAAACTCGTGTTAACCCCTTTTCCGGTAGATACCGTGAGAATTAAAAGAGAAATGAGAAACAAAAGGTTCTTCTGGGTTTGATTTGAAAGAGTTAGTTAGTCAGTACTGGGCAAGCCATGGAGATAGCAAATGGCGATCAGCGCACTCCAGGTGGGGCCATACTCATACTCTGTGCAGTTAGTCTGGATGTGATTTCTAAATAAAATATAATATAAAGAAAATCTAAGTCTTGGGTTATTTATCCAAAAACTACTAATGACCCAAGGCTTCTGATAGATGAGAGATACCCAATGGAAGACCAGACACAAAATCTCCCAAATGAAAAGTTCCAGATTTTAGAAGACCTCCTAGCTACATGAGATACCAAAGAAGATCAGAAGAATACACCAGTAGCATAGATTATTGACAAATACCTTTGGCCTTCATATCAGAACTTAGGTGGGTAAGTCTAGTATAAAAAAGAAAAGAAAAGAGAGTGGAAAAAATAAATTCGACTTGTTGAAGAGAGGGGGGGGGTCAACAATGTCGTCGCCGTCACAAAATCTATAGCAGAAAATCCGTCGTTGTCGTCGTCGCAAAACCACCAACTCTAACATCTTCAGCAGCTGAAAAATCGCAACTCACCCCACTTCTACTTATACAATTTTTCTTTCAACCTCTGGGTGTCTGCACCACACGCACGAGATTCTCGAGCCAAACCCGACCGCCGGAATCATCATAGCCATCATCCGGGCACCTGGCGCTTACATCCGGGACTGTAGCTTCTAGACTTCGGTGACAATGTTTGCATTCTGAAGGAAGCGGGTTCGATTCTACAGTCCGACATGTCAGGCAAAGCCTAGCCCGCTTCCTTCAAGAATACGGCAGGCCTTGACGCTCGCCACTCACCTCGTGTTCTCTGTCACAGTAAGTTTCTGTTGGAAAAAATACCAAACCATTGTACAGATTATCAATATTAGGTAAGAATATTTGAAACCATATAACTGTATATAAATGGTTTCAAGTATTTCTATCTAATACTACTAATAATACTAATACGTTTATATGGTTTCAAGTATTCCTTACTAATAGTATTAGATAGGAATACTTGAAAACATATAAACATGTGCAAATAAATGATTATTATAATCAAATAGCAATAGTTATTTGAAAGCATATAACAGTGCGCAAATTATTTGTACTAGCAAAATAAAAAAAACAACCTCCGGGCGATGTAAAAATAATTTTTTGAAAGATATTGCTTGAGGAGGTGGAAGTTAAAAATTAAATGTCGGAGAGTTTGAACCATAAATCATAAAATCATCAAATTTATTAAAGGTGTAACCCCCCCCCCCCAAAAAAAAAAACAATTTGATATCGAAACTAAATTCTATTAATTAAATCTATAATCTATTAAAATAAAACAAACTAAATATAAATATATGATACTGGGGATGTATCTATTAAAACTTGTTTTAATACCAAACCGTTGGTAAAAGCAGGAATCTTGCGCATCACATGATTTGACTAGTTAGATAATCAGTTGCAAACCTAAATGGCAAGCAGAACAGACGAGTTCTACTGAGGTTGAACGTCTCAGGTGGGGGTCCAGTGGCTTTGACCCTGGACCGTGGCTACAATTAACAGCATGATGCTATCCCTCCAGGCAATTCCTGCCCCCTCAATTTAAAGGTTCAGGGCTGGGTTTATTGCCTGGTGCCTGAGGCACCCCCTTGAGGGTGAATGCCGATGGGATCAATGCATTTTTTGCACCTGCCACCCATGAGTCACGGCTTGTGGGTGGCCTCACATTAATAGGGCCTTGTGTCTAACCGGTACACATGGGGTACATGGTAAATACCTTCTACTGAGGTTGAACTCAGCCACACGGTGAAAAAGGGCAATACAGAAATAAAGCTTTGATCAAAGAAACACAAAGTCTTGTTGATTGTTTGCATAACTTTAAAAGAGCTAGCCCTGAAAGAAGCCCTTAGTTAGAAGAAGACAAGAAGAATCTAGACAATCATAGCCAAAAGAAGGAAGATAAAACATGACGACTAGATGAAGTAGGAAGGAGAATGAAGTAAGTCACGACTCTATCTGTCTGTCAGTCTTTCTCTATCACCTGAAGACTCTCTCTATCACTCTTGTTTATATACCTACAGTGAGTATATAACAATTGCACTATTGCGATGGACCAGTTCACATAGCTTGGTAGTAATATCTCATCTGCACAAAGCAAGGTTAATGCACACATAGAATGGCATGAACTGCTATAGACAAATTACGGTTATTTCCTATAAGTCTAACATAAACAAAGGGGAACCACTCTTGACTGATAAATTATTTATTTATTTTCCCATTAAACTAACCCTAAACCCTAACCCTAAACCTAACCCTAACCCTAAACCCTAAACCCTAACCCTAACCTCGTCTTCTTTTTTCCTAGTAGATCAATAAAAAAAAAATCATCAGGCTGGCCTAAAGTCGGTATCAGCCAATCAGCCAATCACTAGTGCAAGACAAAGGACACTGTTTTTGCGTCTGAGGTGGAGAGCCACACCTACCATCAGCTCATTACTTTACCGCACAGATCAATAAATAAATAATTTATTAATCAAAAGTGGTTCCCCTTTGTTTATGTTAGACTTATAGGAAATAACCCAAATTACACTGGTCAGCCATGTTTTCAAGGTCGAATATATAAAAGACAGAGATAGGACAAACACGTGCGTTAGATTCAAAGATTTATTCTGTACTGGGATCTCCTTAGATAGTAGCAGCAGCTGCCACTAGGGTAGGAGTATAATGGGCTGACCACTATGGTGGTAGTGGTAGAGTACTTGTTGTGATGTACATGGATGAGACAACAAGTAATGCCATTTTGTTTCTTCAGACCCATGAAAGAGGGTTTGAGAGGCAAACATTTCAGTGACGAGGAAGTGAAATCTGTAGTGAAGAACTGGCTCAAAGAACAGTCAACAGAATTTTACAGGGCAGGGATACATGCTCTCATTCAAAAGTGGAACATTGCTATTGAAAGAAACGATGAATATGTGGAGAAGTAGGGATGTGATCCACAGAGAACCAGCTTGATTTTGATGTATGATACATGTTCCTGTGTTGGTAATTATACCAGTCCTAAACAAAATGGGGTTATTTCCTTTAAGTCTAACATGATCAAAGGGGAACCATTCTTGACTGATAAATTATTTATTCATTTATTGATCTACTAGGAAAAAAAAGACGGAGTTAGGGTTAGGGTTTATGGTTAGAGTTAGGGTTAGGGTTTAGGGTTAGTTTAATGGGAAAATAAATAAATAATTTATCAGTCAAGAGTGGTTCCCCTTTAATCACGTTAGACTTATAGAAGAAAATAACCCACAATGGCATTACTTTTTGACTTCCCTCGTATGTAACACTATACCATCTTTTCCTTTTCTCTTTTCTTTTCTTGTGTTTATTCAAGTGATTTAAAGGGATCACTTTTGCTATCTTGTTGCTCCTTTAAACTTAAATAAGTCGATTTATTTTGGTAGCACAGAATTCTGGAAATCTGGAATTCTGGAAGCAATGAATTCTTCAAAGACATTTCAAGCTTCCTCTTGATTAAAGAATTTCTCTTGTTGAGATTCTTGAAGAAAAAAAACTGATGATCAGTCAGGTGTTCTTGGTACATTTTGGCAATAGTTCTCTGCTATTCCAAGAGGTTTTGGTTGGAGGTGTGTGGTGTAAGCGTTAGAGTAATAGGAAATGGACTCATCAACCTGAGTTCAAGTCCTGGATGAGGCTGTTTACATTTTACATAGAGCTAATACCCTTGGGAAAGGTATGCATCCAACTACTCTCCCTCCAGCTATGGGTAAATAGTAGGACAGAATGGGTTCTTTAACCTTGGGTAGGTAACCAGTCTAGGAGAAAGAAAACTCTGAATTCAAACCTGTTAAACTCTGCTTAAGAAATTGACCTTGTGTCGCATCCTGCTTGTGTGGAGGGGTTGGTAAATATATATAATGATTTTTGCTAGGATTCAAAAAGTTGTACAGGGTGGTCTGAAAGTATTGTCACCCCAACATGTGATTATGCAACTTGATATCACTACAAACTAATGAGATATTCTATTGCTACGATAATAAAGTATTTGTTGTATCATCGAGGTGGAAAAGATACACAGAAGAATCGTGTGCTAATACATTTATTCAGCATCCAGCGCCAAACAGATACATACAAACACAGAACAAATAAGTACAAACAATTAGCAAGACAAAACTTACACTAAATAGGGGAGGGTCAAATGAGGTATAACCAAAGCAGTAAAGTAAGTTTGAATATTATTCAGCAAGTTAATCCACAAAATAGCCTACAGTTATTGTCGGCTATTTTGTGGCTATGAACCAGTTCATCTGGTAGAGTGCTGAAGGGGTGCTAGCTACCCTACAGCAGTATTACTTGATGCCACAGATTGATTTATTGATTGATTTTAACAGTATGTAAAATGTCTAGGGTTATTTTATGCCCATAGGTTAGGGAATCACGTTCATTGTATTAGAAGGAAATTGTTTTGTTCAAATCCTTATGAGTAATACCATATACATGCTTGGTTGATTGGTTGATTTTAAATGGCATGTCAACCTGTATAGGGTTATCTTATGCATAGAGGTTAGGGAATTGCATTCATTGTACATTCACATTTCATTATGTCTTGTTTTGATAATATGATATATAGTTATATAATTATTTTACATTTTAAAAAATCTTTAAAAATTAAGTTATTTTCATGAATTTCAGATTGTGTTATGTAATTGTTTTACCTCTAAAATAAAAAACAAAACATGCAGGTGGTGACAAGACTTTTGGATCACCCTGTAGTTGATGATTCTACTTGCTGAATGCCATACAATTTCTGTGACCATCTTTTCAGGTTTGGGAAGTCTTTTGGTACTTAACCTCTGTACTACCACTGTTATAATATTGGTTGTCATACTCACTGTCGTGTTTCTCATAGAAAACGATAACACTGGTGTTGATTTAAGTCTTTATTCCCATATTTAGGGTACACGCTGCCCTAGCCCCGCATGGCGGAAGTGCCCGGTGAGCCAGGAGTTTTTGTACCCTGTGTAGATACATACATTACATCTCCCCCCTCCCTCCTCAAGATTCTTTAGAGGGAGTCTGGATAGACTGCCCTTATGACTATTTTATGTGGCCGAGGATTATTCTGCCTCTATTTGGTCAATGTGTGAAGAAGAAGCTTCTTGATTTTTTAAAAATCAGGGCTAAACCGATTGGGAGATTTTATTATCTGTCCTGTCCAGTTTGTCGTGGAAGTATCTGTATGCTTTAGGAAGCGCGTGGTGTAATGGTTAAAGTCATGGGAAATGGACTCGTCGCCCCGAGTTCAAATCCTGGACGTGGTAATTGCATTTCACTTAGCACTAATACCCTTGGAAAAGGTATGAATCCTACTCTCCCTCCAGCTATGGGTAAATAGCAGGGCAGACTGGGTTCTTTAATCATGGCTAGGCAACCAGTCTAGGAGAAGGAAAACTCTGAATTCAGACTTGTTAAAAACTCTGCTTAAGAAATTGACCTTGTGTCGTATCCTGCTCGTTCGGAGGGGTTGGTAAATATATATCTGTGTAGATACATACATTGCACTTACCTGGATTAGGGTCCTTGGATTCTACTCTGGTAAAGTGAGGTAAAGTAACTCCATGGTCTAATGGAGCATAGTCTAATGTTGGTATTTTATAAGGATAGTTTCGGCATTAAAGAACCCATGAAGGTTGATATGCTAATAGACAAAGACCTACCAACCAAAATATTGCAAAACTTTTGACTCACCCTAGTATCAAATTATATAAATCTGTCGTTTTGTGTGTCTTTGATGTTATCAAAGTTGCCTGTTGGTAATTCCGTTTTAGTTCAGTTTCCAAAAGAGTTGGTTTCTTCAAGTCCGATCTTATTTTACCCAATTTGGTTTTGGAAGAATTTATTAGTCTGCAGATCAGATTTGGTTGAATGAATTTCTTTGAAGTTTATTTTTTAATCTAATAAAGACTCAGGTTTTCTCAAAAGCCTTTGATATGTTCATCTAGATCAAGTCTTTCAGTGACATTGCTTTTCTATGCATACTATATTTATTCTCTTTAAAAATACTTAGAACTTATAAAAGCATGTAGACTTATCCTTGGTCAATGAAGATAATAATACATTGTATATAATATCAGTATGGATTAGGGATATCTTATCTTGGATTTTCTTACAATTTCATATACTTCAATTTCATTACAAAAACAAAATGTTCCCAAATCTCATTAATGTCTTCTTATTCCACCAAGTAAAATATTTACCAAATTTCTTGGGTAATGGCTTCCCTAAGTATAGTTGTGTAGGGGTAATGGGGAAAAAGCATTTCACAACCATTGTATATAATGATATATATATATATATATATATATATATATATATATATATATATATATATATTGTAGCATTAAATTCAAGATTTGATATAAAGTTATGAATACATTAGAAATAAAAACAGTCAACATATGCAAAATTATTTAAAATAAATAAAAACAGTCAACATATTTTTTTAAATTTATCAAATTATAATTAAGAAATATATATGCCTATCTAAATATGATATAGTAGTATGACACCTATCAAATTATTAAAGCAAATATTAAAAATAAATAGTCAACATATGCAAAATTAAAAAAATAAAAACACTCAACATATGCAAAATTTTTAAAACAAAAACACTCAAAATATGCAAAATTAAAAAAAAAAACACTCATCATATGCAAAATTAAAAAACTAAAAACACTCAACATATGCAAAATTAAAAAATAAAAACACTCAACATATGCAAAATTTAAAAAAAAAAACACTCATCATATACAAAATTAAAAAAATAAAACACTCAAATATGCAAAATTTAAAAAAATAAAAACACTCAACATATGCAAAATTTAAAAAATAAAAACACTCATCATATGCAAAAAATTTAAAAAACAAAAAAACTCAACATATGCAAAATTAAAAAAATAAAAACACTCAACATATGCAAAATTTTAAAAAATAAAAACACTCATCATATGCAAAATTTAAAAAAAACAAAAAAACTCAACATATGCAAAATTTAAAAAAATAAAAACATTCAACATATGCAAAATTATTTGAAATAAAAACAATCAATGTAATTTTTTTTTAATTTACCATATTATGATATAGAGATTTAGCTCAGTTGGTAGAGTGTGCATCTTGGAACCACAAGGTACCTGGTTCAATACCGGCCCTCACCAATTCAGTGTATAAGTAGTACAGGGATCTGTGCGGTAAAGTGAGGAGTTGATGGTAAGTGTGGTGCTCCACCTCAGATGCAAAAACAATCTTCTTGTCTAGCACTAGTGAAAAGGGGATAGACACCCTCGCCGTCAGGCTGATACTGACATAGGGCCTCCCCGACAACTTTACTTTTTTTTACTTCAAGGTCAATTTCTTAAGCGGAGTTTAACAGGTTTGAATTCAGAGTTTTCCTTCTCTTAGACCGGTTGCCTAACCATGGTTAAAGAGCCCAGTCCATCCTACTATTTATCCATAGCTGGAGGGAGAGTAGGATTCATACCTTTCCCAAGGGTATTAGCGCTAAGTGAAATGCAATTACCATATCCAGGATTTGAACTCGGGGCGACAAGTCCATTTCCCATGACTTTAACCATTACACGACGCACTTCCAATATACAATATAATTTTGTGAAAAATTGTGAATATTTAGGCACCATTGGGAATAGTGGGTCAATTGATATACAGAAAAAACAGTCCCGTACATATTTACCAAACCACTCTGCCAACTGTGACAAGGTAAATTTTTAAACAGAGTAAAGCTGGTTTGAATTCAGAGTTTTCCTTTTCCTGAATTGGTTGCTGAACCAGGGCTAAAGAACCCAGTTTGCACTACTATTTACTCATAGCTGGAGGGAGAACAGATAGATTCATGTTTTTCCCAAGGGCATTAGCTCAAAGTGAAATACAAACAGCCTCATGCAGGATTTGATTTTGGATCACCGATTCCATTTCCTACAATGATAACCATTACACAAGTGAGCATCCTATAAAAAATCCCTATAAGCCTCAGTCTTTAGTGTTCCTTCTCCGAGACTGATTGCTGAGCCAAGGCTAAAGAACCCAGTCTGCCTTACTATTTACCCCTAAGCTGGGAGAAGAACAGATGGATTCATGCTTTTCCCATGGGCACAATCTCAAAGTTTTGAGTTTTCCTTCTCCTAGACTGGTTGTTGAGTTAGTATTTACCCATAGCTGGGGGGAGAACAGGAAAAGCATGAATCATGCTTTTCTTAAGCGTACAAGCTCAAAGTGAAATACAAACAGCCTCATCCAGGATTTTAACTTGCATTACCGATTCTATTTTGTCCGACGATAAAACGTTGCACAAGTGTACATCCTATAAAGAATCCCAGTGAGCCTCAGTCTTGTAATCTAAAAATAAAACAAATGCAATTGTTACATAATTTATGAGCAGCCATAAATTATGAACGTACCTGTAGTTAGAATTTTGAGTAGGGGCCATTAAAATTTAAAATAACGGGATCCATGGAAAATTATAGACAGTTATGGATGGGTAATAACCTTTTGATTTGATTCCTTGAAAACGTGCCATTACAGAGGCATGAGAATAAGTTTTAGTTAGTTAGTCAGATATGAGCCAGTTCCCTCGGAAAGAGGATGTCTCTTAGGGTTCACAACTCACCCATGGCAGAATCAAATGGGCTTGGGAAATAAAGCTTTATTATTAAGAGCACCATGTCTTGTTGTTGATTAGGTGTTAAAACAAGCAATGTCCAGCCCAGCACGAAGAAGAAAACCAACCCTTAAGAAGTAAGCCCAACCAGAGAATATGGCGGGCGATGAGTTTAGATGACCTAGACGAAGAATCAGTAAGCAGAAGTTACCAAGAAGTTACCATCTATCAACTATCATCAACTATCATCTCTCTAATCTACCTGTCTGTCTCTCTCTATTATATACCTGACATATGATGTGGGTATATATGAGTATATAACATAATGATAAAAAAAGAATAACATACATGTGTTACAATTCATGAGAGGTCATGAATTGTGAACAAACCCTGTAGCTAGAAAAATTGAGGTCTGTCAGATTTAGAATCAGGGAGTCCCCATGAAAATCTACCGAGGACTGTTAGTAACCCTTGACCCTGAGAGGTACATGATTTTAAGCACCATGACAGACACGTGACCGTTAGCTTAGATCAGATTCAACCCTAGCTTTGGAAGGAGAAAGATGGGTCATCTCAACCCCACGGTTGAACCAATTAAATATGGGCTAATAAAAGCTTGATCAATCAAACACAAAGTCTTGTTAGTTTATTAAAGCAAACAATGCCCAGCCAACCCAAGAAGATTGAAGAACTAAAAAAGAAATCAACCCCTAGATAAGTCAACTAGACAATAAGATGGCAGCTAGAGTGGATAGAAGAAGAAGAAGAAGAAGAAGAAGAAGAAGAAGAAGAAGAAGAAGAAGAAGAAGCAGTAACCAGAGTAATGTACCAAGTATGACCATCTCAAATCAAATATAATGTATATTTTTCTCTCTCTTTATATATACAATCTTGGTCACAATTATAAACATATATCACTCATGTAATTTCAGTACATAAATGTACAGAGTGGTCCAAATGTCTTGTCACCCCCATAACATATATTGTTTTGTTTTTTCTTTCTTTTTCTTTAGGTAAAATAATTACATAATACAACCAGAAATTCTAGAAAATAATCTAATTTTTAAAGCTTTTTTTAGGTGTTATAAATACTATAAATAACATTTTATACACACACACACACACACACACACACACACACACACACCAACCTCTCAACACAAGATCAATTTCTTAAGTGGAGTTTAACAGGTTTAAATTCAGAGTATTTCTTCTTCTAGACTGGTTACCTGGCGAAGATTAAAGAGCCTAGTCTGCCATATTATTTAACCATAGCTAGTGGGAGAGTAGTTGGATGCATACCTTCCCCAAGAGTATTAGTGCTATGTGAAATGCAAACAGCCTCATCCAGGATTTGAGCTCAGGTCAACGAGTCCATTTTCTACGACTCTAACCATTACACTATGTGCCTCCATATAATTATATAACTCATACCATTTATATACTCGATGATGGGTTTACAACAACTAACAGAAATAACAAATCTGTCATGAGAAAGGAAGGAAGACAAGACAAATATATAATATGTACAAGGGGGTAATATTTTATATTATTTATTTAAGTGTGTAAGAATTTGTAGGAGTTTATAGTTGCTAAACTTTTATCGCTCAGCGGTCTTTGAATACAACCATATATTTTAATAGAAGTAACAAGTCATTTACTTATCTTTGTTTCCAAGAGTGAAATGTATTTGTAGTGGGTTCATTATTGTCTGTTTCTGCCTGGTTTTATTAGTCAGCACTGGTTCTTGTGACTGCTATTCTTGCATGCTCGTTGAACTGGGGATTGCTGGGGATTGCTATAATTAACGGCGTCGATCCCAGGGGGCCATCCCCCCAGGCAACACCTGCCCCCTCGATTTAAAGGGGCAGGGCTAGGTTTATTGTCCAGTGCCTGAGGCTCCCCCCCTTGAGGGGGAATGTCGACGGGATCAACACAATTTTTCACCTGCCACCCATGAGCTTCGGTTTATGGGTGGTCCCACGTTAATAGGGCCTTGTGCCTAACCCGTACAAGTGGGGTACGAGGTAAATACAATGCTCATTGAACTGTTCTTTTAGGCACGTCCTGCCTCTGTTGTGCGCTTGACTGATCTGATCATTTTTAGGGTCTCAACCCCCCCCCCTTCCGGTGCCTTACTTCCGGCCCTGATTAAGGGGCAGATAACCCAAATTTCCCAAACAATATGAAGTTATTGATCTGAATTTTTAAGATGAATATGAGCCTCAAATCATTTCAAAATGACAATATGTTTATCAGAACCAAAATTTGATACAATAAATTAACGAGTTCTTATGTAGGTGTTAAAAAAATATGGATGCTCACAATAGTTCAATAAGTACTAACAATGTTTTGTACAGAAAATGTCTCTTCTTTTTTATACATTGACTTCTTTTTTTATGTTTAAAAAAAAAAGAAAGAAAAAGGAAATTCTCACAAACTGACTGTGTCTTTATTGTTTACTTAAAAGAAAATCTTTATGGTTGGCAGACACAATTATTAGACATTTTTTATCTTGAATTTTAGGAAAATCATTTCTGTCTGGGTAAGTACATTGTTAGATTTTTTAGTTTTCATTTTTTTTTTTTTTTTTTTTTAATGTCTAAAGTCTTTTATTAATTTAGCAGGAAAAAATTAGTTGTTTTGAAAATGGAATCAGAAATTTTGATTTCTTTTTTATTATAAATTTTATGAGTAAAAAATTGGTAAATGAAGTACTTTTTGCTTTTTCCCGTTCACTAAGGATGATGGCGTAGTGTCCCCCCCACCAAAAAAAATTATCTGCATCTGCGCAAGTGGATCAGCAGGCCAATTCTTGAGTGACAGTCTTTGGTGCACTGAATGCACACAAACTATGATGTTTTCTGGGTCTGCTGTCTTTTCTCCCTCTTTGTGGCTCTCTTTGCTGTTGAGGCTACTCTCTTTTTGGTAGACTAGAGATAAGGAACTTTACCAGATTACTATTGGTAAGCAACCTGAGTCCTTTGTTTATCAACCATCTGTTACTTAGATTAGTTTCGTTATGGCATTAGGTAAGAAGTATGGGCCCCCAGTGAGAATCAAACTCACTAACAATGGGCTAATAACCATTACACCATTTAAGGTACCCAAGTTACTTACAAAGCTTTGTTTAGAAATAGCACAAGGCAAGAAGTATTGAGCACCTCAATGAGAATAAAAGTCACTAATAATGGTCTGATAAGTAAAATTGTTGGGGTGGCTTAAAGTCGGTATCAGCCAAACAGCGAGGGAGTCTATCCTCTTTTCACTAGCTCTAGACCAAGGAGATTGTTTTTGCATTGGAGGTGGAGCGCCACACCTACAATCAGCTCCTCACTTTACCGCACAGATCCCTGTGCTACTCATACGCTGAGTTGGCAAGGGCCAGTATCGAACTAGAAACCTTGTGATCTATAGGCAAGTGCTCTACCGAATGAGCTAACAGGTACATATGTTACTTAAACTAGTTTAGTTATGGCATAAGGTAAAAAGTATGGGGCACCCCAGTGAGAATCCAGCTCACTAACTATGGTCTGATAACCATTACACTATGGGAAGCACCAAAGTTACTTACTAACTTTAGTAAAAATTTAGCCAATGAAATACTTTTTGCTTTTTTGGTAGACTAAGGATAAGGAACTTCACCAGATTGCTATTGATAAGCAACCTGTGTCCTTTGTTTATCTTATCAAAATTACTTGATTCAGCATTAAATGACCTGAAAAGATATGAACACCCTCATCCCTCCAGCTATGAGTTAAATAGTGCCACTCTGGTTTAGCTCAATCAGTAGAGCGTCTGCCTTGGACCCACGAGGTTCCTGGTTTGATACCAACCCTTGCCAACTCAGCATATGAGTAGCACAGGGATCTGTGCAGTAAAGTAAGGAGCTGATGGTAGGTGTGGCAGTCGAACTAAGACACTAAAAAACAATCTCCTTGGTCTAGTGCAAGTAAAAAGGGGATAGACTCCCTCGCTGTCTGGCTGATACTGACTTTAAGCCACTCCAGCAACTTTACTTACTACTTATTCTAAAACCATTTGAGAAACTTTTTGCATTTCATGTAGAGCTAATACCCTTTAGCTATGGCTAAATAATAGTGCAGACTGGGTTCTTTAGTTTTGGTTTGGCAAGAGGAAAGAAAACTCTGAATTCTAGCCTGGCAGGCTGAATCACCATGGAGTAGTGGCTTAAGTGTTGAATAACAACATACCCATACCTGTTACTTACCCATAATTGACTGAGACCAGTTATGGGTAAATAACAGGGCAGACTGGGTTGTTTTGCTTTGGTTGGGCAATCAATCTAGGAGAAGGAAAACTCTGAATTCAAACCAGGTTTACTCTGCTTAAAATTTGACCTTGTGTCGCATCCTGCCCATAGCAGAGAGATTGGGTAAATATATGCTTGCATGTTTATTTGTATACATATATATGTAAACGTTTACAAAACTTAACATAATTCAGCACCAGGCCAGGATTAAACTCACTATCAATGGCTTGCATGACTATTGTATAACAGGCAACTAACATGTTTAGGTGAAGGTTATTAGTAATTTTGATGGAAATTTTCTTATTTATCAATCAATTCTTTTCTTTGCCGTGTTTAATTAAATGTTGTGTAATTAGAGATCAATTGAAATGAAAGTTGTAAATAAAAGTTAATGATGAATACTATTTTTAATGATGTTATGCAAAGGAAACTTGTTTATCTATACAAAAGTAGAGTGAGTGTGTGTGTGTGTGTGTGTGTGTGAATGAGTGAGTGTGTGTGTGTGTAAGTGTGTGTGTGTAAGTGTGTGTGTGTGAATCTGTGTGTGTGTGTGAATCTGTGAGTGAAGTGTAAGTGTGTGTTGGGGGTTGTGTGTGTGTGTGTGTGTGAGTGTGTGAGTGAGTGTGTGAGAGTTGAATATGTGTGTGTGTATGTGTGAGTGTGTGTGTGTGTGTGTGTAAATCTGCATGTGAGTGTGTATGAGTGTGAGTGTGTATGAGTGTGTGTGTGTGAGTGTGTGTGTGAGTGTATGTGTGAGTATGGGTGAGTGTAAGAGAGTGAGCGTGTGTTTGAGTGTGTGTGTGTTTGTGTGTGAGTGTGTGTGTGTGTATGGCTGAGTGGAAGTGAGTGTGCATGTTTGAGTGTGTGTGTGTGTGTGTGTGAGTGAGTGAGTGGAAGTGCGTATGTGTGTGAGTGTGTGCATGTATATGTAAATCTGTGTGTGAGTGTGTGTGTGAGTTTGTGTGTGAATGAGTGAGTATATGTGTGTGTGTGTGTGTGTGTGTGTGTGAATCTATGTGTGTGTGTGTGAGTAAGTGTGTGTGTGTATGTGTGTGAGTGAGTGTGTGTGTGTATGTGTGAATCTGTGTGTGAGTGTGAGAGTGTGTGTGTGAGTGTGTATGCATGAATCTATGTGTGAGTGTGTGTAAGTGCGTGTGTGTGTATGCATGTGTGTGTGTGTGTGTGTGTGTGTGAAAAAACAAACTAAACCATCCAACCTAAATTCACTCCCCACCGTGCTTCCCAATGATTTTATTCACCCTGCCAAAATTGTATAATAATAAATGTAAATAAAATGTAATTATTTCATCATGAATCATTCTATCATTTTTGGATATATATTCATTCTACACACCGAGCGATTCTTTGTCGGGATTACACTTGTCAATTTCATTTTCTATAAGAAAAAGTATCGAATCTTATGCGATACATGCGTTGTAAGTGCCTTCAAGTAATAATTTAATATATACTTTATTCAGCAACGTTTCTAAAATAAACAAACATCCAAAAATCTTATTCACTTCGCCGAAGGGCATACGGTCTGTTCGTTGTTATTATTCTCTCAAAAAACGCCCCCTTACCTATTATGGTAGAGGCGTGTAGTATCATTTGACAAGCTTAATTTCGCTAAGGATTGTTAGCATGTACTGTGGTCGAGGCGATATAGTGGTTCACTATGCTCGCTGAGGTCCCGGTTTCGATTTCTGTCGAAGGGAAATCATTAGTATATGTCGCTGATGAGACTTAATAAAGTCGAAACAGTCTGTACGACATTCTACACACCGAGCGATCCTTTGTCGGGATTACACTTGTCAATTTCATTTTCTATAAGAAAAAGTATCAAATTTTATGCGATACATGCGTTGTAAGTGCCTTCAAGTAATAATTTAATATATACTTTATTCAGCAACGTTTCTAAAATAAACAAACATCCAAAAATCTTATTCACTTCGCCGAAGGGCATACGGTCTGTTTGTTGTTATTATTCTCTCAAAAAACGCCCCCTTACCTATTATGGTAGAGGCGTGTAGTATCATTTGACAAGCTTAATTTCGCTAAGGATTGTTAGCTGTGTACTGTGGTTGAGGCGATATAGTGGTTCACTATGCTCGCTGAGGTCCTGGTTTTGATTTCTGTCGGAGGGAAATCATTAGTATATGTCGCTGATGAGACTTAATAAAGTCGAAACAGTCTGTACGACATTCTACACATCGAGCGATCCTTTGTCGGGATTACACTTGTCAATTTCATTTTCTATAAGAAAAAGTATCGAATCTTATGCGATACATGCGTTGTAAGTGCCTTCAAGTAAAAATTTAATATATATATGTATATATATATATATATATCCACACAAGAATATATCAAACTATACACACGCTTATGATACAAAGTGATAAGCTCCATCTCAACTAATAATATTGTGGTACTCAGATATGACAAACATATGAAGACAACCTACAGTGTCATCAACATCCTTTTCCAAGGACAAAATACTATTGATATATATCATGTGTATGAATCACACAATCACACATGTGAGACAAATTTAATGGGAATTTTTCTCTGTCTTTCATGTCTCAACAAGTTGACAATATTGCATTTGGTTTGAAATGTTTTGTGAGAGTGGAAATGTGAGACAGGTTTCAAAGAGGTAAGGTCGGCCATCTTTGTTGAATGCTGCTGCTGCTGATGTGTCTGGAGAGTTTGATTCACTCACCTGGAAAATCTCTTTGAAAGTTATCTTTGCAGATCAGTTTGCATATAACGACTGTTTTCTGTGTCAGACAGAAATTAAAAGGGTCTTAATGCAAATCATTAAAAAGACAGGTGCATCCATTCTGAAACAGTATATGTATGTAGGTAGGTATGTGAGCATGCATATATATCCCTTTTGAAGTTGTCGCTTGAGGTTTTCATGGTCAATTCTTTCACTCTCAATACTGGGACGGCCATCATCCACATGAATTCTCCAGTCAGTTCTCTTCAATGCGAGCTTTTCCCAGTTGTCAGGATCTATTTTTATTTTTACAAGGTTGTTTTTTAATAATGAATACAAGAATGACATAACTAACATAGAGAGTTGTATAAAGGTTTGGTTTGGTTTGGTTGGTTGGGTTTTACGGCATGTCAACCCCTTGGGTTATTTTATGCCGAATACTTCTATTGGTAAAAAAAATGTTTAATGCTAACAAAGTTTTGAAATAATTTCATTTTTAATGGATAATACAATTTTGTTTATAAACTCATGTTTTCTATTTAACCCATAGATGGGACCCTAACAGGTACTACCACTCCGGGTCAGAGTGGACCAGGGAGTAATGGTGATGAAGGGGTGCTCCACATTCCCCAAACCTCCAAACTGGAACCTCACCATCAGATAGAGTTACCTATCGAGAGGCCTACTCTGATCAATCGGCTGGTCACATCAAGCCCTAGTGCCTATATGATTGCCCCAACCCTATTGCCCTTATGGCAAGACCCAACCCTTATAGACTTATGCTGTGACCCTTTGCCATAATGCAGCTGACTGTAAAGGAGTTGCTTTGGCATTCTAACAAGGACATCCTTCCTATGTCATATTTGCATCAAATTTTGTGGATTGCAGCAATTGTGATGAGTCATTTGAGGGCTCATGAGAGGAGAGGTTCTGGTGGTGGGGTTATAGGATTGTGAGGGAAAGATTATGCTATTGCTATGCATACATATATATATATATATTTACTAACGGTCTTTTTCCCGTCTTATATTTTTCCCGTCTTATATTTTTGTTGATGACCGACCCACGTGCGGTTGATACATTATAATGCAATAGGGTCCTCATATTAGTTGAGGATGGGCCGAGTGTTGCTTTTTAAACCGTCTAGAGAATTGGGCCCTGAAACGGTTTGCACACTTTCTCTTCTGATGAGCCTATTTCAGTTGTAAACATTGTTTGTTTTTTCATTATATCTTATTCATACTGTCGGATTAATTTCCATTTTATTTTCATATATATATATATATATATATATATATATATATATATATATATATATACACATGCATACATACACATATACATGTACACACACACACATATATTTATATACATATACACACACATGCAGATGTACATATATATATATATATATATATATATATATATATATATATATATATATATATATATATATATACACACACACATGTACAGTAGGATGCAACATACAGTCAATTTCTTAAGCGGAGTTTAACAGGTTTGAATTCATAGTTTTCCTTCACCTAGACCGGTTGACATACCAAGGTTAAAGAGGACAGTCTGCCCTACTACTTACCCCTAGCTGGAGGGAGAGTTGTTAGACGCATATCTTTCCCAAGGGTATTAGTGCTATGTGAAATGCAATGCAAACAGCCTCATCCAGGATTCATATATATATATATATATATATATATATATATATATAAAATGAATCTCTCTACCGTAGTTTCAGAGTTCAAGACACCTCTTCAGGAGACTAAATTGGGTTGGTTACTACAGTTTATATATACTTACCAGTGTAACAGAATATTTCTAGATTTCTAGATTTCTAGACATAATGATGTTAGAAATTTCTTGAAACAGCAATACATTTCCTAAACATTAGTTGACCTCAAAAGTTTGGGTGACTCAAAATAATTTGAAAGAAAAAATAATTAATTTACAAACAATTTGGTGATGGAAAATTCTAGAACTCTTGATCCAATAACCTGACTTGCCTTGGTATGGGGAGCCGCTCTGTGGTGTGAGTAATATCTTGATAGACAAATTAGAAACAGACATGCCCTCTTGTAAGCTTAGAAGATTCTAGAACTTAAGAAAAAATGTTTTATTCAGAGTTTTCCTTCTCTAGACCAGTTGCCATACCAAGGTTAAAAAACCCAGTTTGTCCTGATATTTATCCATATATATATATATATATTTAACAACCCGTCACACTAGTATACTGTGACACATAACAAGCAGAGTTTAACAGGTTTGAATTCAGTTTTTTCCTTCTCTTAGACTGGTTGACATACCAAGGTTAAAGAGGACAGTCTGCCCTACTATTTACCCATAGCTTGAGGTAGAATAGTTGGA
>CM042154.1:72222656-72287656 GCA_023376005.1 Doryteuthis pealeii | reverse complement strand
GCATCTCTTGTAGATGAAGGTGACCATGCTGTGCATGTTTACTCATTCCGGCACGTCTGTGTTGGGCACTTTGTCCTACCAGCATATTGTATCAAACTAAGATACAAATATATGGATACTTATAGTAAAGTAGGTATTTACCCCACCTATTCACCACAGGTAGGATATGAAACATTGCAAATATGGGGCATCCAGCAAGGATATATGTGTTTTAATATATATATATATATATATATATATATATGTATATATATATATATGTAGAATTAAACTCACATCTCCTGTTTAACAATTTTATTTTTGATCTTTTCTAGTTTTCTGGACAACTTTTTTAATATTTGGGTGGAATTCATGGATAAGTCCACCAAAGTTCAGGTCCCGAGTACTTTCGGCACTTCGAAGTGCCATCATCAGGGGTATTGTGTTCCAGTTTTTAAAAAAATGATATTAACGTGGAGGCTGGAAGGACAAGGATTGATGAGAAAGGTGTTATAGGCATTTTAAAATGTATGTACTGCATTGGAAATTAATGTACTCGGGACCTGAACTTTGGTGGACTTATCCACGAATTCCACCCAAATATTAAAAAGTTGACCAGAAAACTAGAAAAGATCAAAAATAAAATTGTTAAACAGGAGATGTGTCTTTTGTTTAATTCTACATGTATAAATGAAAGAATGCTGCCCAAATACACACACACACACACACACACACACACACATATATATATAATATATATATATATATAGAGAGAGAGAGAGAGAGAGAGAGAGGGTGAGAAGAAGAGGAGGAAGTGAGGTATACAAATAAATAAATAGGTAAGAGTACTTATTCAATGAATGTACCACACACCTTTTAACCAAAAACAGGTATTTACCTCACCTATTCATCACAGGTATGATGTGAAACAAGATTGCAAGTATGGGGGATCCAGCAAGGATCAAACTTGCTATTCAGTACTACTGGATCTGCAAGACTAAATTGCTGGCCATTATACCATGATGGAATGCCTAACTCACAATAAAGTAACAGTTGGTGAATTTGTTTTGAAAAAAAAAGAACACCTACCGATATAGTGATTTTAATCTTGATCAGCTCACAATAGCTTGCCTTCTAAATAACAACTGCCTACTGCCAAAAAATTTGGCTTATTTATGACTCCACTCCACTCCCACCAACCCCTCATTTCCGGTCTGTACTCTTATAAAAAGAAATTAAATTTCGGGCGCCATTTTCTTCCCAGCCCAAGGTAAGACGAGTTTCATTTTTTATCTTAAATTACAAGTTGGTATCCAATTTTCATGATTTTATGCAAGATAAAACTGAGGTAAGTATCCTCTGATGAATTAAGTCAAACATTCCTTTTCTTAGAAATCTTACAAAATGATTTCAATGTTTTTTTTTTCTAAATTCTCCATCCATATTTACTTTAAAAAAAAATTAAATTCGCTTTGCAAACTCACTTTTCCTTAATTCCAATTATCTACCCAGAGCTCAATGGGTGACCCAACCGCTCACATTTTGTCTAGTATATATATATTTATATACTACACTAGTATATAAATAGTTTGATTGTGTTATAACAGAAATAGATATCTCTCTTGATTCACAATTTTTACTAACACAATATATCTACTCACCAACAAAACGAATTAAAAAAGAGAAAAAAAACAAAACAAAACAAACAAAACAAAACACTTCAAACTGAACCTAAGTTACTGATAATTGTAACATAACCCAATACATCCACTCACTAACAAAACAAATTAAAAATAAAACAAAACACTTTGGAACAGAACATAAGTTACTGACATCAACCGGCAGCTTAATCGAAATGAATAAAAAACAATCATTCTACAGGCTCCAACAAAACTTCCAGTTGAAAATCAAAATTTATAAACAATTAAAAATATCCTCTATTTAATGTTTTTCAACCAATAAAAAATGTTCCCCCCCAAAAACCCTTCAAAGGTATATCGAGCCTCTCACCAGCTATGAAAACAGCTGACCTAAAGCCAATAAGCAGTTGACCGTAGGCTGTCACAGAGAACGTCACCAGATCAAGGAACCTCCATACCTCCAACCCACACCACACCCCGCATCACTCAGAGCCAAGTCATCAGCCAGAACAGGCTCTTGACCCCACACCTGCCCTCATTCCACCGAGCGAAAGGGAATTATCATCTCAACAATTCCAGCTTTTGTTTATTTTTAAATAAACAAAATTAATCCAACCCTTCTCGTCTGTTTTCCTATTTGATAACCATACACTTTTTTGTGATATTATAATTGCTTATATATTTATCGTAAAAATTTAAAAAAAAAATTTCCTTTCTTGATTTTTCTAAAAATCAATGCAGACAAAAAAGTGACTAAACTACATTCAACATTTGTTTTCTCACCTTCTATTTTCATACTTTTCTATTTTAAGCATTATTTTTTATTTTTTATTTTTTTTCAAAGAATAAAAATAAACTCAATTTTGAAACATTTGAACATTTTGTAAAGATTACTTTTATGAAAATTTTTTTTGACATACCAGGGTGTCACAACACCCCAAATGAAAAGTACTGATCAAGAGTATATAGATTTTTTAAACAAAATAGATAAAAGATTCCACAAGATACCACAGTTCATTGGGTGTTTTTTTGTTTTTATTTCCTGTTGACAAAGGCTTGCAGAAATTCTTTTACAAATATCTTTATGGTAATTTTCCCAAAATGTATACACCTTATTATAATGGAGATTGAATGTTTTTCTGTCTGTAACCAAAACTATATTACTACTTAAGTCACAATTCCCTTAGTTATTTATGTCACATTCTCCAAGATTTTATTTTTCATTTAAACCTCAATTATTAATAAAATTGTTTTACATTATTAATACTGTTGACATACATACTAATAACATGCAATTGTATTTATGTATACAACAAAGTAGTGGTTTAACGGGAGGGCTAATTTGCATATATTTGCTTAGTATTATTGATTTCTAATTGTTTGGTTTTATCTTAATGAATAAGAGCAAAAATCTCAGAGATAAACGTTAAAAGAAATCTATTAACAAGAAGAAATAACTGTAATTTTATTCTTTACTTCCTATTTTAACTAAATAGTTGAATTAGGAAAATTTAGCAATGAAAGATGGGAATGACGGAAGAGTAAGTTTCAGTTGTTCTATTTTTTATTATACTCTCTGTTTCAAATCTTTTTATCTGCATTCTTATCTAGTTGCATTGACCTTTCAAATTTAATATAATATTTTGTTACATTAAAACTTAAATACTTGCACCTGGAGGTTGCATATATTTGCTAGTTTATTTTTTTAAATTTGAGAGATGAGACTTAATGGACGAAGTGGGTAAGGACTTATTCATGAGGTTAGATGGCCAAAAAATAATACGTATTACTTTCCTTTGCAGCAGAGAAAATAATGGCTTGCCACCTGTGAAACCAGACAAAGAATTTGTGCTGCCCTAAAAAATAATACAAGGCTAAAAATATTACTAAGTGTTGTAACGGTTATTAAGCTAGTCTTGCAGGCCATTACAACTGAATAGTAAGTTTGATTCTCACTGGATGCTCCAAACATGCAACCTTGTGTCACATCCTACCCATGATTAAAGGGTTGGCTAAATACTTACAACTAAGTTGCTAGGTTGTAGAAGGCTTAGTTTTACACTAATTTGGTATACGGGGTAAGGTAGTTGTGGATTTATGTGGGTTTAGGCTTGCCGGGTTAGCTCAGTCGGTAGAGCGTTCGGCTAGAAACCAGAAGGTTCCTAGTTCGATACCAGTCCTCGCCAACTCAGCGTATGAGTAGCACAGGGACCTGTGCAGTAAAGTAAGGAGCTGACGGTAGATGTGGCGCTCCACCTCAGACGCTAAAATAATCTCCTTGGTCTAGCGTAAGTGAAAAGGGGATAGACTCCCTCACTGATTGGCTGATACCGACATTAGGCCGCCCCGACGACTTTACTTTTTTTTTACTTAGGCTTGTTGGTCGTTTTGGTGTGTGTTTGCTGGTTGTTTCTTTTAAACCCCAAGTATACGTGTTTTTCTTTCTTGTGGGTTGTCAGACTGAATAGGAAAAGAAAAGACAAAGACAAAGATACTTTTAGGGTTGGAATTTTATTCGTAGATTTACAACTATTTCTTGGAGAGGAGATATTCTCCTGAGCCAGCTAATAGCATGTGTACCCAATTAAGTTCCTTGCCTAAAAGAGATTCCTTTTTGGCACCAGGATGGGTTTTTTTTTCTGCATATGCCCAGAGAGCTCTTCCTGCCTGAAGCCTCCTGGGATATAGTTCCTTTTTGTGTCTTTTTTAATTTTTTAATTTAATTTAATTTGGTTTTATCTTATTTGGTTTTATTTTATCTTTTATTTAGTTTTATTTGATTTTTAATCCCCATCGGTACTTATTTGTGCATCTTTTCATTGAATACATTTTAAATTTAATTTTTCTATTTTTAGTAATTACTTCCTTCCAGATCCATTCAATTAAAAAAATTGTTTTTCATTCCCTTCATATCTTCAGTCTTTTCTCTTCTTACTTAAACAAAAATTAGAGTCAGCTCTAAATATCCAACATATATGTTGTACCCAAAATATAGGGGAGACAAAATTAACTGACTAGAAAAAATGTGAAAGTTTTTAAACAAAATATATTATAACATTCATTTATTAATATACCAAAACTGAAAATTTCATTAAATCGGTTGATTCCCTGAATTTTGGTATTTTTTTTTCTATCATAGAGGGTGATTTTGGTACTGTCAAATATGTATTTAATGCTTGAATATATTATCATGCTTAGTATTATTTGGATTATTTGGACTATTGTCCTCATCTTTATTGTTATCTGTACAATGTTTCAGCCAATGTTCCCTCTGGCCTTCTTCAGGTATTTCTTGTTGGACTTGGGAGCCTTCTCAAACTTGGGAACTTTCTTTTCGAACTTAGGAACCTTCTTGTCATAATCAGGAGCCATCACGAAACTTTGATGTTGAGTTTGAAAAGAAGGTTCCCAAGTTCGAGAAGGCTCCTGTGTCTGACAAGAATTACCTAAAGAAGGCCGGAGGGCACATCAGCCGAAATTTTGTACAGATAACAATAAAGATTAGGACAATAGTCTGAATAATTCAAATAATACTAATCATCAAGTATCATCAAAAGAATTATTACGCTTGTTAATTAATGGAAAATGCCTGTGATAAATATAGCAACTTGTGATAATTGTGATAATAAGGAACAGCCATTTTTTTTTGGGGGGGGGTAATATTTTGGCACTGCTTGTAGAATACTAGACGGTACATGAACCATTTCATACAAATCAAGGAAATCATTACATGATTTTTAATAGTATTTTTTTTCGTTATTATCTGTATGAAGTCAATCCCATTTTATTAATATAGGATGCATGTTAACACCTGATAGTTTTATTAATTAATCCTGTTCTGTTTATGAGTATTGATTAGAATTTTGTCTTTGTTAGAATCAGCTGCAGAATTAGATGCACAAAATCGTTTCTAAACAGCAAAAGAGTGAATGCACATTTCATGGGATAAAATATTGGTATTTCAGGTTTAGCTCAATCGGTAGAGCGTTCGGCCACCTCAGACGCTAAAAAACAATCCCTTTGGTCTAGCACTAGTGAAAAGGGGATAGACTCCCTCGCTGATTATTCATGATTATTCATGGGATAAAATATTCGTATTTCAGGTTTAGCTCAGTCGGTAGAGCATTCGGCTAGAAACCACAAGGTTCCACCTCAGACGCTAAAAAACAATCCCTTTGGTCTAGCACTAGTGAAAAGGGATAGACTCCCTCGCTGATTATTCATGATTATTCATGGGATAAAATATTCGTATTTCAGGTTTAGCTCAGTCGGTAGAGCGTTCGGCTAGAAACCACAAGGTTCCTAATTCGATACCGGCCCTCGCCAACTCAGCGTATGAGTAGCACAGAGATCTGTGTGGTAAAGTAAGGAGCTGATCGTAAGTGTGGTGCTCCACCTCAGATGCTAAAAACCAATCCCCTTGGTCTAGTGCTAGTGAAAAGGGGATAGACTCCCTCGCTGATTGTCTGATACCGACTTTACGCCACCCTGACAACCTTAATTTCTGGTTAGTAGTATAGTTTCAAGGTTGGTTGTTTAACACAAATTGTTTTTGAAAAGCCATGTACTCTAAAGCTTCCACCCTATATAAGTTCACTCTGTCGGCTGGGGCTGTAGAATATGCCGACTGCACCTCTGTAGAGGGGTAACACCTCTCCTCCTGAAGGGGCCACCTGTTAGCTGTGGGTGGCGACCCATGATGCTTAAGGATGGTATCCAGATGGATGAGCAGTCCAAGACATGCAAGAGAGGCCCCTCTGATCAATTGGCAAGTCCCGTCAAGTCCTAGCACATATATGATTGTCTCAACCTTATTGCCCTTATGACAAGCCCCAACTCTTTTTATCATATATGTGCTAGAAGGTGGTGGCTGAGGATCTTCTTGTCCTGTGAATGACGTTAAACTCTATCTGATGGTGAGGTTCCAATTCTGGAGGTCTGGGGAATGTGGAGCACCTCTTCATCACCATTGCTCCCTGGTCCACTCTGACCTGGAGTGGTAGTACCTGTTAGGGTTCCATCTATGGGTTAAATAGAAAAATATGTTTATAAAAAAAATTGAGTATCTATTAAAAATGAATTTATTTCAAAACTTTGTCAGCATTAAATGACCCACTGAGGTTAATATGCCATAAAACTAAAACCAAACCAAACCAAACCAATCCAAACCAATATAAAGAGATAGAGGAGGTGATTGTGGTGTAATGGTTAAAGTTGTTGGGAATGAATATGGCAAACTTCAAATAAACACCAAATCTAAACACCTGTTACATAATTATTAGATTCTTAATATTTATGTACAGTAGTGTAGAAATCAAAATGGCTGTTATAAGTTGCAGCCCATGGCCTTGAAGGATTTGAATGACAAGGTTTGACCTGTCCTGATCCTTCCTTCCAGTGGATACCGTGAGAATTGGTGGAGAAGACCCTCTTCCGGTTTAGACTAGAAATAGATTTTAGTTAGTCGGCGAGAAACCACGATGGTGGTGAGTCGTGTATTGCACGCTCTGACTCGATCTGCGCAGGTAGTCTGGTGGGGATTTCGAAATAAATATGATCTAAGTTAAATCGAAGTCTTGTGTTATTATCTAAAAACTACCAATGACACAGGGCTTCTGATAAAGAGAAGTCCCCAATGGAAAACCAGACACGAAGTCCCCAAGAGAAGTCCAGATGCTAGAAGAGATGTTAGAAGAAGACGTAAGATAGAAAAAACGTCAGAAGAAGAATAGAAGTAAGTAAAGAGGTATACAACACACCTAGACCAAGGAGATTATTTTAGTGTCTGAGATGGAGTGTCATAACTACCATCAGCTCCTCACTTTACCGCACAGATCCCTGAACTACTCATACACTGAGTTGGCGAGGGCTGGTATTAAACCCGGAACCTTGTGATTCCTAGCTGAACACTGCATTGATAGTAATAACTCAGACAATATCTATTAATAATGGAGATTGTGTGTATTTCTGTCTGTAACAAAAACTATGTCACAGTTCTACGTCACAGCTCAATGTCACAGCTTACATCACAATATTCTTGTGTTATATACACTCAAAATCTGAGTAAGCAATTTTTAAAATTGTTTTTTACTCTCATCATTTTTTTTTTCAGTAACAAGAAGCTATCTAAAAAGTTTACAAATAGATAAATACCTACGATTTTGTATAAAATTTATGTGGAAAATATTCAAAATAATTATTTGATTAATAATCAATAGATGCACGCAACATTTTATTTGAGAGGGACAGGGATAAGTTTCCATTTCAAATTGTTTTATTTTTTTTACTCCTTTGATAAATATGAGGATTTTGCTTACTCATGATGCAAACTCTCTGACATTGAATTTTTAACTGCCACCCCCTCAGGCAATATCTTTCAAAAATTAATTTTTAATTCTAAATATCACTGGTTCTTGTTTTCTGTGCAAAGAATTATGAAGATTTAATTTATATTCAAAGATATTTAAGAATTAAAATATACATAAAATAGCATTGAAATTTTACTTAAGAATTAAAATATACATAGAAATAGCATTGAAATTTTACTTAAGAATTAAAATATACATAAAAATAGCATTGAAATTTTACTTATAAATATCCAGCATTTGTAAAACTCAAAATTAAACAAATCAATACACCAGGCTTTCCTCCCCCTACACAGGTGATGCTGGGTAGCCGCTTCTAGTCCATCTATAAATGGTCAATCTATATGATTGGTTTTGATTGGCTAGAATAACTTGCAATATTAACTTACTTCCCATGAATGGCTACCTCATACAGTTAGTAGATACTTGTTTCTTTCTATTAGAAACCCTTATGGGGTAGCAAGTGGTTTTAGGTTTTAGGTTTAAAAGGTAACTGTGGTTATCTTTGGTGCGTGTTCCTAGGGTTTGCTTTTAACCCCATCATATTTGGTGGTCGCATTGAAAAGGAAGGAATTCAAGGAAAGAAAAGAAAGAGACAAAGATGAAAGGTGGTTTTATGATTAAGGCTTTATTCACGGGTCATAGTCCCCACATGACAAGGAAATATCTCTCTGACCAGTAGTAGTGTCTAGACATGATTAAGGCCTAAATCAGAATAGCTGAGAAATTCTCTTGGGGATCGGAAGTCGGTCCTTTTTCCCACACATGCTCAGTGGGTTCTTCCAGTGAAGGCTCATTGGAGTTTGTTATTTTTTTTATTTGAATTTTATTTAAATTTTATTTTAATCGCCACACCCTCCTGTTTAACCTCTTTAAAATTCAAGATTTAAAATGTCTTCTAAAATTGTCTTAATGATAAGACAAATGACTTATGCACACTGGTTGCTTCACATCTTTCATGCATCACAGAAATGTGATCAAAATGTCCACTAAAATAAAATGTCTGCTCTTCCACCTATAAAGGGAGGTAATCAATATATCCATTAAGATTGTGTATGACTCTATTAAGATCTGTTATCTCTCAGCCATTTAGAACCGTTTTTAGACACTTGATATCAAAGATAATTTCTATTTAAAAATTCTGTTTCCAAGGGTTGGTCTGAAAATGGTTAATAACAAAATGATTGGACTCTTCTGGATAAGCACCAAATTAAATATATTCATGATTTTTATCTTTATTATTTACAAAGTCACATTAGGCTAATACATGAATAAATCTTATGTTAGTTCTTCAAATGAAATAGTGTGTTTTTGTGGGGGGGGGGGGGGCAAGTGGTTTAATATTTTAGGTTTAAAAAGTAGCCGGTTAATCCTGGTGCATGTTCCTAGGGTTTGCTTTTAACCCCATCTTATTTTGTGGTCGTGCTGAAAAGGAATTCCTGGAGAGAAAAGGAAGAGACAAAGACAAAAGGTAGTTTTATGACTTAGGCTTTATTCACAGGTCATAGCCACCATGTGGCGAAGAAATTTCTCCCTGGCCAGTAATAGTGTCTTGCCCCAGTTAAGGCCTAAGTAAGAATGGCCGAGAGATTCTTTTAGGGGTCAGAAGTGGGTCTCAAGGAGAATGGTGTGTGAATGCAAAGGAGCTAGACGTGTGGGTAGACACAAGTTCACTGGCTGTAGGAGTGGCGCTCGAGGCTAACGGAGCCATTATCGAGGATGCATGTTGGCTACAGCCAATAAAAAACACCCAACATATTAATGTGGCGGAACTGGATGCTGTGCTAAGAAGAATCAACCTCGTGCTAAAATGGCAAGCCACGGTATTACACGTGAACACAGACTCCCTCTGTGTGTACCATTGGGTGACCAATGCCCTTACTGGAAAGTCTCGATTGAACACCAAGGCCACGAGCGAGATGCTCATAAGGCGATGACTGGAAACGCTAACCTCTCTTGTAAAAGGGTACAACCTTTCGGTTGACATAGCGCTAGTTAGATCCAAGCTGACTTGCTGACTAGAGTTCCCCAGAGATGGTTCAACAATGTGAAGGACATCGGACCTATTCAGCCAGTGTGTGATTTTGCCGTAGGAAACAAGATTCATCGACACAACGGGCACCCTGGTGTTAAGCGGACACTATATTTCGCACATAGGATCAATCCGTCCGTATCGAAAGCAGCAGTGAAATCGGTCATTCAGAGTTTTGAAGAGTGACAGTCAATAGATCCAGCTCCTGTGCGATGACAGAAGGGAGCGCTCAGTGTGCATGAAATTTGGAGCTGGTTAGGCATGGCTAGGCATGGACATCATGCACTATAACGATCGCCACTTTTTGACTTTGATCGATTGTGGCCCTACACGGTTTTCGATCTGGTGGCTGCTAGTCTGGCAAGATGCTGTGCAAGTAATCCGGCAATTGGAGTCGGTATTTTTCAAACGTAGCATCCCAGTAGAGATCCTGGCTGATAATGACCCTGCGTTCTGCAGTCAGCAATTCCAATGATTTATGGATGAATGGGGAGTCCGATTCCGACCACGCTGCATGTACAGACCATCTGGAAATGGTATTGTAGAGAGGTGTCATCGGAGAATTAAATGAATTACTGAGTGAAAGAGCTGCCCTATTATGGAGGCAGTTTATTGGTATAACGTCATGCCAATCTGCTGCATTCATACACAATTCGACTAAAGGAAATTGACATTGTAACCCAGCCTGGCCAGGCAATTTCGGCTCGGTAGAAAGAAGGTGACACAGTTTGGGTGAAAAATCCACACGGACGCTGCACATCAAAGTTTGTGAAAGGTCGTGTCACCGGGATAAACAGTACACAGTCGGTATTCATCGACAGGGTACCTTGGCACGTAGGAGTACATCCACGACTCTGTTAATTGTTACCTGTGGATGATGGCGGTGACACATCATGGAGTAATGAATAGCGAGTACCTTCATGAAACAATCAGCCCCTCACTGTCACTTATGTGATCATATGATCGGGGGAGAGTGTAGTAGAAGTGACAGTGACTTACCGGAAGCTAAGTGTGTTCGCTGTCTACTTTCTGAGAACTTTCTGAAAACCATTCGCAAAACTGCCATTTTTATACTACAGGCTTATTAGCATAAGATAGCAGTGAGACATTTTAAAAACAGACAATTGGACGTGGGTTCTCCTTTCGCCTGCGTGACGTCGAAGGACTTGACACTCTGTTGTGGTCTTCACCTCTTGTGTGTACTTTTTTAGTAAACCGTACTGTTAGAACGAGGTGGCTATGAGCTGTGAATAAAGCCTAAATCATAAAACCACCTTTTGCCTTTGTTTCTTCCTTCTTTTTTTTTTCATTGAATTCCTTCCTTTTCAGCACAACCACCAGATAAGATGGGGTTAAAAGCAAACCCTAGGAACATGCACCAGGAATAACCATCCACCTTTTAACCTTAAAACATTAAGCCTCTCTTGCTACCCCACATATATATATTTACCAACCCCTCCACACGAGCAGGGTGCGACACAAGTTCAACAGGTTTGAATTCAGAGTTTTCCTTCTACTAGACTGATTGCCTAACCAAGGTTAAAGAGCCCAGTCTGCCCTACTATTTACCCATAGCTGGAGGTAGAGTAGGATTCATATCTTTCCCAAGGGTATTAGCGCTAAGTGAAATGCAATTATCACGTCCAGGATTTGAACTCCGGGTAACAAGTCCATTTCCTATGACTTTAACCATTACACCACGCGTTTTGTTGCTACCCTACATATAAAACTCTATCGGACACACATTATGGAAATATTTTTTTAACTGTTGTACCGGCCGTTCCTACAGTGGAGAACATGCACCGGTTCTCACTATAAATAGTGAGACACCGAGTGTAAAGGGAGTACTGTTCCCGTTAACGACAAGCTAGTCATACATGTACCATGATTGTAAATACACTTGTCTTATTTTACCCTATCTCGACTTGACTTCTTTTTACTGTTGGGACTAACATCACAACATTAACAAAGGGATTATTGTGAATTGCAGATTTAATTGGTTTAAGATTATTGTGTTTGAGATCATTGAAGCTGGTATGGAATCATTGAATAATTTCTTTTTCGGAAACATGATCTTGGTAGGCTGAGTACGGAATTGGCATTTCGACAGCGGTACTTAACTAGTGTTTACTAATGTTGACATTTAACAGGTTGATGCTAAACATTATTGTTCCCATGCTATGCTCGAATCGTCTAATTCAGGGGTGGGAAACATTTTTCCTGTTGAAAGGTCATGTGGAAAACTAATAAAGGCCGCACTTGAGTATCTTTAAACTGCAAGATCTAAGTTTAAACTTTTAGTCAAAATTTAATTAATATTATGGGATAGCAAGAGGTTTAATGCTTTAGGTTATAAAAGGTAGCTGGTTATTCTTGGTAGGTTAAATCGAACTTAATGGACCTAAATTCCACCATCGAGAGAAAAAATACCAAAAATCAGGGAATTAACGGAATTTAATGAAATTTTTAGTGTTGATATATTAATGAATAAAAGATATAATGCACCAGTTATTTTATTTAAAAACTTTAACATTTTTTCAGGTCAGTTAACATTGGACCACATATGTTTGAGAATCTGTGTTACACCTCAAAGATATGTGGTACAAAGTTAACTGACCTGAAAAAATGTAAAAGTTTTTAAATAAAATAACTGGTGCATTATATCTTTCATTCATTAATATATCAACGCTGAAAATTTCCTTAAATTCGGTTAATTCCCTGTTTTTGGCATTTTTTTTCTTTCGGTGGGGTGATATATGATGGTAGAATTTAGGTCCGTTAAGTTCGATTTAACCCCAATTGTAGTTGGTGCCCTTGAAACGGTCCACAAAAGCTTAGAAAACTAGAGGAATTGGAGATCAGAGGAAGAATTGAGACCATCCAGACAACAGCATTGTTGAAATCGGCTAGGATACTCAGAAGTGTCCTGGGGACCTGAGGAGACTTGTTGACACTCAGACTCCAGTGAAAGACCATCAACTAATGCTGGTATGAAAAACTCACTAGGAGTTAAATAATAATAATAATAATAATAATAATAATAATAATGGACATGGTTAAGAAGAGGAAACTTCAAGAGAGAAACTGAATCGGTTATAATCGCAGCACATTACAATGCCATAAGAACAAACTATATAAAGGCACAAATAGATAAGATGCAGCAGAATAGCAAGTGCAGAATGTGTGGAGACAGAAACTGTTATGAATTTTGTGGCCATCTTTGGGCTTCAAGCATGAGCATTGTCCAGCGAATATCCCTTGTGTTAAGCAAAGCGTGATCCTTAGGGAAGAAACCTTTGATTGCTCCTTGGTGTCCCTTAATGTTGGGTATGATCCTTTGGTTGTTCCTTGGTGTTCTTAGTGTTGCAGGTCCACTTGTCAATGCTGAACAAAGCGCAAATGAACGACTACAATATCAGTGATTAAATAGTTAACTAACCACGAATTCGAGCGGTTGATTGGCTGGGGTTTAAACCATGTGACCTCACTTAGTCTATAAATTTAAGTGGTGGATTGCAGCACACCTTATATATAAAAAATAATCCAGCAGAAATGAAATGATTAATCATATAATAAGCAAATACAGCAAACTGTCCTAGACAATGAGATGCATAAAATTCTCTGGGACTTTGAGGTACATTCGGATCACCTAATCCTGGCCAGGAGGCCAGACCTAGTGTTGATTGACAAGATGAAAAGAACCTGTCATCTCATGGATTTTGCTATCCCGGCTGACCACCAAGTGAAAATGAAAGAAAGCAAAAAGATAGACAAATACTTGGACCTTGTCAGAGAACTGAGAAAACTGTGGAACATGAAAGTGAAGGTTGTACCAATTGTAATTGGTGCTCTTGGAACGGTCTCCAAAGCTCTGGAAAAGAATTTGGGTGAATTGGAACTCAGAGGAAGAATCGAGACCATCCAAACTACAGCACTGTTAAGATTGACTATAATACTCAGAAGAATCCTGTAGACCTGGGAGATTTGTTGTCACTCAGTCTCCAGTGAACCACCAGCTATGGCAGGAGTGAAAAACTCACAATAATAATAATAATAATAATAATAATAATAATAGTATGCAACAAATGACCATAACATGAAAAATTGTCAGATTTCCAATTTTCATTTTTGATATGAAAACTGTTCAAAAGGAATCTGTGAGTGGTGCTGTAATTAACATATTTTCAGTATAAATAATTGCCCATCTTGGTGAAGATTAATAATTACCCAGCTTGATGGGGAGACAAATAATTGCCCGTCAAAATAGAAAATGCTGGTGTAGTGTATGTCAGTTTAGCTATAGTGGTGGTTGCTCAGGTTGGTATTGAAAGGTGGCTAATGTAGATATTTACGGTAGTTGATTGAAAAAGAAGACAATTTGGTAAATAAAATAGTTTCCTTAACACTTTCACTACCACTATGTCAAGAAAGAAGATAGTGTGGTAAATAGAATAGTTTCTTAACACCTTCCCTACCACTGTGTCAAGAAAGTATTTGATTTCTAATTTGCTATGGTCAAATCTATGTCCTTGCACACATATATGTCTATATTTTATATATGTTTATATATGGAGGCGCGTGGTGTAATGGTTAGAGTCCTAGGAAATGGACTCGTTGACCCGAGTTCAATCCCTAGACAGACCAGTTTGCATTTCACATGGCGCTAATACCCTTGGGAAAGGTATGAATCCAATTCTCCCTCCAGCTATGGGTAAATAGCAGGGCAGACTGGGCTCATTAACCTTGGCTAGATAAACAGTCTAGGAGAAGGAAAACTCTGAATTAAAACCTGTTAAACTCTGCTTAAGAAATTGACCGTGTGTCGTATCCTGCTTGTGTAGGGGTTGGTAAATATATATATGTTTATATTTTTTTCGTCTGAAGACACCATTAGTTTGTTTTTTTTGCATCTAAGTATGTTTGTATTGTGTTAAGTTTCTGTGATTGTATTTTCAGATATTGTGGCCAGAAATGTGATCTAGTATGTGTGTGTGTTGTTTGTTTGTGCTGGGAGTTATGTAATTTTTTTTTTTTTTTTTGGGGGGGTGATGTTGTTATGGCTCCGTAGCTTATTTTTCGTACACTAGGCCAAAACTCAAAACTCATCAGAACGCACACCTTTTCTTATGTCAGCTGGGAGGGTGATGCTGCATGATTTTTCGATTTTGCGTACTGTCATAGGGATTTGGGTGGTTTAGATGTCATCGATACCTATCGGTGGCTGTTTTGTTGACTCATCAATAGGCGATAGTCTTAGAGATGAGGAGCAGTAGTTTCTTTACTGAACTGTTTGATATTGGCTGTTGACTCGTATTGGGTTCCTCCACTCAGCATCTTGTGAGCTACACATTGGCTCATTTTGGGTTCATCTGCCATGTCTCACATCCACCATGCTGCTACCCATGGTTTCCTGTATAACATGCTTTTATAGCATGTGCAATTCTGCATGGAACTTTTGTAAAAAATGGAGGGGGGATGGAGCCACATTTAAGTAATCAAAGTTTTAACTTAGTTAAAGTTCAGAAGTACTTTCCTATATTAATATTAAGCAATTATTCTTCAAACTATATATTTTTCCTCTTTTCAGTGTGCTACAATCCAGTATGTTAGCCACTATGCCACAGGGACTCCCTCCATCTTTTTATAATTTTCCTTCTCCTAGACTGGTTGCCACTGTGAACCTAATAGCATAACTGGAACTTAGACTCACTTACTATGATATCGCAAACCAATACGCCTAAGAAGTTGTTAGTGATTTCCATTAATTAGCTAATTAGTAACTGTCCCTATTACTAAGAATCGGTCTTTATTTCCTATTGATCAGAAAACCAAAAAATTGTACTTGCATAAATCAATCAGAAAGTTAATTTGATTTACAAAAATACTCATCAATGAAAAATAAAAAAAATATGGTTGGTTGCTTAGTTGGTTGGTTGGCTGGATTTTAAGGCATGCCAACCCTTGTTGGGTTATTTTATGCCAAAGAAGTTTTGTTTTACTCATTCTTGACGGGTACTCATCTTTTTTTAGACATTTTTTTTAAACTCATTTTTTTCTATTTAACTCATAGGTGGGGCCGTAACAGGTACTACCATTCCGGGTCAGAGTGGATTTGGGAGTAATGGGGATGAAGGGGCACTCCACATTCCCCAAAACTTGAGAATTGAAACTTCACTATCAGATTTAGTTTAATATCATACGCTTACAGTCAAGTCACATTCAAAGCACTGGTTCCCGCAAATCACCAGTTAAGCAGCAATGAGCCTGTTCAATACTTAGATGGGTGACCATTTAAACAACAGCAGGTACTGTAAGAAATTGAACATTGAAATTACTTGATTCAGCATTAAATGACCCGAAAAGGGTTGATATGCTGTAAAACAAGACAACCAACCAATCACCCCCAGTATCCTGATCCAGAGGGGTAATGCCTGTTAGCGTCCCATCTACAGGGTTTACAGTCAAGTCACGTTGAAAGTACCAGTTCCCACTAGATCACTGAAGTTAAGCAGTGGTGAGCCTGTACAATACTTAGATGGGTGACCATTTAAGCAAAAGCAGGTACTGTAAGAAATTGAACATTGAAATAACTTGATTCAGCATTAAATGACCCGAAAAGGGTTGATAAGTTGTAAAACAAAACAACCAAACATCATACGCAGGGTGCCAAGACCCTTGGTCACCGCCTTCTAGCGAATACATGATAGAAAGGGTTACTGGCTTGCCATAATGGCAATAGGCTTGGAACAAACATGTAGGTGCTAGGGCTTGATGTGACGTGAACAACCAATTTATCGGAAGGGGCCTCTCCGACCGACCGTCTAGCCTAAGTAAGGGCCAAAGTGGAGTGTTGCATGTGATGGCTGTTCAGCCACCAGATTCCATCCTTAAGCTTCCTAGCTCACCACTCATGGCCAAAAGGTAGCCCCATTAGGCGGGGGGAGGGTCTTACTCCTCTGCAGAGGTGCAGTCAGTGTATTTGTTTATGTTGGAGTTATAGGAAATAACCCTTTCCTGTATATAGAGTTGAATTTAAGAGACTTACAGGTGTGATGGAGAGGATAGCTGGTATCTTCTGACTCAGTGATTTCTTGGAGAGAATTTCTGGTCGACATCTTGCTGGAAGAATGTATCTGGTGATTTTTGGTATTTTGCACCAAAACCTCTGGGCTCATCACGTGATTGGTATATCCAATCACAGAAAGACTCTCCCTCACTTACCCCCCCCCCACACACAGGAATAAACATTTTACTGACCCAATACATGTAATGGTTCATAAACTGTGTATTTTTGTTAGGGCAGGTTTGAGAAACAAAGAAAATGGATCGTATTCTAAAAATAAACAAAACCAGACTGACCGGCGCCAAATTCAAAACTCCTGCTCACTAATGGACATTCTGAGAGCGGGCAAGTGAAGATTGATAGCAGCAAAACAAAGCAGAAAGGCATTGACAAGCGAAGTAATCAGTTGTTGAATACAAGCCTCTTAGAACCGGGTGAACTAAAAAGACAAGTAAACTTTAACACTAATAAGAATTTGTAAAAAGGAAAATTCATTAACCAAACCAGATCTTTGTAACTTGTTGTTCATCTGATACAATTTATAATCTATACATATATAAAAGTCTGTTGGTGTGTATATATGTATGTATGTCTGGAGGAAACTATGAAGATAAAACAATTATCATTGGCATTTCAGTCTCGCAAGACTATGATAAAGTTGTTTTTTTTTTACGTGCCCCTGAAGTTACAGCACCTCCTGTGACTGTGAAGTCCGATGTTTGAAAAACATTCGCGACCACAGATTTTGCATTTGAAGGCTGTCACTGAAGATGATGATGTTCCGATGCTTTGTTGTCGCTGCTTTCTTCTCTTAGCTTCCTGGTGTTGTGTCAGGGTGACTTCTGACATGAGCAGTCCTCTATGGAGATTCTGCCGCCACCGAGGGCGGTCCTGAACCAAATTTTCCCAGCTGGAAGGGGCAATGCCAAAGCACCTGAGATCATTCTTGCAGACATCCTTGAATTGCAGCTGGGGTGACCAATCTATTATTTACCAGACGTAAGCTCTCCATAGAGGATGTCTTTTGGGATTCGTCCATCATCCATCCGACGTACATGACCCAACCATCGGAGACGACGTTGTCTCAGTAGAGAGTACAAGCTGGGGAGTTGAGCTCTCTCTAGGACTGCTGTGTTAGTGATCCTGTCCCTCCAGGTGATTCCCATTATACGTCTAAGGGAGCGAAGGTAGAAGTTATTTAGCCGCCGCTCTTAGTGGGAATATAAGGTCCATGTTTCACTTCCATACATGAGGATGCTGATAACACATGCCCTATACACTTGTACCTTTGTACGGATAGTGAGCTTGCTGCTGTCCAACACTCTTGCTGTGAGCTTCCCAAAAGTTGAGGCAGCTTTTCCGATCCGGCAACTGAGTTCAGTATCAAGTGACAGGTTGTCGGTGATGGTGGACCCAGGTAGGTGAAGGTGTTTACGGCTTCCAGTGTGTAGCTGTTGATGGTGATGGAGGGAGGATTTACAGTTCCCTGACCCATCGTCTTGGTTTTCTTTAAAACAATTAATGACAAAGTAAATATAGGTTTACACGCACTATCACCAGATCTTGCTTTTTGTGCAAAAATAATGAAGATTTGATTTATATTTGTGAAGATAATTAAAAGATAAAATCTAAATATTAACAGTATGGAATTTTTTTTTTTTTGCATTTAATATTTCTAATTAGAAAACACTCATTTTTCGGTTATATAACTCCAACCTAAAAAAGGGGAACCACCTGAATGAATTTTATCTGTTAATTAATCTACCCATTATTTTCCCATTAAACTAACCCTAAACCCTAACCCTAACCCTAACCCTAACTCCGTCTTCTTTTTTCCTAGCAGATCAATAAATAAATAAATAATTTATCAGTCAATTAGAGTGGTTCCCCATTTTTAGGTTGGAGTTATAGGAAATAACCCATTTTTCTTTCAGAGTGTTTGTGCACTTTTTTTCTGAGGCCCCATCAACCCGTATCAATGCAAGGTCTTCTTAGATATGGATCTTAATAGGGTACCCTGCAAGAATCCAACTTCAGTAATAATGGATCTGCAAGACTAACTTTTTGCCCCCTTCTAACCAGGCGACACCAATTAGACACTTCTAGTACACATATAAAGGACAATTTTGTTATGACTCAAACTTCTTTGTTCATTACTTGTACTGTTTTGTTTGTTCCTTTGATGTTACATTTCACATAAAAATTACCTCCAGCCAACATGACTAATATAAAAAATAATAATAAATATTCCGTAAGGATAGAATCATTGAGTTTCTTCAAAGATCTCAGAAAATAATGGAACAAAATAGTAAACATGTTGCACGATTGAATTAATGCTGAAAATGACAAAATTGTCTCTTATTTCTATTCTATAAACCAAACAAACTTTTTACACAACCCTATAATATTTATTTCTTCTGTGATATTGTTCCTTTTGTGCTCTCATATTACTTGCTAGTACCTCCTACCAAATCTTTACTTAAAAACTTTTACTGATAGTTCTGAGGCTGCCATTAATAGCCAAGGAATTAGCAAGTTCTTTTTTCACCAACTCCACCCCCGTATTTTAGATTCCTGATGACCTGGTCACTCTCAGGCCAATTTCGCCAAACAAAATAATCCCCATAGTTTTGAATACCCTTACTTGTTGTCCATCATATCCGATGATGACATCATGTGAATCCTTTTCCTCCAATGTATTTGGTCTCTGGTTGCGTCTTGCCAACTGCCTATGGGAATATTCAAATCCTTCAGGTTTCCTTTGATGTTGTCTTTGTACCTCAGCTTTGGTCTACCAATTCCACGTGATTCCTCTCTCAGTTGAGAGTACAGAATCTGCTTTGGCAGCCTGTTATCTCCCCCTCCCCCGAAAAAACATTACGTTACATTATTATCAAAAGTGGTATTGATTCAATAAAAGTTATGTATATTCTATTTTTTTTATTTCATCATTTATAATTTATACTGTATTTTGAAATGTGAAATATAACTATGGTAAACCGTTAAGAAAAACAAACAGTTACAATTCGATAATCTTATCAACATTCAAAGTAATTTTTAATGTTTGAATACACATGTAAGATTTAAAATGTATTGCAATTAGTTATTGTTGGTTGGTTGGCTTAGAGGCCTCCCAACGTGGGTACATATATGTACAAACAATACTCCGACTAAGATGTGAAATGTAACAACGGAATTTAATGAGCACGTGGAGAAAATACATATCTTATCTTATTATAATGGAGATTGTGTGTTTGTCTGTCTGTAACCGAAACTAAATCACTACTCAAGTCACAATTCCCTTAGTTATTGACATCACATTCACCATGAATTTATTTTTTATTTAAACCTCAATTATTGATAAAATTGTTATACCTTATTAATACTGTTGGTTCTACATACTAATAACATGCAAGTATATTTATATATTCAACAAAATAGCGGTTTACAGTGTAAACAAGAAGGCTAATTTGCATATTGATAATAAGAATTTGATTTTAATAAATATATGCTTACTATTATTGATTTCTAATTGTTTGGTTTTCTATTAACGAATCTGAGCAAAAATCTCGGGTATAAATCTTAAAAGAAATCTATAAACCAGACTAAAGAACTGTAATTTTATTAAATAATTCATAATCTAACTAAATATATAAATTAGGAAAAATGAAAGACGGGAGTGATGGCAAATGATGGAAGACTTAGATTTAAAGCTGTTCTATTTTTCGATTATACCCTCTCAGTTTATCATTTTCTAAATAGTTTCTAATTTGATACAATATTTTATTACATCAAAACCTAAATTCTTGCACCCGAAGGGTGCATATATTTGCTAGTAACACATAATTAAGATAAATCAAACGATTAGAAATCAATAATATAAAGAACATATTTATTAAAATCAAATTTTTAATATCAATACGCAAATTAGTCTCCCCATTCACACTGTAAACCGCTATTTTGTTGTATATATAAATACAATTGCATGTTATTAGTATGTAGATATGGTCAACAGTGGCTTCGGCCTCTGGACCATTGCTATAATTAACGGCGTCGATCCCAGGGGGCCATCCCCCCAGGCAACACCTGCCCCCTTGATTTAAAGGGACAGGGCTGGGTTTATTGCCCAGTGCCTGAGGCGCCCCCTTGAGGGGTAATGCCTACGGGATCGACGCAATTTTTCACCTGCCACTCCATGAGCTTCGGCTTGTGGGTGGTCCCACGTTAATAGGGACTTTGTGCCTGACCCGTACAAGTGGGGTACGCGGTAAATACTATGTAGATATGGTCAACAGTGTTAATAATGGAAAACAATTTTATTAATAATTGAGGTTTAAATAAAAAATAAAATCTTGGAGAATGTGACATAAATAACTAAGGGAATTGTGACTTAAGTAGTAATATAGTTTCGGTTACAGACAGAAAAATACACAATCTCCATTATAATAAGAGATATATACATTTTGGGAAAATTACCATAAAGATATTTGTAAAAGAATTTCTGCAAGCCTTTGCCAACAGAAAAAAAACCAATGAACTGTGGTATCTCGTGGAATCTTTTATCTATTTTGTTCAAAAAATCTATCTACTCTTGATCAGTGCTTTTCGTTTGGGGTGTCGTGACACCCTGGTATGTCACAGTGAATAGTTAGGGGTGTTCTGAGATTTTGCATTAAGATAACAAAATAGAGAGAGAGAGAGAGAGAGAAAAAAAAAGCAAAGACCATATTCCAAAAAATAAAGAAAAAAAAAAAATTAATATATCAATGAGGGTTAAATCCTACTTAACAGACATAAATTCCACCATCGTATGTCACTCTGCCGAAAGAAAAAAAAATACTAAAAATTAAGGAATGAACCGAATCTAATGAAATTTTCAGTGTTGATACATTAATAAATACACAATATAATGCACTAGTTATTTTATTTGAAAACTCTTACATTTTTCAGGTCAATTAACTTTGAAGTACTTATGTTTGCGAATCTGTGTTACGTCTCAAAGATACGTGGTTCCAAATTAACTGACCTGATAAAATGTAAGAGTTTTCAAATAAAATAACTGGTGCATTATATTGTTTACACCCCTACAAAATGGACTGACTCATAGCTTTATAAGAGTCGACGTAGCAGTGATAGAAACGGGACAATTATATTTGGACAAAATCACTGCGTTTAACGCCACACATTTGGCCCTCCTCATTCGTGTAAGTTTGTCTTTGTGAATTGTTCTACTTCTTGTTTTTATGTAATAAGTATCTGTTAGCACCAGATACAAGTGCTGAATAAAATATATCTCAAGCACACTATTTCTCTGTGTATCTTTTACCACCTCAACGATACAACACGCTGAAAGCCTCAGTTCCCACTAGATCAACCAGTGATGAGCCTATTCAATATTTAATTGAGTGGCCACTTAAGCAACAGTTGGTACTGTAAGCAACGTTATCAAAAATGTCTTGATTTGGCATCAAATGCCCCGAAAAGGGTTGATATGCCTTAAAACAAAACCAACTAACCAACTAACCAATCAGAATTAATTATCATCATCATCATGTCACGCACTCAGCACGGATATCCATGACAATCTCTTGCCAACCCTCCCTATCATTCATTGATCATTCGCTTTCTGTGGATGAGATATTACTACCTAGGTATGTGGATTGTTCTACTGGCTTTAGAGCTTACTGTTGAGTGTAGAGATGCCTCCTTTCTTTTTGAAACATATGAATTCAGTTTTATCTGAGTTCATATAGAAGCCGATGTTCTTTGCTGCCTTCTCCAGGCTATGCAGTTGTGACTCGGCCTGTGCCAGTGTATCTGCAAGAAGTGCTAGGTCATCAGCGTAGTCTGCATCTGTGATAGTCAGTGCGGGATATCGACTGCTTCTTGCTTTTTTTAGTGTGAAACCTTTTTCTTTTATGGTATTATAGAATACAATTTTAAATAAATACACGTACACATTTCTCTTTCCAAACTTAAGGAAAAGAAATTAAAATAAACATACAACACCATCCTTTTTCCAAATTTATGGAAACGTAATTAAATCAAACACACGAACACAAATCCTTTTCCAAAGATTTAAGGAAAAGTGATAAAACAAATTGTTTACACAAAAATCAGAATCGATTGGCTAGATATTGTTTACTACTACGTCCGCGCGTTTGCGCCAAAAAGTTAATTACTTTTCGATCCTATCTCCTAATTATAAATAACGAAGAAGAAATCAACAAATAGACAGAACCCATTTCGTCATCAGAGAGGACAGAATTCATTTCGCTAGCAGACGAGACAGACATCACTTCACACTCAAACCGGACACAACCAAAGATAAACAAACACATAGATCTCCTCTCGCTGACCAAGAAACAGGTGTCAGACTCAAGATTCCACCATCTTCAACACAATTACTACTATTAACATTCAATCATACCACCGCAGCCGACACCAGGAATCCATTTCAAACGGTCAGATACACAAGCTTATTTCTCACTTTTCCAAACTTAACATACAAACTTTTTACATTTTACATTACACATATCACCTACACTATTCCTTTCGAACATTTACATATTTGTTGAATACTTGTAAATTTATTCTACGTCAATTTTAATACACCAGTTCGCCTCTACAAAATTATTATTGCAGATTTATTCTCTGAATAAATTTATTTGTTATATTATAATTGAATGCATTTGTTTTATTATTTCTCCGTATTTTCTACCTAAACTGTGTCATACTTTTATTCGTCATTTCTAATATAATTGAACACACATTCTCATAATCCTCTACAGTATCTAGTGATGTTCGGAGTACATAGTATAGGCATATTATAAATATGTATGGTGCTAATGTATCTCCTTGTAGGACTCCCGCGGCGATGTCAAAGAAATCTGTGTCGTCATCAGGTGAGCGTACCATCGCTTTAGTGTCTTTGTAGAGCATCATTATAGTGGCTACTGTTTCTTTGGGGAGACCGTATGCTAGTAGTATTTGTTCCATCTTCCCTCTGTGTAGTTATAGTACCTAAAAATTAAATGTTGCAAAATGAGTATGGTTAAAAAGGGCGTGTATTTCTTATGACCAAGAGTTAAAATGAGTTGACTTAGTGAAATCAAAAGTCCTGACTGAGTTGACAATGTGTGTCTGTACTGGTCAATGTAAGATATCTTATGAGTGGCTATAGGCATCTCATGGGCTGTTGGTAGCTCATGCTAGCTCAGTCGGTAGAGCGTTCACTAGAAACCTCAAGGTTCTAGTTTGGTACCGGCCCTCACCAACTCAGCGTATGAGTAGCACATGGATCTATGCAGTAAAATAAGGAGCTGATGGTAGGCGTGGCGCTCCACCTCCGACGCAATAAACAATCTCCCTGGTCTAGCACTAGTGAAAAGGGGATAGACACCCTTGCTGATTGGCTGATATTGATTTTAGGCCACCCCGACGAATTTACTTACTTTTTATGCGTGGTAGAATGCATCTTGTTGGTGGCTGTATGCATCTTACCTGTGGCTGTATGCACCTTATTGGTGACATTATGCATCTTATGTGTGACTGTATGTATCTTTCTGGCAGTAGTATGCATATCAATGCTGTCTGTATGTACGTTCTTGGTGTCTGTGGCGTCTTCTTGGTGGTAGTATGCATCTTACTGGTAGCTCTATGCACCTTATTGGTGGATATATGCATCTTTTGTGTAGCTGTATGCATCTTTTTGACGTCTGTATGGATCTTATTGGTGTCTGTATGGATCTTATTGGCGACTGTATGCACCTTATTGGTGTCTGTACGCATCTTTTGATTTGATATATATATATACCAACCCCTCCGCATGAGCAGGATGCGACACAAGGTCAATTTCTTAAGCGGAGTTCAACAGGTTTGAATTCAGTTTTCCTTCTAGACCGGTTGCCTAACCAAGGTTAAAGAGCCCAGTCTGCCCTACTATTTACCCATAGCTGGAGGGAGAGTAGGATTCATACCTTTCCCAAGGGTATTAGAGCTAAGGGATATAAGTATCTTACTGGTGTCTGTGTGCATCTTATTGGTGGTTGTATACTGAATGATACCAGCCCAAGGTAAGATGGAAGACAGACAGATATTATAAAACAGTTTGAGATTCTTTCCAATCTCCAAATAAAGATTTTTTACACCATTAAAAATTGGTTAAAAATTGGTGAGTCTGGTGAAGTGCAAATAAAAATATTTGCAAGTAAAATAATTTTATTGTTTAACAGAACCCCAGGCTACAGGAAAATATCAATCAAGTTTAGTTTGAGGGTGTAAATAATTTTCTATAGGATTTTTACACTTGAAATTTAGATATTTTCACATTGATTTGATTTTTCTGCCTTTAGAGAAATCATCATTTACAAGATGTTTTTAAATTATAATGAAATTTTGGAATGGAATCATCATAACCAGACAAGACGATACCAAATTTATTGAAATTGGTCAATCCAAAAACAGTTATTGGCTTTAAGGTTTCCCCTCCCCTCCCCTCAAATTCAGATTTCCTTTTTGTTCTGTTTTTTTTTTTATTTAGGGTGGGGGTGTCTGGTATAGTGGAAATTAATTTGATGCCAGTAAAATTTTAAATTTTGGTACCAGAGGAGCCAGGGTTACAAGAAAATACCAAGGAAGATTAACTTTCGTGGGGTGGGGGGAGATACAATTCTCTCCATATCAAAGTTTATTGGTTTTTAAGAGGTGTGTATTATTAAAACCTGTTACAAATCTTCCGTCTGTTATCACCCGGCAACACCCTCTAGTTAAAAATGAGACCATCCAAATTATTCAAGATGCAATGCAAAAATGTAAATACAGATTATGTGGTGTCACTTAATCGCAGATTCTTATTTGTCCCATTTAATTCACCCAATTTTAAAAATGAAACATTCCAAATGGTTTAGCATCGCTTAAATGCCCAACGTAAAATTAAAATGAATTGAAGAAAAAAAAGAGATTACATGTTTGTTTTATTTGTAATATTGAAATTGTGAATTACAGAAGATATTTTGGTAATTTCCGGCCCAACTTATATAATTTCCGAGTCGTTTTTTTGTCACTTATTTGTTGGCAAATTTATGTAGATATTTGTTTAAAATATCTACAGATATTTATCAGCAAATCAATGTAAATATTCTACAACCCCACCCTTAAGAAATAGTGAGAGAGTGTTAAATCAAGATTATTATACTTTTTACATATAGAGCTATTTAGCCATAGCCCTTAAGTAAACATATAAAAAAATAGATTTAAAAAAAAAAATTAGTGAAATATATCACTAATTAGGACTGAGCCTATCTAGTAGTAACCACCCCAAGCGGAGTTTAACAGGTTTAAATTTAGAGTTTTCCTTCTCCTAGACCGGTTGCCAAACCAAAGTTAAAGAGCCCAGTCTTCCCTACTATTTACCCATAGCTTACATTGTGAAAATTAAATTACCATACTGTTATATATCCACAGGGTCTGCTAATGAACAATCAATTTGATAAGATATTGTGAGACCTTTTGGACACTCAAACAGCACATTCACAGAATCTATATATATAAAAGAATGTTTCTGGTATGTACGTGTCGACTTATAACCCCGAAAAAAGATGTCATTCTGATTTGAAATCTCACAGACACATTAATATGTTTCTAACTGAACACCACAAAATTTGTTTTTTGATTTTTACTAATTAAGTTATATAATTCAATAATTAAACAAAAATCAATCAATTTCTAGAACTCTTCACAGTAAGGAAAAATAAAGAAAGGAAATTTCAAAAAGGAAATGAATTAGACTAATACATTTCACTTTAACTCAACAGGCTAGGTACTCTCTCTTTCACCCAGTCTCTCTCTCTCTCTCTCTCTCTCTCTCTCTCTCTCTCTCTCTCTCTCTCTCTCTCTCTCTCTCTCTCTCTCTCAAATAAAATTATGTTTTTAAAAAAAGTTTAGGATTACATTTTTTTTAAATAAATTTAAAAAACAAATTAATTGTAAATACGAATTCTCGGCGATTTTTTTAATTTGATAAAATATTTTCCTCTTATTCTCTCTTACTCCTGTTTTCTCCCTTTCTCGCTGGTGTTCATAAAAAAATTTTAGTCTGGTCATGAACCGGGTATTTTTGCTAGTAATACATAAAAGGAAAACTTTATTTGTATCATGACAAAACAAGGTTACATTGCAGCAGTCAATAAAGAGTAAGGACGAACATTTTAAAAATGCATACCCTTCACACAGCTCCAATTTGGCACCATTAAACTTTTGGTTGTTGCCGAAAATGAAAGGTCAACATTTTTGATCCAATGTCAAAGTTCAAGTGCACAAGTCGATTAAAAATAGTAAACCCGAAACAGGAATGAAAAAGTGGATAGAACATTTTAGAAAAAAAAGCGTGGCACAAAATGGTGATGATATTGAAAAATAAACTTGTTTGGTTTGTTTTGTTTTACGGCATATCAAACTCAGTGGGTCATTTAATGCCGATAAAGTTTTGAAATAAATCAATTCTTAATGGATAATACAATTTTTTTATAAATACATTTTTCTATTTAACCCATAGATGGAACCCTAACAGGTACTACCACTCCGGGTCAGAGTGGACCAGGGAGCAATAGTGATGAAAGGGTGCTCCACATTCCCAAAACCTCCAAATCTGGAACCTAACCATCAGATAGAGTTTAACGTCATTCCCAGGACATGTAGACCCTCAGCCACCGCCTTCTAGCACCCATATGATAAAAAGGGTTGGGCTTACCATAAGGGCAAAATAAGACTTGTAATTTTGAAGAAAAAGAAACTTACCTATTTAAATATCAACTTCAATTTTGAAGTGAAATACATTTGCCTTATTTCAATTATTCTATCAGGTCTAAAATTAGTTAGGATTAAAGAGTATATTAATCTGATATATCCGGGTTAAGGGATATATTATGAAGTTGTAGTAAGGTATATTATCGTAGGTAACTAGAAGTTGTTGCGACGAGTAGCCATACGTCTTCCGAGCAGTCGGCGTGGTAGTCTTGCTAGTAGGCTAGTAGGCGCTTGTACCACCACAGTGTCGAATATTTATGGAGGACACTATCCGATCAAATTATATTGAGGGGATACTTAGGTATTTACATATTCATTACATCATAATCTATCAACCCTAGTAATTTTCAAGAGAAATAAATTTAGATACTAGTTTAGTTATTTTATCTCGTCTAAAATTGATTTTATAGGATTGAAGAGTGTATTTATCAATCAACACCATCAGTCCAGTTGAGTTAATACAGTTAATAATCAACCCTTATTTCTGGCACATGGCACAACAGGTATAAAGGGTGAGTTAATACAGTTCTATAGGCTTCAGGTTCGATCCTGACCATAAGTAATAATAACATAAAATATTTAACATAGCTTAACACTTGTACCCATTCATGGTTAGGGAAATGTGAACAGTCTACCCCGGTGGATTGAATAAAGGATTCAGTTCAAAGTTTTATGGAGAGTCCTCATTACAATATGAAGGCTCCTGAGTTTGTTGAGAAGGTTCCTGAGTTTGATAAGAAACACCTGAAGAAGGCTGGAGGGCACTTCAGCTGAAACATTGTGTATATAACAATGAGGAATATAACAATGAGGAAAGCACTCAGAAAAATCCAAATAATATAAATTTACATGATTTTTTTTAAGTGGACCTAACAAAAATAGAGTTGCGCCCCTTTGATCAGTAAGGGACTGACGGGAACACGGATATGGGAATTCCGCCATTTTACTTTGGACTGGGTTTTGTACTGTACTGACGTGCGTCAGCATGGTTGAATTAGTGACCACGTGCATCAGCACGGTTGTTATAGTTTAGTGGGTCAGTTGGGGTCATCCAACGGAAATCTACCCACCTACGCTTTCAACTCCAATGAACCTATTTCAAACTAACTACAGGGTTTTGTCAACAGCCCATGACACCGCATGATATGTAACAATTGAAACATATTTATTGAAAAATGCCCGAAATAGAATAAAATTTATTAGCTCTCCTTTGTAAATATATCGCTTATGCAGATGTTTATTTTCATTTACAGTTTTCACAGCTGCATTTGGTGGAATTTATCTATTCTGTTTATTCTAAACATACGAAGGTGAGTCAAAAAGTAATGGCATTTTGTTTAGGACAGGCATAATTACCCAACACAGGAACATCTATTATACATCAAAATGAAGCTGGTCCTCTGGGGATCACATCTCTACTCCTCCACATAGTTACCTTTTCTCTCAATAGCAATGTTCCACCTTCGAATGAGAGCATGTATACCTGTCCCGTAAAATTCTGTTGATTGTTCTTTGAGTCACTTCTTCACTATAGATTTCACTTCCCCGTCATTGGAATAATGTTTGCTTCTCAAACCCTCTTTCATAGGTCCGAAGAGATGATAATCTGAAGGTGCTAAATCTGGTGAGTATGGAGGATGCGGTAAAGTTGTCCACTCGAATGAGACGATTTTTCTCCTTTGTACTGATGCTTGTTTGTGGTCGAGCATTGTCATGCAGAAGGAGGACATTGTTGATTGGCATGTTGGGTCTTACTCGTCGGATTCTTGCTTTGAGCCTCGTTAGGGTCTTAATGCAGGCCTTAGTTTTATAAAACAAACTTCACATGAAATAAAGAAAATGGCATTAATTTTTGACTCATCCTTGGATATCTTTTGCTGTTCCATTCTTTTCTTTTTTACTTTCTCCCTCTTCATCTCTCTCTCTATATATATATTATCCATCTCTCTCTAAACCTCTTCATCTCTCTCTCTCTCTCTCTCTCTCTCTCTCTCTCTCTCTCTCTCTCTCTAATCCATCTCTCTCTAACCCCTTCATCTCTCTCTCTCTCTCTCTCTCTAATCCATCTCTCTCTCTTCTCATCTCTCTCTCTCTCTCTCTAATCTCTCTCTAATCCATCTCTCTCTAACCCTCTTCATCTCTCTCTCTCTCTCTCTAATCCATCTCTCTCTAACTCTCTTCATCTCTCTCTCTCTCTCTCTCTCTCTCTCTCTCTCTCTCTCTCTAATCCATCCTCTCTAACCTCTTCATCTCTCTCTCTCTCTCTCTCTCTAATACATCTCTCTCTAACCCTCTTCATCTCTAATCCATCTCTCTCTCTCTCTCTCTCTCTCTCTCTCTCTCTCTCTCTCTCTCTCTCTCTCTCTCTCTCTAATCCATCTCTCTAACTCTCTTCTTTTTGCTCTCTTTTTATTCCTCAATGCTTTCTTCTTCACTCATAGTCACACTTTTTTTCTTTTTTACTTTCTCCCTCAGTCTTTTTCATCCCTCTCTCTCACTCTCTCTCCACCTATCTATCTTACTCAAGTAAGTTACACTTCTCCTCTTCCTCCTCATCTTCTCCTTCCCCTCTCTCTGTCTCTGTCTTCTCTTCATTCTCTCTCTTCCCCCAATACTACTTCACTCAGTATTACTCATACACACTTTTTTTTTCCTTTCTCCCTCTGGATCTTTTTCACCCCCCTTCCCCCCTCTCTCTCTCCCTCTTCTATCCATCTCTCTCTCTCTCCCTCTCTTCTATCCATCTCTCTATACCTCTCTAACCTCTCTCTCTCTTCTCTCTTACTCATTCTTATCACTTTCTTTTTTGATTTTGAAGACATGTCTCTGATTATTTCTCTGAATTTTTTAGATGAGGCTTGATAATTAGTATTATTTGGCTTATTCGGACTATTGTTCTCATCTTTATTGTTATCTGTACAATGTTTATTGAAATACCTGAAGAAGGCAGGAGGGCACATCAACTGAAACGTTGTACAGATAACAATAAAGATGAGGACAATAGTTCGAATAATCCAAATGATACTATGTGTCTCTGAGTTTTTGCTTTTTTTTTTTTGTATATTTTACTGATCTTTTCCCCAACTATGGTACATTTTCAACTTTTAGTAACTAGAATACAATTCTTCAGAATTTATAAGTTCTCTTCTGAAGCGACTAATAACCAGACAAAATTGTCTGCATATTCAATCGTCTATATCCTCTGTAATCCAACCAAAGAACAAAATGATTATAGCTCTGCTCATTGTTACTATCAAAATTCTCAGCCTTTTGTCTCGCAGTATAATTAACAACAGACCTCCGAGATAATACAATACTTCCTCGTCTCTCAAAAGCAAGTCAGGGTATAATCGCCAATGTCTGCAGTTATTACCAAGGCATTTTAACTTTCATCTCCATTATATATATATTTATTAACCCCTTCGCATAAGTAGGATGTGACACAAGGTCAAGCCCGGTCAGCTGGGGCTTTAGAATACACTGACTGCACTTTTATAGAGGAGTATGACCCCAATGGGGCCACCTTTTGGCCATGGGTGGAGATCCATGATGCTTAAGGAAGGAATCCTGGTGGATGAGCAGTCCATGACATGCAATACTCCACTTTGGCTCTTACTTAGGCAAGACAAGCAGTTGGAGAAGCCCCCTTCAATCAATTGGTTGGTCACGTCAAGCCCTAGAAGGCAGTGGCTGAGGGTCTTCATATCCTGGGAATAACGTTAAACTAACTGATGGTGAGGTTCCAGTTCTGGAAGTCTGGTGAATGTGGAGCATCCCTTCATCACCATTGCTCCTTGGTCCACTATAACTGAAGTGGTTGTACCTGTTAGGGTCCCATCCATGGGGTAAATAGAAAAATGTGTTTAAGAAAAATTTGGTATCCATTAAGAATGAATTTATTTCAAAACTTTGTCAGCATTAAATGACTCACCGAGGTTGATATGCCGTAAAAAAAAATAAACAAGCAAACAGATACAAGGTCAATTTCTTAAGCAGAGTTTAACTGGTTTGAGTTCAGAGCTTTCCTTCTCCTAGACTGGTTGCCTAACCAAGGTTAAAGAACCCAGTCTGTCCGACTATTTTACCCATAACTAGAGGGAGTATAGTTTGATGCACACTTTTCCAAAAGGTATTAGCACTATCTGAAATGCAAACAGTCTCATCCAGAATATGAACTTGGGTTGCCAAATCCATTTCCTAAAATAATAACCATTGCGCCCCTTCTGCATCACATATATAAATGGTGAGAGGAGAGAATTCTTCGGATATTTTATGGTTTGGTTGGTTTGGTTTGGTTTATTTTGTTTTATGGCATATCAACTCCCTTGGGTCATTTAATGCCGACAGAGTTTTGAAATAAATTCATTCTTAATGGATACTCATTTTTTTTATAAACTTATGTTTTTCTATTTAACCCTTAGATGGAACTACCACTCTGGATCAGAGTATACCTGGGCACAATAGTGATGTAGGGGTGCTCCACATTCCCCAGACCTCCAGAACTGGAACCTCACCATCAGATAGAGTTTAATGTCATTCCCAGGACATGAAGACCCTCAGCTATCACCTTCTAGCACCCATGTGATAAAAAGAGTTGGGGCTTGCCATAAGGGCAATAGGGTTGGGGCAATCATATAGGTGCTAGGGTTTGACGTGACCAGCCGATTTATCAGAGAAGGCCTCTCGGAGGTTTTATTTCAGCAACTGGCCATCTTCTTTTGGGGTGATTTCTTCCTCTCGTTGATACGGCTTCTTCTTTTCTAGGTTCAGTTGAGTGGGATCATCCTCTTTGTCTTTAAATGATGATGCAAGACTTTGTTTATTTTTCAAAGACAATTCTTTATTAAAATTGAAGCCCAAAAGGGTTTAACCGCACAGTGAGAAGATGGCTTACCTGGAACAGATGATCATTACATCTGTTCCCTTTGACTAACTGCCAAAATCTAACTAACTAACTCAGTTCCCTTCACACAGTCTCCCAATAGCCAATGAGAAATCAGCGGCTAGGTCAGTGAAAGGTGAATTGTATGTCAATCACTTCTTATAATGGTTATAATGGTAACTTTCCATTTACTATGCCGTTATTTAAATTTTAGTACACTACAGTCATAATTTGTAGGCAACCCACGAATTATGTAACAGGCATGCCTCTTTATCATAATTGTCATACAGTACTTAAATAATGAGAATGGAATCTGTTTTTCCAATAAATAATATTTGAAAAAGTATTATTATCATTATTATTATTATTATTATTATTATTCAAGTTTTTCATGCCAGTGTTAGATGGTGGTCTTTCATTGGAATCTGAGTGACCCAAGGTTTTTTCAGGTCTCAAAAGTGGAACATTGCTATTGAGATAAACCGTGACTATGTGGAGAAGTAGGGATTATTATTATTATTATTATTATTATTATTATTATTTCACTCCTTGTGAGTTTTTCACATCAGCGTAAGCTGATGGTATTTCACTGGAGTCTGAGTGACAACAAGTCTCCTCAGGTCTTCAGGACCTGAGTATTCTAGCCAATGCAGTTGTGTGTATGGTCTCAATTCTTCCTCTAATTTCCAGATCCTCCAGTCTTTTTTCCAAGCTTTTTGGGACCGTTCCAAGTGCATCAACTACAATTGGTATCCCTTTGACTCTCATATTCCACAGTTTTTTCAATTCTCTGGCAAGGTCCAGGTATTTGTCCATCTTTTCATTTTCCTTCATCTTCACTTGATCTGCTGGAACCGCAAAATCTACCAGTTGACAAGTTCTCTTGTTTTTTGTTAATCAATACTAGGTCTGGTCTCCTTGCTGGGATAGGGTGATCTGTCTTTATCTCGAAATCCCAGATTATTATTCTTATTACTATTATTATTATGTTGCATTTCATTTTAAGCTTTACGTTCAGTTTCTTACAATCCTTCACTGGGTCTTTTAAAATCAGATCTTTCACTCTATCCTCAAATCCAGGAAATACGAGAGTCATTCAAAAATTTTTAAAGCTCACCTAGATACTTTATGATGGCTTGGGCCTCAGTTTTATCTATTTTTAGATTTATCGCACACCTATCATCTTTGTATGGGCCTCACCTATGCCGAAATCTGAATTATGTTATGCAGGGGCTCTTCTTTCTGGGTGAAGCTTAGAAATTTTTGACCCGCCCTCATAGGTATCAATTTTTTCTTCATTAATTCCAAAAGATGAGACATTAATTCTTTGATATCAGAACAATGGCTGGAGGGAATTGTTTTGGAAAACAGGCTGTAATTTCCATTTTTCACTCCATTCAACCAAAATATCTCTTTGTTCTTTGAAAGCAAAAAACAATGGATGTCAAAAATATTTTCTTTCTTCCCCAACATGTTAGAATTTAACTTACAAGGGTGAGTCAAAAGGTAATGCCATTTTGCTTAGGACAGGTATAGTTACCAACACAGGAACATGTATCATACATCAAAATCAAGCTGGTCCTCTGTGGATCACATCCCTACTTCTCCACATAGTCACTGTTTCTCTCAATAGCAATGTTCCACCCTTGAATGAGAGCATGTATCCCTGCGCTGTAAATTCTATTGACTGTTTTTTTAACCACTTCTTCACGACAGATTTCACTTCCTCATCACTGGAATAATGTTTGCCTCTATTCAGCCCCATGAAAGAGGGTTTGAGAGGCAAACATTATTCCAGTGATGAGGAAGTGAAATCTGTAGTGAAGAAGTGGCTCAAAGAATAGTCAACAGAATTTTACGTGGTAGAGATACATGCTCTCATTTGAAAGTCGAACATTGCTACTGAGAGAAACAGTGACTATGTGGAGAAGTAGGGATGTGATCCACAGAGGGCCAGCTTCATTTCATGTATGATACATATTCCTGTGTTGGTAATTATACCTGTCCTAAACAAATGGCATTACTTTTTGATATACCCTATAAGTTAAGTTCTAACATGTTGGGGAAGAAAGAAAATATTTTTTACATCTATTTTTTTTTTTTTTCAGTTGTAATACTTTTAAACAATAGCTGGGAGGTGAGAGTGAACACCTTCCAAGCTATTGGTTAAATTCTTGTAAAAATAATGATTCAGAAATAAACCTCAGCTGGTTTCTTTATTTAATATCAAAGCCATCCTTGTAGAAGAACAGTAGTAGCTGGGAGTGAGGGTGTTATTTTTGTAAAATAACGATTCAGAAATAAATTATAAGATTTTTAAAATAGGACTTTACAATTACCCTATATATTTCACTTTATTTTTATTTTTTATTTTTTAAATCGCTGCCTTCTATGAGTGTGTGGATGTGTTGGAATATCAAACATGTACTTCCTCTTTCATACACATTAACTTGTGTCTCTGGATTTTTAAAGCTCACCTAGATACTTTATGATGGCTTGGGCCTCAGTTTTATCTATTTTTAGATTTATCGCACACCTATCATCTTTGTATGGGCCTCACCTATGCCGAAATCTGAATTATGTTTTGCAGTGGCTCTTCTTTCTGGGTGAAGCTTAGAAATTTTTGACCCGCCCTCGTAGGTATCAATTTTTTCTTCATTAATTCCAAAAGATGAGACATTAATTCTTTGATATCAGAACAATGGCTGGAGGGAATTGTTTTGGAAAACAGGCTGTAATTTCCATTTTTCGCTCCATTCAACCAAAATATCTCTTTGTTCTTTGAAAGCAAAAAACAATGGATGTCAAAAATATTTTCTTTCTTCCCCAACATGTTAGAGTTTAACTTACAAGGGTGAGTCAAAAGGTAATGCCATTTTGCTTAGGACAGGTATAGTTACCAACACAGGAACATGTATCATACATCAAAATCAAGCTGGTCCTCTGTGGATCACATCCCTACTTCTCCACATAGTCACTGTTTCTCTCAATAGCAATGTTCCACCTTTGAATGAGAGCATGTATCCCTGCCCTGTAAAATTCTATTGACTGTTTTTTTAACCACTTCTTCACGACAGATTTCACTTCCTCATCACTGGAATAATGTTTGCCTCTATTCAGCCCCATGAAAGAGGGTTTGAGAGGCAAACATTATTCCAGTGATTAGGAAGTGAAATCTGTAGTGAAGAAGTGGCTCAAAGAATAGTCAACAGAATTTTACGTGGTAGAGATACATGCTCTCATTTGAAAGTCGAACATTGCTACTGAGAGAAACAGTGACTATGTGGAGAAGTAGGGATGTGATCCACAGAGGGCCAGCTTCATTTTCATGTATGATACATATTCCTGTGTTGGTAATTATACCTGTCCTAAACAAAATGGCATTACTTTTTGATACACCCTCATAAGTTAAGTTCTAACATGTTGGGGAAGAAAGAAAATATTTTTTACATCTATTTTTTTTTTTTTTGCAGTTGTAATACTATTTAAACAATAGCTGGGAGGTGAGAGTGAACACCTTCACCTCCAAGCTATTGGTTAAATTCTTTGTAAAAATAATGATTCAGAAATAAACCTCAGCTGGTTTCTTTATTTAATGTCAAAGCCATCCTTGTAGAAGAACAGTAGTAGCTGGGAGGTGAGGGTGTTTATTTTTGTAAAAATAACGATTCAGAAATAAATTATAAGATTTTTAAAATAGGGAGATACTTTACAATTACCCTATAGATTTCACTTTATTTTTATTTTTTATTTTTTAAATCGCTGCCTTCTATGAGTGTGTGGATGTGTTGGAATATCAAACATGTACTTCCTCTTTCATACACATTAACTTGTGTCTCTGGATTTCAGCTTTTGGTATTGTCTTCTCTCCTAACTTTCACATCTAACTTTTGACCTTTCAATGAACTAGGTGAATTGCAATAGCACTCCCACTTTTAAAGTTATTTTCAGAAAGTCAAATCTCTCTTTATTGATTGGTGGCTTCCCGAACTCCCCTATCAGGGGGAGGCCAAACCTGCTTAGGGGCCCCAGAAGGATAAGTTTCATATACTTTCTATAAATACTACTTTATGAAAATTGACATGTAGTAGAGTAGGGGATCCAATTTAGCTCAGTCGGTAGAGTGTTCGGCTAGGAATCACAAGGTTCTTGGTCCGATACTGACCCTCGCCAACTCAGCGTATGAGTAGCACAGGGATCTGTGTGGTAAAGTGAGGAGCTGAGGATAGGTGTGGCGCTCCACCTCAGATGCTAATATAATCTCCTTGGTCTAGCGCTAGTGAAAAGGGGATAGACTCCCTCACTGTCTGACTGATACTAACATTAGGCCACCCCGTGACTTTACTTTACTATCCATAATCATCTTGATGAGTTTCCTCTAAATATCTCCAAATAAATTCTTATTGCCATTTCTTCTTTATATATATTTACCAACCCCTCTGCACAAACAGATGTGACACAAGGTCAATTTCTTAAGCAGAGTTTAACAGGTTTGAATTCAGAGTTTTCCTTCTCCTAGACTGGTTACCTAGCCATGGTTAAAGAGTCCAGTCTACCCTGCTATTTACCCATAGCTGGAGGGAGAATTGGATTCATATCTTTCCCAAGGGTATTAGCGCCATGTGAAATGCCAACAGCTTCATCCAGGAATTGAACTCGCTTTGACGAGTCCATTTCCTACGACTCTAACCATTAGACCACATGCCTTCACATTTCTTCTTTGTTTTGTTGATGTGTAAGAATTAATTCTTATGATTTTGATATCTTGAAAATTTCCCTTATCAGTACAGTATTTACCCAACCCATTTGCCATAGGTAAAAAAAAAAGAAGAGTTGTCAGGGTGACCTAAAGTCGGTATCAACCAGACAGCAAGGGAGTCTATCCCCTTTTCACAAGTGCTAGATCAAGGAGATTGTTTTTGGCCCACGAGGTGGAGCGCCACACCTACCAACAGCTCCTCACTTTATCGCACAGATCCCTGTGCTACTCATACGCTAAGTTGGTGAGGGATAGTATCAACCAGTCACATTGTTCAAACCAATTACTGACTGATTTCAATACCCTCCACAAGAGTAGGATGTGACACAATGTCAATTTCTTAGGTGGAGTTTAACAGGCTTGAATTGAGAGAACTGCTTACTTCACCAAATCCAGTTGATTGCAGAAAATTAGAAAGAAATTAGTGAATTAGCAAAATTACTGAGTTGGCAAGGACTTGTATCAAATTTTCATGGGTCCAGCTAGTATATAAGATAAATTCAATAAGTTGTAAATTCGTGAAATAAATCACTAATTAGGACTGAGCCTATTCTAGTAGTGACCACCCCAAGCAGAGTTTAACAGGTTTAAATTTAGAGTTTTCCTTCTCCTAGACTGGTTGCCTTACCAAGGTTAAAGGGACCAGTCGGCTCTACTATTTACCCATAGATGGTGGGAGAGTAGTTGGATTCATATCTTTCACAAGGGTATTAGTGCTATGTGAAATGTAGCTTCAGCTAGGATTTGAACTCAGGTCAATGAGTTCATTTCTTACGACTCTAACCATTAGACCACACCCCTTCAACTGATTGCAGGTGTGTAAGAGACCAATCTATTGTTTTTAGTTAACTATCATCATTCACAAGAGACTGGACAGCTAATACATTCCTTAATTATCTTCTTTTATCCTTTTCTTTTCATTAGTATATTCAAACAATAGTGATTAATAAAGTGATAGTGCCCTTGGGATAATGCATTCCTTAATTCTGTACTGTCGGCTGGGGCTGTAGAACATGTCAACTGCACCTCTTCAGATGTGTAAAATCTCCCCAACGTGGCCACATGTTGGTCGTGGGTGGCGTCACATGTTGTTTAAGGACAGAATACTGGTGGCTGAGCAGTCTATGATCTGCAACACTCCCCATTGGTCTTTATTTGGACTAGACAGGCGGTTGGAGATGCCCCCTCCAATCAATCAGCTTAGCAGTATGATCTGCAACACTTCCCATTGGTCTTTTTGGACTAGACAGGCGGTTGGAGATGCCCCCTCCAATCATCAGCTTAGCAGTCTATGATCTGCAACACTTCCCATTGGTCTTTATTTGGACTAGACAGGCGGTTGGAGATGCCCCCTCCAATCAATCAGCTTAGCAGTATGATCTGCAACACTTCCCATTGGTCTTTATTTGGACTAGACAGGCGGTTGGAGATGCCCCCTCCAATCAATCAGCTTAGCAGTCTATGATCTGCAACACTTCCCATTGGTCTTTACTTGGACTAGACAGGCAGTTGGAGAGGCTCCCTACGATCAATCAAATTATCCTGACCATATTGCCCTTATGGCAAAAATTCAACCCTTTTCCTCATTTATGTGCTAAAAGGCTGTGATTGTCTTGAAATTAAACTGCATCTAGTGGTGAGGTTCCAATTCTGGAGCTCTGGGGAGTATGACATACTCCTTCATTGCCATTGCTACTGAGTCCACTCTAACCTGGAATGGTAGTACTTTTAGAGTCCCATCTATGGGTTAAATAGATAAAAAAATGAGTTTTAGAATAAGTAAAGTAAAATCGTCGGGGTAACCTAAAGTCGATATCATCCAAACAGAGATGGGGTCTATCCCCTTTTCACTAGTGCTAGACCAAGGAGATTGGTTTTGGCATCTTAGGTGGAGCACCACACCTACCATCAGCTCCTTACTTTACTGCACAGATCTCTGTGCTACTCACACGCTGATTGGCGAGGGCCAGTATCAAACTAGGAACCTTGAGGTTCCTAGTCAAACACACTACCGACTGAGCTAAACCGGCCCTGTATATTTAGAATAAAAAAATGGATTACCCAAAAAGAATAAATAAAACAAAATGTCTCAAGTGTAAAATAACCCAAGGGTTGACATGCCATAAAATCCAATCAACCAACCAGCCAACCAGCCAACCAATATTCATCAATTACTTTTTCTTCATTATTGTATGTTCAAACAATAGTGAGGAATAAAGCGATAGTGCCCTTGGCATTATCATGTCCTGGTTTTATCTGGTAATATACAAGCCAAAACTAAACAAGCTGATAGGATGTGAACTCGGAATCAGAGGAACAACTGTCTCTTTACTATTCCTAACCAGATATCATACCACAGAACTACAAATTCTGTTGATTGTTCTTTGGACAACTTTACAACATCCTTCAGACTATCATCTCTTCGGACCCATGAAAGAGGGTTTGAGAGGCAAACAGTGACAAGGAAGTGAAATCTGTAGTGAAGAAGCGGCTCAAAGAACAGTCAACAGAATTTTACAGGGTAGGGATACATGCTCTCATTCAAAACTGGAACGTTGCTATTGAGAGAAACGATGACTATATGGAGAAGTAGGGATGTGATCCACAGAGAACCAGCTTCATTTTGATGTATGATAGATGTTCCTGTGTTGGTAATTATACCTGTCCTAAACCAAATGGCATTACTTTTTAACTCATCCTCATACCAGCATAACTGCTTATGCAATATTCTTTTTCTGTTGTAATAAATTTACTATTTCTTGCACTACGCAAATTAAAACAGGAGAAACAAGAGAATTTGTTCTTGAAACCTTGGAGAAATACTGAATCAAGTTTTATTGATCTGTCTGAAACATCAACCACGGATTATACCACTACACCACCAATGCAACCTTACTAACAATGGATATTTTATTTAGATATTTTCTATTAGATTACTAAGGAAAATAACCTTTGGTCTCTTCTTCCATTTTTCATTGGACATTTAAGAGACACAAGACCATTAATTTTACAGTGTTTTTAGAACAACTACAGCATTTCTTGAACGATTATGGCATTTTTGGCATGATTAATTTTAAAATGGGTGAAATAAGAATTCGGCTCATAAGTGACACCAGATAATCAGGAGTTCCATATTTGCATTTTCTCTTGGACAATTTGGACAGTCTCATTTTTAACCAGAGGGTTTTGCAAGAATATAACGGTTGTATTTTGTAGGAACACCAATATTATATTATAGATTATAAAATGATAGAAACAACAATCAATATCCCCATAAGGATTATAATGAAATAATAGACATTATAATATTATAATGATGATTCCACTATCAGGGTTTAAAAAAAAAAGAATTATTTACCCTACAGTTAGGATTCGACACAAGGTCACAAGTATGGGTGCTGTAAAAATATATCTAAGGTAGGTGGATTGTCTCCCTTGGTCGGCACGCCTCTTTTCAAAACCAACCAATCACAGGCCTGCAAACTTTAGCAGCAATATTGTTGATTAGATATCTTCCTCTTTGGTACCAGCATCTCTAGAAGTCTAGACGAGAAATAAGGCGCTCCCTATATTCAGCAGAGAGAGGCAGAGAGCCATAGCAGGTATTATGATAACTTACCAACCTTAAGAACTCAGTTAAGTGAAATTGTATTTGTTATATTTATATAATCAACATTCCGACAGACAATACCTTCGAGCCACAAGTGTTTCAAGCGTAATTTCTTGTTTGTGTAAATGTATTAATACATGGTTTTTAACTCATACCCCACTTGTACGGGTTAGGCACAAGACCCTATTAATGTGGGACCACCCACAAACCGAAGCTCATGTGTAGCAGGTGAAAAATTGTGTTGATCCCTTCGGCATTCCCCCTGAAGGGGGTCAACCCAGGCACTGGGCAATAAACCCAGCCATGCCCCTTTAAATCGAGGGTGTAGGTATTGCCTGGGGGTATGGCCCCCTGGGATCAACACTATTAACTTGTACTTAGATCCAGGGCCGAAACCACTGGATCCCATGAGGGGCGGGTGTACATGTATTAATACATGTTATTTGAAATCCTACGTTGTGTTCATGTGTTTTCTGTTTTTAACTCTTGATGGTTTTTGCGACTAGGATCGAACTCACTTTTCAGTAGTAATAGATTTGTGAGACTAGCTTGCTAATCATTATACCATGAAAAAACGCAAAAAAATCTAGATGATTTTTCAATTCCCTTTTCTTTTTAAAAAAAATATCTTATCGATGATTTCTTTGAAGGTTCTTATGAATTTTTAATATTTAATGTCTTGAGTCATAATAGTTTCTTTAAAAATGACAACACACATAAAAAAAACAAAAGAACATCACTGTTCACATCTGCCACATTTCAGAACAATGAACAAAATTTGGCCACTTTTTACCATGACTCATATTGCTATTTAATCCAATTTAAGATTTTGATCTAATTATGTTGAAAATAAATTTAAGAAATATGACAAATTTTAATTAGAAAAATTATTCAATCACAATTGGACCATTGACGAGAAAAAATATAATCCTCCTTCTGTTAATATGAGAAATAAAAACTATTACAATAACAACAACAATCACTATCACCAAAAGGAACATTATAGAATAATAACAACAATCATCACTATCATATGAAATCATAACAATAATCATCACTATCATCTTCTGATTATGATGAAATAATAAACATTATGAAATCATAACAATAATCATCACTATCATCAGAAGGATTATGATGAAATAATAAACATTATGAAATCATAACAACAATCATCACTATCATCAGAAGGATTATGATGAAATAATAAACATTATGAAATATCATCACTATCATCAGAAGGATTATGATGAAATAATAAACATTATGAAATCATGACAATAATCATCACTATCATCAGAAGGATTATGATGAAATAATAAACATTATGAAATCATAACAACAATCATCACATCATCAGAAGGATTATGATGAAATAATAAACATTATGAAATCATAACAACAATCATCACTATCATCAGAAGGATTATGATAAATAATAAACATTATGAAATCATAACAATAATCATCACTATCATCAGAAGGATTATGATGAAATAATAAACATTAACAAAATGCAATACTTGCCAGCAGCACGAAGAAAGGTAAACTACAGCTTGTGGTATAAGACTACTCAGTATAATACTCCTGTATTTTTGAGGATTCGGACATACCCATTAATGTTCATAGGTAGGGTATATAATATATACTTTAAAGCAAAATAATCAATCAATGCTGAAGGCATAAAAATGCAACAGACTTCCCAGCATGCCCTAATCTGATCTATCAGATCTGGTTGACATCTTGTCCAGATCATATCGTCAAGATGCAAAGAAACATTTGAACTTTTAACTTTGAAATTTCAAACTACAAAATAAAATAAACCCCACATTTTTGTATATAACTCTTTTAATTTTATTCTTTATAAAGCATAAATGTTCTTGACTTAAATTCTACCGTAAAAAAAAGAAAAGAAAAAAACCCTTCTTGGTTCTCTTGCTACCACCTTTTTCCTTCACTTCCCTCTCACTACCACCACCACCACCTGGATGTTTCCATCTCCCTCTTGGGAATGACTGGAATAAACAGATTAAGATTAGAAGACATTTCCCTGTTGGCTTTCCTTTCCAATGAAAACTCCAATGCAAATAAGCAATGTCTGTTGGTAATTTACTTTTGACAAGTTTAATTCCCTTTAATTTGGCAGGTGCTTTTGTTTTCACTTGATAGCAGACACTGTCTAATGAGGATTTTGGCACTGGTGGGGAAAATAAAAGCCAAGCCAGTACACTGGGGTTAGGGGACAGAGAAGGCAAATCAATCTTTGTATAAGAAAAAAAAAAAAATATATATATATATATATATATATATATGTCTGTGTATATATACCCCCTTCTTATCTATTTAGAATAAAGGGTATTTTGATCGTGTACTTTTGGCAGTGACTACTTCTGAAAATATACATGAAAAGCGAATTAAACGAGGCAGATGCCTTGGGTCAATGATTATAGGGGAAGTGGTTTTGAAAATTATAGATAATAAAATAAAATCTGGAAAAAATTGATTAAAATAATAATAATAGTAATAATAATAATAAGACAAAACTGTCAATCACATAATAAGTGAATGCAGCAAATTCACACAAATAGAGTACAAGACTAGACACGACTAGGTGGGAAAGGTGATCCACTGGGAACTGTGCAAGAAATTAAATTTTCACCATTCAACTAAATGGTATATACACAAACCTGAATCTGTCCTGGAGAATGAGACACACAAAATTATCTGTGACTTTGAGGTACAGATGGATCACCTAATCCCAGCCAGGAGACCAGACCTAGTTTTGACTGACAAGAAGAGGAAGACTTGTCATCACGTGGATTTTGCCATCCCGGCTGATCACAGACAGAAAATGAAAGAGAGCTAAAAGATTGACAAATACTTGGACCTTGCCAGAGAACTGAGAAAACTGTGGAACAAGAGGCTGAAGGTCATGCCAATTGTAATTGGGGCCCTTGGAATGATCCCCAGAAAAGAGTCTGGATGAATTGGAAATCAGAGGAAGAATCGAGACCATCTAGACTACAGCATTGTTGAGATCGTCTGGAATACTCAGAAGAGTCCTGGAGACCTGAGGAGACTTGCTGTCACTCAGCCTCCAGTGAACCACCGGCTACGGCAGGAGTGAAATAATAATCAAACCGTGTCGATAGCATGGATTCCCTTGATTTTCTCTTGCTATCTATCTCTATTGATCATCCCTTTTAGTAAGGGGGTCTAGATCAGTGGTTCTCAACCTTTTTATTATCTATTCTGGTGGAACCCCTCCCCCATGACCATTTGATGTTTAAAACACACAAAGACACAAAGATCAATTCTCAGGTGGAATTTGATCTTACCTGACTCCGCATGAGCAGGATGTGACCAAGGTCAATTTTTTAGGTGGAGTTTAATAGGTTTGACTTCCAAGTTTTCCTTCTCCTAGACTGGTTACCTAACCAAGATTAAAGAGCCCAGTCTGCCTTGCTATTTATCCATAGCTGGAAGGAGAAAAGGTGGATGTATACCTTTTCCGAGGGTATTAGCACTATGTGAAATGTAGACAGCCTTGTCTAGGATTTGAACTTGGGTAGATGAGTACAACTGTACACCATTACACCAGGCACCTCTATAAAAACAAATAATGTATTTTGCCAACAATGCTGTGGTTTGTGTTGTTAGGTACAGGGTAAGTGAGATCATGCATTCTGATTGGTGGACAATAGGGAAGAAACATGCATACAACGTTATGGAGGTGCGTGGTGTAATGGTTAGAGTCATAGGAAATGGACTCATCAACTTGAGTTCAAATCCTGGACAAGGCTGTTTGCATTTCACATAGCGCTAATACCCTTGGGAAAGTATTATCTGTGTTATTTGGACTATTTTCCTCATCTTCATTTTTATCTGTACAATGTTTCAGCCGATGTGCCCTCCATCCTTCTTCAGGTATTTCTTGTCGGACTTGGGAATCTTGTTGTCATAATCTGGAATCTTCTTGTTGTTACTCAGGAGCCATTATGGAACTTTGAACCTAACCCTTTATTCAGTCCATGGGGGTATCCTGTTCTCATTCCACTAACCATAGCTGGGGTAGAGGCGTTAAGCTGTGTTAATTATTATTCTATGTTACTGCTACCTTGACCAGGATTGAACCTGCAGTCCAGAGATAACTGTCACTTAGAACTGTCTTAACCTAACTCCTTTATCCACTAGGCCATGTGTCCAATTGGAAAAGGTATGAATCCAACTACTTTCCTCCCAATTATAGGTAAATAGTAGGGCAGATTGGTCTGTTTAACCTTGGCTAGGTAACTGGTCTAGGAGAAGGAAAACTCTGAATTGAAACCTGTTAAACTCTGCATAAGAAATTGGCCTTGTGTTACATAATCTATGTGGTTGCATAAGATTATTGTCAATCCCCTGTAATTCTGAGGGGATGACCCTTTTCATACCATGGCCGGGTCCTTCCATGGAAAATTACAGAAGCCCACCAAAATACGTGAAGTCATGTGGGACCTTTTTGAGTCCCCAGTTTGCAGTTGGACGTCAGGCAGTGAAGATGTGAACTGTGACTCACTCCGCATACGCGTGCTATGTTAGTTAGCAGATGTCTGGTGGGGATTTAACAATGAAATAAGATCAAAAGTAAATCGAAGTCTTGTGTTTATTATCTAAAAACTAACAATGACACAGGGCTTCTGATAGAGAGAAATCCCTAACAGAAAACCAGACCGAGGTCCCCAAGTCAACTCCAGGCGCTAGACCTTAGAAGATTCCAGACCACGTCAAGATAGATGAATATATACCAAAGACGATCAGAATACTAAAGATGGCCAAGAAATAGAATTAAAGAAAGAGGTATGCAACATTATAATTATTTAGTGCCGGTGAAGAAGGGCTATGCAAGGAAGAAAACTCTGAATTGAAACCTGTTAAACTCTGCTTAAGAAATTGACCTTGTGTTGCATCCTACTCATGCAGAGGAGTTGGTAAATATATACAAAGGTATTGCCAATGAGTCATAAGTGGATGGTCGAGAGTTAATAAATAACTTTATTGTATTCATACCATGAGAGACATTTCGGTACTTGGATACTTTCATACTTACTTATGGAATGAGCAGAATGCTTATCTCTAAATTTAGAAATTGCCTTAAAAGTATCAAGCAAAGATAAATAATTCATGAATAACTTCATGTCCATGCTACTTCTAATCTTCTGTATATCAAGTATATTCCAAGGACCCAACTATGATTGTTATCACCGTCACACTCAAGTTCCATAATTTTTTCAGCTCTGTCAAGGTCCTGGTATTTGTTCAGTGTTTTGTCTTCCTTTAATTTCGTTCTATGGTTTTCTAGCAGAGAAAAATCTACTAGATGTTATTTTCTTCTTAATTAAAACTAGGTCTGATCTTCTTGTTTGGATTTGGTCATCCATTTGTATTTCACGCGTCTCCTTTTTATTATTCCAACCAAAATTATCGAATGGTAGTCACTGGGGTCAAGTGACATTATAGGGTATGATTGATTATAGTTCCACCTACCTTAAATATAAATGCTCTATCAATGATATACATAGCACCTTTATCATATATATATATATATATATATATATATATATGTAAAAATGGAAAAGGAATTGAATCCGACACTATGAGGAAAAATGAGTAAAGAAAAGAAAAGTAAATGGATAAAATGAATTTAATTGATATCACATTAATCGATATCACTTACACATGTGTTTCGGTCAGTTTATGTGTGTGAAAATATTTCGCACACATACAAGAATCGACCTTCATCAGAGTGAACATTTATTTTTTTTGGAAAAAAATAAATGTTCACTCTGATGAAGGTCGATTCTTGTATGTGTGCGAAATATTTCACACACATAAACTGACCGAAACACATGTGTAAGTGATATCGATTAATGTGATATCAATTAAATTCATTTTATCCATTTACTTTTCTTTTCTTTACTCATTTTTCCTCATATATATATATATATATATATATTGAAAAGAGAAATAAAGGAAAGAAATTATTGAATGGATAAAATAGGATTATTTTAATTAATTTAACTTACACGTGTTTCGGTCAGGAGTTTATCCATGTATACATTATTCTATCTATTATCATTTTTAGATAACAAAATGAAATAAAATAATGATAATAGAAAAAATATAGAAATGTTCAGCACACAAAGAAACATCGACCTTCCTCAGAGTAAATACATAAAGATGCAAAGACCTACATAGACCAACTCTGTACAGATACTGGATGCTGTGTGGAGGACCTGCCGGGGACTATGGGTGATAGAGACGGTTGGAGAGAGGTTGTCATGGATATCCGTGCTGCTGGCGCAACATGATGATGATGATGATGATGATGATGATGATATCCAGCTAAAAGTTTGTGCTTCATAAGAAACATAAAGCCACTGGAATTTTTAAAGTAACCTTGTGTTGATATTTAATATCATTTCATGAAAATGGGGTCTGTTCATAAACAGTTCAATTTGAAGCCATTTTTGTTTATTTTTCTAGGATGATAGTTATGAACACCTCAAATCAATCAAATTGTAAATGATCTGCCTATGATGATAATATCTAATAGACAAAATGAAATGGCAATGCTTATATGCCAGATTAGATTTCTTTATCACAAAAAGGTAAACAAGGAAAGATCATATTATATATATATGTATATATATATATATCTATATATATAAATAAATAAGTAAGTAAAGCCATCGGGGTGACCTAAAGTCGGTATCAACTAATCAGTGAGGGAGTCTATCCCCTTTTCACTAGTGCTAGACCAAGGAGATTGTTTCTGCGTCTGATGTGGAGCGCCACACTACCATCAGCTCCCTGTACTACTCATACGCTGAGTTGGCGAAGGCTGGTATTGAACAAGGAACCTTGTGGTTTCTAGCCAAACGCTTTACCGACTGAGCTAACCCAATATATATATATATATATATATCTGATGGTAGATGTTTGTGCTCCACCTCAACTCCCCAAAACATTCATGCTTTTAGGGCTGGATTAGCTCAGTCGGTAGAGCATCTGCCTTGGAACCACAAGGCTTCAGGTTTGATACTGGACTTTGCCAACTCAGCGCATGAGTAGTACAACTTCTGTGCAGTAAATTGAGGGGCTGATGGTAGATGTTGTGCTCCACCTCAGACACAAAAACAATCTTCCTGGTCTAGCACTAGCGAAAAGAGGATAGACTCCCTCACTGCTTTTTAGGGCTGGATTAGCTCAGTCGGTAGAGCGTCTGCCTTGGAACCACAAGGCTTCAGGTTTGATACTGGACTTTGCAACTCAGCGCATGAGTAGTACAACTTTCTGTGCAGTAAATTGAGGGGCTGATGGTAGATGTTGTGCTCCACCTCAGACACAAAAACAATCTTCCTGGTCTAGCACTTACGAAAAGAGGATAGACTCTCTCACTACCTGGCTGATACCAACATCCCACGTACTTTACTTTTTTTTTATATGGTAAATAATACATGTTTGAAATTAGAATAAATTAAATGTTGACAATATAAAATTGCATCGTATTTCCAATCTCTTTAAAATTTGAAAAGCTTCAATTCGTTTCCTTGAAATACAATAGAAAATATGATATGTGAGAAATATTGAAAACGCTACCATAAATGGTAATCTTTGAGAGCAAGGAGTAATTAGATTTAAAACAATGAGCTGGAGTTAGAACAGGAACTTGCTGATAACAACCTGCATGAGAATATTCCACTGCTGAACATGTATCACCTATTCACTCTTTACTTCTTTGCCTACTTTAAACCACTCACAGTGGCTGTCCCACTGCTGAGCATGTATCACCTATTTGCTCTTTAACTCTTTGCCTACTTTAAACCGCTCACAGTGGCTCTCCCACTGCTGAGCATATATCACCTATTTGCTCTTTAACTCTTTGCCTACTTTAAACCGCTCACAGTGGCTCTCCCATTGCTGAGCATGTATCACCTGTTTGCTCTTTAACTCTTTGCCTACTTTAAACCGCTCACAGTGGCTCTCCCACTCCTGAACATGTATCACCTATTCACTCTTTAACTCTTTGCCTACTTTAAACCACTCACACCGCCCTGTCGGCTGGGGCATTAGAATGCACCGACTGCACCTCTGCAGAGGGGTAAGACTCCCCCAATGAGGCCACTGTTGGCCGTTGGTGGCGACCCATGATGCTTAAGGATAGAGCCCAGGTGGATGAGCAATTCATGACATGCAATACTCCACTTTGGCCCTATCTTGGGCTAGACTGGCGGTCGGAGAGACCCCCTCCGATCAATCGGCTGGTCACGTCAAGCCCTAGCACCTATATGATTTTCCCAAGCCTATTGCCCTTATAGCAAGCCCCAACCCTTTTTATCATATGGGTGCTAGAAGGCGGTGGCTGCGGGTCTACATGTCCTGGGAATGACGTTAAACTCTATCTGATGGTGAGGTTCCAGTTTTGGAGGTTTGGGGAATGTGGAGCACCCTTCATCACCATTGCTCCCTGATCCACTCTGACGGAGTGGTAGTACCTGTTAGGGTCCCATCTATGGGTTAAATAGAAAAAGTATTTATAAAAAAAATTGTATTATCCATTAAGAATTGATTTATTTCAAAACTTTATCAGCATTAAATGACCCACTGAGGTTGATATGCCGTAAAACAAAACAAACAAACAAACAAACAAACCACTCACAGTGGCTCTTCCACTGCTGAACATGTATCACCTATTCGCTCTTTAACTCTGCCTACTTTAAACCGCTCATTGTTGCTCTCCCACTGCTGAACATGTATCACCTATTCACTCTTTAACTCTTTGCCTACTTTAAATCGCTCACAGTGGCTCTCCCACTGCTGAACATGTATCACCTATTCACTCTTTAACTCTTTGCCTACTTTAAACCGCTCACAGTGGCTCTCCCATTGCTGTTATCAGCAAGTTCCTGTTGTGACTCCAGTTTATTGTTTTAAATATTTCTTGCTCTCAAAGGTTACAATTTATGGCAGCATTTAAAAAAAAATTTCTCTCATATCATATTTTCTATTGTATTTCAAGGCCTATTGTCAGTATGAGCCAGACAGCGAGGGAGTGTATCCCCTTTTCATTAGCACTAGACTAGGGAGATTTTTTGCTGAGATGCAGCAGGACACCTACCATCAACTTCCCACTTTACCACACAGATCAGATTATCCATTCTGACTGAGCTAAACTGGGCCCTAAATAATATAATCTTACTATAATGGAGAATGTGTGTTTTTCTGTCTGTAACCGAAACTATATTACTGCTCAAGTCACAATCCCTTTAGTTAATTACGTCATATTCCCCATGATTTTATTTTTATATTAATCTCAATTATTAATAAAATTGTTTTACATTATTAATACTGTTGACCATATCTACGTACTAATAACATGCAATTGTATTTATATATACAACAAAATAGCGGTTTATAGTGTGAACGGGAAGGCAAATTATTGATATAAAAAATTAGATTTTGATAAATCTGTTTAGTATTATTGATTTCTAATTGTTTGGTTTTATCTTAATGAATATGAGCAAAAATCTCTTCAATAAATCTTAAAAGAAATCCATTAACAAGAAATAATAACTGTAATTTTATTCTTTACTTAACTATTTAGTTAAATTAGGAAAATTTAGCAATGAAAGACAAGAGTGATGGAAAATGAAGGAAGAATTGATTTTAAAGTTCTATTTTTTAAAATTATACCCCCCTCTGTTTCAAATCATTTTATATTCGTTCTTATTTAGTTTCATTATTCTTTCTAATTTAGTATATTTTATTACATTAAAACTTAAATACTTACACCAAGAGGGTGCATATTTTTGCTAGTATATTTAATAAAATGGACTCTTATTTTTGCAAACATATTGTTTAGCATCAAATGAATAAAAAGTGCTGAAACAGGAAATTTGACAATGATAATGAAAATGATGATGAGGACAGCTATCAGATATTGATGGTCTGCCACAAGATGGTGTTCAGAACAACCTCAAAGTGTTTTTCATTAATTATAATGGAATATACGTATACAACAAGAGATACCAGAATAAATTGAAACAGAAGAGAGAGAAGAGAGAGACAGAGAGAGAGAGAGAGAGAGAGAGAGAGAAAGTGAGTGAGTGAGAGAGTGAGAAAGGTGAACTTTTTTAGTCTGCTTTTAGGACTAGACTTGACCAATCAACTTTTGAAGGTCGGTCGCTTTGGTCTGTACTATTTTATTTATAGACACTTTCCAGAAACCTTTTACTATTTTAGTCAACAAATGAGTCTATAAATAAATAGTACAGACCAAAGCGACCGACCTTCAAAAGTTGATTGGTCAAGTCTAGTCCTAAAAGCAGACTAAAAAGTTCACCTTTCTCACTCTCTCACTCACTCACTTCTCTCTCTCTTCTCTCTCTCTCTCTCTGTCTCTCTCTCTCTCTCTTCTGTTTCAATTTATTCTGGTATCTCTTGTTGTATACGTATATTCCATTATAATTAATGAAAAACACTTTGAGGTTGTTCTGAACACCATCTTGTGGCAGACCATCAATATCTGATAGCTGTCCTCATCATCATTTTCATTATCATTGTCAAATTTCCTGTTTCAGCACTTTTTATTCATTTGATGCTAAACAATATGTTTGCAAAAATAAGAGTCCATTTTATTAAATATACTAGCAAAAATATGCACCCTCTTGGTGTAAGTATTTAAGTTTTAATGTAATAAAATATACTAAATTAGAAAGAATAATGAAACTAAATAAGAACGAATATAAAATGATTTGAAACAGAGGGGGGTATAATTTTAAAAAATAGAACTTTAAAATCAATTCTTCCTTCATTTTCCATCACTCTTGTCTTTCATTGCTAAATTTTCCTAATTTAACTAAATAGTTAAGTAAAGAATAAAATTACAGTTATTATTTCTTGTTAATGGATTTCTTTTAAGATTTATTGAAGAGATTTTTGCTCATATTCATTAAGATAAAACCAAACAATTAGAAATCAATAATACTAAACAGATTTATCAAAATCTAATTTTTTATATCAATAATTTGCCTTCCCGTTCACACTATAAACCGCTATTTTGTTGTATATATAAATACAATTGCATGTTATTAGTACGTAGATATGGTCAACAGTATTAATAATGTAAAACAATTTTATTAATAATTGAGGTTAATATAAAAATAAAATCATGGGGAATATGACGTAATTAACTAAAGGGATTGTGACTTGAGCAGTAATATAGTTTCGGTTACAGACAGAAAAACACACATTCTCCATTATAGTAAGATTATATTATTTAGGGCCCAGTTTAGCTCAGTCAGAATGGATAATCTGATCTGTGCGGTAAAAATCTCCCTAGTCTAGTGCTAATGAAAAGGGGATACACTCCCTCGCTGTCTGGCTCATACTGACAATAGGCCTTGAAATACAATAGAAAATATGATATGAGAGAAATTTTTTTTAAAATTCTGCCATAAATTGTAACCTTTGAGAGCAAGAAATATTTAAAACAATAAACTGGAGTCACAACAGGAACTTGCTGATAACAGCAATGGGAGAGCCACTGTGAGCGGTTTAAAGTAGGCAAAGAGTTAAAGAGTGAATAGGTGATACATGTTCAGCAGTGGGAGAGCCACTGTGAGCGATTTAAAGTAGGCAAAGAGTTAAAGAGTGAATAGGTGATACATGTTCAGCAGTGGGAGAGCAACAATGAGCGGTTTAAAGTAGGCAGAGTTAAAGAGCGAATAGGTGATACATGTTCAGCAGTGGAAGAGCCACTGTGAGTGGTTTGTTTGTTTGTTTGTTTGTTTTGTTTTACGGCATATCAACCTCAGTGGGTCATTTAATGCTGATAAAGTTTTGAAATAAATCAATTCTTAATGGATAATACAATTTTTTTATAAATACATTTTTCTATTTAACCCATAGATGGGACCCTAACAGGTACTACCACTCCAGTCAGAGTGGATCAGGGAGCAATGGTGATGAAGGGGTGCTCCACATTCCCCAAACCTCCAGAACTGGAACCTCACCATCAGATAGAGTTTAACGTCATTCCCAGGACATGTAGACCTGCAGCCACCGCCTTCTAGCACCCATATGATAAAAAGGGATTGGGGCTTGCCATAAGGGCAATAGGCTTGGGAAAATCATATAGGTGCTAGGGCTTGACGTGACCAGCCGATTGATCGGAGGGGGTCTCTCCGACCGCCAGTCTAGCCAAGATAGGGCCAAAGTGGAGTATTGCATGTCATGAATTGCTCATCCACCTGGGCTCTATCCTTAAGCATCATGGGTCGCACCAACGGCCAACAGGTGGCCTCATTGGGGGAGTCTTACCCTCTGCAGAGGTGCAGTGGTGCATTCTAACGCCCGCCGACAGGGCGGTGTGAGTGGTTTAAAGTAGGCAAAGAGTTAAAGAGTGAATAGGTGAATACATGTTCAGGAGTGGGAGAGCCACTGTGAGCGGTTTAAAGTAGGCAAAGAGTTTAAAGAGCAAATAGGTGATACATGCTCAGCAGTGGAGAGCCACTGTGAGCGGTTTTAAAGTAGGCAAAGAGTTAAAGAGCAAATAGGTGATACATGCTCAGCAATGGAGAGCCACTGTGAGCGGTTTAAAGTAGGCAAAGAGTTAAAGAGCAAATAGGTGATATATGCGCAGCAGTGGGAGAGCCACTGTGAGCGGTTTTAAAGTAAGAGTTAAAGGGCAATAGGTGATACATGCTCACAGTGGGACAGCCACTGTGAGCGTTTAAAGTAGGCAAAGAAGTAAAGAGTGAATAGGTGATACATGTTCAGCAGTGGAATATTCTCATGCAGGTTGTTATCAGCAAGTTCCTGTTCTAACTCCAGCTCATTGTTTTAAATCTAATTACTCCTTGCTCTCAAAGATTACCATTTATGGTAGCGTTTTCAATATTTCTCACATATCATATTTTCTATTGTATTTCAAGGAAACGAATTGAAGCTTTTCAAATTTTAAAGAGATTGGAAATACGATGCAATTTTATATTGTCAACATTTAATTTATTCTAATTTCAAACATGTATTATTTACCATATAAAAAAAAAGTAAAGTACGTGGGATGTTGGTATCAGCCAGGTAGTGAGAGAGTCTATCCTCTTTTCGTAAGTGCTAGACCAGGAAGATTGTTTTTGTGTCTGAGGTGGAGCACAACATCTACCATCAGCCCCTCAATTTACTGCACAGAAGTTGTACTACTCATGCGCTGAGTTGGCAAAGTCCAGTATCAAACCTGAAGCCTTGTGGTTCACAGGCAGACGCTCTACCGACTGAGCTAATCCAGCCTAAAAGCAGTGAGGGAGTCTATCCTCTTTTTCGCTAGTGCTAGACCAGGAAGATTGTTTTTGTGTCTGAGGTGGAGCACAACATCTACCATCAGCCCCTCAATTTACTGCACAGAAGTTGTACTACTCATGTGCTGAGTTGGCAAAGTCCAGTATCAAACCTGAAGCCTTGTGGTTCCAAGGCAGATGCTCTACCGACTGAGCTAATCCAGCCCTAAAAGCATGAATGTTTTGGGGAGTTGAGGTGGAGCACAACATCTACCATCAGATATAATATATATATATATATATATTGGGTTAGCTCAGTCGGTAAAGCGTTTGGCTAGAAACCACAAGGTTCCTTGTTCAATACCAGCCTTCGCCAATTCAGCGTATGAGTAGTACAGGGAGCTGATGGTAGGTGTGGCGCTCCACATCAGACGCAGAAACAATCTCCTTGGTCTAGCACTAGTGAAAAGGGGATAGACTCCCTCACTGATTAGTTGATACCGACTTTAGGTCACCCCGATGACTTTACTTACTTATTTATTTATATATATAGATATATATATATATACATATATATATATATGTTATCTTTCCTTGTTTACCTTTTTGTGATAAAGAAATCTAATCTGGCATATAAGCATTGCCATTTCATTTTTTGTCTATTAGAGATTATCATCATAGGCAGATCATTTACAATTTGATTGATTTGAGGTGTTCATAACTATCATCCTAGAAAAATAAACAAAAAATGGCTTCAAATTGAACTGTTTATGAACAGACCCCATTTTCATGAAATGATATTAAATATCAACACAAGGTTACTTTAAAAATTCCAGTGGCTTTATGTTTCTTATGAAGCACAAACTTTTAGCTGGATATCATCATCATCATCATCATCATCATCATCATCATGTTGTGCCAGCAGCATGGATATCCATGACAACCTCTCTCCAACCGTCCCTATCACCCATAGTCCCCGGCAGGTCCTCCACACAGCATCCAGTATCTGCACAGAGTTGGTCTATGTAGGTCTTTGCATCTTTATGTATTTACTCTGAGGAAGGTCGATGTTTCTTTGTGTGCTGAACATTTCTATATTTTTTCTATTATCATTATTTTATTTCATTTTGTTATCTAAAAATGATAATAGATAGAATAATGAATACATGGATAAACTCCTGACCGAAACACGTGTAAGTTAAATTAATTAAAATAATCCTATTTTATCCATTCAATAATTTCTTTCCTTTATTTCTCTTTTCAATATATATATATATATATGAGGAAAAATGAGTAAAGAAAAGAAAAGTAAATGGATAAAATGAATTTAATCGATATCACATTAATCGATATCACTTACACATGTGTTTCGGTCAGTTTGTGTGTGTGAAAATATTTCGCACACATACAAGAATCGACCTTCATCAGAGTGAACATTTATTTTTTTGAAAAAAATAAATGTTCACTCTGATGAAGAGTGATTTATTTTTTTTGGAAAAAAATAATGTTCACTCTGATGAAGGTCGATTCTTGTATGTGTGCGAAATATTTTCACACACACAAACTGACCGAAACACATGTGTAAGTGATATCGATTAATGTGATATCGATTAAATTCATTTTATCCATTTACTTTTCTTTTCTTTACTCATTTTTCCTCATAGTGTCGGATTCAATTCCTTTTCCATTTTTACATATATATATATATGATAAAGGTGCTATGTATATCATTGATAGAGCATTTATATTTAAGGTAGGTGGAACTATAATCAATCATACCCTATAATGTCACTTGACCCCAGTGACTACCATTCGATAATTTTGGTTGGAATAATAAAAAGGCGACGCGTGAAATACAAATGGATGACCAAATCCAAACAAGAAGATCAGACCTAGTTTTAATTAAGAAGAAAATAACATCTAGTAGATTTTTCTCTGCTAGAAAACCATAGAACGAAATTAAAGGAAGACAAAACACTAAACAAATACCAGGACCTTGACAGAGCTGAAAAAATTATGGAACTTGAGTGTGACGGTGATAACAATCATAGTTGGGTCCTTGGAAATATACTTGATATACAGAAGATTAGACGGTAGCATGGACATGAAGTTATTCATGAATTATTTATCTTTGCTTGATACTTTTAAGGCAATTTCTAAATTTAGAGATAAGCATTCTGCTCATTCCATAAGTAAGTATGAAAGTATCCAAGTACCGAAATGTCTCTCATGGTATGAATACAATAAAGTTATTTATTAACTCTCGACCATCCACTTATGACTCATTGGTAATACCTTTGTATATATTTACCAACTCCTCTGCATGAGTAGGATGCAACACAAGGTCAATTTCTTAAGCAGAGTTTAACAGGTTTCAATTCAGAGTTTTCCTCCTTGCATAGCGCCTTATTCACCGGCACTAAATAATTATAATGTTGCATACCTCTTTCTTTAATTCTATTTCTTGTCCGTCTTTAGTATTCTGATTATATTTGGTATATCTTCATCAATCTTGACGTGGTCTGGAATCTTCTAAGGTCTAGCGTCTGAAGTTGACTTGGGGACCTCGGTCTGGTTTTCTGTTAGGGATTTCTCCTTATCAGAAGCCCTGTGTCATTGTTAGTTTTTAGATAATAAACACAAGACTTCGATTTACTTTTGATCTTATTTTATTGTTAAATCCCCACCAGACATCTGCTAACTAACATAGCGCGCGTATGCAGAGTGAGTCACAGTTCACATCTTCACTGCCTGACATCCAACTGCAAACTGGGGACTCAAAAAGGTCCCACATGACTTCACGTATTTTGGCGGGCTTCTGTAATTTTCCATGGAAGGACCCGGCCATGGTATGAAAAGGGTCATCCCCTCAGAATTACAGGAGATTGACAATAATCTTATGCAACCACATAGATTATGTAACACAAGGTCAATTTCTTATGCAGAGTTTAACAGGTTTCAATTCAGAGTTTTCCTTCTCCTAGACCAGTTACCTAGCCAAGGTTAAACAGACCAATCTGCCCTACTATTTACCTATAATTGGGAGGAAAGTAGTTGGATTCATACCTTTTCCAATTGGACACATGGCCTAGTGGATAAAGGAGTTAGGTTAAGACAGTTCTAAGTGACAGTTATCTCTGGACTGCAGGTTCAATCCTGGTCAAGGGTAGCAGTAACATAGAATAATAATTAACACAGCTTAACGCCTCTACCCCAGCTATGGTTAGTGGAATGAGAACAGGATACCCCCATGGACTGAATAAAGGGTTAGGTTCAAAGTTCCATGATGGCTCCTGAGTAACAACAAGAAGATTCCAGATTATGACAACAAGATTCCCAAGTCCGACAAGAAATACCTGAAGAAGGATGGAGGGCACATCGGCTGAAACGTTGTACAGATAAAAATGAAGATGAGGAAAATAGTCCAAATAACACAGATAATACTTTCCCAAGGGTATTAGCGCTATGTGAAATGCAAACAGCCTTGTCCAGGATTTGAACTCAAGTTGATGAGTCCATTTCCTATGACTCTAACCATTACACCACGCACCTCCATAACATTGTATGCATGTTTCTTCCCTATTGTCCACCAATCAGAATGCATGATCTCACTTACCCTGTACCTAACAACACAAACCACAGCATTGTTGGCAAAATACATTATTTGTTTTTATAGAGGTGCCTGGTGTAATGGTGTACAGTTGTACTCATCTACCCGAGTTCAAATCCTAGACAAGGCTGTCTACATTTCACATAGTGCTAATACCCTCGGAAAAGGTATACATCCACCTTTTCTCCTTCCAGCTATGGATAAATAGCAAGGCAGACTGGGCTCTTTAACCTTGGTTAGGTAACCAGTCTAGGAGAAGGAAAACTTGGAAGTCAAACCTATTAAACTCCACCTAAAAAATTGACCTTGTGTCACATCCTGCTCATGCGGAGTCAGGTAAGATCAAATTCCACCTGAGAATTGATCTTTGTGTCTTTGTGTGTTTTAAACATCAAATGGTCATGGGGGAGGGGTTCCACCAGAATAGATAATAAAAAGGTTGAGAACCACTGATCTAGACCCCCTTACTAAAAGGGATGATCAATAGAGATAGATAGCAAGAGAAAATCAAGGGAATCCATGCTATCGACACGGTTTGATTATTATTTCACTCCTGCCGTAGCCGGTGGTTCACTGGAGGCTGAGTGACAGAAAGTCTCCTCAGGTCTCCAGGACTCTTCTGAGTATTCCAGACGATCTCAACAATGCTGTAGTCTAGATGGTCTTGATTCTTCCTCTGATTTCCAATTCATCCAGACTCTTTTCTGGGGATCATTCCAAGGGCCCCAATTACAATTGGCATGACCTTCAGCCTCTTGTTCCACAGTTTTCTCAGTTATCTGGCAAGGTCCAAGTATTTGTCAATCTTTTAGCTCTCTTTCATTTTCTGTGTGATCAGCCGGGATGGCAAAATCCACGAGATGACAAGTCTTCCTCTTCTTGTCAGTTAAAACTAGGTCTGGTCTCCTAGCTGGGATTAGGTGATCCATCTGTACCTCAAAGTCACAGATAATTTTGTGTGTCTCATTCTCCAGGACAGATTCAGGTTTGTGTATATACCATTTAGTTGAATGGTGAAAATTTAATTTCTTGCACAGTTCCCAGTGGATCACCTTTCCCACCCTGTCGTGTCTAGTCTTGTACTCTATTTGTGTGAATTTGCTGCATTCACTTATTATGTGATTGACAGTTTTGTCTTATTATTATTATTACTATTATTATTATTTTAATCAATTTTTTCCAGATTTTATTTTATTATCTATAATTTTCAAAACCACTTCCCCCATAATCATTGACCCAAGGCATCTGCCTCGTTTAATTCGCTTTTCATGTATATTTTCAGAAGTAGTCACTGCCAAAAGTACACGATCAAAATACCCTTTATTCTAAATAGATAAGAAGGGGGTATATATACACAGACATATATATATATTATATATATATATTTTTTTTTTTCTTATACAAAGAGTGATTTGCCTTCTCTGTCCCCTAACCCCAGTGTACTGGCTTGGCTTTTATTTTCCCCACCAGTGCAAAATCCTCATTAGACAGTGTCTGCTATCAAGTGAAAACAAAAGCACCTGCCAAATTAAAGGGAATTAAACTTGTCAAAAGTAAATTACCAACAGACATTGCTTATTTGCATTGGAGTTTTTCATTGGAAAGGAAAGCCAACAGGGAAATGTCTTCTAATCTTAATCTGTTTATTCCAGTCATTCCCAAGAGGGAGATGGAAACATCCAGGTGGTGGTGGTGGTGTGAGAGGGAAGTGAAGGAAAAAGGTGGTAGCAAGAGAACCAAGAAGGGTTTTTTTCTTTTCTTTTTTTTACGGTAGAATTTAAGTCAAGAACATTTATGCTTTATAAAGAATAAAATTAAAGAGTTATATACAAAAATGTGGGGTTTATTTTATTTTGTAGTTTGAAATTTCAAAGTTAAAAGTTCAAATGTTTCTTTGCATCTTGACGATATGATCTGGACAAGATGTCAACCAGATCTGATAGATCAGATTAGGGCATGCTGGGAAGTCTGTTGCATTTTCATGCCTTCAGCATTGATTGATTATTTTGCTTTAAAGTATATATTATATACCCTACCTATGAACATTAATGGGTATGTCCAAATCCTCAAGAATACAGGAGTATTATACTGAGTAGTCTTATACCACAAGCTGTAGTTTACCTTTCTTCGTGCTGCTGGCAAGTATTGCATTTTGTTAATGTTTATTATTTCATCATAATCCTTCTGATGATAGTGATGATTATTGTTATGATTTCATAATGTTTATTATTTAATCATAATCCTTCTGATGATAGTGATGATTGTTGTTATGATTTCATAATGTTTATTATTTCATCATAATCCTTCTGATGATAGTGATGATTATTGTTATGATTTCATAATGTTTATTATTTAATCATAATCCTTCTGATGATAGTGATGATTGTTGTTATGATTTCATAATGTTTATTATTTCATCATAATCCTTCTGATGATAGTGATGATTATTGTCATGAATTCATAATGTTTATTATTTCATCATAGTCCTTCTGATGATAGTGATGATTATTGTTATGATTTCATAATGTTTATTATTTCATCATAATCCTTCTGATGATAGTGATGATTATTGTTATGATTTCATATGATAGTGATGATTGTTGTTATTATTCTATAATGTTCCTTTTGGTGATAGTGATTGTTGTTGTTATTGTAATAGTTTTTATTTCTCATATTAACAGAAGGAGGATTATATTTTTCTCGTCAATGGTCCAATTGTGATTGAATAATTTTTCTAATTAAAATTTGTCATATTTCTTAAATTTATTTTCAACATAATTAGATCAAAATCTTAAATTGGATTAAATAGCAATATGAGTCATGGTAAAAAGTGGCCAAATTTTGTTCATTGTTCTGAAATGTGGCAGATGTGAACAGTGATGTTCTTTTGTTTTTTTTATGTGTGTTGTCATTTTTAAAGAAACTATTATGACTCAAGACATTAAATATTAAAAATTCATAAGAACCTTCAAAGAAATCATTGATAAGATATTTTTTTTAAAAAGAAAAGGGAATTGAAAAATCATCTAGATTTTTTTGCATTTTTTCATGGTATAATGATTAGCAAGCTAGTCTCACAAATCTATTACTACTGAAAAGTGAGTTCGATCCTAGTCGCAAAAACCGTCAAGAGTTAAAAACAGAAAACACATGAACACAACGTGGGATTTCAAATAACATGTATTAATACATGTACACCCGCCCCTCGTGATGGGGATCCAGTGGTTTCGGCACTGGATCTAAGTACAAGTTAATAGTGTTGATCCCAGGGGGCCATCCCCCCAGACAATACCTACACCCTCGATTTAAAGGGGCATGGCTGGGTTTATTGCCCAGTGCCTGAGGCGCCCCCCTTGAGGGGAAATGCCGAAGGGATCAACACAATTTTTCACCTGCTACCCATGAGCTTCGGTTTGTGGGTGGTCCCACATTAATAGGGTCTTGTGCCTAACCCGTACAAGTGGGGTACGAGGTAAAAACCATGTATTAATACATTTACACAAACAAGAAATTACGCTTGAAATACTTGTAGCTCGAAGGTATTGTCTGTGGGAATGTTAATTATATAGATATAACAAATACAATTCCACTTAACTGAGTTCTTGAGGTTGGTAAGTTATCATAATACCTGCTACGGCTCTCTGCCTCTCTCTGCTGAATATAGGGAGTGCCTTATTTCTCGTCTAGACTTCTAGAGATGCTGGTACCAAAGAGGAAGATATCTAATCTTCAATATTGCTGCTAAAGTTTGCAGGGCTGTGATTGGTTGGTTTTGAAAAGAGGCATGCCGACCAAGGGAGACAATCCACCTACCTTAGATATATTTTTACAGCATCCATACTTGTGACCTTGTGTCGAATCCTAACTGTAGGGTAAATAATTCTTTTTTTTTAAAACCCTGATAGTGGAATCATCATTATAATATTATAATGTCTATTATTTCATTATAATCCTTATGGGGATATTGATTGTTGTTTCTATCATTTTATAATCTATAATATAATATTGGTGTTCCTACAAAATACAACCGTTATATTCTTGCAAAACCCTCTGGTTAAAAATGAGACTGTCCAAATTGTCCAAGAGAAAATGCAAATATGGAACTCCTGATTATCTGGTGTCACTTATGAGCCGAATTCTTATTTCACCCATTTTAAAATTAATCATGCCAAAAAATGCCATAATCGTTCAAGAAATGCTGTAGTTGTTCTAAAAACACTGTAAAATTAATGGTCTTTGTTCTCTTAAATGTCCAATGAAAAATGGAAGAAGAGACCAAAGGTTATTTTCCTTAGTAATCTAATAGAAAATATCTAAATAAAATATCCATTGTTAGTAAGGTTGCATTGGTGGTGTAGTGGTATAATCCGTGGTTGATGTTTCAGACAGATCAATAAAACTTGATTCAGTATTTCTCCAAGGTTTCAAGAACAAATTCTCTTGTTTCTCCTGTTTTAATTTGCGTAGTGCAAGAAATAGTAAATTTATTACAACAGAAAAAGAATATTGCATAAGCAGTTATGCTGGTATGAGGATGAGTTAAAAAGTAATGCCATTTGGTTTAGGACAGGTATAATTACCAACACAGGAACATCTATCATACATCAAAATGAAGCTGGTTCTCTGTGGATCACATCCCTACTTCTCCATATAGTCATCGTTTCTCTCAATAGCAACGTTCCAGTTTTGAATGAGAGCATGTATCCCTACCCTGTAAAATTCTGTTGACTGTTCTTTGAGCCGCTTCTTCACTACAGATTTCACTTCCTTGTCACTGTTTGCCTCTCAAACCCTCTTTCATGGGTCCGAAGAGATGATAGTCTGAAGGATGTTGTAAAGTTGTCCAAAGAACAATCAACAGAATTTGTAGTTCTGTGGTATGATATCTGGTTAGGAATAGTAAAGAGACAGTTGTTCCTCTGATTCCGAGTTCACATCCTATCAGCTTTGTTTAGTTTTGGCTTGTATATTACCAGATAAAACCAGGACATGATAATGCCAAGGGCACTATCGCTTTATTCCTCACTATTGTTTGAACATACAATAATGAAGAAAAAGTAATTGATGAATATTGGTTGGCTGGTTGGCTGGTTGGTTGGTTGGATTTTATGGCATGTCAACCCTTGGGTTATTTTACACTTGAGACATTTTGTTTTATTTATTCTTGTTGGGTAATCCATTTTTTTAAAGACATTTATTCTAAAACTATAGGGCCGGTTTAGCTCAGTCGATAGTGTGTTTGACTAGGAACCTCAAGGTTTCTAGTTTGATACTGGCCCTCGCCAACTCAGCGTGTGAGTAGCACAAAGATCTGTGCAGTAAAGTAAGGAGCTGATGGTAGGTGTGGTGCTCCACCTAAGATGCCAAAACCAATCTCCTTGGTCTAGCACTAGTGAAAAGGGGATAGACTCCATCTCTGTTTGGATGATATCGACTTTAGGTTACCCCGACGATTTTACTTTACTTATTCTAAAACTCATTTTTTTATCTATTTAACCCATAGATGGGACTCTAAAAGTACTACCATTCCAGGTTAGAGTGGACTCAGTAGCAATGGCAATGAAGGAGTATGTCATACTCCCCAGAGCTCCAGAATTGGAACCTCACCACTAGATGCAGTTTAATTTCAAGACAATCACAGCCTTTTAGCACATAAATGAGGAAAAGGGTTGAATTTTTGCCATAAGGGCAATATGGTCAGGATAATTTGATTGATCGTAGGGAGCCTCTCCAACTGCCTGTCTAGTCCAAGTAAAGACCAATGGGAAGTGTTGCAGATCATAGACTGCTAAGCTGATTGATTGGAGGGGCATCTCCAAACCGCCGTCTAGTCCAAATAAAGACCAATGGGAAGTGTTGCAGATCATACTGCTAAGCTGATTGATTGGAGGGGGCATCTCCAACCGCCTGTCTAGTCCAAGTAAAGACCAATGGGAAGTGTTGCAGATCATAGACTGCTAAGCTGATTGATTGGAGGGGCATCTCCAACCGCCTGTCTAGTCCAAGTAAAGACCAATGGGAAGTGTTGCAGATCATACTGCTAAGCTGATTGATTGGAGGGGGCATCTCCAACCGCCTGTCTAGTCCAAATAAAGACCAATGGGAGTGTTGCAGATCATAGACTGCTCAGCCACCAGTATTCTGTCCTTAAGCAACATGTGACGCCACCCACGGCCAACATGTGGCCACGTTGGGGAGATTTTACACATCTGAAGAGGTGCAGTTGACATGTTCTACAGCCCCAGCCGACAGACAGAATTAAGGAATGCATTATCCCAAGGGCACTATCACTTTATTAATCACTATTGTTTGAATATACTAATGAAAAGAAAAGGATAAAGAAGATAATTTAAGGAATGTATTAGCTGTCCAGTCTCTTGTGAATGATGATAGTTAACTAAAAACAATAGATTGGTCTCTTACACACCTGCAATCAGTTGAAGGGGTGTGTGGTCTAATGGTTAGAGTCGTAAGAAATGAACTCATTGACCTGAGTTCAAATCCTAGCTGAAGCTACATTTCACATAGCACTAATACCCTTGTGAAAGATATGAATCCAACTACTCTCCCACCATCTATGGGTAAATAGTAGAGCCGACTGGTCCCTTTAACCTTGGTAAGGCAACCAGTCTAGGAGAAGGAAAACTCTAAATTCAAACCTGTTAAACTCTGCTTGGGGTGGTCACTACTAGAATAGGCTCAGTCCTAATTAGTGATTTATTTCACGAATTTACAACTTATTGAATTTATCTTATATACTAGCTGGACCCATGAAAATTTGATACAAGTCCTTGCCAACTCAGTAATTTTGCCAATTCACTAATTTCTTTCTAATTTTCTGCAATCAACTGGATTTGGTGAAGTAAGCAGTTCTCTCAATTCAAGCCTGTTAAACTCCACCTAAGAAATTGACATTGTGTCACATCCTTACTCTT
>CM042154.1:72105874-72222556 GCA_023376005.1 Doryteuthis pealeii | reverse complement strand
AAAAGAAGGATAATACATGAGATTGTTACGTGTTATATGTTAGTATTTAAATTATATTTTACCTGGTATTGCATAATTCCTTATGCCTTAATTTGTTTAAGAATATAATTATATTCATTGAGAGATGAGCAATGAGGATTATCGGAGGGGATGGAGAAAGAAAGGAAGGAATTACCCGACATCCTCAAGGAAGAATACTGGAGACTGAAGTTGTTCTAGCGAAGGGCATGCGTAGAACGGGAATCGTAGCAGGCACTTCGAGAATAGGAGAACAACTTCAGTGCCCAGTATTCTTCTGAAGGAGATGGGGAGAAGTATTGCATTCGAGACACGAGAAAATGATGAGGAGTCCACGAAATAAGCTAAGAGCGATTTAATTCGACAGGTAACTAAAAATTAAGAACTAATTTAGTCAGATAAATCTATAGAACTCGTGTTCCTTATATTTTTTTGTTCTTTACATCATATGAACAAGCTAATATTTAGAGATTGTGGAAGCCTTGTTACCAAAACCAAATCAACAGAAACAAAGATAGTAGAGCACATGGCTTCAAGCAAATGAACAAAACCCGTTGAGAAGAAGAAAAAGACGGAAGAAGAGTATAAGATGAGATTGTAGAAGAGTCACAAAGTAAAAGGAGATTTTCGAAATAAAGATAATTAATAGTATAGAGAATAATCATAATAGCTTAATTATTGTATAGAAAAATAATTTATGAGAGAGAGAAGCAAGAGAGGAGATGAGAGAGATCCTTTTTGGAGACCCGAGAGAGAGAGAAAGACGAGAGAGATGAGAAGAGAGAGAGAGAGAGAGAGAGATCCAGTAGAGATTTTCGAGTATTAATATTTAGATGATAATCATAATGCTTAATTTATATAGAAATAAATTAGAGAGAGAGAGAGAGAGAGAGAGAGAGAGAGCGAGAGAGAGAGAGAGAGAGAGAGAGAGGGGGGAGAGAGAGAATCCAATAGAGATTTTCTTTCTTGTTTTCAGATAAGCAGCACCAGATAATCAAGATTTACATTTGTGCATTTCATCTTGGACGGTCTTATTTTTAACCAGAGGGTGTTGCAAGATGATAACAGCTGTACTTTTAAGGAACACAAGTATTGATATAAAGATAATAATTATTATGTATAATTTTGTATAGAAATTAATAAAGATCAAATAAAAATAAGTGTAATCATTTTATGTGTTCTCATTTAGTTTTGTTACTCTTTCTAATTCAATATGTTTTATTACATTAAAACTTAAATACATGCATCCAGAGGGTGCATATTTTTGCAAGTGATAATATTATAGTATTCAAATCCTGGATGAGGCTGCTTGCATTTCACATGCTAATATCCTTGGGAAAGCTAAGAATCCAACTATCTTAAACCTGTCCCCAGCTGTAGGCAAACAGTAAGGGTTACTGGGCTCTGTAATATTGGTATGGCAACCAGTCTAGGAGAATGAAAACTCTGGATTCAATCCAGAGAGAGAATCCTGTAGAGATTTTCTTCTTGTTTTTCCTGTGCAGTGAGAACTGAGCTCAACTAATAAATGAGAATTGAGCCAAACTAAGAAATGAGAACTGAGCTCATTGAATTATTAGTAATGTTCATCCTGTTAATGCCAGGCAGGATTTATAATGTGGCAAAAGGAGGCCATTGATCTGAGCAGATAGGTACGCAGACTTCCTTTATAAAAGTTGTAATAATTGCCTATATTTGCTGTTTTGTTGTGTCTAATTATTATTATTAGTAGTATTTTTATTATCATTATTAATATTACTAGCAAATATATGCACCCTCCGGGTGCAAGTATTAAGTTTTAATGTAATAAAATATTGTATTAAATTAGAAAGGCTAATGGAACTAAATAAGAATACAGATAAAAAGATTTGAAACAGAGGGAGTATAATAAAAGATTTGAAACAGAGGGAGTATAATAAAAAATGGAACAACTGAAACTTACTCTTCCATCACTCTCGTCTTTCATTGTTATTTTTTCTAATTTAAGTATTTAGTTATAAGAGGAAGTAAAGTATAAAATGACAGTTATTTTATCTTGTTAATGGATTTCATTTAAGATTCATTGAAGAGATTTTTGCTTATATTCATTAAAATAAAACCAAACAGTTAGAAATCAATAATACTTAGCACATATTTATTAAATTCGATTTTTTAATATTAATATGCAAATTAGCCTTCCCGTTCACACAGTAAACCGCTATTTTGTTGTATATATAAATATAATTGTATGTTGTCAGTATGTAGACATAGTTAACAGTATTAATAAAGTAAGACAATTTTATTAATAATTGTGGTTTAGATAAAAATAAAATCATGGAGAATGTGATGTCAATAACTAAGAGAATTGTGACTTGAGTAGGAATATAGTTTCGGTTACAGACAGAAAAACACACAATCTCCATTATAATAAGATTATTACTAGCAAATATATGCACCCTCCGGGTGCAAGTATTTAAGTTTAAATGTAATAAGATATTAGATTAAATCAGAAAGGCTAATGAAACTAATTAAGAATTCAAATAAAAAGATTTGAAACAGAAGGCGTATAATCGGAAAATAGAACAACTGAAACTTACTCTTTCATCACTTCCGTTTTTCAATGCTAAATTTTCCTAATTTAACTATTTAGTTAAAATAGGAAGTAAAGAATAAAATTACTGTTATTTCTTCTTGTTAATGAATTTCTTTTAGGATTTATTGAAGAGATTTTTACTCATATTCATTAAGATAAAACCAAACAATTAGAAATCAATAATACCAAGCACATTTTTATTAAAATCAGTTTTTTAAATATCAATATGCAAATTAGCTTTACTCTGAAAACTGGTATTTTGCTGTATATATAAATATAATTGCATGTTGTTAGTATTTAGGTAAGGCCAACAGTATTAATAATGTCAAACAGTTTTATTATTGAGGTTTAAATAGAAATAGAATCATGGAGAATGTGCCGTAAATAACTAAGGAAATTGTGACTTGAGTAGTAATATAGTTTCGGTTACAGACAGAAAAACACACAATCTCCATTATAATAAGATTATAATTTACTCCTTTTGAGTTTTCACATCAGCATTAGCTGATGATCTTTCACTGGAGTCTGAGTGACAACAAGTCACCTCAGGTCTCCAGGACTCTTCTGATTATTCTGGCAGATTGCAGCAGTGCAGTGTTCTGAATGGTTTCAATTCTTCCTCTGATTTCCAAACTTTCCAAATCCTTTTCTAATCCTTTTGGGACCGTTCCAAGTGCACCAACTACAATTGGTATCACTTTCACTTTCATATTCCATAACTTTTTCAGTTTTCTGGCAAGGTCCAGATATTTGTCCATTTTTTCATTTTCCTTTAGCTTCACCCTGTGATCTGCTGGAAATGCGAAATCCACCAGTTGACAAATTCTTTCTTTTTTGTTTATCAACACTAGGTCTGGTCTTCTTGCTGAGATAAGGTGATCCGTTTTTATTTCAAAGTCCCAGAGAATTTTATGTGTTTTGTTCTCAAGAACAGATTCTGGTTTATGCATATACCACTTTGTTGTATGGTCAAAATTTAATTTTTTGCATAATTCCCAGTGGATCACCTTCCCAACCCAGTCGTGTCTGGTTTTGTACTCCTGTTGTGCTAGTTTGCTACATTCGCATAGTACATGGTTTATAGTCCCATCTCTATTACCGCATAATCTACATTTACTATTTTGTTGGGTCTTATCAATTTTTGCTTTGATATAGTTTGTTCTTATGTCATTATTCTGTGCATCAATTATTAGTGATTCAGTTTCTCTTTTAAGGTTTCCTTTTCTTAACCACATCCAGGTCTTTTCGTGTGCAACCTCTCCAATTTGTTGTTTGAAGTGTCCATATAATTGTTTTTCTTCCCATTTTTGTTTTCTAGTCTTTGTTGTTTTTCTGTTTGTCCCTATGTATGTCACATCTACTATTATTGGCTGCCATAAGTAATTTGTCTTTACTCTTTTTTGTATAGTCTTCGAGTTGTCGGATTGTGATTTCTACGCAGTCCTCTATGTTGGCAAGACCTCTTCCCCCTTCCTTTCTTGACACATATAATCTATCTCTATCATCTCTAGGGTGGAGAGCCTTGTGCATGGTCATTAATTTTCTCGTCCTTTGGTCAATCTTTCTGAGTTCTTCTTTTGTCCATTTTAAGAATGGTCCTGAGTATCTTATAATGCGGACAGCCCAGGTATTGATTCTTTTGATTAGATTTCTGCTGTTAAGTTTGGTTTCTAGGAGTTTTCTAGTTCTTCGGAAGTATTCTTTTTTAACTTTTCCTTTCATTTCTACTTGCCTGATATTGTCTGCTTCTAAAATTCCTAAGTATTTGTAGCTTTCACTTTCATCAAGTAATTTTATAGTTTCCTGATTTGGTAGTTGTATTCCATGCATTAGTTTTCTTTCACCCCGTTTTATTACTAGCATAGCACATTTTTCAATTACAAATTCCATCCCTATATCTTGGCTATATATTCTAATAGTTTGTACTAGGCTCTCCAATTCTTTTTTGCAAAAGTTTTTATGTCATACATGTACATAAGGTGGTTTATCTTTTCTTGTGAGTTAGTGAATTTGTATCCCCCTGTACATTTTTTAAGTATATGATTGAGCGGCATCATTGCTATAATAAACAGTAGTGGTGATAACGAGTCTCCTTGGAAGATACCTCTTTGGATTTTTACGTCTGCCAGGGATTGTTTTCCAGCTTTTAATTGAACTCGCCAGTTTTCCATGGCTTTTTTTAATGAAGTTTATGATGTTGTTGGAAATTTTGTACATTTTTAGACATTCTAAAATTGTAAAATCATTATTATTATTATTATTATTATTATTATTATTATTGTTGTTGTTGTTGTTGTTATTGTTGTGGTTGTTGTTATAACAACACCAACAACAACAATCATTTTATTAATGCTAAATGTCATGTAACATTATTATTATCATTATTATTACTAGCAAATATATGCACCCTCCGGGTGCAAGTATTTAAGATTAAATGTAATAAAATATTAGATTAAATCAGAAAGGCTAATGAAACTAATTAAGAATTCAGATAAAAAGATTTGAAACAGAGGGGGTATAATCGGAAAATAGAACAACTGAAACTTACTCTTTCATCACTTCCGTTTTTCAATGCTAATTTTTCCTAATTTAACTATTTAGTTAAAATAGGAAGTAAAGAATAAAATTACAGTTATTTCTTCTTATTAATGAATTTCTTTTAGGATTTATTGAAGAGATTTTTACTCATATTCATTAAGATAAAACCAAACAATTAGAAATCAATAATACCAAGCACATTTTTATTAAAATCAGTTTTTTTAATATCAATATGCAAATTAGCCTTGCGTTTACACTGAAAACTGGTATTGTGTTGTATATATAAATACAATTGCATGTTATTAGTATTTAGGTAAGGCCAACAGTATTAATAATGTCAAACAGTTTAATTGAGGTTTAAATAGAAATAGAATCATGGAGAATGTGTTGATAATAACTAAGGAAATTGTGACTTGAGTAGTAATATAGTTTCGGTTACAGACAGAAAAACACACAATCTCCATTATAATAAGATTATTATTATTATTATTGTTGTTGTTGTTGTGGTTGTTGTTATATCAACAACTACAAAAACAACAATCATTTTATTAATGCTAAATGTCATGTAACATTATTATTATTATTATTATTATTATTATTGTTGTTGTTGTTGTTGTTATTGTTGTGGTTGTTGTTATAACAACAACAACAACAACAATTATTTTATTAATGCTAAATTTCATGCATAATAAAGATGCTGGCAATATTATGGAATTTTGAATTGGCAATTTAAAAATCTCAATGAGTGTCTTTGAGCTTGGCAATTCTTTTGCTAACATGATGATTCAAAAGAAAGAGAAACCAAAGAAACCAATTCTTCATGAAGTGGGTGGTTGATATAACTTATTCTCTTGAGGAATATTTGCACCATTATAATTTTCAATTTAATGATTTCTGTTTGTCACAAATATTAGTGGGAATTTTTTTTTTCATTCAGATTGATATCAATTTTCATTAAAATGTGCATGCATACAATATTTCCTATTGCACACACACACACAGATATATATATATATATATATATATATATATGTGAAGAAAGGAAGTGAATCCGATGGTAAGTAAGTATATTGAGAAAAATGAAAAAACACAGGTTTAAATGGGTTAAGTGGTGAGTTTATTGGCCGACGCTGCAGTGTTTCGATCTATTAATTAGATCATCTTCAGGGCATTTGTTGGTATGTGGAAGGTGACAAGAAATTATTTATCACAGAATAGTGAGAAAAGCGAGTGGTAGTCCTTGTTATTCAGTCCGTTTAATATATATATATATATATATATATATATATATATATATATATATATATATATTACTCAAAAATATCGCAAATAGCAACATTTATTTTTATCATGCTTTATCATCTATAGCCTTCAAGTAAGTACATCTAATTTTTTCAACTCTTTATTTCATTTACTTTAGACTTATAGACCATTTCAGATATATATATATATATATATATATATATATATATATATATATTGAATATGCTATATATATATATATATATATATAGTCATCCACAGACACGTGTTTTGACTTATCAAGTCACTTCAGTGTGGCTAGACATTTGTAAGCTACCTACAGCCGGGATTGAAATCCGATCGGTTCAGAATCAGTCAGACAGCTTAAACGCTAGGCTATCATCACCTACAAAGTGCAAAGGGGATTTTAACTGTTTTAATACACACATCTGTATGTATGTATGTATGTATGTAAAGGTCGCCATAGAGTGCTCCATCCCTTATATAGGAGAGTGTTGCGTTTACACTTTAGTTGGTGGTCGTCAGGGAAATCCCCCCCAAAGTGCTCAACCCCAGGGGGATGGGTATATATATATATATATATATATATATATATATATATAAATGTATATACATATTTATATTTTACACTGTATATATGAATATATGTGCCCATATATGTGTATATATATGTTTATACCTATATGTGCATATATATATATATGTGTGTGTGTGTGTGTGTGTGTGTGTGTGTGTGTGTGTGTGTGTGTATGCATGTATGTAAATTATATTTACATGTACATTTGAGTTCTCAATATCCTTTGGTTGAATCCTATCATGGAATTATTTGATATTATTCACATCCACACACACACACACACACACATATATATATATATATATATATACATATGTATCCATATATGCATATATATATATAAACATATAAACAGTGTCACATAATATTGATATCTAGTTGATAATTGTACAGCAGTCTAATGTGCATAAAATCCAGAGTTATAGTCAATATTTAATACTGTGAACATTTTAACTTTATGAATGTTAAATCAGCTCTACTTAATAAGAGCACTGAAAACACCACATTACTTGAAAAATGTCACCTGCCTAGTATTGAGAGTTTAATCCTTAGATCACGTCTTCGCTGGTCTGGTCATCTAGTTCGCATGAATGATTGCCGAATTCCAAAACAACTATTTTACAGGGAAACCTCAACTGGTAAAACTTCATCAGTGCAAACCCAAATTGAGGTTTAAGGACTGCCTCAAGGACACTCTGACGATTACTGCTATTGCTGTGGAGGACTAGGAGAAGCTAGCTTGTAATAGACCTGGCTGGAGAACCATCATCTACCTGTCTGTGGAAGAATTTGAGTCCAACTGAATTAAACACCAAAAAATGAAGCGGGCTATTAGAAAGAGTCATTTTTAGCCCAGCAACATTCAAAGGGGAGAACTTCCAACATGTAGTTCATGTGGAAGAGTATGTCTCTCCAGGGCTGGGCTGGCCTGGTGAGTCATCTGAGAAAACACATGGATACAGTGTCAAATGCTACTAGCACCCAACTATGATGATAAAAAAAAACAGGAAATGGTCTTACTCGAAAATGAGTTGACAGCCATTATTATGAAAACTTTAATAAAATGTTAAAACATGTTCAGCAACATTTTGTCCAAAAATGAATACACTATTATATATATATATATTCAAAATTCAACTCTTAAGTATGTATATATATGTACACATATACACACCGAGTACAACCATATACATACGCACGCACACACACACACACACACACACACACACAAAAAGTAAACATAGACACATATACGTAGGCACACACATACACACACCCAAAAAGTATGAATTTAAGTAGAAAAACATAGAATGTCTTCGGAACAAAGAACAAAAAACAAATTACAAACACACACACACCTGATATATCAAATGAACATCTGATGAACTTTATCAACACAACCCAAATAGTAAAGTTATAAAAAAAAGCTATAAAAATTCAGCTAATGACTTTATTGGTAAACCACCCAAAAACAAAAACACCTGTTTAAAAGACTAATGTTAAAAATGAAATTCCATTCCACCCCCATAAAAAGAGAAAGAGAGGGTGAAATACTCATGTGTATGTATATATATACACATGCATCTAAGAATTCATTTTCATATTATCAACCAAAGCCTGAAGAAGATACCAGAAGATCTGAAACACGTGTTGCACATGTAAAACAAAAAGAATAACAAAAATTTTCTGAGAACAAAATACATTTTGCGGACCTTCCTTTTTTATAAAATATTGAATTTTCTCCCGTTGGAACCAGAACAACACTTTATATATATATATATATATATATATGTGTGTGTGTGTGTGTGTGTGTGTATGTAGGTATTTTGTATTGGAGAAATGAAAAAAGTGCTCGATTACAGGTGTAAGAGCTATATTCATTTTTTATAGTATACAATACAATTACAATGTGATTGTTTCTATTGGTTTCAAAGCTACGTGCTAGCCACTTGTCATCAAGACAACACACCTCTGAACAGTTTTTTCACAGTCACGTTGTCCTGATGATAAGTGACTAGTATGTTGCTTTGAAACCAATGGTGTTTTTTTTTGTTGCATATCGTAAGGGCTCTGAGGGAAAAGCCTATTACTATTCCACATTTTATCTTATTGCTGTGTTGTGAATAAAAATGAATGTAGTCACTTTTGTTAGTATTTTTTATGGTAGACTTTAAATTATATATATATATATATATATATATATATATATATATATAATTTTTCCATCTGGAATAAATTAGTTTTAGTTAAACATGTCTATTTTTTTAATATATGGCACTTTTATTACATTATAATAATTACCAATTATATCACTCTTAACATGACATAACTAGTAATACTTGCTTAAAGGCTACCTTCTGTGGCTGTTAAGCTCATGTTGAATCATATTGTACTACCTCTGACAAAAATTATGAAAATAGCACACTTAAAGAATGTTCACCTAGGTTTTTTTTTTATTAAGCAGTAAATAAACTAACAACAGATAAGACACAAAATATTTTTTCTTTAATGGTGGCTGTTAAGCTCAATGTTGATTCCTATTGTACTACCTTTGGCTATTAGCACACTTAAAAGATGTTCATCTAGGTGTGTGTTTATTTAGCAGTAAATAAACTAACAACAGATAAGACACAAATATATTTTCTGTAATAGTTGCTGTTAAGCTCAATGTTGAATCATATTTTATTACCTTTGGCAAAAATTATGAAATTAGCTAACTTAAAGAATGTTCACCTAGGTTTTTTTATTTAGCAGTAAATAAAATAAACAACAGATAAGACAAAACATTTAGTTTCTTTATTAGTAGCTGTTAAGCTTAATTTTGAATCCTGTTGTACTACCTCTGTTAAAATTACCCCTATGCTACACATGCGCTGAGTTGGCATGGGCCAGTATTGAACCTGGATGTTTGTGGACTAAACTGACTCTTCAGCATTAACATTAGTATATCTATGATGCACTAACATTAAACACAATAGAAGGAAAGACAGGATAAGTATATTTGTACATACAAGAACATTTACCTTTTTATATGCATGATATACATACCAATGGTATTTCTACACTAACCCTACAAAATTGTTAGCGTACTAACAATTATGTAACAATATAAATTACTTTGAATTTCTCAGAGGAAGCTTTGTTACTTACTAGTTTACTTTTTACATAATTTGCTTTCATGCCTTTTTTAAAGAATAGAAATAATAACAGGACAAATGTTGCTGGTTATTCTCCTAATGTGGTCTCACTGTTTTGAATATAATAGCATACATTTCAGAAGCAGTTTAGTTGTTTAAACTATATATATATATATATATATATATATATATATATATATATATATTTGGGAGAATATGTGCTTAATTGAAGTCGTACCTAATTTTGAAAATTAATTAATTAATAATTAATTAATTAGGCGGGCATAATTAATTTTGAAATAATAATTTTTGAAATAATAATTTTTGAAATAATATTTTTGATTGATAAAATAATTAAAATAATAATTTTTGAAATAATAATTTTTGAAATAATAATTTTTGAAAATGAATTAATAAATAATTAATTAATTAGGCGGACATAATTAATTATTAATTAATTAATTTTCAAAATTAGGTACGACTTCAATTAAACACATATTTTGTTTATTCACTTCTCATATAGATATATATATATATATATATATATGAGAAGAAAATATTTTAAAAATATAACAAACGCAGGATGTTACGATTAGGGGAAACAATTTTATGTGTCAATACTTAAGCATTTCGGTATATTGTACCATCTTCAGGACACTGTTAAGTAATGTTTATGTGAGGGACATATTATCTATATATATATATATGGCGACAACAAAATCAAAGCTTTAATAAATTAATTTCAAGTTGCATGAATATATACATATGTGTATATATGTACATATATTGCTCACACACACACACACACACACACACACGCACATACAAAAATATATATCACACATCATTACATCATATACATTTATATTTCCAAATCATAAACATATATATAGAGAGAGGGGGGAGAAACAAAGAAAGAATGAATGAAAGTCTGAAATGCGAAGAGACAGGGATAGATAGATAGATAGATAGATAGATCATTTCTAACTTTCAAAAATTGTTGACAAGACCCTGTAGCTGGTTTGAAATAGGTTTGTTGGAGTTAAAAGTGTAGGCAGGTAGATTTCCATTGGATGACCCCAAGTGACCCCTAGAGAGGCGCGAATCTTGCGCGTCATGAGAAAAACATAACTAGATTTAGTTACAATCGGAGATCGATGCAGAGTTAACGTGCTGTTGATTCTTCCACAAGGCGAATAAAAATGGGTTAAATAAATCTTGATCAAGGAAAAAAAGTCTTGTGAGTTCATTAATAGCAAGACTAAAAGAGTTAGCCCTTAGAAGAAGCAGTTAGAGAGTAGACAACATGATGGCCAGATAAGAAGAAAAGGAAACAGCCACACAAGATTGCCGGCAAGAAATGAAATAACAAGTAAGTCTTAACTCTCTGTCTCTCTCTTTCTATATCACCCGAGTCTTCTCTCTTGATTGTATACCCAACGATGCTTAATGGGGTATACAACATACTTAAGTAATCTCTTTGTTGGCTATGGGAACATGACAGCTGTCTTAATGGAATCGACTATGGAGGCCATATTGGTTGTAGTCAATCAAATCAAACAATATTACTCATTCTTTATTTTACCCTTTCTTTATTTGTAAACACTGTTAGTATTAGCAGTAGTAAAGTAAAAGTAAAGTTGTTGGGGTGGCCTATAGTCGGAATCAGTATCAATGGAGGCACATGGTCTAATGGTTAGAGTCATAGGAAATGGACTTGTGGACCAGAGTTCAATTCCTGGATGAAGCTGTTTGAATTTCACATAACGCTGATACCCATAGGAAAGGTATGAATCCAATTCTCCCTCCAGCTATGGGTAAATAGCAGGGCAGACTGCTCTCTTTAACCTTGGCTAGGTAACCAGTCTAGGAGAAGGAAAACTCTGAATTCAAACCTATTAAACTCCGCTTAAGAAATTGACCTAGTGTCACATCCTGCTCGTGCGGAGGGGTTGGTAAATATATATAAAGTCAGTATCAGCCAAACAATGAGGGAGTCTATCCCCTTTTCACTTGTGCTAGACCAAGGAGATTGTTTTGGCATCTGAGGTGGAGTGCCACACCTACCATCATCTCCTTACTTTGCCGCACAGATCCCTGTGCTCTTTAAAAAGGCTGAGTTAGCAAGGGCCGGTATCAAACCTGGAACCTTGTGGTTCCTAGCCAAACGCACAACCGACTGAGCTATTAAGGAGTAAAAACTAAAGTCTGTGAAGTGGCGAATTGTCGGTATCAGCCGAACAGCAAGGGAGTCTATCAGCTTTTCGCTAGCACTAGACCATGGAGATTGTTTTGCTGAGGTGGAGCACCACACTTACCATCAGCTCCCAAATGCTTTACTGCACAGGTCAGATTACTGGAGCTGTGCTACTCATGCACTGAGTTGGTAAGGACCGGTATCTATCATCTTTTTGCTAGGACTAGACCAAGGAGATTGTTTGGCTAAGTTGGAGCACCACACTTACCGTCAGCTCCCAAATGCTTTACGGCACAGGTCAGATTACTCAAGCTGTGCTACTCATGCACTGAATTGGTAGGGACTGAAATCTATCTTCTTTTTGCTAGCACTAGACCAAGGAGATTGTTTGGCTGAGGTGGAGCACCACACTTACCGTCAGCTCCCAAATGCTTTACAGCACAGGTCAGATTACCCGAGCTGTGCTACTCATGTGCTGAGTTGGTAGGGACCGATATTGAACCTTGATCTTTGCAATTCCAAGGCAAGTGCTCTACCAACAGAGCTAAGCATTTGTAAACACTGGAGGTATTAGTAGTAGTAATATCATTTTGAATTTTTTTATGTAAAGCATTGTCAACTATCTACTATCTATCAACTAGTCAAAAAGTAATGCCATTTTGTTTAGGACAGGTATAATTACCAACACAGGAACATGTATCATACATCAAAATCAAGCGGTTCCTCTGTGGAGTACATTTTTTTTTTGATAATTTTTTTTTTTTTTTGTTTCTATCGAACATAACATAATAAAAGAAAAGAAAAAAAGTGAGAGAGAGATAAATCAAGATTATTATACTTTTGATATATTTCACAATAGCTCTTAAGTAAAAAATATCAAACGTTGTAATAATTAAATCATCATACTGTGGTATATCAACAGGTCCAGCTAATAAAATATAATAGGTTAACAGTTGCAACAAAATGCAAGAAAAAAAAAAAACATAATACAAAATATTAGGATCCATCATACTGGGTTGTCGTGCATGGTATGACAGTGTATGTGTATGTAAACTTTGCATCAAGAAAAACCTAGATGGATATCTATATGAATATGTGTATATGTTTACCAACCCTCCGCATGAGCAGGATGTGACACAAGGTCAATTTCTGTTGTGAGGTTTTAAGGGGTCAAATAAGAACAAAACAACGGGTAACGAAAAGTTGAAAATGTATTAACAGAAAGTAGACAATACAATAGAGAGATGTGGAAATACGTCCGACGAACAGAGTTATTGGCACTCGCATTGGCTTGCTTCCTAAGCCACAATTATCCCTGTTTATTTATAGTAATCTGTTGGCGCATTCCATTGGTCTTATAGGGTGTGTCACCTATAACAATTTCTTAAGGGGAATTTAACAGGTTTGAATTCAGAGTTTTTCTTCTCCTAGACTGGTTACCTATCCAAGGTTAAAGAGTCCAGTCTGCCCTACTATTTATCCATAGCTGGAGGGAGAATATATGGATTCATACCTTTCCCAAGGGTATTAGTGCTATATGAAATGCAAACAGCCCCATCGAGGATTTGAACCCGGGTCGACAAGTTCATTTCCTATGACTTTAACCATTACACCACACACCTCCATATAAATATGTATATGCATGTAAATGTGCATGTGTATGTATATGCATATATGTGTATGTATATGCATACATGTGTGGTGTGAGGGAATCTCAGGTGCTGCTGGGAAAATCATGGTGGCCGAATATGTCTGTGTGTATATGTGTGGCACAACAAGTGTATGTATATGTAGACTTAGCATTAACTTAGAAAAACTAGAGAATATAATTGTATATCTGCGTACATGTGTGTATATATATATATATATTAATAAGTCATCCACAGACACGTGTTTCGGCATATCATGCCTCTTCAGTGTGGCTAGACACAACTATCCTTGGGTAGGGTTCGAACTCAGACTGACCGCATGGTAGTCCGATATCTTATCCCCTCGCCCACTGACAGCTGATGCGGGACTGGTGTTTTTTAAACTATTAAATACATAGGAATGTATCATTCGGTCACTGAGAGATCAAATTTCCGGAGAAATGATCATTGCTTATTTGCTTAGTAGTGAGAGTTAATTTAAATTACCAATTAGAGAGCTCATTACCAAATTTATGGGAGCATATATATTAATAAGTCATCCACAGACATGTGTTTCGGCATATCATGCCTCTTCAGTGTGGCTAGACACAACTATCCTTGGGTAGGGTTCGAACTCAGACTGACCGCATGGTAGTCCGATATCTTATCCCCTCGCCCACTAACAGCTGATGCGGGGACTGGTATATATATATATATGTGTGTGTGTGTGTGTGTGTGTGTGTGTGTGTGTGATAGCTAGAGGTTAGTTTGTGCTCGTTCAAGAGAAGTTTATAAAAGCCATACAGCCTGAAACTTAAATGGTTTAAAAAGTTGATGTTCTCTTCACTGGAGACGGACTGTCCACAGGAATGACTTTGTGTTAGAATTTTTAAGAGAAAAAAGGAAGGGACTCATAGATCTGAAACGGAGAGTGATAATTTTTGGATGGTCTCAGTCGAAGTTTGGAAAAGTGAGCGGCCACCGGATATGGATTTAATTTACGTTAATTGTGTTTTAATTTACAATAAATGAATAGATAAATAAATAAATAAAAATGCATAACTTATATTCATCATTCAGATAAGAATAAATTCCAATTCATTTCATTTTTTTTTTTTTTTTTTTTTTTTACTGAACAGTTGAATCCAAAAACTACATCTTCAACTCGCTACAATTCAGTTATCGGACATATTTCTTTGGTCTTTCTCTCCACCAACCACAAAAGAGGCGTCGAGTTATGACTGATGACCGATTAGTAATTTTGTTTTTCATGAGTGGGCTGTTCTGTACATGTAGCGAAATATTTTCAAAATGTTATATAATATCTCTGTGTTTTTGTTTGTTTGTTTTGGCACCTGCCATAGACCTATATGTTTGGTCTTTCTCTCCACCAACCACTAAGAAAGTGCCGAGTTATGGCTGATGATCGATTTGTAATTTTGAGATTTAACTGAAGATCTTCAGGAGAAAAAAAAATGACGTTAATGACCGGATGGTGAATGTAAGTATCATATTTCTATGGTTTTTTTTTGTTGTTTTTTGTTTTTTGCGCATTAAAACAATTAATGTAAATTTTCATGAGTGGGCTGTTCTGTACATGCACCGAAATATGGGACCATATGACCTTTAGGCACCCCTTTTGTTATCTCGTTTCATAAGGACATTTTTTTCATTTACACTGTTAACAGATGATTTTTAGAGTTTTTTTAAATTATAAACCCCCTCCCCTACCCCTACCCTAACTCTAACCCCTAATCCCTAACAAACAACCGGATTTTGACGGTGTAATTGAAAAAAATGTCCTTATGAAACGAGATCGCAAAAGGGGTGCCTAAAGGTCATATGGTCCGAAATACGTTTTAAAAAATTACCGAAATGTTGTTACGTAATATGTCCGTGTATTTTTGTTTTGGGCTTATTTTGGGCACCTGCCAGAGACTAATAAGTTTTTTCTTATTTTATTTTATTTCTATTTATTTATTTATTCATTTATTTATTTTGAAGCTAAACACTCTAATTAATTTCATCTGAGGAATTAAACGTAAGTTAATCGAGAGGTGTCTAAAGTTCGACTAATATAAAAACATATCACAATTTACTTCCGGTTCCAAAGAGCACGTGCTCATTGCAAATATAAATTTAACGCCAATCTGCACCCCCATCCCAACCCGAAAAAAGCATCAGGATCCTGAACCAAAGCAAAAAGAATTGAATAAATAAATAAAGTAATAAAATTTAAAAAAATCAGATGTGCCTGGAAAACACACACACACACACACACACATAAACAAACAAGCTACTGCTTAATAATAAAACAAAAAAGGGTAGGCCAAACCTGGAATAATAATAAGACATTGTTGGACAGACACACGCACATAAACACACATAAACACACACACACACATACTTACACATACACACACGCAGAGGATTTGGAAGATATAAAACACAAAACAGAATGGACAATTCCTAGCAACAGCTCTAGACTCTCAGAAATCTTCTGATGAAGAGATCTTTATCTCGAAACATCAAGAATAAATCAAAGGTAAAAACAACATCATAGTTGCCTCTTTTTTTTTTATTTATTTACACTTGCATTGTGATAGCCTTCAAAACCAACCACCAAACCAATATAAACACAATGCTTCAAGCAAATTATGAAACACTTACAATTTAAGCTGTTCGAAATAGAAATAAAAATAAAAAAAAAGAAAGAAAGACAGAAAGAAAGAAAGAAAGAACAAGCACAACGGAACTGATTGCTCAACCCAGAAAAGCTATAGAAATAGTCCTGCATCATTTATGTTTTTACCCAACCCCTCTGACAAAATGTGACATGTGGTGATTTAAATGAAATTAAAATTAGATTAGATAAGACAATAAAAAATGACAATCTCACAGGAGCCCTCAAACAGGCAGTACGCTCTTGGCATATACAGAAAAAAGCCCTCCCCTCCTTCCTGGCGCCCCCAAAAAAACCTCAGCTATTCAAATGCAACCCTTACTGGAAACATACGTTATTAACTGGCTCAGGAGAAAATCTCCTCCCGACGAAATAGCTATGAACCTAGAAATAAAGTCTGAAACCTAAAAGTGTCTTTTGCCTTTATCTCTTCTTTTCCCTTCCTTTAATTCATTTTCAGTTCGACGACCAGCAAAAGGAAGAACCACATATAATGGGATTTAAAAGAAAAGAAACAAGCAAACATGCACCAAATAACCAAAAAGCCTAAAAACACATCAAAACAACCACCTAGCCCCATAGACACAGTCAAATTCTAAGCAAAGTTAAATTCAGAATTTTCCTTCTAGATTACTTGTGTAAAAAATATATCTAAGGTAGGTGGGTTGTCTCCTTTGGTCTACGAACCTCTCTTCAAATCAATCAATCACAGACCCGCAAACGTTAGCGGCAAAATTGAAAATAAGATTCCTTCCTCTTTGGTACCAGCATCTCCAGAAGTCGGGCGAGAAAAAACGGCGTTCCCTATATTCAGCAGCGAGAAGCAGAGAGCCGTTGTAAGTGCGATAACTTACCAGCCTTGACAAGGACTTCAGTTAAATGGAATGTTATTGTCATATTTATATAATTATTATTCTCGCAGACAAAATGTAATAGTACGGTTTACTAGAAACAAATGAAGCTGCTACGATAATCTCGTAAATTCACAATCTTTGATTTCTTACTTTAGATCAGGATTCTGTTATCCACACCAACACACAAAACCTTCAGTACACACAAGAAGTAAATACTATAACAGAGTCTCAAGTCCTTCGTCGTCATGCATGCGAAGCCTGTAGGAGAACTATCCCCCCTACTTCGACTTTTTAAAAAAAATGTGTCTCTACGATCTTATACAAATATGTATGCAGCATAAAAATGGCAGTTTGGCGAACGGCTCTCAGACAGTAGATTGACACGCGAGACAGCGAACGCGTTTAGCTCCCGGTAAGTCACTGTCACTTCTATTACTCCAAACCTTCATTTGCAAGTATTTCAAGCGTAATTTCTTGTTTGTGTAATATATTAATACAAGTTATTTGAAATTCCATGTTGTGTTCATGTGCTTTCTTTTTTTTTTTTTTTTAACTCTTGTCTGTTGAACACTCGCGGCGTGAATCAGCCCACTTGCATAGCCAAGGCTAAATAACCCAGTCTGAATTATTATTTATTCATAATTGAAGCTGGGAACAAATGAATTTGTGCTTTCCCAAAAGCATTAGTGCTAAGTGAAAGGCAATCAGCTTTGTTCAAGATTTGAACTCGGGTTGTTGACAATAGCGGTTACGCTATACACAACAGTCTTGTATCATGTTTCGACAAGAATTATGTCAGACTATACAAACAGATCGCCGCTACATGATCTATTTCATCTTCAGTTGATAATCAGTCAGCTTTTGCAGAAACCTTCAAGTGTTTTCTATACCATTAATTTTTACCATTAATTTTTACCGCCCTGTCGGTGGGGCGTTAGAATGCACCAACTGCACCTCTGCAGAGGGGTAAAACTCCTGTTGGCCGTGGGTGGCGACCCGTGATGCTTAAGGATAGAGCCCAGGTGGATGAGCAGTCCATGACATGCAATATTCCACTTTGGCCCTATCTTGGGCTAGACGGGCGGTCGGAGAGGCCCCTTCCGATCAATTGGCTGGTCACGTCAAGCCCTAGCCCCTATATGATTGCCCCAACCCTATTGTCCGTATGGCAAGCTCCAACCCTTTTTATCATATGGGTGCTAGAAGGCGGTGGCCGAGGGTCTATATGTCCTGGGAATGACGTTAAACTCTATCTGATGGTGAGGTTCCAGTTTTTGAGGTTTAGGGAATGTAGAGCACTCCTTCATCACCATTGCTCCCTGGTCCACTCTGACTCGGAGTGGTAGTACCTGTTAGGGTCCCATCTATGGGTTAAATAGAAAAACATGAGTTTATAAACAAAATGTGATTATCTATTAAGAATTAATTTATTTCAAAACTTTGTCGGCATTAAATGACCCACCAAGGTTGATATGCCGTAAACCAAACCAAACCAAACCATTAATTTTTACTATTAATTTTTAGTATCAATTATATTACTGTGAATCCCGGCCCAGAACTATATTAGTGCGCATGAACAGACTGACAAACTGCAAATTATGTTTTGAATAATCGGAATAAACAAATTCCGACAAATGCAACTGTGAAAACTGAAAATAATTTTGCATAAGCGAGATATTTACAAAAGAGGGCTAATAAATTTTACATCTTATTATAATGAAGATTGTGTGTTTGTCTGTATGTAACCAATACTATATTCCTATTCAAGTCTCAGTTCCCTTAGTTATTTACGTCACATTCTCCATTATCTTATTTATATCTAAACCTCAATTATAAATAAAATTGTTTATCATTATTGATACTGTTGGCCTTATCTAAATACTTATAACATGCAATTTTATTTATATATACAACAAAATAGCATTTTACAGTGTTAACGTGAAGACTAATTTGTCGAACAGGATCCCAAGTCGGTCAGAGTCAGTGTAACCGGGATTGACCGCAATTAAATTAAATCACAAAGCTTGACCAATTTAACGTAACCAGGACCGACTGCAGATAAACGAGATCAAAGGGCTTGATCTAATTGGCCAGCGGTCGTGATCCTGCAAGAGCAGAGGCTCTATCAAGTCGTAGTATCTAAAACAGATACTACACTTTGATCCTCTAGCCAGGATATTTTCCTGGCTTCCCACCAGGCCAGGATCGACACAAGGTCTTTTTTTTTTAATGTGCGTGTTGTTGTGACTTCATAAATAAAGATGATTCACTACCGGTTATCAATAAAATACTTGACATGCGAGCACACACACATACACCGACAGGTGTCAAATTTCTTAAATAAAATTCAGTTGTTATCCTGTTATAGGAAAGTGTTGACTTGCTTTATTTTCGCTTAAAGAACTCATAGTTACCTTTTTTTATATAAAGCTGCGTTATAAAAAGGCCTAACCATAAAAGGTGCTTCAGGCACCAGGCCATAAACCCAGCCCTGTCCCTTTAAATCGAGCCCCTGGGAATCATGCGGTTTAAAAACTGTTGTCGGGGTCGTGCAATGGTAGAAAACATCAGGTCGTAGTGTCTGGAACAGATAATACACTTTAATACTTATGCAATTTTTTTTCTCATAAAAGTTCTGATTATATCAGATTTGGGAGTATTCCCCGCAGTCTAATTTGTGGAGTAGCTCTCAAGGTCAAGATTAAAGTTACCGAAAAGGTATATCTTACGATATGCACTACTGTGACCTTGTGCCATAGGAGCCCAGGTTCCTATCGGGAGAGTGAGGTATAATAAATCGCCCACCCTCTCGCCTAAAAGGAGCAGGGCCGGATTTATTGCCCGGTGCCTGAGGCTCCCCAAAAGTGAAATGCCGACGGGACCACGCTTTCTTAAATTTTTTTTTTTTGCACTGACCATCGTATGAGCTTCGGTTTGTGCGTGGCTCCAAACGTTAAAAAGACCTTGTGTCAATCCTGGCCTGGTGGGGGGTCAGGAAAATATCCTGGCTAGAGGATCAAAGTGTAGTATCTGTTCCAGATACTACGACCTGATGCAGCCTCTGCCCTTGCACAACTACGACTGCCGGCCAGCCCGGTCAAGCCTCGGGGTGGGGGGCCTCAGGAAAATATACATGTGCCAGCCTAAACTAAGCTTTTTAAATAATCCTTTTCATCGGTGCTTTACTAGCAAGCGAGAGCCAGGAGTTTCGAAAACAGATGTTCATCCAATCTTGTGGCCAACTAACTAAGCTTAAATATGAGCATCCATGTTTTTGAATAATTTTGATTTTTCGGACTGTTGTCCTCATTTCTATTGTGGACGCTGTATCCTCCGGCCATCCTCAGGTGTTTACTGTGTATCCGAGTATAGTAATAATCCAACGTTGTGTTAATAAATACCACAATAAAGATGAGGACAACAGTCCGAAAAATCAAAATTATTTACTAACAAGCCTCATCTAAAAAAATACAGACAAATAATCCGTGTTTTTATTACGTATTATTTTACGTATACAATTTTTTTAAAACTTATATAATCGAAAAGAAAAAAGAAAAAGGTAAAAAAAACTCTTAACGGATTAAAAAAAAATATATTTGTTGACATGTATTTCCGCTGCGACTCTCTTCTTCAATACAAGGCTCCACGAATAAAACGTCTTATAAGACGATCATTTTGTTGTCACAAAGAACTTGGCTGGAGAAGTGACTGTCTTTGATCGATTTTTAAGCCTTTGTTCGTTCTTCGTAAAATCTCGTCTGCTAATTTAGCGTTTTATTTATTTTATTTTTTCATTCTTTTTTTATTTTTATTTCTATTCTTATTTTTAGATTTGACTTATTTTCATTTCAAGTACACCTTAAAACAGACGTAAAAAGTACAGTTTATAAAACAATTGTAAAAAAGTACAGCTTACCAAACATTCGTTAAAAAAACGACCCCCCCCCCAAAAAAAAAAAAACGAACCATTTTTCTTTTCTAGTTTGCAAATTTTCTTGTCTCAATACTAATATTTTCTTGGCTTGGTAAAAAATAAATAAATAAATAAATAGATAATTTAAAAAAAGCCATTATGTAAACTACACAGCATTCTTGATGTTTTACAGATAAAAAAAACAAACACAAAACAAAAAACATTTTTCACCTCACACACACACACACACACACACACACACACACACATATATATATATATATATATATATATAGGCATATCATAAACACATCACTTGTGTATTTACTTCTTATACTGTCGTGTAGAAGAAGTCACTATAAGAGGAATAGAAACCTACTTCTAAACAAAACGAAAAATCTAAAGAAAGTCCGGTTGGTGTAGGGGTTATGGTGCTCGCCTGTCAGCTTGACAGTCGGGTTTCGAATCACGCGCAAGGTGATCTTCCCATATATATATATGTGTGTGTGTGTGTGTGTGTGTGTGTGTATATAATTATTATACATAAAGAAGTCTAAACTAATAAGTACGTGTTAGATCAGTAGAAATCCCGCGGGCGTTGATAGGATTATCTACTATCTCGTGTCTCTCATCCTTTATCTGTATCTTCTCATTCTCTCCCGTATCCTTTCCAATCCATGGTATCCGTATTAGTTTTGTACGCAAATAAGATAAAACCAAAAGCAAATAAATACATAAATTAAAAAAGGATAAGAAATGTACAAATATTTCTACTACATCTTCTCTTTGATCCCCCCCCTCTCTCTCTCTCTCTCTCTCTCTCTCTCTCTCTCTCTCTCTCTATTTATTTATTTATCTATCTATCTATCTATCTATGTCTATAAAGAATGTTTATGTATCGCGATTTTTAGGTTTTCCCTCTTTCACATTTTCTCACTCTCTTATCTTTCCCAGTTCTTTCCCATTTAATATTGTGTAGGTTCCTCGGTCAGAAAACTTCACCTATCGAACACAGATACGCCACTCTACAAATGCAAAATATACTGTATCCCTAATCACATTTCATTCTCAGGAACACCAACAGTCGGATTACAGCACTTGTTACACGCATGGATCCCCAAATGGGTTGAAAGGGGCCCTTTAGCCTTGGTCGGCAACCCATCAGCCAACAGAAAGTCAGACACAAAACCTCTGCTGCCTTTCTAGTGGAGTAAACCCCGAAAACCAATCGAGAGTCGGAGTCCCTAAGGTGGCGTGATGCTGAAATCCAGTGCTACCCATCAACTCCTGCAACACTACCGTTACCAAACTGCATTGGTACCTTACCTTTCCTTTACTTTGGATCATAGCGGCAGTGTGGAGATGGGGCGATTTGCTGCATGGGCAACAGCTTATCCTCCATATGAACATACACAGGCTATGCAGTTCAAAGAGGAAAAAAAGAAAAAAAATGAAAAAAAAAATCTTTGACACTACTCCATCGTCTCTCGTAGACATAAGGCTGCCAACACATATCATAACATAACATAACATAACAGTCATGCATACATATATAACATAAGAGTGATAGATAGATACATACATAACATAGCTGTCATACATACATAACATAACAACAGTCTTACATACATACATAAGATAACAGTGATACATACATAAGATAACAGTCATAAATACATACATAATAGTCATACGTACATACATAGCAGTCGTACATACATACATACATGACATAACAGTCATACATACATAACATAACATAACAGACATACATAATATAACAGTCATATATACATAACATAACAACATAACAGACATATATACATACATAATATAACAGTCATACGTACATACATAACGTAAAGGTTATACATACATAACATAGCAGTCATACATACATACATACATAATATAACAGTTATACATTATACATAATATAACATAATAGTCATGCATACATAGCATAATATAACAGCCATACATATGTAACATAAGTCATACATAACATAACATAACATAACAGACATACATAATATAACAGTCATACGTACATACATAACGTAAAGGTTATACATACATAACATAACAGTCATACATACATACATAACATAAGTCATACATGCATACATAACATAACAGTCATACATACATACATAAGTCATACATGCATACATAACATAACAGTCATACATACATAACATAGTCATACATACATAACATAACATAACAGTCATACATACATAACATAAGTCATACATGCATACATAACATAACAGTCATACATACATAACATAACATAACAGTCATACATACATAACATAAAAGACATACATACATACGTATACATACAAGCAGAATAGATTATCTGAACGATTAAGCACTCATGAGTTATGTCCCTTACATCAAAATAAATAATAAAGTATAAATAATTATGTAATAAAAGTAAAACTGTTTTTATGTAAAACAAACTTAAATTTTCATTCTGGAAGCATCAATTCGGATTTCAGGCTAGACGTCTCGTGGAGTTCTTCTTCAGCTATGCTCTTCACATGGGACAGGGCGGCAGCAAAAACGAAGCGATTCTGTTTCTGTGGATTCCGACTCTGGGTAAGCCTTCCCTTATTGCATTATAAGGGTGGGTGAGAGGGTTGACGTCTTCATGAAACATATCCCTTGTAACTGTGTAGTTTTCGTCCTGATCAAGTTTATCAACTCTAACAAGAATATGCGCCCTCTGGTCATAAGTATTTTAGTTTTAATGTAAAAAGTCGTCAGGGCAGCCAAATGTCGGTATCAGCCAGACAGCGAGGGAGTCTATCCCATTTTCAATAGCGCTAGACCAAGGAGATTATTTTAGCATCTAAGGGGGGGGGGGCACCACACCAATCATCAGCTCCTCACTTTACCGGTCAGATCCCTGTGCTACTCATACGCTGAGTTGGCGAGGGCCGGTATCGAACCAGGAACCTTGTGTTTCTTAGCCGAACACTCTACTGACTGAGCTAAACCGGCCCTTTAATGTAATGCAATATATCAAACTAACGAAATTAAATAAGAACACATATAAAAAGATTACACTTATTTTAATTATATTTTAATTGGTTTCTGTATAAAATCATTCATAGAATTGATTTTAATTCATTGGAGAATAAAACAATAATATTAGAGATCAATAACACCAAGTGATTATTTATTAAACCCAGTTTTGTTAAAACCAGTATGCAAATTAAATATGATATACATTGTGCAAACCTTTATTTCTTAGTGATATATAATGCACATTGCAGGATTTTAAACGCACTAAAAACATGGGCTGTTTTGAGGCAAATCTAGCACAGATTTTCATCGAGACATTGTCATTAAATAAGAATTATTCTATGTATTAATGATTTTGACTACACTCATTGATAAACTTACGCAATTCCTGAGGGTATTGTGACATAAGCAGTGACATAGTTTCAGTTATAGACAGACAGACAGACACCGAATCTCCATTATAAAAAGATTTTTCGGACTATTGTCCTCTTCTTTTATTTATTGTTTTATTCTCCAACGTATTAAAATCAATGTTAGTCTTTCTAATTTAATATATTTCATGACATTAAAACTTCAACAGTAGTAGGATTACTTACTACTCCCATAAATCCCCAAATGGGTCAGAAGGGTTCCTTAGCCTTGGTTGGCAACCCTTCTAGGACAAGGAAAAGTCTGATACAAAACCTCCGCTACCTAGCGGCTTGTTGAAATTTAGAAAGGGACTTGCTTCCGGCTACACTGGCTAGCAGTCCTCAGGGGGCAAATGTTGGGTTTCACCGGTAAACAGCAGCAGCAGCTCCGTGCCTCCCTTATGGTCATATGATGTTGCCTATAAAAGCGTTCACTGCCTCCCCCTCAGCCTCTTTTACACCCTTTCCTTAGGGGACAAACTGTCTTTTCACATGAAAATATCATAAAGTGTGTTCTTAATTGTGCTCGCGCATTATTTGAAATGAACTTAATTGTCATTAAGAACACATTTTATGATATTTTCGTGCTAAAACATGCAGTTGTATTGATTCGAACAAATTCGTATTTTCAGTGTAAATCTATGGTGAAATGAAAATGACCGATCAAAACAAGGCTTCCTCAGAGTGAAAGAAACAAAAGGAGGTTACTCTCATTTATTTAGCTAATGTTCAGATTACTGCATATTCTTTGCCTCTCTAAATAATATAATCTGATCTTGTAGCGAAATTGACTTTGTGAGTAATTAATATTAGAAAACTGATTTAATGATGATGGAAAGTAGGAGAAGCGAACGCCATGTCATTATAACATTCAGCTGATGTTTCTTTTTTTTTTCTTTTTTTTTCTTTTCTTTCATTTTTTTTTTTTTTTCTTTGATAAGATCAAAACTATGGTGTTCCTTATTATAGTACAGAAAGCCATGGATCAAACCCATCACCAAATAACAAAAAAAAAACTATGTCTGTTACACGGCAAATATGAAGCAAATGATAATCGACAACTACTATATCTTTTTTATATACAACCTTTTTTTTTATCTAGATTATTGATATCTGTATCTTTTTTCAATTTCGGATTATGCTTTTTATGGTTAGATGATTCTGGAACGGATGTTTCTACGCTGTAGGGTTCAGACAAAATGACGACAATCCTAAAAGAGCTCTATTTTATCTCAGTCGGTAGAGCATCCATATTGGTACCATAAGGTTTTGTATTCAATACCGGCCCTCACGAACTCACTGGAATAAAGTTTGCCTAAGACTATCATCTCTTTGGTCCCATGAAAGAGGGTTTGAGAGGCAAACATTATTCCAGTGATGAGGAAGTGAAATCTGTATGTGAAAAAACATAGAAAATGTGTCAGAAAGCATCAAGTTGCTATAGCAACACTTTCCTATTTCACGTGCATCCAAATTATAATTTCTAGTAGTTTGCCAATGATATACAGTCAGGGCGATTGTACTTTATTCATTTTCACATTTTTCTATTTGTAATTAGAAACTCCTATTATCTCAGACAGACACTTGTTCATATCACATTCATGAGGGTAGGGGAAAGTGATTTCAAAAAGGGGTCAGGTCCCTGTCATATCAGCGGTGTAGTATGAGCCGGCCCATATCTGTGGTCTGTAGAGTGAACGGGCAAAATTTTGAGGGGCGCCAAAATTGTTGGATAAAAAATATAAAATAGCGCGCAAGATATAATATCATTAGAATCGCATTTTACGTATAAATAGCATTAGATTACTCCCGAAGTAGCCTAACCCTAACCATAACCCATACCTTAACCCTAGCGTCTCAAAGGTTTCAGGTTTTCTGTGAAATGTAATGAAATATATGCTTTTAATTTGTAATCTATTGCAATTATCTCTTGCGCGCTATAGTACATTAGCACCGTTCTTTCTTTACTTTTTTTTTGTTGTGTTATACTGGTTAGGAAGTGTGGTGAAAAGTGATTCTAGCACTCGAAAACCCATAAAGGAAAAAGGCCCAGCTTCGTTTCGCAGGGCTGGGTTTGTGTTTTCGTAGACCCCTTTTACGTGAATGTCGCGCATGCGCTCAGAAAACGGAAGTGAGCGAGCAGAAAGGTAAACAAGGAGCGGCGACAGGAGAACGCGAAAAAGGGGTGTCCGAACGAATGAACGGAAACGAAGTGAATAAGAGTGAAGGAGCGATAAAAGAGAAAACTGAAAAGGATAAGGAATAGAAGGAGGAGACAAACGAACGAGATAAAGAACACATACAGAAGCTCAGAAGAAGGAATACAAGGATAAAAGAGACAGACGCAGGTTGTAACGAATTCTTTGTTTTACTGTATTTTAACTTGTCATTTGCTGTTTTATTTTTGGCAAAATAAATCAGTGACTCCTAGTAACTGTTAAGTTTTTTTGTTTCGGGCTAACTTCAAGGCACAAGCTATTTCGGCAATTAAACCATGGAGGAAAAAAGAATTCGATCCTGCGGTGATGTAATTCGTCCCTTTAGTGGACAAGGCGACGTAGTGGCATGGCTCACTAAGGTGAAGCTGGTTGCTGAGTTACAGGGTGTGACCGACCTGTCGAAGCTGATACCACTATATCTTGAGGGTGACGCATTGGCTCTTTATTTAGAAATGAGTGCGACGGACAGAAGGGACCATAAAATAATAGAGTCCAAGTTAGTCAAAGCGTTCACTGAAGGAGTGTTCATCGCCTATGGTAAATTAGCCAAGGTGGAATGGACAGGCGAATCCGTTGATGCCTATGCAAACAATATTAGGCGATTGGCAGGGTTAGCAGGATTGGTGGGAGTGGGTGCCGAGAGTGTTGTGAGGCTGGCTTTCGTGCATGGATTTCCTGAACGAATTTCAATTGCACTTCAACAAATGCCCCGCGTAGAAACCCAGGAAATGAGTGAATTAATTACTGCTGCCAGGGTACTGACTGTCAATAGGACAGATGAATCTCGAGTCATAGGTGCTGTGGCTCAAAGTCAAGGTGCCAGTAGACCAGAAGATAGAAGAAATGGAAAATTTGTTGGACAATGTTTTCGGTGCCGTGGACCACACATGTTGAGGGACTGCAGGGAACGACCGAAACCACCTGTGACTTGCTATGGATGCGGGGAGAAGGGACACATTGTTAGATTTTGTCCCCAGGGAAACGAGCAATGGGGAGTTACTGCGCCAATAGCTACCCCGTCAGATCAACATCGGCGCGACATCGAAACTTGCCAGTTGTAGATGCAGGATGAGGAGAGAGTGGCATTTGAGAATGAAGTAGACAGGTGGATTGAGGAAGGCATCTTGGTGCCTTGGAAGGGAAAAGTTCAAAGTGGAGTATTGCCACTGATGGCAGTGACCCAACCCACGAAGCACAAAGTCAGACCAGTGCTAGACTTTAGGGAGCTGAACGCGCATGTAATATGCCACACGGGAGGAGATGCTATCGATGTGTGTGGCGAAACCATTCGAGAGTGGAGACAGATGAAGGGTGCTGCTGCAATAATAGATCTAAAGTCAGCGTACCTGCAATTACATGTAGCAGAGAGGCTGTGGCAGTACCAGCTCGTGGCATACAAGGGGAAAACTTATTGCCTTACCAGGTTGGGTTTTGGGTTGAATGTCGCACCGAAAATCATGGCAGCAGTGCTCAAGACGGTATTGAATCAGGATGAGAGAATAGCGAAGGCCACAAATTCATATATCGATGACATCCTGGTGGATGAGTCAGTTGTGCAAGCGGAAGGAGTGAGATATCACCTGGAAAAGCATGGATTGATAGCAAAGCCTTCAGAGTCCCTTGACGGAGGTGCAGCACTTGGGCTCAAGTTGAATAAGGAGAAGGAGACTGGAGAGTTGGTTTTCCGGAGAAGTAATCAAATTCCTCTTGTGGTGGACAGGATGACTAAGCGGGAGTTGTTCTCGATCTGCGGGAAATTGGTGGGTCACTACCCCGTGGCTGGATGGTTGAGGGTTGCCTGCAGCTATGTAAAGAGACAGGCAGAGGAGATAATGTGGGATGACTGTGTGAGTGACAGGACACTCAAGATGATAAGGGATATCATCAAGGAAGTGGAGAGAGAGGACCCTGTGAGAGGAAGGTGGCATGTACCAAAAGTTGATGGCGGCATTGTTTGGTGTGATGCCAGCAGTATAGCAATGGGTGTGATATTGGAAGTAGGAGGTGTCAGGGCAGAGGACGCTGCTTGGCTGAGGAAGAAGACAGATGCTCATCATATAAATGTTGCAGAGTTAGAGGCATTGATAAAGGGTGTCAACTTGGCAATAAAGTGGAAGCTGAGGAATATAGAGGTGAAGACTGACTCGGCAACTGTGCTGGCCTGGGTTGAGTCTGTAATAAATAAGGAGAGCAGAATACGGACTAAGGGAGCAGCAGAGATGCTCATAAAGCGACGGCTGGGAGTTTTGGAGGACGGGATACAAGAATTTGACTTACAGGTCAGGGTTAATCTTGTGACCTCGGAAGCTAATAAAGCTGATGCTCTCACAAGGGTGAGGAAAGCCTGGTTGAAAGTGCCCATTGATGCAAACGTCGGATATGTCATGTGCAGCATTGAGGATGAGTTCGTCAAGAAACTGCATGAAAGTCACCACATGGGTGTGGAGAGGACACTATTTTTGGCAAAGAAGGTAGACCCAGCGATTTCTAGAGAAGTTGTGCGCAAAGTAGTGCGAGCATGCCAGCGATGCCAATCAATAGATCCTGCGCCAAGTAAGCATGAGGCTGGTGAAATCCATGTCTCGAAGAATTGGGCAAGACTGGCAATTGACGTTACGCATTATCATAATAGCGCATATCTGTCAATGGTGGATTGTGGACCTTGTAGAATTGCTGTATGGCGAGAGCTGAGGGGGAGAGACGGGAATGTCGATTGCAGCTATGCTGGATGAGTTGTCTCTGGAGAGAGGTCCAGTGGAGGAGATCCTGATGGACAATGGCACTGTCTTCAAATCAGGACCGGTCAAGGCAGTCCTGGAAAAGTGGAATGTACGAGCGTACTACAGGGCTGCATACCGACCAAGTGGGAACGGCATTGTGGAGAGGCATCACAGGACTGTGAAGGCAATAGCCGAAAGGGGCCAAATATCACCGCTCGAGGCAGTTTAATGGTACAACATATCCCCTCGAGTAGGTCAGGAAGAGGATTCTGTGCCTCAGCGTGCGATATTTTCGTATGAGTGGAGACATCCGTTGGTTGTACCCAAAAGGGAGACAGAGGTGAGGCAAACTGACTCAGTTCATATTGGAGAAGAGGTATGGATAAAGCCGCCTGATGCTCGTTGTACCACGCAGTGGGGACGAGGAATAGTGACTGGAGCGCAATCACGAAATAACATCTCTGTGAATGGAACCCCACGGCATATCCTCGATATTCGACGAGTGATAGGCTCCCTGAATGAAAGTGAAAGCGAAGGTGCTGTGAGGCAAGAGGAGAGCAGCGAAGTCGTTCCAGTTCGTACGTCGAGTAGAACCGTACGTCCACCTTATTGGTCACGGGACTACGAGATGTGAAGATGATTTTGAGATCAAGGGGGCGTGTGGTGAAAAGTGATTCTAGCACTCGAAAACCCATAAAGGAAAAAGGCCCAGCTTCGTTTCGCAGGGCTGGGTTTGTGTTTTCGTAGACCCCTTTTACGTGAATGTCGCGCATGCGCTCAGAAAACGGAAGTGAGCGAGCAGAAAGGTAAACAAGGAGCGGCGACAGGAGAACGCGAAAAAGGGGTGTCCGAACGAGTGAACGGAAACGAAGTGAATAAGAGTGAAGGAGCGATAAAAGAGAAAACTGAAAAGGATAAGGAATAGAAGGAGACAAACGAACGAGATAAAGAACACATACAGAAGCTCAGAAGAAGGAATACAAGGATAAAAGAGACAGACGCAGGTTGTAACGAATTCTTTGTTTTACTGTATTTTAACTTGTCATTTGCTGTTTTATTTTTGGCAAAATAAATCAGTGACTCTTAGTAACTGTTAAGTTTTTTTGTTTCGGGCTAACTTCAAGGCACAGGAAGCTAGTCTCACAGATCTATTACTACTGAATAGTGAGTTCAATTCTCGGTGGATGTCCCATAAGAAAAAAAAATCCACTCGTGAAAATAAACCTTGTAGGACGCCAGGAATATAATATTTTTTTTATTATAGTAGGAATATACTTCGTATTATTTGGATTATTGGGACTATTGTGCTTATCTTTATTATTATTATCTGTACATCGTTTTGGCTGATGTGCCCTCCAGCCTTCTTCAGGTATTTTTTATCGGACTCGGGAACCTTCTAGAACTCTGGAACCTTCTTTTTGAACTCTGGAACCTTCTTTTTGAACTCTGGAACCTTCTTGTCGCAATCACGCTATGCCACTGCTTGCCATCTTCCAGCGACATGTATCCCCTGCCTACAATGGGAGAGTATAGTCTTTTAGCCCTATAAATGCAAACTATATTGGGTGTTCAATGATATACCAGGTCGATGATCATTCATTGTAAATAGTACTATGTAACCTACAACCTAGACAGGCAGGGAGGCCCGATCAATCAGCTGGTTACGTCAAGCCCTAGCACCTATAGGATTGTCCCAACCCTATTGCTATTCATCCTATCAAGTGGAACCGATGCATGAGTGATTATTTCACTGACCTTCTCTTTAAAATATGACACACAGGTTTACAGGTTGCATGTTTCTTAAGTGTCGTCTAAGTTTTGAACAGGCTCATTGAAGCTTAACTTCAGTGATCTCGTGGGAACTGGTGCTTTCAGCGTGATTTGATCGATGATCGTATGTTAGCTAAATGCTAAAAGCACCAATTCTCGTCAGATTACCCACGTTGAGCAGTGATAAGCTTTGTAAAAAGCCAGCAGACAAGTGAGTGTCTTGTATTTCTGGCCTTGTGTCAAATACAGTGAAACTGAATGAATTGTTGAAATTCACTCTTTTTTTTCTAAATAGATCACTAATTAGGACTGAGCCTATTCTAGTAGTGACCACCTCAAGCAGTGTTTAACAGAGTTTAACAGGATTCAGTGTTTTCCTTCTCCTAGACTGGTTGCCTAACCAATGTTAAAGAGCCCAGTCTGCCCTACTATTTTACCCATAGCTGGAGGGAAAGTAGTTGGATGCATACCTTTCCCAAGGGTATTAGCACAATATGAACTGTAGCTTCGTCCACGATTTGAACTTGAGTCGACGAGTCCATTTCTTACAACTCAACCATTACACCATGCACCTCCAACTCTAGCCAGTACTTGATAGAACTCAAGATAGTAGTAATTATTGTGTCAGAATTATCTGTCCTGAATCCCATTTTTGTGTATGGGGGTCAGGTTATCTGCCCTTAGTTTTTTGTTAGTCCCTTTTAATCAAAAGAATGTCATGCGTGTCTTAAAAAGTTTCTTTTCCTGGTTGAATGAGTTTAAAGTATCCTGCCTGGAATAAAAAATGTTTTCTTTGAAAAATAGGGCATACAAGTCATTAGAGATTTTTAAAAGATTATCTATCAAATTAAAGCAAGAAATAGATTATTACTGTTATAACAGAAATAGATATCTCTCTTGATTCACAAATTTTACTAACCCAATACATCTACTCACCAACAAAACAAATTAAAAAAGAAAAAGAAAACATTTCGGAACAGAACCTAAGTTACTGAGAAATGTAACATCAAACGGATGTTAACCCGACAGTAGCTCTAAATGAAATGAACAAAAAAAGTGTTCCACGCATAGGCTCCACGCAGGCTTCCGGGTGAAAAACAAATTTTATAAACAATTAAAAATATCCTTTATTTAATGTTTTTCAACCAATCATAAATTTTCACCCAAAAAACCTTTCAAAGCGAATCTCGAGTCGATTGATAACTATAAAAACAGCTCACTTAAAGTTGATAGGGCAGTTGACTATCGGCGTTGGCACAAAGAGCATCGCTCCTACCAGGCCAAGATCAAGGGACCGCCATACCACCGACCCTCACCGCACCCTGTGTCACACAGAACCAAGTCGTCAGCCAGAACAGGCTTTCAAACCCACGTCCGAATCAGCCGACGAAGAAAAAGACTATCAACCCCACACCTGCCCTCATTTCACCGAGCGAAGAAAGAATTATCATCTCAACAATTCCAGCTTTTGTTTATTTTTTAAATAAAAGAAATTAATCCAATTATTCTTGTCTGTTTTTCTTTTGCTACCATACGCTTGCTTGTGATATTTCATTACCTAAGTTTGTCACCAGCTTGGTAGGACACCGATCTCCCAAATCCAACTAGCCACGTTATTTTTATTTCATTCTTTTTTACTTTCTTTCTTTTTTTTTCTTTTGTGGGGATTAAAATAAAACGAAAATAAAATTAGAATAAAAAAAAACAAATAAAAAAAAACACAACAAACTCCGATGTAGCCTTCACTGGAAGAGCCCTCTACGCATGTCCGACAAAAGGGACTGTCCCTTGACCCCCAAAAGAATCTCTCAGCCATTTCGTTTGAGGCCTTAACTGGGTCTAGTTGCACCTACTAGCCAGGGAGATATTCCCTTGCTACAGGCGACTATGACCCGGTCAATAAAGCCTAAGTCATAAAGTCACCTTCTGCCTTTTTCTCTTTCCTTTTTCTTCTTTTTCGTTCCTTAAATTCCATTTCAGCTTACCAGCCCACAATAAGGAAGAACCAACTTTATTGGGGATATGATACAAGTATGAATGAACCAAACCTTACCCCATACTTTCTTTGTTTCTTCTTTATTATGAACAATATCAGTGAAATGTATTTCAGTAAATATTTTGAGGCACGGAGTTAGAACAATTAATTTCAGATCTAGCTGAAGGCAACAACGAAAACAAGGCATTACGAAAGATTTTTGTTGCTTTGATAGATATACTTGAATGTTGCTCACTAGGGCTGAGCTCCAGAGTCACTACTTCCGGACATCATGTTCTCCTTCATTAGTTTATTTTTTTCTAGTATTGTAGAATAATCATACTAAGTTCCAATTACCGTCAAACTGGTAAGACAAGGCAACAAGTAGCTGTAACTTAATACAGATCTAACCTTGTTGCAATCCCACTGCAGAATGCCAGAGTATTTATGAAGCCTCAGAACATCATAGAAACCAAGCAGCCAATCAGGACTCAAGGAATGGAATCACCCAAATACATGAATGGAGTATTCTTGATTTCCATAAGTACCAGCTGCCTTGGGCACTTGTTCAGTTGTGCTTAGCCAGTTGCTGTTGTGTTAGTATACTGACTGACCGACTGACCTCAATAAGTATCATTAGCGGATTAACCCATTGGACAGGTTCTGTGACTCTTTTGATTACATCCAAATCCACTTGTTCTTGGAGTTTCTCAAGAACATGCTGCTGCCGCCTGTTAAATGTATTTCTGCGCATTGGCTGAACAACTGGGATGACTTTTTATAGGAAAATGTGCTGTTAATTATGTAGACTGATAAAGGTAAAGATAATAGGTAACGAATACAACAAGGCTTATAAAACGAAATGCATTTATCAGACAACAAGAATATATAACATACAATGTACAATACAATGTGTAAATGTGTTTGTTTACAAATGTGTTACAATTGAAAAGTGTAGGGTGTAATGGTATGGTTTGGTTGCAAGATAATGCTTGCGTGACTTATCTGTCCCAGGTAGGAATGTCTTGCTAGCTTCGTTTGTTTGTTTGACGATACGCGTCGACGGCCCTTCCGTGAGCTGTTTCAAAGTCCCATCGTTCCTCGACGTCTTGCTGTGGAAAAAGCACACGTCGCCCCTCGACGGGAGTCACAGTGGAAAAGGTATCAACCCTCGAAATTGGCGGCCAAACTGAGCCTCGTAACATGTGCTCTGATTGGTCGCTGACAAAGGCCCTTAGCCAATCGCATGAGGTTTCTCATCAGGTGATGGTCAAAGGGAGGTAACTGTTTAGGTAATATTATTCTCTACATTTTGGATCTACCTTGAGTTTCAAAAATCACCTTCGAATTTGCATGGCTTTACTAGTATGGTGGTTATAATGGATATATATATATATATATATATATATATATATATATATATATATATATATATATTGGTAATTACAACAAACACATAATGCCGTCACATATATTAAGACAGAAAAACAAATAACTCATAAATTCAACAATTAATATGTGTATTAAAACAAATAGATTACAGTAGTCAAGAATACTTATCCAAGTGCTGCAGAATATGCTTTTTTAAAAGTTCATGTAATTAGAAAAAGAAAGTGTTGAGTTCCCTCCAATAGAGAAAGAAAGGGTAGTGTTCTTATTCCAGCAGTGAAGTAACTTGAAGAGAGAGAAAGATATAACTTGTAATGCCTTCAGCGGTATGCAAATCGAGCAACATGGATTAATTAGGCATAAGTTTGTCTTCTGAACTGTTCTTTAAAAACCTTCGCTTTTTTATAGGACTCCCTAGAATCAAAATCGGTCTTTTTTTTTTTTAAACATTTCTTATTTTAGGCGCGAACACTTCTGATTGGTTGAAAACTATCATTTTTAATATTCATATTCTTTTTTCTTTCTACCTATGCGCAGACTTCTTATTTTCGTCATTTTATTTCTGCTTTCAAAGTGTTAACTTCCAGCTCACCACACGAGTACCTTGAGGTGAGTTATGAAGTTCAATGTCTATCCAGTCTTTGGCTCCATTTCAAAAGAATGTGGAGTGGGATTTGGATACATTTTCTTTGAGGGTGAAATGTCTGTCTCATAGATGAACCGCTACCTGGTATACGTCTCTTCTACTTCCTCCAGGGTTTGTTGTCTCTTGTTCAGTTTTCTCCTGTTCTGTGATTTTGTTCCATATTTCACGTAGGCCTTCTTCCCCCTGTTAATAATAATAATAATGATAATAATGATAATGATAATATGCAAGCAGAAATGAAAGGAAAAGTTAAAAAAGAATATCTCAGGAGAATTAGAAAACTTCTGGAAACGAAACTTAACAGCAGAAATCTGATCAAAGGAATTAATACCTGGGCTGTCCCCATTATAAGATACTCAGGACCATTCTTAAAATGGACAAAAGAAGAACTCAGACAGATAGACCAAAGGACGAGAAAATTAATGACAATGCACAAGGCTCTCCACCCTAGAGATGATAGTGATAGATTGTATGTGTAAGAAAGGAAGGGGGAAGAGGTCTTGCCAACATAGAGGAATGCGTAGAAACCACAATCCAACAACTTGAAGATTACACAAGGAAGAGCAAAGACAAACTACTTATGGCAGCCAACAATAGTAGAAACGGCAGATGGACAAACAGAAAAACAACAAAGACTAGAAAACAAAAATGGGAAGAAAAACAATTATACGGACGCTTCAAACGACAAATAGAAGAGGTTGCACATGAAAAGACTTGGACATGGTTAAGAAAGGGAAACCTCAAAAGAGAAACAGAATCACTTATAATTGCTGCACAAAATAATGCCATAAGGACAAACTACATCAAAGCGAAAATTGATAAGACCCAACAAAATAGTAAGTGTAGACTTTGCGGTAATAGAGATGAGACTGTTAACCATATACTCTGCGAATGTAGCAAACTAGCACAACGAGAATACAAAGCTAGACACGACTGGGTTGGGAAGGTGATCCACTGGGAATTATGCAAAAAATCAAATTTTGACCACACAACAAAATGGTATATGCATAAACCAGAATCTGTTCTTGAGAACAAAACGCACAAAATTCTCTGGGACTTTGAGATAAAAACGGATCACCTTATCCCAGCAAGAAGGCCAGACCTAGTATTGATAAACAAAAAAGAAAGAACTTGTCAACTGGTGGATTTTGCAGTGCCAGCAGATCACAAGGAAAATGAAAAAATAGACAAATATCTGGACCTTGCCAGAGAACTGAAAAAGTTATGGAATATGAAAGTGAACGTTATACCAATTGTAGTTGGTGCACTTGGAACAGTCCCAAAAGGATTAGAAAAGGGCTTGGAAAGTATGGATATCAGAGGAAGGATTGAAACTATTCAGAACACTGCACTGCTGCAATCTGCCAGAATACTCAGAAGAGTCCTGGAGACCTGAGGAGACTTGCTGTCACTCAGACTCCAGTGAAAGACCATCAGCTAACACTGATGTGAAAACTCAAAAGGAGTAAATAATAATAATAATAATAATAATAATAATAATAATACAGACCCTTTTCAATTCTGCGTTGCAGACACCTGTAGCTGTGATATTGATTTCCAGATTCATTTTCCAGTTTTCATATCTTTCATGGAGTGATTCTGGTTTGCCAACTGTATCTTGTGGGGGTTAAAATAAAATTGAAATAAGAAAAAAAATAACAAACTCCTATGAGCCTTCACTGGAAAAACCCTTCATGCATGTGCGAGAAAAAGGACCCAATTCCGACCCCCAAGATAATCTCTCAGCCATTCTAGTTTAGGCCTTAACTGTGTCTAGTCGTGACTAGTAGTCAGGGAGATATTCCCTTGCCACTGGCGGATATAACCGGTGAATAAAGCCTATGTCATAAAAGCACCTTCTGTATTTGTCTCTTTCTTTTTCCTCCCTTGAATTCCTTCCTTTTCAGCGCGACCACCAAATAAGATGGGGTTAAAATCAAAACTCTAAGAACACGCACCAAGAATATCCAAATACCTTTAAACCTTAGAACACCAAACCTCTAGCCACCCCATAATCTAAATGCTGGAGTAGACACAACCCCCCCCCCATGTGTGATTGCTCTGGACATTGAGTTTGTTTTCGTGTGCCATGTGACGCCAAATGCTGGGCTGGGGGAGACGCAACTGGTTGCATGTTCTTTTCTCGAATGCTGAAGGGTGAAACAGAATTGGACTTTCCCTTCCACTTTTATATTGCTGCTCGCTTCGCCACCTAGCACCTACTGGCAGACACGGGAGGTAATTACCTCTAGTATCTCCTATTAGTCAAGAGATGTGATCCCAACAGGTTACCAGATGAGCACCGAGCAACAAGGATCTACTTACCTGGCACGCTAACCATTATCCCACATGAGGTACACTTATTTTTTAAAACCCTTTTGTAGGCAGAGCGACATTTTCTGCGATAGCTCAATGTAAGGCATTTTTCTATTGGTTGCTCGTTCATCAATTCGATGTTAATGTATAGAAAATAATAATTCATAAAAATATTATCTGCTCTGTAAAAGAAAGGATAGTTGTGTGAATATCGTTTCTGTGTACAAATTAAGTGTGATGAAGTACAAGAGTGAGTCAAAATGTAATGCCATTTTCTTTATTTCATGTGAAGTCTTTTTTAATAAAACTAAGACCTACATTGAGACCCTAACGAGACTCAAAAATCAAGAATCTGATGAGTAAGACAATGTCCTTCTGCATGACAATGCTTGACCACACACAAGTATCAGGACAAGGGAGAAAATCACCTAATTCGGGTGGACAACTTTACTGCATCCTCCATACTCACCAGATTTAGCGCCTTCAGACAATTAACTCTTCAGCCCTATGAAAGATGGTTTGAGAGGCAAACATTATTCCAGTGTCGAGGAAGTGAAATTTGTAGTGAAGAAGTGGCTCAAAGAACAGTCAACAGAATTTTATGAGGCAGGATACATGCTCACATTCGAAGGTGGAACATTGCTATTGAGAGAAACGGTGACTATGTGGAGAAGTAGGGATGTGATCCACAGAGGACCAGCTTCATTTTGATATATGGTATATGTTCCTGTGTTGATAATTATACATGTCCTAAACAAAAAGGCATTACTTTTTGACTCACCCTTGAAATAGCAAGAATACTTATTTCCTGAGCAAACTTAACTGAATAGAAGTACACCATAAGAATGAGTGATAAGAATGTCCTTATATGGAAGGTAAAGTCTTTAGTATGAAATGTAACTTGTACTGAATAAGAACATCAAGACTTACATGTTATAGTGTACCATGCAACAAGAGTTGTTGGTGGCTCAAAGCCCCTGTCCGTAGACAGGAACAAACTTTTTCTCTGAATGTTTGAGATGAGGCTTGAAGATTAGTATTATCTGCGTTATTCGGACTATTGTCCCCATCTTCATTGTCATTTGTACAATGTTTCGGCCGATATGCCCTCCGGCCTTCTTCAGGTATTTCGTCGGACTCGGGAACCTTCTCAGACTCGGGAACCTTCTTTTCGAACTCTGGAACTTTCTTGTCGTAATCGGGAGCCATCATGGAACTTTGAACCTAACCCGAAGGTTCCCGAGTCCGAGAAGGTTCCCGAGTCCGACAAGAAATACCTGAAGAAGGCCGGATGGCATGTCGGCCGAAACGTTGTACAAATAACAATGAAGATGTGGACAATAGTCCAAATAACGCAGATAATAGGAACAAAGTTGTGTGTTGTCGAGGCCAGAACAGTGAGGAAGAGATTTTACTTTGTTGTGTTTTTATATGTTATGTCGACCACGCCACCTAGTGGCTATTGGCAGACATGGGAGGTAATTACCTGTCGCGTACCCTATTATGCGAGACATGTAATTAACAGGTTTAATATGAGTAGCTCCCTGTTTACCAAAATATTCAAAGCTCTAATACCAGCAGAGAACATTTTCTTTCATAAGTGGAGTTGTGGATTTAAATGGTTGGTTGGTTGAATTTTATGGGATACTTTTTGGGGGAGGGATATTTTATGCCGTAGACGTTTTGTTACATTCATTCTTATTGGGTATTCAATGTTTTCCAAATGCAAATTTTTTAATATACATTTTTTAAAAAAACTCATTTTTTATCTATTAAACCCCTAGAGTGGACCTGGGAGTAATGAGAATGAAGGGGTACTCCATACTCTGCAGAGCTCCAGAATTGGAACTTCCCAACTAAATACAGTTTAACGTCATACCCAATATCATAAAATGTGTTCTTAATTGTGCTTGCGCATTATTTGAAATGAACTTAATTGTTACTAAGAACACATTTTATGATACTTTCGTGTTAAAACATGGAGTTGTATTGATTCGAACAAATTCGTATTTTCAGTGTAGATTTACGGTGAAATGAAAATGGACGACCAAAACAAACGGCGTCCTCAATGTGAAACATACAAGGGGAGGTTACTCTCATTTATGTAGCTAATGTTCAGAGTACCATTATTTTTAAATGTATAACAATTTATTGAACCCCGCTCGAAAAAAATACGAAAGTGAAACGGCCGAGAAAGATCAAGAATGCTGGAATTTGCACTTACTCCTCTTCAATTTTAGTTCAACTTTATCCAGTGCATCAAATACCATCTCTTTGTTTGTTTGCTTTGTTGGATTTTAAGGCATCTCAACCATTGTTGGGTTATTTTATTCATTTGTTGTATTCATGCTTGATAGGTATTCAAAAAAATGTTAACACATTTTTTTAAACTCATTTTTTCTATTTAATCCATAGATGGGACACTAACAGGTACTACCACACTGGCTCCGAGTGGAACTGGGAGTAATGGTGATGAAGAGGTATTCCACACTCCCAGAGCCCTAGAATTGGAACTTCACCATTAGATGCAGTTTAGCGTCATACCCAGGATACATACCTTCTGCAGATTCTTTAGATGACTGGCATCATTATGACTCGAAATCAGAATATCATCCACGCGTACCTTACTGAAGGGAATATCCTTCAACCTCTGATCCATCTGTCGCTGAAAATTTCCAGTTGCACTGTTCACCCCAAACTGTAGTCTGGTGGGCTGATCTATTAATAATGGAGATTCGCTTCCGGTTTTTGTCTGTAACAAAAACTACGTCACTGCTTACGTCACATTACCAAAAAATCATCATGACATAGAATAAATACACTCAAAATTTGAACATGCAACATTAGACAGTCCTCATTGTTTTTTTTTTTAACAAGTTTTAATAAATACATGACTGGTATTATATATCTATGTATAGTTTGTTTTATTTTAATAGATATTTAAAGTTTACATTTCAATTGTTTTATTTTTAATCCTTTAATGAATTTGATGATTTTACTTACTTAGGGTACAAACTGACATTGAATTTTAAACTCCCGCCCCCAGGCAATATGTTTCAAAAATCTATTTTACATCGCCCGGAGGGTGTTTTTATTTTGCTAGTATAATCAATGATGGGTGTTTACCATCAACAATTCCTGTGTTTCCTCAGCTCTAATTGTTGATAGGCATAGCTGAAGTCTAGTTTGCTAAACATTTTTGTCTCTTTGTGCAGCGAATAGTTCCTTTGTTTGCTGTATCGGGTAATTATCACAGGGTGCAGCAGTATTTATTGTTTATTTGTTGTTGGCATCCTTGTCGCAACTGCGTGAGTGGCTGAACAGTCCAATTTTTGAATGGCAATCTCTGGTGCAGTGACTGTGAACACTCCGGCTGGCCAGGTCGAATGCCTTCGTTAGGTCTATGAATGCGGTGTAGAGCAGCATCTGCGCCCCCGGTAACACATGCAAAACTTTTCCATTTTTCTGATAACCGTATCCATTGCATACCTGTTTATTTGTAATCACCACATATCCGAATGCCGTCATTGTTGTTCTTGATTATTGATACAATGTTACTATAATTAAAACGGGTAGATTAGATTTTAAAGAAAAGGCAATATGAGTCAAGGTAAAGAGAAAACCATACATAAGTAAAAAGGTAAATATTCTAGGCAAAACTGAACATTAGGTTTATAAGTTCCCATATAGTGGATACAGGCATTGGTTAAGACAGTTCTAAGTGACAGTTATCTCTAGGCTGCAGGTTCAATCCTGGTCAAGGGCAACAGTAACTTAGAATGATAATTAACACAGCTTAACACTTGTATGAGGAGGAACAGAAGAGCAATGAAGAAAAAAGACAACAAAATGTAACCCAGAACCAGAGAGATACCCGGCCCGATATGAGTAAGAAGAAGCTCCGACATAACCTGACGAAGACGATAGAAGAAGGTACTAGAAGAATTTAAGAAGCAGTATGCAACAAATGTAGCCTTAAACTGTTCCCCGCTCGAACTTACAATCGTGTTCTGGACTTTCTTTTCGCGCGAAATAAAAACAAATCAAGCAAAGAGATTGGTTTGAACGGGAAGTAGGTTAGACTAATAGCAACGAAATGTTTATATACTTGGCATTATTACGCCAGTCAGTTTAAAATTATCAAGAGATTTAGCTAAAGTAGGTATTTAATCCTACAGACTGTGATATTATGCGGCACGCATAAGACTGTTTTTGTAACGTGGGACCCCCATACTTATGCATAGGTGAGACAAACAAAAATTGTCTAGTTTTACCAGTATATTCAGTGATGCTGATAGCTTTTTAATTTAGTGCGTCCTGGGACGCACGGATTTGATTTGAACAAACACCCGGGAAATTTGATAGGTCCCAACTAAAGTTTCTTTATAAATTGTAGAGTTTTTTTTATCTGTGAACAACTAACCCTTACCTTTTTACCCGACACAGTTTAATTCGTTTCCAAGAAAATATTGAAATGTATTTACAGTTAGCTAGAAATGGTGGTAGAATAAGAAGAAAAAAAAACAAAAAAAAAAAAAACACTGGGACGCATGGACACGATTTTTCTGCGTCTTTTTAGATTTTTCTGCATCAGTGAGGCGACTCAGACACTGGGCAATAAGCCCAGCCTTGTCCCTTTAAATCGAGGGGGCAGGTGTTGCCTGAGGCGATGGCCCCCTGAGATCACGCTAATATTATATATCTTACCGGGTCTATTTACATTTCACAGAGTTAATACACAAGAAAAGTATGAAAACAACTACTCTCCCTCTAGCTATGGGTAAATAGCAGGGCAAACCCGGCTCTTTAATTCTGGCTAGGTAACCAGTCTTGGAAAAGGAAAACTCTGAATTCAAACCTGTTAAACTCCGCTCATGCGGAGAGGTTGGTAAATATACGTAAGTGAATCAAAAAGTAATGCCATTTTCTTTATTTCATGTGAAGTTTTTAAAAATTATTTATAAAACTAAGGCCTACATTGAGACCCTAACGAGGCTCAGAGCAATAATCCGACGAGTAAGATCCAACTTGTTAATCGACAATGTTCTCCTTCTGCATGACAAGCATCAGGACTAGGGAGAAAATCGCCTCATTCGAGTGAACAACTTTACCGCATCTTCTATACTCACCAGATTTAGCGCCTACAGGCTATCATCTCTTTGGCCCCATGGAAGAGGGTCTGAGAGGCAAACATTATTCCAGTGACAAGGAAGTGAAATCTGTAGTGAAGAAATGGCTCAAAGAACAGTCAACAGAATTTTACGGGGCAGAGATATATGCTCTCATTCAAAGGTGGAACATTGCTATTGAGAGAAGCGGTGACTATGTGGAGAAGTAGGGATGTGATCCACACAGGACCTGCTTCATTTTGATGTATGATAGATTACCTGTGCTGGTAATTATACCTGTGCTAAACAAAATGGCATTACTTTTTGAATCACTCTATTAAATATCTTACCGGTCCAATGGCCGAAGCTACTGGACACAGGGTTCCGAAGAACAAGGTAATTATATATTCCTATGAGAGTGTCTTTATTAGAAAAACAGATCTGATATTATGGAGAGCATCTGAGGAATATTCCAATAATGTGTTGACCGGAATGGTGAACAGGTGGAGACATTAAAATCATTTATCAATAGTCTATACATATATAAAGGGCAGTAGGTGTGTATGTGTACGTACATATGTATGTATGTCCGGAGGACACTACAAAAATAAAACGATTAACGACAAAGTAAATATATATACACATTAAATATCACCGGTTCTTGCTTTTTGTACAAAAAACATGAAGACTTGATTTATATTCAAAGATGTTCAAAAATTAAAATATAAGTAGAAATAGAATTGAAATTCTTCTTTAAAATGTCCAGCATTTGTAAATATCAAAAGTAAACAAATCCATTCACCCCCCCCCCGCATCCTTTTACCCAGGGGATGCTGGGTAGCCGCTTCTAGTAATATCATAAAGGAACTCACATAGAAATATCAACATTTCTTTGAAACACCCTGTATAATCATGGTAAAGAGATTAGCAAATAAATAGCCAAGGAAGATTTAGCTAAGTAGTTGTTGTTATTAACAAAGCTTTGCTTAGTCTGGCGCGCAAGCCTCACGTTGCTTACTGTACCTGCTGTTCTGCTAAGTGGTCACCCATTTCAGAATGGAGCTGGCTCATCGCTGCTTAACTTTGGCGATCTGACAGGAACTGGTGCATTCGGTGTGACTTGGCCGTAAGTCAGATTCAGCTAAGTACGAGGGTGTGTCAAAAACTAATGGCATTTTGTTTAGGACAGGTATAATTACCAACACAAGAACATGTATCATAATTCAAAATGAAGCTGCTCCTCTGTGGATCACATCATTACTACTCCACATAGTTACCATTTCTCTCAATAGCAATGTTCCACCTTCGAATGAGAGCATGTATCCCTGCCCCGTAAAATTCTGCTGACTGTTCTTTGAGCCACTTCTTCACTACAGATTTCACTTCCTTGTCACTGGAATAATGTTTGCCTCTCAGACCCTCTTCCATGGGGCCAAAGAGATGATAGCCTGTAGGCGCTAAATCTGGTGAGTATAGAAGATGCGGTAAAGTTGTTCACTCGAATGTCTTCTACAGATTTCACTTCCTCACTTCTTCACTACAGGTTTCACTTCCTCGGCCCTATGAAAGAGGATCTGAGAAGCAAACATTATTCCAGTGACGAGGAAGTAAAATTTGTAGTGAAGAAGCGGCTCAAAGAACAGTCAATAGAATTTTACAGGACAGCGATACATGCTCTCATTCGAAGGTGGAACATTGCTATCTAGAGAAACGGTGACTATGTGGAGAAGTAGGGATGTGATCCACAGAGGTCCAGCTTCATTTTGATGTATGATACATGTTCCTATGTTGGTAACTATACCTGTGCTTAACAAGATGGCATTACTTTTTGACACACCCTCGTAGTAGAAAAAGAAAATATAAAGATTTACATGTTAAGCATGTTCTCGTGTACCATGCGATAGAAGGTTGCCAGTGGTGCAAAGCCGTTCCTCTGTCCACAGACAGGAACACAATTGCTGCGTGGTTACCTCTGGTGAGACTAGAAGGTAAAAGAGGGTTTTGATTTTGCCGCTTCTGGTTTTATAATGCTGCTTGATACGCCACCTGGTGCCTACTGGCAGACACAGGAGGTAATAACCTTTCGTGTTTCCTAGCTTCAAATAGAGGAACCGCAGTGAATAAGGGATGTAATCTCAACAGATTCGTCTCTTCTTGACGTTGAAAAATTAAACCATTTAATTAAAAAAAAACCGGTTTATTAAATTTATAAGTCGTCGGTGTGGCCTAAAGTTGGTATCAGCCAATCAGTGAGGAAGTCTATTCCCTTTTTACTAGCGCTAGACCAAGGACATTGTTTCTGCATCTGAGGTGGAGCACCACACCTACCATCAGCCCCTTACTTTACCGCACAGATCCCTGTGCTACTGATACTGTGCCACCTACAGCTAACAGGTGGCCCCTTCGGGAGGAGAGGTGTTACCCCTCTACATAGGTGCAGTCGGCATATTCTACAGCCACAGCCGACAGAGTGAACTTATATAGGGTGGAAGCTTTAGAGTACATGGCTTTTCAAAAACAATTTGTGTTAAACAACCAATCTTGAAACTATACTACTAACCTGAAATTAAGGTCGTCAGGGTGGCGTAAAGTCGGTATCAGACAATCAGCGAGGGAGTCTATCCCCTTTTCACTAGCGCTAGACCAAGGGGATTGTTTTTTAGCGTCTGAGGTGGAGCACCACACTTACGATCAGCTCCTTACTTTACCACACAGATCTCTGTGCTACTCATACGCTGAGTTGGCGAGGGCCAGTATCGAACTAGGAACCTTGTGGTTTCTAGCCGAACGCTCTACCGACTGAGCTAACCCGACGTATCTTTAATTCTAAAAAAAAAAAAATGAAAACGTGCATAATTGAGCAACTTATAAAGTGAGGATGTCTAGACTGTTATCTCGATATTATATCAGATGTAATGTTTAAAGAAGATAAGGGAGAGAATTAATTAATTTTTCCACAGTAAAATAAACGTAGCGTTAATCTTTAAAAAAAAGTCACGGACGAATATAATTGTTTATTTTCCTGGCCTCCCACCAGACGTGATTAACTTAAAGTCCCTTTTCACGTCTGGAGAACGACGTACAAACCGAAGCTCATGCCAGTGCAAAAAAAGAAGAGGTGTCCTAAGTATGACACTAAACCGCATCTGATGGCGATGTTCAAGTTCTGGAGCTCAGGTGTGTGTGGTGTATCCCTTCATCTCCATTATTCCCAGGTTCACCCTAACCTTGAATAGTGGTAACTTTTAGGATCTCATTTATGGGTTAAATAGAAAAAATGAGTTTTCAAAAAATGTGCTTAAAAAATTGAGTAAAAAAAAAATGAATTTTCAATACCCATGAAGAATGAATAAAACAATGTCTTCGGTATTGATTTCAAAAGGGTTGACATGCTGTAAATCCAACCAACCAACCAAACAGTCAACCAACCAGTCAATCAATCTATGGCTTAAATTGGTCCGTTTAAAATTATTCGTATTGAATAGGATCGTGTGCAAAAAAAAAAAAAAAAAAAAAAATGAAACAATTACACAAAAAATGTAAATATGAACGTGCTTCCCTAACCTCTAGGTAACTACACAAACAGACACATATTTATCGACAGGCAATTCTACGTGAAAGGCTGAAAAATTCTCAACCTAACCAAGAGAGTAAGGGATTTTTTTCCATAACTGATTTTTAAGGGTTATTGGTAATTTGGAAGAAGAATATGTAGAGAAAAAAAAGAGCAAGCACGTTTCATGGTTTGAGCTCATTTCTTTCTTAGTCGTGCCGAGAACTTGTCTGTTACCCCTCGTTGATTCAGTTTTAACCTAAATTTAATGTTACTACATTATGTAAATCGTTATCAATATGTACGTCATGTATTGCTAATGACTGATATAAAATCTATGTTCATGTTTTATTACGCTGCTTATCTAAAGATATTGAATAAAACTAAAACATACATTGTGTAATCAGTGTGTTCAGTACAAAACGTATTAGTTTAGGCTGTTTGTTGGTTTGGTTTAAATGTCATATCAACCCTCGTCGGTTATCTAATGCCAAATATTGTTTTTCTTTATACATGATTTGTTTAAGAAATTATTCTTTATACATGATTTGTTTAAGAAATAATTTTCATTAAGTTTTTTGTGTGTCAATAGATTGGTAGAAATGATTTTCATTAACTTTATGTGTGTTAATAAATTAGTAGAAATGATTTTCATTAACTTTATGTGTGTTAATAAATTGGTAGAAATGATTTTCATTAACTTTATGTGTAGTAATAAATTGGTAGAAATGATTTTCATTAACTTTATGTGTAGTAATAAATTGGTAGAAATGATTTTCATTAACTTTATGTGTGTTAATAAATTGGTAGAAATGATTTTCATTAACTTTATGTGTATCAATAAACTGGTAGAAATGATTTTCATTAACTTTATGTGTAGTAATAAATTGGTAGAAATGATTTTCATTAACTTTATGTGTAGTAATAAATTGATGGAAAGGATTTTCATTAACTCTATGTATAGTAATAAACTGGTAGAAATGATTTTCATTAACTTTATGTGTAGTAATAAATTGGTGGAAATGATTTTCATAAACTTTATGTATAGTAATAAACTAGTAGAAATGATTTTCATTAACTTTATGTGTAGTAATAAATTGGTAGAAATGATTTTCATTATCTTCGTGTGTATCAATAAACTGGTAGAAATGATTTTCATTAACTTCGTGTTTATTAATAAATACTGGTTGTTGACATCAACCATCGCCTTCAAGCACCTATATGATAAAAGGGGTGGGTGTTTTACCATGAGCAATTTGATTAATACGGATACATTCTCTCTATTTCTCCGACACGACTTGGAAGCGACAGACGTGTGTCTTTTCGCTTGCTCAGCAGCTACACGCATGTGCCTGTTTTTGTTCCCAGACCTTCTGAAAAATAGTAAGTGGCTTCCCCCCTTTTTGCTTAACCTTTCTTCATGTTCCTTGGAACACCTTGTGTCTGTTTTATGGTTTGGGACGGGAACTATGTTCCCCCTTTGTATGTTAATTAAATGTTATATTGTATGAATTGACCTGTCTTTTCCCTGCCGAATATTTTGGGTTGGGTTACCCTCTTTTGAATAACCTAACGCCTTTAGTGACTCTTTTTGTACTGGTTCTCTTGTAGGTCTCCGTAAGAAAAATCCTCCAATATGCCCCACCCCAAATTTGTTCATTCATTATTTTTACAATAATCAACAAAATACCAGTCAAATGCAGTTTGTGATAGAGTTTAATCTACGGGTGCCAATTTTAAACATCTAAAAAAAAACAACACACGAATGGGTGCCAATTTTAAACTTCTAAAAAAAATTTTTTGCCTGAATTCTTTTTCTCTTTTATTAACCATGTCCATAGAGGATTAAACTACGAAAACGAATAAAGTAAATAAAAGAATGCCTAGAAGATCAATATGGTATCTGAATTTACACAAATAAAGCATCCGTACGAACAAAATAAACAAACTGTTATAAAAACATGTAAACAAAATTCAATTCTCCACGGATTATCTTTACTTTGAAACATGTAAAAATCATTCAGTTTCCCCTTCATTCAGTGAGCCAAATTAGCGAAATGATTGAGGGAGATTTGGCGCATGACAACAAAATAACAACAACAAAAACACGTTGCCTTCAGAATTTTGAGGAAAATGTCTTTTAAAAGAAACCTCATCTTTTTATTGCTTTAAATACCGAAAATTATTAAAATCTGATGATTAGCCGATTTGGGGGAATAAAAAAAAACACGGTACTTTAGCAAGTTCGTGTTTTTATGGATATCCCCATGAGAATGACCACCCTGTCGCCTGGGGCTGAATAATACACCGACTGCACCTCTGCAGATGGGTATGTGACACAATGGTTAAGTGAGAATGCGGTCAGAGAAAAAGAAAAGAACGAAAATAGAATGTGTATAATATACAAATATCTGGACCTAACACATATACATTGTATATGTGGGGTATGTCCTTAGAGAGACAAAGAGATCAGTCAGGTAAAATTTAAGAGTTATACGGCCATCATGAAGTTAAGTTAGTTAGAGATAATATCTTTAGGTGGCAGGTTTTAAGAGAAAATGGATCTTGAAAAAATTAATGCTTTAAAAGTAGTTGTCACTGAGACTGATAAAAAAGTAATGGCTATATCTTTAGGAGAAAAAACAGTCACGATGTCTGAGAAGAAAAGTAAGTACCCGTTTCTGGGTGGTCGAATCCATGGGGTGTGTAGGGTGGAATTCGCATATATTCAGCCGGTTCAAGCCTTTTAGCGTGTTTTCAGACTGGCCGTTGGAGTGAGAGTGTCGTCCAAGTAGCAGTAGATAGAAAATAGGCAGGGACCCATATCAGTGAAGCCAGCAATCGACTTATAGTTAAGACAACTTTCTTGCCAGCTGACACCATATACTTAAGTGCCCTCTGCTCCACCCCAAACTGCACAAAGTGTCAAACCTTCATCCTCCATTAGCGTCTTGTTATAAAACTTTGTGTTGTGTTTTTCATCCGTGTGAACCTGTTTCTAGCACGTACCCTTCGAATCGGCCAGTACAGAACATTACAACGTGGAGTCATTGACATTGTGCATCGAAGGTGCGCGAGTTGCAGACCGGGGTATCCTCACAGGTAAAATCCTCCTAAAGGGGCCATCTATTTGCCATGGGTGGCGATCCGTGATGCTTAAGGATGGGATCCTGATGGCTGAGCAGTCCATAACATGCAACATTCCACTTTGGCCCTTAGGATATACGGGTGGTCGGAGAGGCCCCCTCCGATTAATTCGGCTGGTCACGTGAAACCATAGCACCTATATGATTGTCTCGAACCTATTGCCCTTATGACTGACCACCAGCCCATTTCGTTTTATATGTGCTAGAAAGCGGTGGCTGAGGGTCTTAGTGTCCTGTATATGATGTTGAACTGTATCTGGTGGTGAAGTTCCAATTCTGGAGCTCTGCGGAGTGTGGAGTACCCCTTCATCGCCATTACTCGAGTGGTATACCTTAGGGGTTACATAGAAAAAATGAGTTTAAAAATGTTTAACAAATTTGAGTTTAAAAAACTGAATACCCATCAAGAATGGATAAAACAAAACGTCTTCAGCATAAAAATAACCCAAGGGTTGACATACCGTAAAATCCAACAAAAAAAACGCACAAAAATCTAATAGGACGCAGTAAAATCATATCCATGCGTCCCAGGGTTTTTCTTTTTCCTTTCTTCACCGTTTCAAGCTAACTGTAAATACATTTCAATAGTTTCTTAGAAACAAATTACACAGGATAGGTTACAATGTAGGAGTTAGACGGCTTTAGTTGTTCCCCCAGATCATAGATAAAAACCCTACAATCTATTAAGAACCTTTAGTTGGGACAAATTAATTTTCCGGGGGACTCATTCAAAGCAAATATGTGCGTCTCAGGACGCACTAAATTAAAAAGCTATTAGCATCACTGAATATGAAATCAGATAAGATAATTTCTTTGAATTCATGAGATATCTCTGGTTTCAACCGGAGGGTCCAGTGGCTTCGGCCCTGGACCGCAAAGTTAACAACGTTGATCTCAGGTTGTCACCCCCCCCGGCAACACCTGTCCCCTCGATTTAGAGGGGCAGGGCTGGGTTTATTGCCCGGTGCCTGAAGCACACCCCTTGGGGGTGAATGCCGACGGGATCAACATATTTTTTGCACCCGCCTCTCATGAGCTTCGGTTTGTGGATGGTCCCACATTAATAGGGCATTGTGCCTAACCCGTACACGTAGGGTACGCGGTAAATATGCATCTAAAATGTATGTGTACCATACACAATAAGACAAAAAGATCGTGTATGTTTTTATTAAAAGAATAAGCAATAACTAAAAGCCTTTTATTTTTATTTTCCTTTTTCTTTCTCTCGTCCTATACGGTTTATTCGTGGTTAGTGGACTATGTAACCATGACCGAGATCTGGACCTCAGCTGCCAGGTTGGTGAACTTGGTTATCACATGTTGCTCACTTGTGAAATAATAAACCATTGATTTTGTACTTACTTTCTTATAATGTCACAGCTTTAAAATGAGTATATGGACTTGGCTGGTGATAAATAAGAATTAAAGAGTAATAATACTCGTGTTCCTTAATTGTACGACCGTTATCATCTTGCCACACCCTCTGGTTAAAAATGAAACCGTCCAAGTTGAAATTCAAAAATACAAATCCCGATTATCTGGTGTTGCTTATCCGCCGAATTATTTCTTAACAGTATTGTCACCCTAGCTAAATAATGGACCATTCCGTTTTCATTATAAAGAAAGGGATGGAAAAGGACATGATACATAGAAAAATATAATAAGAAAGAAACAAAGTAAGAGAGAGAGAGAGAGAGAGAGAGAGGGGAGGGAGGGGGAGAGAGAGGTGAGCGTGCGGAAGTGATAACGCTAATATATTTCAATTGAATATAATGAATACGAAAAAGAAAAAACACACAGAGAGAGAGAGAGAGAGAGAGAGAGAGAGAGAGAGAGAGAGAGAGAGAGAGAGAGAGAGAGAGAGAGAGAGAGAGTTAAATCAATATTATTATACTTTTACATATTGAACTATTTTACAATAGCTCTTAAGTAAACATATCACACGTTGTAATAATCAAAATATCATTCTGTGGTATATCTACAGGTCCTGGGAACCTCATGAGGAGTACTGGTAAGCAAGCTAGATTAACAGACCATTCTTAGTGAGTTCGATTCTCACTGGGTGCTTCATAGTTCTGGCCTTGTGCCACATCTAAGCTTCGCTTAGTAAATAACTATATCTACAGGTTCTGCTAGTTTAAGAGTATAATATTGCTAGTTGTTTCCCGACGCTTTCATGAATTCTCACTTTAAAAAGTTAAAAACTGAAGAGCTTGGGATGTCCAATCAGCCGTGTTAATATTGACATTTTTTTTAGCAGAATTCAGAATTCATGTTTTTGTTTTTTTACTAAAACAATCTCTAATAGAAACTTATACAAATCTTCTAATATAATTATTCAAACTCTTTTTTATCGGTTCGTTTTTTTCAGATTTCATAAAATAAAATAGTGTGTGTCTGTGTGTGTGGGGGGGGGGAACCTCATAAAATATATATATTTCCCCTAATTATTCAGACTCTTATCTTTATAGAAAAAAAGTAAAAATAGTTTTTGTCGGTTCATTTTTTGATATTTCATAAAATAAAATAGGCGGGGGGCGGGGAGACCTCTTAAAAATATATTTCCCCTAATATATTTTAGGAAAATACTAAACAACACTAAACAACAAACAACACTAAACAACTAAAAAATATTCAGGAGTTATTCTGAAATTACCACACACACAAAAAAAAATCTTTCAAAAATCGTTGAAAACCAATAATCGGTTGTTGAATATGCACAAGAAAGCAATTGTTATGTCGAATACAGCCACCCATACATTTAAATGTATAATTGTCAAAGAGAGATAATATGTAAATTTGCGGTCCTGGTTCTAATGCAACACACCCTGTTGCAAGTAAAACGGGATATTTTACTTATTTTTCAAGATAACAGTGAGTAATTTTTTCCCAGTCGGATAATTTGATCTTTGAATTGACTGTTTTTCTTCGTAACATCTCTTTATGTTCATTTTTTTTGCGAGATTTTTAAAAAAAGTTCAAAAATATTTACTTTCGTTTTTTTCAATATGGCCTAAACTGATCACGTGACCCGATTTTGGTGATACCTAATGATTACGGTCAAGTCACGCTGAAAGTTAGGATCTGCCAAAAATATTGCTTCATTTTCTTTTTAAAAACAAATTAAAATTAATTAAATCGATTATTTAAGGTCAAATTTTTGTTTAAGTCGAAAAGTAGTAACTATAAAAATTTAACATTAAATTGATGCAGAGAGATAGATAGGGTTAAACGTGAAGGAACAAGAGTACAACGATAAATGATATTACAACAGTTTATTATATGAAAGTGTACACATTAACAAATGGGTTACAGTAGACAATGTTCATAGGAATGTTCATAGTTTAGGTCAGACAAGCGACCAAAGTGAGGTTTGGTTTGTATACACAGCACCGTAAAAGGTTTAGCGGTAGTTAGTTATTTTCACAGCACCGTAAGAGGTTTAGCCGTAGTTAGTTAAGTAGTAGTAGTTTAGTTTAGTTTAATCAGTTTTGCAAGATTAATCCTGCTACAGTCTTTGTGGACTGCAAATATCAATGGGGGAAGCTTGTCTGAAGTTGTATCAATATCGAAGGCTCCTCTAATTTATCCTGGGCGGAATGAAGGTACTTATTATCGACCTTCAAGGGTTAATGATAATAAATCTCTAATGTCCGAAGTTCCGAGGGAATGGACGAGAATCCTTCAAGGGTTAATATTCTGTCCGTTGTCCTAAAACTTGTAGAAAAAGAGAGTGCATGAGCACTTACCTTGATATCCGCTAGGGGCAAACGGTGTAGAGCCAGCAGTTGTCCTCTAAGAGGATGAAGTATGAAGAGAACGATTGAGCCACAGTAGGCCTTTTATAAGGAACATCACGTGACCATAAGGGGACGGATATGGTCATATGGTCCAGATTCAAAAAGGGTCGATGTGCCGTATAACAAAACAACCAACCAAACCTAATTCATTTAGAAAGCGATTTTTTGTCCCTAAACCTAGGCGCGTCACCAGAGTATTACAACTTGGAATAGGTCACCCATTGAATTCTTGGGTAGGGTCGAGTCAAAATAATTCATGCTGTAATAATTAGCACATAAAAAATAAATTCACGTAACAACGGAAGGAGAAATTTTCCCCGAGACGGATAAGCCTCTAAACCTATCTAATAAACAGTTGAAATCGATTAAATGAATGACTGATTGAGTTTAACATGCCAACCAATCTAGGGTTATTTTATGCTTTGGGGTTAGGGAATCGTGTTCATTGTATATTCATATTTACATTTTTCGGGTACTTGTTTCTTAAGAGTTTTTTTCCCTATCGAATACGAATAGTTTTTAAACAAAAACATTTAAACCATACATGGGAACTTAACTGTAGCCATGTATAAAAATTCGCACGTTTTATCGGCAATAATATCATGATTTATTACTGACAGGCCGCTCTCCTTTTCTTCTAAAATATTGATGATCAAAAGCATAATAATCCGTGGTTTTCATATTAATACATTCTCGTAAAAGGTTCATCTCCCTTAAGCGACATTTTAAAATTGGTTCTCTTGCAGGCTTCCGTTGAAAAAATATATCGTCCTATGAAAAAACACACCCAAAACACAATAACTAAAAAAAGTATTATTCAGTTAAGATATTTTGACTTAATGAGTAAAATCTATTTATTCTGTATTTTTACATTAATTTACAAAACACCAGTCACATATGTGGGGGTTACAAGAGGTTTAATGTTTTAGGTTAAAAGGTTGATGGTTATTCTTGGTGCGTATTCCTAGGGATTGCTTTTAACCCCATCATATTTGGTGGTCGCGCTGAAAAAGAAATTCAAGCAAAGAAAACGAAGAGACAAACACAAAGACAAAAGGTAGTTTTAGGATTTAGTCTTTATTCACGTGTCATAGCCATCACGTGGCAAGGAAATTTCTCCCTGGCCAGTAGTAGTGTTTTGTCCCAGATAAGGCCTAAGTTCGAATGGCTGAGAGCTTATCTTGGGGGTCGGAAGTGGGTCCTTTTTCCCGCACATGCCCAGAAGGTTCTTCCAGTGTGAAGGCTCATGGGGGTTTGTCATTCTTTAATTTTTAATTTTAATCCCCACACATGCAGTGAGTGGAAGAGTTTAATTTACGGATGTCAATTTAAAAAAAAAAGAAGTTCAATCTGATTTGTTTCTAATATTAACCACGTCCATAGAAGATTAAGCTACGAAAACGAATAAAGTAAATAAAAGAATGCCTAGAAGGGAAATATTTTATCTTATTTTAACTTTTTTTTAAACTTCAAAAATAAGGCCGTACGAACAAAATAAATAAACAGTTATAGAAAAAGTGAAAACAAAATCTAATTCTCCACGGAATTATCTTTAAAACATGTAAAAAAATCATTCAGCTTCAACTTCATTATTTGAGCCAAATTAACAAAATGGTTGGCACAGGACAACAAAACAATAAAATATTTTTAAAAAAACCCAAAAAACAAAAACAACCTATTCTTCAGAATTTTCAGGAAAAATGTATTTTAAAAGAAACCTGATCTTTTAAATACGGAGAAATGTATTACAAGGCCGGTTTAGCTCAGTCGGTTGAGCGTCCGATTGGGAACCACAAGGTTCCGGGTTCACAACTCAGCGTATGAGTAGCACAGGGATCTGTGCGGTAAAGTGATGAACTGATGGTAAGTGTGGTGCTCCGTCTCAGACACCAAAACTATTAGCTTGGTCTAGTGCTAGGGAAAAGGGATAGACTCCCTCGTTGTCTGGCTGATACCGATTTTAGGCCACCCCGACGACTTTACTTATGTATTAAAATCCAATAATTAACCGATTTAGCTCAGTCGGTAAAACACCCGCTTAGGAATCGCAAGGTTCCTGGTTCGATACCCACCCCGCCTACGCAATGCATGAGTAGCAGAGATTGTGTAATCTGATGTGTACGGTAAAGTTGAGAGCTGACGGTAGGTGTTGTACTCCATCTTAGCAAAAACAATCTGCATGGTCTAGCGCTAGGGAAAAGGCAGAAGACTCCCTCACTGTCCAGCTGATTCCGACATTAGGCCACTCCACCAACTTTGTTTACTTTAAATTTTTAAAAGAATGGTGTTTTAGCAGGTGCACGTTTTTGTACATACCTAACAACAGGTACTACTACCTCTCCAAGACAGAGTGGACCCGTGAAGAATTGCAATGAAGCGGTACTCCATACTTCCAGAACTAGAGCCTCACCATCTGATGCAGTTTAGTGTAATACCCAGGACACCCCTTTATTAGTATGTGTGTGTGTGAGGGGGTATTGGACCGACGCAGGGGATACAGTCTGCTTATTGTATTCTAAGATTTGCTGACAGGACGTTCGATTAAGAAACGACTACACAAAAAAATGTAAATATGAACGAAATGTACTAGGTACCACCAATTTTCCCTGTAAAATTTACCCCCCCCCCCTATATTTAACACAACACAATGAAACTTGCATAAAGGTTAATATTATCTTGAATTTTTTTTGTCCATTTGAAAGAAGAAACATAAAAAAAACTCATGATGATTTAAAAAAAATATTTTTCAGCTTACAGAAATAATGAGAATTATAAACGAAAAACAATGTTTTCATTTTTGCACCGTTAAATCAATTGAAATTTAACGTAACCAAAACCAAGTTATGACAAGGGGCTTTTAAAAAAAAATTCTATGAAAAACCAATTAATGGTCCGATTTTCACGAAAATTTCCATAATTACTTACCTTTTAATGAAAATATGTCTGAAATAATTTTTCTCCAATCGGATAATTTGAGCTTTGAATTAACTGTTTTTCTTTGTAACAACTCTTTATGTTCCTTATTTCTTTTTTGCAAGAATTAAAAAAAAAGTTCAAAAATATTTACGTTTCTTCCTTCAATGTGGCCTAAACTGATCACGTGACCTATTTTTGTGGTACCTAGAATGTACTAATAAAATAAACCTAGACGGGTTGACATGCCATTAAAATCAATCAGTGATACAGTACTGTCATTTTATTAATACGGTGATGCTGATAGCTTTTTAATTTAGTGCGTCCTAGGACGCATGTAATTGATTTGAATGAGTCCCCGGGAAAATTTGATGGGTCCCAACTAAAGTTTCTTAAATTGTAGAGTTTTTATCTATGAACAACTAAAGCCGTCTAACCCCTACCTTGTACCCCATACCGTGTAATTCGTTTCCGAGAAAATATTGAAATGTATTTACAGTTAGCTGGAAATGGTGGGGGAAGAAAAACAAAAACAAAAAAACACTGGGACGCATGGATACAATTTTTCTGCGTAAGCATTTCTGTTAATATATATATATATATATATAAATATTTTCCTTTTTAGGAAGATTTGCACGGTTAAATTTATTAAATCGTAAAAGTAGCAGTAATATTTTTTTTTTGATGGTAAGGTAACCGGTTATTAAAAAGAAATCAAATTAACAAAACAAAACGAATAAGTAAATAAAAATAACAAAACAAAAGAAATAAATAAATAAAAATAAAACAAAAGAAATTAAAACTAAATAAAACAAAAATAAACAAAAAACAAAACAAAAGAAATTAAAACTAAATAAAACAAAAATAAACAAAAACAAAACAAAACCTTGAGAGTTTAAAAAAATATATATTTTAAGACGATGCACGAATCAAGTTCAGGATCAGTTCATTTTTTTTTTTTTCATTACTGTTTCGAATCGACCAACAAGCTCATTGTTCATCATCAGAACGTTATTCGAGTGAGTGAAACGACAGCCATTTTCTACCGTTTAAGATATAAAAGCAAAAACCAATGAACCACAAACGCTTAAATGTCTTGAAGAAATGTTTCAGTGTTACTATAACAGGTTCTATCAGAAAATGAAACTGTTCGTTTGGGTAGGGGGTAGATATAAATCGAAGACAAATAATCGATGTAAGGTTTTTCTTTGCAGGGGAGAACGGGGGAGCTAGTATGAGTGAGTCGAACGTTCCCTGAGAGCGCGAAATTACATTTGCCCCAGCAACTTAAAACTTGCCAACTATTTACAAAAATAAAGCACTAAAAAGACTCTTAACTGCTTCATGTAGAGAACAAACAGACTCTTAAAATTTTCACCCGTCTTTAAAACAAACAAACAATTATTAAATTATTTTGGCTAAACTTGCAAATCGATCGGAAAATTAGGGTGACCCAGAAAAAACAGAACCCACAAATTTTGTAATACAACTGTTAATTTTAACGGGGGGGTAGGGTTAGGGTTAGGGTTGGGGTTTAGTTTAATAGGAAAATAAATTTGGGTTCTGTTTTTTCTGGGTCACCCTGTAATATGTTTTAATTTCCCGACCGATTTGCAAGTTTAGCCATTATTTTTGTTTTAACTAGTATAATGTTCGTTTGGTGTGAACAACATGCACTTAAACGCATTTTGCATATCCACTTTTATGCAAATTGTGTGAAAATATCGTTTTATTTAACATCGGTTTAATCCGGTTCCTTTCCACTAAATGCCTAAAAAATGTATACCTAAGACACATTAGTATTTAAAAAAAAATATGACCCCCTTTTTAGTCTTTAAGATTTAAATTTTAAGTTGGATCGTAAAGTGCTGTTATTTGGTAATCTCTGGGACTGGGAATCACTTAATTGGTGCAATATAATTCTTATCCAGATTTTTCTCCTCAAGAGAATAGCAGACTTTCGTCTTTGCGATTTACACGAGAGCTAACGGTTTGTTAGATTACCGAATATTTCCCACCTCTGCCCATACCAGAGGTGGCGGTTCGAGTCCCAGGTAAAATAAATAAATGTAAGTTCGACTGTTGAATGATATCTTTTGTCTGCAGGTAGGCAGGTCAATACAACATCCACCATTCCACATTTACATTCCTCACCTTTTTTTTTTTTTTAAAGCATTGTGTCGTACGCTTAGCAAATAAAAATAATGAGAGTAGTATACAGGTGAGAGAACTTAGTATTTTGAAGAGCAGCAGATTGGGTTTCGAGTTGCATTCGCTCTATTTTTGCTGTTATTGGCATTTCCCAGTCTTCCCGCTAAACTGGGTTCTGTATTTCTTCTGTTGTATTTTTATGATTATTGAAGAATAACATTTTGGGGGTTGTAAAAAAATAATCATTTTTTTTAAATATCAAAATTTAATAATCGCGATGAATTTCCTGAAAAAAAAATGCAATCTTTAGTTTTTAGCAGGAATAAATAATATTATTAATTTTGACGATACAGTAATATATGCTTGATATTAAAAAAAAAAAAATCTGCCAATGCCACGGTAATTCATCACATTATTTGAAGACCGGTTTTTTCTGCGTGAATTTGATTCGCAAAATTATATCACCGTAAAACAAATAAAAAAAATGTTTACTCATTTTAATTCAGCTGTTAACAGTCAATATAAAAAAAAAATCTGATACATTTCGACTATTTACCGTTAGGATTAGTCCATTTATTTTTTATTTTTTGTTATTTATTTCTAAACTGAATCTAATGGCAATACTAATGTAATATTTTGTTATCCCATTCGAGACATCAACTATATTTTTCATTTTTTAGCAGTCTTGTCGAATTAAAATTTAAATTAGAATAATTCCGTTGCGTTGTGCAACTAACCTCTTCAGCAATTGTAATTTCTTTTATTTTTATTTTTTTTAAGAGCAGCATTAAAATCATTTGAATAGTTCAATGTAGACGAAAATCAAAGTATCGTACAAATCTTCATTCGCTTTTGCGAAATTACATCGTTTCAAAGTACGCCTGTTCGTTCCCTCAAATGTTCTACACAAGAATTCCAAATAAAAACCGGTTCCCCCTCCCGCACAAAAGTTTACTTCAATTGAGCTATGTGACTTGGACCGATCTATCAAGATGTAGTAGCAGTGATAATAGCGACTTTGTAGGTTGTGAATTAATGGAGCACTGCTTCAGCAAGCACATCCTGGTCGACCCTATGCAAGAAAATAGGCTGTTCCATCTACACACGTACTAGTGTTACTTCTGCTGCACTGTTATTATCGGGAGGAGAGGAACAGAAGCAAGTACTACTTGTTCTTCTCTACCTATTGTATGTTGTTTTTTTTTTTAATCATAAAAAAGTATCGTGATGGACTAGGATAAAAGATTACACTTTTTTTTTTAAAGAAAAAAAAAAGAAAAAGAAAGAAACGGTGGGATATTTTACCTCTTTGGTTCATCAGCTCTTTTTTTGTGGAGAAAAAAATAATCTTCCGACTTGATGAATTTTTGGTAGGCAAAAAACAAACAAACAAACAAACAACAGTAAGACTGACTACTACTACCCCGGCAGCTGCTGAGGTGGCAGTAGTGGTCAAACACAAGGAACAAATGACCACTTTTGCATTTGGACGGTTCCTTATTTTCTTTCCTGTTTAAATCTTCTCTTCGTTCCCATGTCTTCCCTTGTCAGTCCGTGGAATTCTCTTTTTTGTCCACACTCTCGGATAACAACACTTGAATATTAGTTGCTTTTATTTTGTCTTGTTTTTAAATCTGAAACCCCATACTAAAATGCTATTAGAAAAATTCTTAAATTAGTTTCTGTACCTAAATGTGTTAAAAAGGCTCAATATTTTCCCCTTTCTTTAAAAAAAAAATCCTACTGGTCATTTATTAAATTTTATCCATGGGTTAGTATAAACCAAATACACGAGGTAGATAAGTACCCGTGTTTCTTATTTAGTGAATAATAATCAACGTTTTACGATGTCTTTCCACTGAATAAGGAATTACTGTGTGTAGCTAAGATGAGTAAACATTAACAATAACGCCTTGTCCCTGTCTTTTTTAAAACTTAATTAAAATACATGCCTTCTACATGATTTACTACTACTAAAAAAGAAAAAAAAAAGACCACCACCAACGCAGTTATTGAGACCAGAACAACCTTGCATGTATTGTAATTCTTACCTGCATAAATACTACTATCACACATGGCATTTCACATAAAAGCTAAATTTCCGAAATGTGTGGTTCGATTTTCACTAGCATTTCTTTTAACTAACGATAACATTATTCCGTAAAAACTACTCTCTGCAGAGACTGTCTCTAAAGAAAAATCTGACATTAGAATATTTTTTCTCTTTTCAACACCTTTTCTTCGGATAACACCCCTACCCGGTTTAATGTAACAGATATTTTAATATTGTTAGCTTCGTAAAGCATACTTAAGTTTTAATTATTATTAATGATATTATTATTTGAAATGCATACACAGCAATTACTCAGTGTTTAAAGTGTGGTCGTTCAAGTCCACATTTTTCCGTGCTGTTCTCTAAAATATTTGACAAAAATATATACATACACATACATGACAATAAGAAATTGAGAAACGTGTTACCAACAATTGATATCTAGAAATATTGAAGTAGTGGTTTAAAAAAAAAATTATTTTTGAATAAATTTTAACTGTCTACTAAAGATATCGCATTAAGAAAAAAAATTACACCAGCATTCGTCATGTAATGGAAATAAAAACGCACGTTATTTGCTACAGACACGTGCGTGAAGTTAAATTTTAACTAGGAAATAAATGCATATTGTTAAAAAAAATATTAAGAAAACGTTTTGTAATAATATATAATACTAGCATTTAAAAAAAAATATTAGCTGTGTATAGCGACATGCACTTAGTAACCCGAACCGAATTTATAGTATTAAATCATTCTTCTTATTATTAAACCGAAAATGATTTAACTTAACTTTAACCAGTTAAAAAAGTCAAGTTAATTAGAAAAAAAAAATCCCCTACCCTGTTGAAACCCACTTTAAACTTTTCTCTTTTAAAATTCTCTATTTTATTGATATACACGGGGATTACTACGAAAAAAAAAAAAAAAGAAAGTGAAGTGTATGTACAGTAGTGTTTGGCGGCAAAGTATTTGCTTGCAAAACAACACATCATTATGGATAGCTCGTACACGCCTTCATGTACTGCATCATCATCAACATCCGTAACCTCTACAGTTTCCACCTATGGCAGCAGTGTTGGGGGTGCCCATGCCATTACACCGCACCACAGTTTAGCCCCTGTTAACAATGCAGACGGTAGTGCTAGTAGTAGTAGTGGCCCTCTAGACTACAACGCTGCTGTTGACTTATCTTTCAGAAGACACAGCGACCTCTATCTACAACAACAACAATCTCAAAATGACCCTAGGACCCAAAATACAGTAGAGATGAACTACGGAGGCAAGCAATCGAGTACCGGGGTGGATTCCACCTCTACAAGCAGGTATGGTAGTGTGGCTTCTACTCCATCACCTATATCCCAAATGCCGGTCTCGCCGATGCACGCACCATCAATGATGCAGTCCCAGAGCCAGGGACCCTTTTATTTTAACGTGCCCCCAAATACTGTTGCAGGGGGTCTGACGATTTGCGACAGTGGCTCTGGTGACACTCAAACCGAGGACGTCTTCTTAAATGGTGATGCGGCTACCACAAATCAGACGTTGTCCTCCGCATCGGTGGGTGAAGGGAATGCTCACCTACAACCTTCTGTCCAAAGCCATGGACAGCAATACGGAAATTATGTTAACTTGCCTCCGTGTCGTAGGGGAAGTGCCATCTCGAACCCTGATCACTTTACGAGTAACTCGGAAAACAGTTACCCTTATGCTTCGGTTAATACCACCACCCAACAAGCAACAACTCCAACAGAACCGGTCCCTAATAGCACTAACAATAATTTTAATACGGATACTAATATAAGCCAGGTCCCGGGTGCTGTCCTACCCGGGTCTGGTTACCCTTCTAATTCATCTAACCAACCATTGGAACAAACATCAGAGGATCAGGATCTGGTTGTACCCAACTTACCTCGGAGGAGTAGCATTATCAAAAACGGCAATAGAAAATCTCAAAGGAAGAAAACTGTCTCTTTTAGTAGTATGCCTACTGAAAAAACGATCACAACTGGTGAGTATACCATTTTAATTTTTTCAGTTTATATTGTTTAATAATTTCAGATTTTGTCTTGTTCCATATCCTTACAAAAAAAAGTTTTTGTACTCACAATTGGCGAGTATACTATTTTTTGTTTTATATATATATATATATATTATAAAGGGCAGTTGTGTGTGTATGTCCGGAGGAAACTACGAAAATAAAACAATTAATGACAATGTAAATATATATACACATTCACTATCACCAGAGCTTGATTTTTGTGTAAAAATAATGGATGATTTTATTTATATTTATTTATCTATCTATATTTATAATATAGGTGCTATATTTATCATTTATAAGTAAACAGTGCTCAATATCATTGATAGACCATCTATCTATATAAGGGTAGTTCTGTGTATGTATGTCCGGAGGAAACTACGGAAATAAAACAATTAACGACAATGTAAATAAATATATACACACATTCACTATCACCAGAGCTTGCTTTTTGTGTATGCAAATATAATGGAAGATTTTATTCATATCTGGAAAGATATTTAAAAATTAGAATGTGAAAACTAAGAGAAGGGGAAGTCATTGGTTGCGTTCGGGATTAAAACATAAATCAATTATGTAGGACCAAAACAATCAATGGATCTGCGAGGATAACTTTAAAAAAATTATACCTCCTCTACTCAGACAACGCCTGGTAGCCGATTCTAGTATTATATAACTGAAAAATAAAGAATGGTATACTCACCAGTTGTGAGTGCCAAACCTTTTTTTAATCGTTTCAATAATTTCAGATTATTTTTCTGTTTAGATATCCTTACCAAAAAGGGGAAAAATGTTTTGTACATTACAAGAATTGTGGTCCCTATGTGCACCGCCACTCCTACATATTTCTTAATAATATTTACTGACTTCGGCATTTTGGTTGAAAGCAAGTGCCTTGTTCCGGTGTGATCTCTTCAGATCTCACTTAAAAGGTTGAAGTTAATCTAGCTGTGATATCTGAGTCCCCCACCCTCAAAAAGGTAGGGGAAGTGCTAAGGCGGCTGGACAAGTTTTGTCTCCTCTACCCAACAGTTCCACGCGTGAGGGTTTCCCCATTCTTAAACTTGACCTTTTGTCGTTTTGCCCTAGTGGAGAAATTAATAAATACCGCTACTTATCGGTTTTTCCAATGCTTTTATATTTTCTCTAACCATAATCAGTCGCATAATTGCTGATGATTGAAGGGACGATGGGATTTGAAGCTGTAATTATTAATTTATTTTAATACAATTCAAAGCGTAACATATTGAGAAATGCACAACAATGTCAAAAGTAGCACGAAGTTCAGCAACAATCAAAACCGAATGGGGATGATTAGCATGTGTGAACTGGGCCCACAAAGTTAACTACAATTGTCGGTACGAGAAGAATGTCGGAAATGTTACAAGTTGTCCAATGGTTAGTTTATTTTCATAGGAGCATGAGAAGAGAGAAGCAGCCGACATATCTATCTATTAATAGATCTGTGGCAGGGATCAGACACCTGAACTTGAAAGCAGACGACACTTCAAAAAAGTAGCTAAAAGTCTGTAGGGGGGATACCACATCTTCTAAGGGATCGCACTTTTAAACTTGACCATATATTTTCTGTAGTTAATTTATTGTGTAGTTTGATAGCTTATTCCAGTTGAGAAGACTTTTAAGAGTTCAAATGAAATTAGAAATAGTTCATTTGAATTATTTACGTTTTCAGTTTTTACCATATTTCAATAAAATTTATTGAATAAACATAAATGGTACCAGTACGAAAATTGGTACTAATGCAGAATAGTACGTAAGAGATAATATCATTAGATTACGTATAAAAAGCATTACATTTCACGGAAATACCCGAAACCTTTGAGACGCTAGGGTTAGATTTAGGGTTAGGATACTTCCGTAATACTAATGCTATTTATACGTAAAATGCGATTCTAATGGTATTGTCTCTTGCATGTTATTCTGTATTTGTACTCGAAAATTAACTATCGACAAAATATTTCTTATCGTTATTACTGGTGTGTATTGTGATTACTTTAGCTGATTAATCTATATCTTAATGGTGTGTTGAGGATCAAAACGAGACTGGAGCTGTAAAGAAATGAAATAGGGAAAGATTTTGTTATTATTTGGAAGTGAAAGAAAAATTTAAATCAGGTATATATGAAAGAAACTAACTTGTTCGTACTTTTTACAATAAGATAAATAAAATGTATTGTACAATCAATGAGATATAAAATGTCTTTCAAATACATTTTATTTATCTTATTGTAAAAAATAAATAAAAAATACATGTGATATTCATAAATCATCTATGAATATGACAGGTATTTAAAAAAAAAAATTCTTTATTCTTTCTTTCTTTTTTTGGGGGGTGGTATGTACAGAACTTGAGAAAAACATATTTGTTTATAATATTAAATATAAACAAATATTTTTTCTCAATTTCTGTACACACCAAATAAATAAATAAATATAAACTTAATATTAATAAAAGTTTCAGCAATTCAGCATGCCACTATCTGCACTTCACTAACATGCGGTGAAACTAGAAAAAAATCGTTTATTACTTCACCAATGCACAATAAGAGCATTGAAAAAAAAAAAAAGAATTGTTGGAAGTTACTTCCTGGTTTTGTTTTCTTTACCATTTCTACCCTATTCATTTTTTAAAAACTGTAACTTTGTATGTTGTTACAATTAAATAAATACGATGACTCATTAAAACTACAGTGGCTTCTCTTGTAATTGTCGCTTTATTGAAATATTAGAAATAATGCTGGTATTTTAAATCATATTTATTTACTAAAGAAATGAGACGAACATGATCACCGGCGTAAAATATGTTCAGTTTTCATTTCTATTTTTTTCTCACTCCTCTTTTTTGACCAATGTTAAATCATCCCGATAATTTCTTCTCTCTTCGCGTAGCATCTCGTAACATTACAGTTACACATAATATAACTTGTTTTTGTTCTGTTTTTTTTTTTTCTGTCAGCAAGTGCGATTAATTTGAATTAGATGAGGAATTATTCGTATTTTTTGTTCTTTTTAAATATTTTTTAGAAAGTTTTTAACTACAAAATATATCTAAAGAAATGGTCACAATAAATAATAGTTAAGTTTTTATCAATTGAGTAAGATCCGTTTATTATTATTATTGTCACTCTTAATCAATATATATATATATATATATATATATATATATATATATATAGGCTTTCTATTTAGTCTCTTTCGTAGATCAATGTCTAATCTATAGCTGTTGTTAGTGTTTTTGTTTTTATCCCACTACTGGATATTTGACCCTGTCAGGGAAATGCTTTCGAATTGGAGGAAGCAAAAATTAATAAAACTGATAAATGAATCGATATTGATTCCATATTACACAACTATTTAAACTTTAATCTTATTCGCTTTTTAGGTATTTCAGAAAATTATATTTTAAAAATTAACGATACCAAAATACAACATCCCTATTTTTAAGTCAGTTTTTGCAATAAAATACTGCTTTTAGGGACTAACAATTGAAGCCCACATTTTTACTTAAAAACGAATTAAAATGTTGGTTTTAGTCGAAAAATAGTAATATAATTAAACAAAATAATATTAAATTTTTAAACATAAAACTTTTTTAAATTTTATTTCAATTTTATTTTACGATTGTTTTTCTTTTCAATTTTCAACTTGTATTTAAAATCGGTCTCTTATTCAAAATTTATTTAACCCTTATGACTTCCTGTTGTGTAATTAGAAATTGTCAATTTCTATGTGCGAGTCTATGGAATAAAAAAGAACATAAAACATCAGTTTTTTAAAAAGATTTTTTTGCTATTGTAAATAGAGGATGTGTACACTTAAAACTAGATGGAAAACTATCTTTAAAATGATAAGTTAGCTTCAACAAACCACTTTCGTATGTATATTATCACAATCCCTGTTTAAAAGAATGTTGTTGGAGAGGTCACGTGTACTGATACCACCACTTATACTACTGATATTATTAAGTGTCTAAATCAGTCAAGTTTCACATTCACGTCGTAGAAATTTTGATATTATCCTTAAAATTTTTGATATTAAAAATAGCACGTCATTTATTCCGAATAAGTTATTCGTATGTCTGTCAATATCAATTTTCGGTAAAAATCATCGTGCTTTGAAAAAAATAAGCACTTTTAGTTATCGTAAATTATTGAAAACAATATTTAAAAAAAAGGAAAAAAATCTAAAATTATTTTTGTTCTTGAAAATTTTCGAAGCCATAAAAATAAACAACCCCCCCCCCCGACGGAGCTCGGAAGATAGGAGGAAAAAAGAAAAGAAGAAAAAAAAATCGAATTTAGTAGTTTCTTGGAACAAACCTACTTTTACTTACGGAAATCTTGTCACGTGACTTCGCCCCTACCCAGCTCTCCCTATCCTTCTCTCTCTATCCTTCTCTCTCTCTCTCTCTCTTAATATCTCCCCTTAGACCACCATCATCACCACGTGCCATCTCATTGATGCTGTTTTCGTGTTTGGTATTTTGTTAGTTGAGGGGAAAAAGGTATTGAGGATGAGGGTTGGGCATTTATACATACATACATACATACACAGACTGGTATTATCCTGTTTCCGGTCCCTCCTGAAAATGCCCACCTTTCGCGATTTTGAGAGTTGTAATGTCAGTTGGTTTATGTCTATGATTTAGGACGAAATAAAGAGGGGAATTACCCTTTTTTTTTTTTTTTTTAATGTGACGGTATATTATATCTCAACACAAACGTCGCGTTAACAAACACACACACGCATGTATATATAATGGTGTATAGTCAAATAGCCTAGATAAATATATACTATATAGGTAAAAGACGTAGTAAAAGTAGAATTATTTCAATTAAAGTAAAACCGAAACCGCATTTGGTAATGTAGTACGTAATAATGTTGTTGGCGCTGATCCATGATCAAAGTTAACTTCCCTCCGCCTTTTTTTCCCGACGTAACTTGAACCCAACTACGTTTACGAAATAAATAAGATGGAAAACAACAAGAAATGCTTTGTTTGTTTGAAGTTAAAAATAAATAAAAGTGCTTTCAACAATTCACTAGTAGTATTCAATTAACGAATTACACCTATTTTTATTTACAGTTTAGGTGTGTGTGTATTTTTGTTTTTTTAATTGCCGCTTTCTTATTTATATTCGTTCGAAATAATTGATCAAAGCATGTTTTTGTTTTGTTCAATGTTTTGTTTCTGCCTACGCCATTTCATATCTCAACACATGGCATAAAAAAACAAAAACAAAAAAACAATTTTTTATTTATTTATAAAGAGTGCGAGACCTGTGTAGAAATTGAGCTCAACTACACCCGCCATTCTGTAGTACGAGTTAAGAGGCGACTAAAGGACACCTCTGTTCACTACTAGTAGAGTTTAATTTGTTTATTTATTTTGCGCTATCAGTTATATCACTCACTCTGTTAGACCACTTTAGACGTAATCCTGATACTATATAGTATATACTACTAAGTTACTAGTGGAGTATGTGTAGTCACTACACTGTAGTGATTTAACAGATTGTATAATTGTTTTGGCAATTCTTTTATTTCTAACTCAGATAAAAAATAAAATAAAATAAAAGAATGCATTCTCTCTTTCTCTCAAAGAATAGTGCATAAAATATCAATATTCCTTGTGTAAAATGTACAACACAACACATTGCAGTAAACTTAACGTTTATTTACATTATAAAACGACAATGTTATCTCAAGAGCTAAGAAGTAATCATGTGCCAGTGTTGTCATATATAATAATTATATATACACTAAGAATGATAAAAGAACAGTATCATTCCAAAATTAGAGAGTCGGAAATTCTCCATTATTGAATTTATTTGTTTTAGTATTTTTTTAATCGAAATCCAATGTCACAAGGTGTCTTTTATTTATTTATTTTATTTTTTACATTCTATCTCCATCTTTTTAAAACCGTTTTATTTTTTTTATAACTAAATCGATATTAAAATTCTAATTGTTGTATCAATACTCAACTTTATGTAATCGTAACCTCGCAAAAATTGCATATCATAGCGAGATTTTTTACTCGAGTAGCAAATACTTAAAATGCTCTTACAGAATAAAGTAATTTCTGCTTGCATCCGTATTATAATTTTGTAGGGTCAGCATTCACACCGAACGATTAATCATCCCAAAATTTCGATATGACAGATAACTACGAGAAATGCTAATTAATTATAATTCTTCACTCCTTCCTAAATAGAAGCATCGATATCATCATGGACTACTGTTACACCGGGAATCCAAGGGGTTCGCGATTAGTCGTTCTTAGGACGATGTTCTACTAAAATTACCTTTTTTTTTTTTCATCTATGAAACGGATTTACATGAACCTAAAATAATGTGTAAATAAAATAAATGTTGGATTTCAAACGAGAAAAATAAAAGCATTCTCTGTTATTGTTCGTTGGAGGGGTAGACTGTGAATTCAGGGGCATAAATTTTTACCATAGTCTACTGGACAGATGTTAGTAGAATATGAAATAAAGTCCAACGAATATATTTTGAGTTTCTCAACTGGGATTAATACTTTTAATAAAAATGAAACTCTAAGGAAAACATAACTTAATACTTAAATTAATTTATAAGTTTTAAAAAAATATTAAAGGACAGCATTAATTGATGTTGTATATTTAAAGCTGTTTTGTAGTGATTCAGTTATACACTTTTCTGACCTCAGACCTGCAAATGTGGACTGTTTTAATTTAAAAAAAAAAATTGTAACTCTGAAATAGAAATAGTGTTAAATACTCTGCAAAATTACTAGCGAATAGTAATTTTCAGTTTATTTCAGCATAGGACTTGAAAATATATACATTGGACTTCAGTTCATATTCCATTTATATCTATCTAGTAGAATCGTATGGTAAAAATAAATTACGCTCTTGAATTCACAGACTACCCGTTGGAGGGTTACATAAAGATGAGATAGTTATTTTTCTATTAAAAAACAAACAACATGTATCTGGCAAGCCTTACGGGTGCTGACGTGTGAGAAAATAATCGCTACAAAATCGACGTTAAAGAAGATTGACACTGATGATAGCATTTGTCTTTTTTGAGGAGAGCGAAGGTCTTTTTTTTTTTTTTTTTAATTTTATCTTTATTTTTTTGTAGTAGTAGTAATAAGAGCAGATAATCAACCCTGAAAATTGCCCTGAAAGCTTGAAAAATAAATTACCAGTTTTGGGGGTGAAGCGACTTACAGCCATGTGACTTTGCTGTCAATGCTTTTCTATTATACTATTTTGCCGTAAATTAGTCATGAGAAACGATTTTAGAAAAAGAGTTCCGCTTCAGTGAAGAAAGTGTGAGAATGACACTTACATATATTGAAAATAATTTGTACTCTACCCAAATTAATGCCGTTTAAATATTAAAAGACGTTTTTGAAATTAAACTTTGACTAATCAAATAATAATTATTTTAATATAAAATTTATAATAAAAAAAATTCGTTCACAAAATGAAAATTAGTGCATTTAGATTCTACAATGATACTGCCAAAATATTGTTGCCAAAAAAAAAAAAAAAAAAAAAAAAAGAAAGTGTGACAGGAATAATTGGGACATCCCCCTGGCACAGATTCCGATGTATAGTGTCATAAAACATCCCGTGACATTGATTTTTTTTTTAGGAAAATCTTGGAGAGAACAAAGTAATGATCACATCACATGGTTGGAGAAAAGAAAGAAAAGAAATACTATTTAAAAAAAAAAAGGTTATCTCTTGAAACAGCTGTCGTATTTTAATTGTTATCTACAAAACTAGAAAAAACGTTTTTAAGATAATTATGAATTATATTAAAATGTTTATCCTTTTCTTCTTATTTCTTTGAAAAAAAAAATCTTTAAATTAAATCAATAGTCTTTATTTTTATCATCGACAATATGATTGTGACAGGAAATTCTAAGCAAGACTGGTGACTTTTTATTTGCCACACTTTTGGAAAAATCACGATTTTTATCGGTAAACGAAAAAGAAAAGTAACTTGAAGATAAATAAAAAAAGTCTTTCTGTTTTAAACCGGTTTACATTTCTTTGTTATCTAAACTAGTTTAATTTATCAATGATTTAGTTCGAATAGTTGTCAAAATGCAAAATGTCATGTCATTTTTTCTTTAAATGATTTTTTTTTCTTTTAAATATAATTAATTTGATTATAAAGATAAAAAATGCATGTTGGTTTTTAAAAAATGAAAAGAAAAAAAGTCATTAAATATTTTTGATAACGTGGAAGTCTTAAAATATATCGTTCAAGTAGTCTTTAAAATCTCTTGGAATATAATAGATATGTATATATATACTTTCAATTAGAAAGAAAAACTTAACAAACCTATTATAAATTTATTTCGACCAGAACTCAATAAATAGCCTAGTCTCATCAGACACCCAACTACATAATGACCAAGAAAACAAACTAGAATAGAGAAAATATTTTTTTCTTTTCTTCTTTTACAAGACCAGTAAAATCTCTCTTCAAACACACCTATATTTTATGTATGTATGTATGTATGTATATATATGTGTATATATATATATATATATATATATATGAAGGGCAGGGTTAGCTCAGTCGGTAGAAACAAGGTTCCTAGTTCGATACCAGCCCTTGCCAACTCAGTGTATGAGTAGCACAAGGATCTGTGTGGTAAAGTAAGGAGCTGATGTTAGGTGTGATGCCCCACCTCAGACGCTAAAATAATCTCCTTGGTCTAGCGCTAGTGAAAAGGGGATAGACTCCCTCGCTGTATGGCTCATACCGACATTAGGCCACCCTGACGACTTTACTTATATATATATATAATTTTTCAGTAGTCGGGATAATAAAATTAAAAAAAAGAATTAAATTTCATTAGCGAAGCTGAAGCTCTGATTGCATACAGTACTAAGTATGCATTTTTGATCCCCCAAAACTGCAAGTATTTCTGATTTCATTTATAGGCATGTCTCAAGATGTCACGTTTTAAAAACTTTTTATTTATTTATAATCATTTAGTTTCATGCAGGGTTGGTGCTAGGGACTCATACCCCCCCCCCGAATCTATGATATGGGGACCCACTCTTCTACATCTCAATTTTCATAAAGTAGTATTCATATAAAATATATGAAACCTTCCCTTCGGTGTCCCCAGGCAGGCTTGGCCACCTGGGAGTAATCTCTGTGCAGTTTTTACTGGTTTGTGGTTACAAACATAATTTTAGTAAAATATTGAAAATATTATTCATATATATATATATTTACCAACCCTTTCGCACTAGCAGGATGCAACACAAGGTCAATTTCTTAAGTGGAGTATAACAGGTTGGAATTCAATCTTCCTTATCCTAGACTGGTTATCTAGCCAAGTTTAAAGAGTCCAGTCTGCTCTACTATTTACTCATAATTGGAGGGAGAGTAGTTGGATTCATACCTTTCCCAAGGGATTTAACACTATATGAAATGCAAACAGCCTCATCTAGGACTTGAACTTGTCATGTGCATCTCCTACAACAGTAACCATTACATCAGGTGGCGCCACAACTATTTAACCCATAGCTGGGGGGGATGAAGGGGTTCATACCTTTCCCAAGAATATTAGCTTGAAAGTGATTGTTATAATGTGACTGGAGTTTGAAATCGCTTACTATGATGTTGCAGTCCAGCACATTATCCTCTAAGCTATTTATCCATAGCTGGATGGAGAGTAGTTGGATGCATACCTTTCCCAAGGGTATTGGTGCTATGTGAAATGCAAACAGCCTCATCCAGGATTTGAACTCGGGTACAAGTTATTCATATATGACTGTTCATCAATGCTTTAAATCCACCCACCCGCTCAAACCTCTATCCAGTTAATTATTTCTGTTGCTTTGAATTAACTAGTTCAAGTCCTGTCCTTGTTGAAAGGCTTTTTTTTTTATCTAATACTTTTAAAGAGGCAACTTCTTTTTTTTTTTTATCATTTATCCTTGATTCTAGTTGGGTGGTTAGTGAATTAAATGCTTTGTGTTTATTTTTATTGGGTATTATGGATTTTTTTTTTCCTTCGTGAGATTGAATGTTCAAGCCATGTTTTATAAAATCTCATTTTGATTTGGGAGAACAGAGGTCACCAATGAAAACATTGATGACACTATACTTCTATTTAATAGATTGATATGAAGAAAACAATTACAAGGCTTGAAAAACAGTATGGTATTTGTAGGATCTCTCTATCTATCTATCTATCTATATCTCTCTATCTATCTATCTATATCTCTCTATCTATCTATCTATATCTCTCTATCTATCTATCTATATCTCTCTATCTATCTATCTATATCTCTCTATCTATCTATCTATATCTCTCTATCTATCTATCTATATATATATCTATCTATCTATATATATATATATATATATCTATCTATATATATATATATATATATATCTATCTATATATATATATATATATATATATCTATCTATATATATATATATATATATATATCTATCTATATATATATATATATATATATATCTATATATATATATATATATATTATATATATATATATATATATATATATATAAAAGGCTCGTTTGTTGTTTACAGATTTGAACACTGGTGGTCGTAAAATATACACACCAATGTATGCATTTATCAGTTAAAACACCACTCCTTACTAGCAGCTGCTGACGCCAAGATTAAGGAACCAAACTGATGAAAAGTCAGTTGGGTTTTGTTCCCGGCTAGAAGTAGTTGCTGAGTCTAGCCACATTGAAGAGATGTGAAACATCGAAACACGGTGTCTGTGGATGACTATATATAATATATATATATATATATATTTAGCTCAGTTGGTAGAGCGTCTGCATGGGAACCACACAGTTCCTGGTTAGATACCGGCCTCACTAACTCAGCATATGATTAGCACAGATCTTTGCAGTAAAGTGAGGAGCTGATGGTAAGTGTGGCGGTCCACCCCAGATGCTAAAAAACTATCTCCTCAGAAGCTGATCCAACTTGCAACAGTTGAATACTGACCAGTTTACACAAATCTCAACATGTGTGTGTGTCCAATCTTTTTCTGATTTTCAATTCATTTTATGGTAAACTCCTAATCTATTTTCAAATAGAATTATTTGCAATGCTTTCCCGGAGTAAAATCATTATTAATGCATTTGCATATATATATATATATATATATAAACTCCTATTATATTAGTAATGCATGCATTAATTCCTACCCACTTAAAAATCCATTTCTACCTGATTTTCAATGCATTTCAATAATAAAATCATTAATTATGCATTACTGTAGTGAAGCTATTTGTAATGCTTTCTTTATAATAAAATCATTAGCATTGTATTTACATTATACATGTAATAATCATATTCTATCAGTAATGTTTGCATTAATTCCTGACCACTCACAATCCTGAGTTGTTTTTAGTTTTATTTATTTATTTTTTAAAACTTCAATGCCCAACACATTAAAAATTGCCAAAACAAATTTTAGGTAAAAAAATTACAATATCTAATAAGTAATTTGTTTCTTTATCAACAGAAATATTTCGTTTGTTAGTGCAGAAAATTAAGCTAAAGAGAAAAGTGTTGTAGTAGCGGTAAAGTCAGTGGGCAGCATGAATCCAGCTATGGGTAAATAGTGGGACAGACTGGGTTTTTTAACCTTAGTATGGCAACCCGTCTAGGAGAAAGGAAAACTCTGAATTCAAATCTGTTAAATTCCGCTTAAGAAATTGACCTTGTGTCACATCCTAATGCAGAGGAGTTGGTAAATATGTATGTTAAATAATACCACTATTTTTCTTCTACAAAGGTAGTTTTTGACATCAAATAACCCATGAAGCTTGTTATGCCATTAAACAAAGAAACCAAACAAACCAAACTGGTTAATGAAGTGACTAGCATACTGGATTGTGAAATCATAGAGAGTTTGAACTCCAGTCGCTCTATTACTTTTGAATTAATACTCTTGGGAAAGGTATGAAACTCATCTTCTCCCCAGCTATGGGTTAAATAGTACCACCAGAGATGCTGATAGGTACGTGTCCTGTATCCCTGATACACAAAATCTTAAAGGACACAGTAAAATCATATCTATGCATCCAAGTGTCTTTCTTTTTTCTTCCCCTCCACACCATTTCAAGCTAACTGGAAATATGTTTCAATAGTTTCATAGAAATTAATTACACAGGATAGGTTACAAGGTAGGGGTTAGATGACTTTAGTTGTTTCCTCAGATCATGAATAAAAACCCTAAAATCTATTAAGAAATTTTAGTTGGGACCTATAAATTTTCCCAGGGACTCATTCAAAGTAAATATGTGCGTCCCAAGATGCACTAAATCAAAAAACTATCAACATCACTGTACCACTATTGTCTATCTACAAAGATAGCTTTGGCATTAAATAACCCATAAAGGTTGATATACCATTAAACAAAGAAACCAAACCAAATTAATTTTTTTCATCTTCATTAGGCTATGAACTTATTGTGGTACTTATGTAATTAAATCGTAGGAAAGTTTTTAACGAATTTGTTCAATTAATCCTACCCATGATAGCAGATTATATAAATGGTTACATAATAGAAATAACAAATGGGAAGTAAAGTTAGCATTTTTTTTTGTCAAATTGCTATCAAAACAAAAAGAAATAAGCTTAGTATATTTGGATGCCAGCCATCAGATTACAAAGTAATCAATAATACAATCTTAAAGTCATGCTTACAAACATAACTGCCTTCAAGCAACTGGTATGACCTTTATAGAAATGACCCAAGATCTTGTGTAATTCTTATAATGACCAAACTATGCAGAAATACGTTTTATTTGGAGGTGTGTGGTGTCATGGTTATTGTTGAAGGGAATGTACTCAGTGACCAGAGTTTAAATCCTAGATGAAGCTGTTTGCATTTCACATTGTGTTAATACCTTTGGGAAAGGTATGCATGCAATTATTCTCCCTCTAGTTGTGAGTAAATAGTAGGGCAGACTGGGCTCTTTAATCTTGGTTAGGCAACTAGTTTAGGAGAAGGAAAACTTTGAATTCAAACATATTGAACATAAATTTTTCATTTGTCTGAATGTCCTGGGAATGACATTAAACTCCATCTGATGGTGAGGTTCCAGTTTTGGAGGGTTGGGGAATGTGGAGCACCCCTTCATCACCATTGCTCCCTGGTCCACTCTGATCCAGAGTGGTAGTACCTGTTAGGGTCCCATCTATGGGTTAAATAGAAAAATGTATTTATAAAAATTGTATTATCCATTAAGAATTGATTTATTTCAAAATTTTATCGGCATTAGATGACCGACTGAGGTTGATATGCCGTAAAACAAAACCAAACCATCATTTGTCTGAATTTTTGAGATGAGACGTGATATTTATTATTTTGATGTTTTTCACACTGTTCACACTTCATCTTCATTGTCGTATATAAAAATGCAACGCTGCGGGCTGTTGTATCCTCTGGCCATCTTCAGGTGTCCCTTGTCAACACTTTGTTTGCTCAACAGTCAAACTGTTCAAAATGATTTCCCAAGGTGAATTATTGATGGATAAGGAACATTTAAAGAAAGTCGGACGGAACAACAGCTGAAGTGTTGTTTTATATACTACAATAAAGATGAGGACAACAGCCTGAAAAATCAAAATAATCAATTTTTCATTATTCAAATTCTCAAAATAATGAAGTTAACTATGAAATGCTTAAGAGAATTCTTCATTCCTTCTTGAATAGAAACATCAAAATTATCATAGATTATTGTTACAAATGGGTTCATGGGTCAGCCAGTATATATTTAAAAAGGTACACATATACGTATGGTATTGTTTTGGGTTTAATCTAAGAATTTAGAGGCAACTAATCCCCACCTTCCCAGTAGTGCCTACCCTGCTATTATCAAACCCAGACCTGTCATTATATAATTACTATTATTATAATAATGTCATTGTTTCTTTTGTCTCTTGTTTATCTTAAAGGTTTAGTTGGCTATTTCTTGTATTTTTTCTTTCTTTTTTTTTTTTCGAAGTCAAAAGTTGAAACTTTTTTCTTTTCTTTCTTAAGAGTGCCTTTAAATAGTCTTGTGCACAGCATAAATCCTTAAAAAGAAAAGCAACAAAAAACAAAACTGGCCTGCTTTTATATGAAGTTTCAAAAGCCCACAACTTATTGAATTTATTTTATATACTAGCTGGACCCATAGAAATTCGATACAAGTCCTTGCCAACTCAGTGTATGAGTAGCACAGCTTTGGATCTTTGCAGTAAAGTGGGGAGCCGATGGTATCTCACCAGCTCCCAACTTTAACACATAGATTCAAGTTGTGCTACTCGTGTACTGAGTTGGCAAGGGCTGGTATTGAACCTGGAACCTTATGGTTTTGAGGTGGATGTTGTACCATACGAGTTAAGCTGGCATGTATATTTATATACAGTTCTGTTATTTTTTTATATATTCTAAGTTGCCCATAGAAGAACAAGTGAGGAAGGGAAGGCTCTCAAAGTAGTTTTTTAATTATAAAAAAAATACCCTTTGGTTTTGAATTGAGTTTTCCTTCTACAAGACCAGTTGCCATACCAAGGTTAAAGAGCTTAGTCTGCCCTACCCATAGCTGGAGGGAGAATAATTAGATCCGTACTTTCTCCAATGGTATTAATGCTATGTGAAATGCAAACAGCCTCATCCAGGATTTGAACTTGGATTGCCATGTCCATTTCCTACAATGATAACCATTACACCCTGTGCCTCCAACTGAATAAAATATTGTAAACCATCATTTAAAAGTTTGTAAAGTGGTTAAATAACTGATTACAACATTTTAACTTATGTTTATTTTCAGGTATAGGGCCTGGTTTAGCTCAGTCGGTAGAGCACCTGCCTTAGAAAATCGCAAGGTTCCTAGTTTGATACTTATCCCCGCCAATTCTACGCATGAGTAGCACAGACTGGGTAATCTGATCTATGCGGTAAAATGGGGAGCTGACGGTAGGTGTGGTGCTCTACCTCAGCAAAATCAATCTCCCTGGTTTAGTGCGAGCAAAAAGGGATAGACTCTCTTGCTGTCCAGCTGATACCGACGATAGGCCACTCTGCCAACTTTTACATTTTCAGGTATTTTTCAAGACAGGAGCCCTAGGTAGATAAGAGGCCTACAGTTTTGTGGAAGCTTAGGGTTTTAAGACTTATGTCTAGTTGTAGATAATAAACAGTTTAAAATTATATATACATTAAATAGTCAGACAACTAATACTTTTCTCGTCTTTTTAAAACATTGGTATCTGTAAGGAATACGTCACACATTTTCAACATCTCTTTGTGTACCAATTACATCTTGGCTTTTGACCTCATGTGTTCCAATCACATCCTGACTTTTGTTTTCGCAATTACCAATCATGTCCTGAACATTCAATTTGAACACTAATCAATGAACGGTTTTGAACCTTTTCAACATATTTCCAAACTCAACTCATTCAAAAATATCCATCATCTTTTTAACAACGAAAATCTTCTTTCCTTTACTTATTTCATATTGTCCTGAAGAAGGTTTCTATAATATAAACCGAAACGTTCAAATATCGACACTACGACTTCCATCCAATGTAACATCCCGTGTTTGTCTACATTTCTTCACATACTGTCGGGTTGCTTTCCTCATGTTGCTCCCATACTAAACAATGTAGCTGTATGACTAAATTTAACTTTTACCTCAAATGTTAATAATCACTTGGGAAGGCATGTGAGTATGGGCTACCAAGTATGAAGAGTTAAAATCTCCATAGGAAGCTGCTGCTGCTGCTACTTTTATCTCGGATCCGTGACTTAATATTCATAGAAATGTAAAGTAAACTGTCATGATAAAAGATGGCGATAAGATGAAAGATAAGCTCACTAAAAATTAATAATCTAATAGCCATATCATGCTTGAATTAATCCTAAATCACTGATAATCCCTTACTTCCTGATTTTTTTTTTTTTTCAATGAATATGCAAATTAAACAATGAAAATTCCTTTTACTAATTTTAAGTTAAAAAAAAAAAACAAAATAAATAAATAAAAAGGAAAACTTGGTGATTTATTCATCTACAAATTCATCATTCTTGAAGCACCGTCTTGGTATTTATAATGAGCTTAGCTTTAGGAATTCTTTAACTCCAGGCAGCACCCTATCCCCCTAGTCTAAAAGGGGTAGGCTCAGGTTAATTTCCAAATGCTCCCACAAAAGGGGGAAATACCAATGGTGCCAAGCTGAACTATTTCTGGCAATTGACCAATTCTTGTTCAAAATGTTCAAAATTTGTTCTTAATTTTAACGGCATGTGTAGAAACAACTCGAACTTACCAGTAAAGTATCGAGATTTTTTTGTATTTTTTGACACACTTTGTATTCTGAAAAAAATTAATGTTTCATTCATTGTTCATTTCTATCTTGGTAAATACAGCTTCAATCTTGATACTTTTATGACACACCTTGTATATGTTTAATATTTTTCCTTTTCAAGTATAGAAATGCCATTTACTAGAAAAGAAAAGGTGTTTAAACTTTAAAAATACAATTTTGAGTTGTTTCTATGCATCTTATTATAATGGAGATTCGGTGTCTGTAACTGAAACTATGACAATGCTTATGTCACAATACCCTCAGGAATTGCATAAATTTATATAGGAGTATTTAATTTACAGTCCAAATCATTAATATATTGGATAAATCTTATTTTAACAGTATGTGTAGAAACAACTTAAACTTACAGTGATGCTAATAGCTTTTTGATTTAGTGCATCCTGGAATGCACATATTTGCTTTGAATGAGTCCCCGGGAAAATTTATGGGTCCAAACTAAAGCTGTCTAACTCTTGTAACCTATCCTGTGTAATTCATTTTTAAGAAACTATTGAAATGTATTTCCAGTTAGCTTGAAATGGTGAGGGAAGAAAAAAGAAAAACACTGGGATTCATGGATACGATTTTACTGCGTCCTTTTAGATTTGTGTGCATCAGGAACGCAGGACGCATACCTATCAGCATCTATGAACATATATGTTTAATATTGTTTTCTTTTTCCAAGTATAAAAATGCCATTTACTAGAAAAGAAAAGGTGTTTGAATTTTAAACATAGAATTTTGAGTTGTTTCTACACATCTCATTATAATGGAGATTGGGTGTCTGAAATGCTATCAAATTTTTTGAAACACCATGTATATTATGCAGAAATGCTGATATGTATGTGTCCTGCGTCACTGACACAGAAAAATCATATCCATGCTTCCCAGTATTTTTTTTTCTCCCCCACCACAATTTCCAGCTAACTGTAAATATATTTCAATTATTTTCTTGGAAACAAATTACACTGTATGGGGTACAAGGTAGGGGTTATATCGCTTTAGTTGTTCATAAATAAAAATTTTAATTTATTAAGAAACATTATTTGGGACACAAATTTCCAGGGGACTCATTCAATTCAAATACATGTGTCCCAGGATGCACTAAATTAAAAACTTATCGGCATCACTGATTATGTTAGTATTTCTGATTAATGTTTACTTTCCTCTTATTATTGATTTCTTCCTTATTCTGTCCTACCAAGTTACTTTAATCTATATAGCAGATATCTCAACATTTTAAAGCAATTTTTTTGCCTTCTAGATATTATAAATACAAATATTTTGACCCACATTTTCAGTACCGCTCCTTCATTAATCCAAGGCTCTGAAATGTAAATGTTATTTTTTTATTCAATTTTATTTTTTAACTCTTAACATCCTATACCACCTCATTCCACCCAGCCGGAAGTCACATTTATTTTCCTAATCCACAACAAACGATAGCTTTGTTTGAATGTAATATTAAACATATTTAGTAGTCTTCGATTTATGGGAAATAACAGGTAACTTTAAATGAAAAGGCCATTTTTAGCCATTTATTGATGAATCCTTATAGGAATGGAGCTCTGGACTTAAAAAATTCTCAACAGGATGTTAAGAGTTTTAAAGGACATTTCCTACATATTGGATTAGCCTTCTAACTCTTTAGCCTGTTGCCTGACACTGTAGAATACACAGACTGCACCTCTGCAGTGCGGTAAAATCCCCCCAATGGGGCCATCTGTTAGCCATAGGTGGTGACCTGAGAAAATCCTTTGGGACAGACATGCAACACCACACTTTGGCCCTTACTTAGGCTAGACAGGTGGTCGGAGACTCTCCCTTTAATTACTTCTTCGTCACTGGAATGATGTTTGCCACAGACTATAATCTCTTCGGCCCCATGAAAGAGGGTTTGAGAGGCAAACATTATTCCAGTGACAAGGAAGTGAAATCTGTAGTGAAGAAATGGCTCAAAGAACAGTCAACAGAATTTTACAGGACAAGGATATATGCTCTCATTCGAAAGTGGAACATTGCTATTGAGAGAAATGGTGACTATGTGGAGAAGTAGTGATCCATAGATGACCAGCTTGCCGGGTTAGCTCAGTCGGCAGAGCGTTCGTCTAGAAACCACAAGGTTCCTAGTTCGATACTGGTCCTTGCCAACTCGGCGTATGAGTAATACAGGGATCTGTACGGTAAAGTAAGGAGCTGATGGTAGGTGTGGCGCTCCACCTCAGATGCTAAAACAATCTCTTTGGTCTAGTGCTATTGAAAAGGGGATAGACTCCCTCGCTGACTGGCTGATACCGACTTTAGGCCGCCCCATCGACTTTACTTACTTTACTTAATTATACCAGTCCTAAACAAAATGGCATTACTTTTCGACTCACCCTCGTAGTACAAAATAAAGTTGTTTTTGTTTACATGATGATCATTTGCTAAAGATCCTAACCTACTGCAGCTGCTGTGATGATCTATTTTCAAAATTCATAACATTTGAAATAGAGAGGATTAATCTCTTGTTATTGTCCTTGTGAATCTCTAGTTAAGCATAACTGTGCTATACAGATTATCAGGTGTATCTATTGATTTTTATACTGTTTTTGTTCTCGCAGATTTTAGCACTAGTTGAGCATAAATTATTTTAAATGTTAAGTTGGTTGATGAAAGGCGGGGGGTGTTAATGTTTTGGATTTAAGAATATTCAAACCTTTATACAATATAATGGACTTGTAGTGACTTCTAGATGGAATCTAAATCTACCCAGTTGGTGAGGCTTAGAATCCACTGTCAGTCCTCATTTCAGATTTATATTATTTAGTATTTATTTGAATCTGTATAGATATTTATCATTCATAGGTATATTATATGTGTATAGTTATATTTATTTAATATTATTTAGTATTTATTTGAATATTTATAGTTATTTAGTATTTATTTGAATATTTATATATTTATATTATTTAGTATTATTTAGTATTTATTTGAATATTTATAGTTATTTAGTATTTATTTGAATATTTATAGTTATTTAGTATTTATTTGAATATAGTTATTTAGTATTTATTTGAATATTTATAGTTATTTAGTATTTATTTGAATATTTATTTTATTTAGTATTTATTTGAATTTTTATAGTTATTTAGTATTTATAGTATATCATAGGCGTGTAGTTATTTAGTATTTATAGGTATATCATAGGCGTGTAGTTATTTAGTATTTATAGGTATATCATAGGCGTGTAGTTATTTAGTATTTATAGTATCATAGGCGTGTAGTTATTTAGTATTTACATAGGCGTGTAGTTATTTAGATTTATAAGTATGTTATAGGTGTATAGTTATTTACTATTTAGGACCAGTTTAGCTCAGTCGGTAGAGTGTCAGATTAGGAACCACAAGGTTCTGGGTTCAATACTGGCCCTCGCCAACTCAGCGATGAGTAGTACAGGGATCTGTGTGGTAAATTGAGGAGCTGATAGTACGTGTGGCATTCCACCTCAGATGCCAAAAACAATTTTCTTGGTCTAGCGCTAGTGAAAAGGGGATAGACTCCCTCACTGTCTTTCTGATACCGACTTTACGCCACCCTGTTTACTTACTTATAGATCTATAGTTATTCATGTGTTATTTATTAGTTATTTAGTATTTATTTGAATCAGAATAGTTATTTACTATTTATAGGTATATTATAGGTCTATAGTTATTCACAAGTTATTTAGTATTTATTTGAATCTGTATAGTTACTTACTATTTATTTGAATCTGACAAAAGGCCACAAGTTTAGGGTGCCCAGTGAGAATCTACTCACAACATAGTAGTAATGGTTTGCTAGACCAGCTTGGAAACCATTACCCTCAGACAGGATGTTCCTAAGTATTTGAGTGTCTTCTGGCACCAGACAAAAGGATATATCAGCAATGAGCACTAACATTTTTTTAGCCACTTGTACTATGAGGCATTGTTCAGTGATTCTCTTTGTGTGTACATGTTTACTTGTGCAATTTATTTAATCCACTTTCATCTTACTAGGAAGTTGAAGCTTTACCAGGGCCTTGTCCGCTGTTGATTTTGGCGGGATGTGACACAAGGTCAATTTTTCAAGTTGGTAGATCACCCGCTTAGGAATCGTGAGGCTCCTGGTTCAATACGAGTCCTGCCAACTCGGTGCATAAGTAGCACAGACTGGGTAATCTGATCTGTGCGATAAAGTGGGCAGCTGATGGTAGGTGTGGCGCTCCACCTCAGCAAAAAAAAAAAATACGAGTCCCTGCCAACTCGGTGCATGAGTAGCACAGACTGGGTAATCTGATCTGTGCGTTAAAGTGGGCAGCTGATTGTAGGTGTGGCGCTCCACCTCAGCAAAAAAAAAAAATACGAGTGCCTGCCAACTCGGTGCATGAGTAGCACAGACTGGGTAATCTGATCTGACGTGGTGCGATAAAGTGGGCAGCTGATTGTAGGTGTGGCGCTCCACCTCAGCAAAAAAAAAAAAAAAATACGAGTCCCTGCCAACTCGGTGCATGAGTAGCACAGACTGGGTAATCTGATCTGTGCGTTAAAGTGGGCAGCTGATGGTAGGTGTGGCGCTCCACCTCAGCAAAAAAAAAAAATCTCTCTGGTCTAGCACTAACAAAAAGGGGATAGACTCCCTTGCCATTTGGCTGATACCGACAGTAGGCCACACCACCAACTTTAAAGTTGGTTTGATTCAGATTTTTTTTCTTCTCCTAGACTGGTTGCCTAACTAAGGCAAAAGAACCAAGTTTGCTATTCTATTTACCCACAGTTAGGGAGAGAAGAGATGGATTCATGCCATTCCCCAAGGGCATTTGCGTGAAGTGAAATGCAAACAGCCTTGTCCAGGATTTAAACTCAGGTTGCCAATTCCATTTTTAAAAAATCGATAACCATTATACTAAGTGCACCTCCAAGAAACTGATATCTATTGGCATTAACTTGGCTACAGTAGTGGCTGGAAGGCAATCAAAGTTGTCATCAGACAAATTTCAAGAAAATGTCACCCTGTCCTTTTCCTGGAATGGTTGCCAACAAAGGCCGCTAAAGAATCCAGTCTGTCTTATTATTTTTGCCTGTAGATGGATTAGAAAAGAGGGATTCACACTTTTCACAAGGACAAATTTCCTCAAATTTGTATTTAATATAATACCCATGCAGTGATGCTGATAGATTTTTAATTTAGTGCATCCTCGGATGCACATATTTGCTTTGAATGAGTCCCTGGGAAAATTTATGGGTCCCAACTAAAGTTTCTTAATAAATTGTAGGGTTTTTAGCTCAGTTGGTAGAGTGTTCGGCTAGAAACCACAAAGTTCCTAGTTCAATATCGTCCTCCGCCAACTCAGCATATGAGTAACACAGGGATCTGTGCGGTAAAGTAAGGAGCAGATGGTAGGTGTGGCACTCCACCTCAGATGCTAAATAATCTCCTTGGTCTAGCGCTAGTGAAAAGGGGATAGACTACCTCACTGTCTGGCTGATTAGGCCGCCCTGAATACTTTACTTACTTATTTATGATCTAGGGGAAACAACTAAAGCCATCTAACTCCTACCTTGTAACCTATCCTGTGTAATTCATTTCTAAGAAACTATTGAAATGTATTTACAGTTAGTTTGAAATGGTGAGGGAAGAAAAAAGAAAAACAGTGGGATGCATGGTTAGGATTTTACTGTGTCCTTTTAGATTTTTATGCATCAATGACGCAGGACGCGTACCTATCAGCATCTTTGCTCATGACCGAGGACCAGGGCAAATTTCCTCAAATTTGGATTTGAATATCCGTAAAGATTGAATAAAACAAGTTTTTTGGCATAAAATAACCCAACAAGGTCTGACATTCTGTAAAATCCAAACAACCAACCACTTTTTCTGTTTTATAAAATACTAGAAGTGGCTACCCGGCGTCGCCTTGGTAGAGGGGGGATTTTTTTTATTTATAAAAGTTAGTCTTGAAGATCCATTATTACTGAATTGTGAGCTGGATGCCCCATTAAAATCCCTATGTAAAAAAAAAAAAAAGACTATGCGTTCATTCAGTCACTCAGAAAATAGAAATTTATGTCTACAATATTAAATGGAAAAAAATTCCATGTGTTATCATTTAGATTTTATTTTTTTAGATATCTTCATGAATTTAAATCAAATCATTATTTTTTTTTCAAAAACCAAGCCCTGGTGATATTTAATGTGCATATATATTTACTTTGTCGTTAATTGTTTTATTTTCAAAGTTTCCTCCAGACATACAGATTCACACAACTGCCCTTTCTATATATATATATATATATATATATATATCCTCACAACACAGATACTCATAACTCTCGCCAAACATCCATATTGGTCATTGCCCTTGGCAGGTCCTCTGTACAGCATCCAGAATCCGCACAGTGCTGATTAATATAGGTTTTTGCTGGTCTGCCTACACTGGTGTGTCCATGTGTTGATGTCCACAGGAGAATGCCATTAAATCTAGAGTCACATCAATCATGTTGTTAAAAAAGACTGAAACTGAAACTGCATTGCTAATGAATCTCTTAACACAAAAACCATATTCCTGTTGTTGATAACTTGCCAGGGGGGGGGGGTCATATACTCTGAACATACTAGGTGACCACTCAAACTCACTAAATAATACAAGGATAGTCAAAAAGTAATGCAATTTTGTTTAGGACGTATAATTACTAGCACAGGAACATGTATCATACATCAAAATGAAGCTGGTCCTCTGTCGATCACATCCCTACTTCTCCACATAGTCACTGTTTATCTCAATAGCAATGTTCCACCTTCGAATGAGAACATGTATCCTTGTCTTATAAAATTCTGTGGACTGTTCTTTGATCCACTTCTTCACTACAGATTTCACTTCCTTGTCACTGGAATAATGTTTGCCTCTCAAACCCTCTTTCATGGGGCCCGAAGAAATGATAGTTCAAGATCTGATCGATGAAGGTCTTTGCAGGCCAACTTACACTGGTATGTCCATGTATAGGTGTCCACAGGAGAATGTCACTTATGAGCTTGTTCTTGGTTCTCCAGCATGGTTGTGATAGGAGGCAAGTCACTCTGCAGCTGCTTATTTGTTGGTGCTCAAGGATTTGTTCAAGACCGAATGCTTGTACAATTCCCATATAGATGGGAACTGATCTTTAATAGAATACTGTTATTTTATTTATTTATTTTTATTTTACAACAATTAGCTATTTAGTAGTAGTAAATGTTACAATCTTATGGGCCATCCTGTAGTCTTTAAGCAAGAGCGCTTGTCCAGTGGAATTGGATCCTTGGTAATCCTCTGATAAAGAATCTTGAGTATTGTAAGTCCCCCCCCCCTCAATGTGTGCTAGTAGAACTATGGTGTCTAAGTAGTGTATCAGCCACGCAGCATGGCTAGTGATTGGCGAAGGAATAAACCACGTGACCATGGATAGTCTATAAATCCAGGTGGGGAATTGTAGCACACCTTTTATACCAAATATTCCAACAGTAAAGTAGGTGGAATGGCCTATTGTCGGTATCAGCCAGACAGCCAGTGAGTGATATCCTTTTCATTAGTGCTAGACCAAGGAGATTGTTTTTGCGTTTATAGTTAAGCACCACACCTACCATCATCATCCCACTTTACTTTACTGCACAGATTCAAGCTGAGCTACTCATTCACTAAGTTGGCAAGGACCGGTATTGAACCCAGAACTTTGTGGTTCTGAGGAGGATGCTCTACCAACTAAGCTAAACCAGCCCTAAATTTAGAAACAGCCTAAAGTTTGTATATTTGTTTTTAGTAAGATTTATGATAAATTAGTATATTCAGCATTGTGCACACTCTGTGACAATAATTACTATATGCCGCTATGACTTACAAATGTAGAATTGATTAGTTTTTGTTTTGACTTTTCTCAGTTTAATAAGTGAGTAATCACTAGTTTCATTACAAGCGGAAAGACTTACTTTTGGGTTAAAGAGAAGTTTACTGGTTGTGACAAAATCAATTTCTTTATTATCAACTAAAATGTCATAAATCTTAATTAAAAATAATATAAATGAATATACAAGTTTTATTAGTAAGATTTAAGGCATTTTCATTCATTGAAAGCTAAAAATACATTTTGCTTTTATATATATATATATATATATATATATATATTATGGACTCTCGTTGATTTTCGACTTTTCTCAGTTTAATAAGTGAGTAATCACTAGTTTCATTACAAGCGGAAATACTTACTTTTGAGTTAAAGAGAAAAGTTTACTGGTTGTGACAAAATCAATTTCTTTATTATCAACTAAAATGTCATAAATCTTAATTAAAAATAATATAAATGAATATACAAATTTTATTAGTAAGATTTAAGGCATTTGCATTCATTGAAAGCAAAAATACATTTTGCTTTTATATATATATATATATATATATATATATATTATGGACTCTCGTTGATTTTCGACGCATGAGGGTTCACCCACACAGTGATTTTTTTATAGTGGTGAAGGCTTGTGTTGGACCATCCACACTTTTTGGCACAGTCAATAGGAAATAATTGATGCATCAAGAGTTGCCACAAACCCAATCAATGACTGACCTCAGGAATTTTGAATTCAGAGTTATCCCTCTCCTAGACTGGTTACCTACCCAAGGCTGAAGGGCCCAGTCTGCCATACTATTTAACCCATAGCTGGAGGGAGAATATATATATAATATATATATATATATATATATATATACACACACACACACACAGTTTATGACTTTTTTTTTTTTTTGTAATATTTTTCTCGTAAAACTCTATACGTTAGATAACTTTAGAAATATATTAAAATAAAACAAAGTATATATAAATCCATACTACCGAACATGTATTTATTAGAACTTCTTTAAAAAACAACAGTAGACCAGGAAATGGTGCATCTCCGTTCTGAGCATATATATATAAATCAACATTGCTCTTTGTTTTAATTTAGTACTGACATTTGACTATGAATTAAATACTCAATGATAATCTTCCATAATTCTGAAATGACTGATGTAAGCAATGATATCTTTTTATAATAATGGAGTTTATGTGCTTGTGTGTCTGTAACTGAAGCTAAATCACCACTGACATCACAATTCCCATAGTTATTTACGTTATATTCTCAATGATTATTAAACAATCCTAATTTAATCTTAATTAGCATCTTATTTATTAAGAGTCTCTATTAAAGAAACATGTTAACTTCAGTGATGCTGATAGCTTTTTAATTTAGTGCATCCTGGGACACACGGATTTGATTTGAATGAGTCCCTGGGAAATTTGATGGGCCCCAACTAAAGTTTCTTTATAAATTGCTGAATTTAAAAAAAAAATCTATGAGCAACTAAAGCCTTCTAACCCCTACTTTATACACCATACAGTGTAATTCATTTCTAAGAAACTATTGAAATGTATTTACAGTTAGCTGGAAATGGTGGAGGAAGAAAAAAAAAAACACTGGGACGCATGGATACAATTTTCTGCGTCCTTTTAGATTTTTCTGCATCAGTGATGCAGGATGTATACCTATCAGCATCTCTGTAACTTGCTTTAACTGAAGCATATAAATACGCAAATATTTTTAAAATTCTCTCTACAATGCAGCAGTTGTACAATTTGTTTGTCTGAATTTTTTAGATGAGGCCTGATAATTTTTATTATTTACATTTGTTTGACTGTTGTCCTCATCTTTATTGTTAAGTTGGACTGGAGTGGTAATACCTGTTAAGGTCCTATCTATGGGTTAAATAGAAAAAATGAGTTTAAAAACATGCATTTAAAAAGAAATTGAGTTTAAAAAGAAAAACATTGAATGCCACAAGATTCCTAGTTCGATACCAGCCCTCGTCAACTCAGCGTATGAGTAGCACAGGGATCAGTGCGGTAAAGTAAGGAGCTGATGGTAGGTGTGGTGCTCAACCTCAGACGCAAAAAAAATCTCCTTGGTCTAGCGCTAGTTAAAAGGGGATAGACTCCCTCGCTGATTGGCTGATACCAACTCTAGGCCACCCCGACGACTTTACTTACCCATCAAGAATGAATCAAGCAAAACCTCTTCGGCATAAAATAACTCAACAAGGGTTGACATGCCATAAAATCAAAACAACCAATTTGACACATGATGCAACAGATATGAGGTTGAGTTAATACAGTTCTAAGTGAGAATCGTTTGTATGTCGCAGGTTCAATCCTGACCATAAGTGATAATATAACATATTTAATATAGTTTAACACTTGTACCCGGTTATGGTTAACAGAATGGTAACAGTCTACCCCAGTAGATTGAGTAAAGGGTTCGGTTTGAAGTTCTGTGAAGGCTCTAGAATTCAACAAGAAACACCAGAGGGCACATCGGCCAAAACGTTGTTTAATTTGGTTTGTTTCCCTTGTATTTAGTCTGTGTGTATCTTATTGACATAAAATATTGAGAATGTTATTTTCTTTCAATCATAAGCTTGTTTGTAAAGATAACATTCCTAGCAATGTGTCCTCCCCAACACCCAATAATCATAAGTATTACATTTGCTAATATAGTTCTTGATTAGATAATATTTTCAATGTGTTTACTATCATTCCTCATGTAAATCTACTTAAGATCTTCTTACCAGCACATATTTTATTAATCATCTTTCTTTTTTTATCTGATATATTCATGGGACACAATATGGAAGTTGATACAAGAAATAATTTTTTTTTCTAAATTCTTAAAGAGAATCGTGCTATAATTTATTTATAATTTGCTATATCTTCCTCTCTCACTCCTCATCTCCTCCTCTCTCACTCTCTCCTCTCTCTCACTCCTCATCTCTCTCTCTCCTCATCTTCCTCCTCTCTCTCCTCATCTTCCTCTCTCTCCTCTCTCCTCTCTCCTCTCTCTCTCTCTCTCCTCTCCTCTCTCTCTCTCATCTCTCCTCTCCTCTCTCTCCTCCTCTCCTCCTCTCTCTCCTCCTCTTCCTCCTCTCTCTCCTCCTCTTCTCCTCTCTCTCTCTCTCTTCCTCTCTCTCCTCTCTCTCTCTCCTCTCCTCTCTCTCCTCATCTCATCTTCCTCATCTTCCTCTCCCTCTCCTCATCTCTCTCTCTCATCTCTCTCTCCTCATCTCCTCATCTTCTCTCTCATCTCCTCTCCTCATCTCTCTTCCTCATCTTCTCTCCTCATCTTCCTCTCTCATCTTCCTCTCCTCATCTTCCTCTCCTCATCTTCCTCTCATCTTCTCTCCTCATCTTCTTCCTCTCTTCCTCTCCTCATCTTCCTCATCTTCCTCTCCTCATCTTATCTTCCTCATCTTCCTCTCCTCATCTTATCTTCCTCATCTTCTCTCCTCTCTTATCTTCCTCATCTCCTCTCTCATCTCTCTCCTCCTCTCTCCTCATCTTCCTCATCTCCTCCTCCTCTCACTTCTCATCCCTCCTGAGTCTGATTGGTTTTCAGTTTCTGTTGGGATATGTATTTTTATTTAGAGAATTCTCTTAAAGAGATTTTCTCAATATTTCATGCACTTTTAAATGTTGTTTCTTGGATTTGTTTGGTACAAACCATTCAATATCTCTCTTGGCTACCATTTATTGTCAATTTCCTGACCTCTGTGTGAATATGTGCATGTGTTACATAATTTATGAGCAGTTATAAATTATGTGCGTACCTGTAGTTAGAATATTTAAATTAGGGTCTATTAATTCAAAATAACAGGGTCCATGGAAAGTTACCAACAGTTGTAATGGTTAATAACCTTTGACCCCTTGAAAACGTGCCATTACAGACATGAGAATAAGTTAGTTTAGTCAGTCAGGTTCAACCTTGCTTTCAAGGAGCTTAGATGTTGATGTCAGCTCCCGGGTTCATCTCACCACGGTGGAATCATGGACTGGGGAAATAAAGCTTTATTATTAAGAACGCCAAGTCTTGTTGTTAATTAAATGTTAAAACAAGAAATGTCCAGCCCAGCACGAAGAAGACCAATCCTTACAAGAAGCCCAACAGATCACCAGATAAGATGGCGGCCGAGGTAGAAGCAGAATGTAAAGAAAGACCACCTATCACCACTAATCTAACTCTGTCTCTCTCTATTATATACCTGATGTTTTATAATGGCTATATAACACATGTCTATAGCACATAACCAGCATGTACTACCTCCCCCAAAAAAAGAAGAAAAAAAAGGGGGTTTCATATATTTTCTATGAATATTACTTTATGAAAATTGACAGTATATGAGGTTTATTTATAGATTCGAGTGGTACATAAGAACCTAGCACCGGTCCTGCTATAGTATTAAATATATAGTTAGATATTTATATTTACCACCCCCTTCGCATGAACAGGATGTGACACAAGGTCAATTGCTTGAGTTTAACAGGTTTCAATTCAGAGTTTTCCTTCTCCTAGACTAGTTACCTAGCCAAGGTTAAAGAACCAGTCTGTCCTACTATTTACCCATAGCTTGGGATGATGAGTCCATTTTCCCCGACTCTAACCATTGACCTACGTGCCTCCATATAGTTAAATATATAGCTTTAAAAATGTAGCTTTAAAATGTAACATCTTGGAGAGAGACTGCTGTTGTAATAACACTGGCTGTCTTTTACTTTATTTCATACAGAGCTAAAAATGTTAATCCCTGACAATATCTTAATGCATTCTCTCTTGGCAGGGAGGCTTAAAGAATTTTATTAAGACTGGTTTTATTTTGTGTTTAATTAAGACAGCCAATGTCTAAAAAGAGCACTGAAATCTCCCAAGGAATGAGCCTCACATTAAAAAAATATTGTTTAGAATTTGAGAGAATTTATTTAAAAGGCAAAGTGAGGTAGAAGAGAAAAAGACAAGCAGGTGGTTATAAAATGCAAGGATTAAAATACAGCATTAATAGAATTTATGTTGTAAATGTTTATTAAATCATCAATGGATGTTATAAAAAAACAAAAAAACAAACACCCAAACAGAAATGCTGGTAGGTACGTGTCCTGTGTCCCTGACGCAAATAAATCTATAAAGAGGCAGTAAAATCCTATCCATGTGTTTTTGGTAATCCTTTACTATATCCTCGTAAATTCCTACCATAAAATAAACTGAACCCTCATTTTATGTCCGTGTTTTTGCAATAAATTTTTTTATTTTTCTTGCACCCGTTATTTTACAATACTAAATATATTTTTCTTTATTTAATTTAATATTCACTTCAATGTGTATATTCTAAAAGTTTTTATTTTGTGAGAATGGTTAGTTTAAAGTGGGGCACTTTTGTTGTTGTTATTTCTTTTCTTTTTTTTTTTTTTTGGCTTTGGTACTCTAAAATAAAAACGTCAGATTTTAATCATCGTCGACGAAAAAACAAAATTACGGTCATAAAAGGAGGATCCAATTCATGGCTAAATTGTAAAACGAGCTCCCACTTTAAAACTAACCATTCTCACAAAATAAAAATTTTTAGAATATACATATTGAAGTGAATATTAAAATAAATAAATAAAATATATTTAGTATTGTAAAATAACGGGTGCAAGAAAAATAAAACATTTATTGCAAAAACACGGACATAGAATGAGGGTTCAGTTTATTTTATGGTAGGAATTTACGAGGAAATAGTTAAGGATTTCCGTGTTTTTTTTTTCTTCCCCCACCATTTCCAGCTAACTGTAAATACATTTCAATATTTTCTTGGAAATGAATTACACACTATAAAAATGAGTTAAAAAAAAACATCTGTTTTAAAAAAAAACCTATTGAGTTTAAAAAAAAAAAAAAAAAAAAAAAATAGAGTACCCATGAAGAATAAATAAAGCAAACATCTTGGCATAAAATGACCCAACAAGGGTTGACATGCCATAAAATTCAACCAACCAACAACAACAAATAATTTGATTGGCTTACCATCCAGTGTGGAGATGCCACCATCTTGTTTACAACGCTACTTTCCAGAAAATTCAAGATTTTTAAAAACATTGGTTATTGTTCTTGTCCGGTTTGATTAAAAAATGACATTCATTCACTCAATTGCCTTTTGTTTTGTATTCTTTTTAGTGATTTTTAAGTGAAGATAACTTGAAGTTGGTGAGAATAGATTTCTTTCCTCTTGGATTGTCTTCATCACAAAAAGGGGGAAAAAGTTTTTTTTTTTGTTTTTGTTTTTTTTTTTTTTGCTTTACAAGCTATTTTGATGAATATGGAAGATAACAGATCCCTGGCTACTTGATAAAATCAGCTCACTGCTTTCAACTTGTAAGCTGTATTTAGCAAAGTTGGAGACGTGATACCTTTAGTTGGAAGAGCATGGTCTAATGGATAGAGTTGTAGGAAATAGACTCGTCAACGTGAGTTCAAATCCTGGACAAAGCTACAGTTCACATAACACTAATGCCCTTGGGAAATGTATGAATTCAACTACCCTACATCCAGCTATAGGTAAATGGTAAAAGCAGAGTGGGCTCTTTAACCTTGGTTAGGTACCCAATCTAGGAGAAGGAAAACTCTGAATTCAAACCTGTTAAACTCTGCTTGGGGTGGTCACTACTAGAATAGGCTCAGTCCTAATTAGTGACCTGAAAAAAGAAAAAGAAGATCCCTGGCTACTTGTTAAAATTAGCTCATTGCTTTCAGCTTGTAAGCTGTATGTAGTAAAATTGGAGACATGCGATATCTTCTTTGAGATTGTAGATATGAGGAACTTACCTTGTTAGTGTCTGCCTTCATTAAGACAGCCTATGGTTTTAGCATTGGATTTCTGAATTGTGTTAATTGAGTGCATCTACATGTTAATTCACAAGTTGCTTTTTTTAATTCAGTAGTCATTTTTTATTTATTTTTATTTTTTTCAAATTGTTTCCAAATACAAGATGGGTTTTAAATTGCTCTTACATTCCACTCTTTTACTATTCTCTATGCCGCTTGTATATTAAGGGTGTTGCAGAGTTAACGTATAATACTCACCTTCACCAGAAGGTTTCAACTAGCGTAATTAGCTAGTGAGGAGCTGATGGTAGGTGTGGCACACCACCTCAGATGCAAAAAAGAAATCAATGTATAATACTCACCTTCATCAGCAGGTTTCAACTAGTGTAATTAGCTAGTGAGGAGCTGATGGTAGGTGTGGCGCTCTACCACAAATGCAAAAACAAAACAAAAAACAATCTCCCTGGTCTAGTGCTAGTGAAAAGGGGATATACTCCCTCACTGTTGGGCTGATACTGACTTTAGGCCACCCTGACGACTTTACCTAATTTATTTATTTAGTGGTTAGAACATATTTGATTCAGTACCTGCTATCAAAAAACCTAGAATATACTGACTGTATCTCTTGCAAAGGTTTAAGACCTCCCACTCTCCAAAAGGGGGTAACACTAAATTACATCTGATGGTGAGTCTCTAATCTTTGAGAGTACTGGAGAGTGCAGAGTGCTCTAGTACTCTAAGATTGGAGTGATGCAAGTATCATTAGGGAACAAGAAGTTTTGGTCAATGGGCCAAAGCCTGGTCCATTTACCAAAACTTTTCTCAATCCCCAATGATATTTGCATCAGAAAAATAAGGTCTAAAAAAGTTTGGCTTTAAGTTACCTTTACTGCACTTTTAACCTGGAGTTAATTAGTAATGGTAGAAAATTTGGTGGCTATAGGTCTATCCATTCTGTAGTTATGCTGTGACAGATGGACAAAAAAAATATATATATACATTTGATGACTTATAAGATAAAATTCAGTATACAATTATTAGTTGAAAACTGTAAGCTATATACCATTCAACCCCATCCAGTAAGTTCTGAGCTATTATAGCAGGTGCTGTTTGTCCTGTTCTGTTTGCACAACTTAGTATGTTGAGTACTTTACATAATAGAAGAAATGAATCTATAACTACTTGCAAAATAATACTTTGTATATGAACAGAACAGTGTGTGTGTGTGTGTGGAACTAGGCTAGAGAAGGCCTTTCCATCATATATTGTGTGTATGTATAATTGTAAGTATGAGAGAGTAATCATCTGGTCAAGTGCTGTGTATTTACCTTCCACTTGTAGAGACAGTGGACCAACAAAAGACCATTTTTGCTTTCAAGTATGAAATCATATTCTCTGTTTCACATGTGTCTGCTGAAGGTTGTTCTTTATACAGGGTACAGCATAAATACCTCCCACATTTTAAACTTTCACCTGTATGGTGCAAGTGAACTTGGGCAAATGATAATGGTATATCTATCTAGCTAATGCCTTACCATTTTTTTAAATTAAAAATTTAGCTAATGTTTTACCATTTCCCCCCCCAGTTATATATTTACCAAACCCCTCTGTATGAGAAGGATGTGACACAAGGTCAATTTCTTAAGCAGAGCTTAATAGGTTTGCATTTAGAGTTTTTCTTCTCCTAGACAGGTTGCCTAACCAAGGTTAAGAGCCCAGTCTGCCCTGCTATTTGCTGGAGGGAATGTAGTTGGATTCATACCTTTCATAAGGGTATTAGTGCTATTTAATAAGCAAACAACCATGACAAGGATTTGAACTCTGGTTGACAAGTCCATTTCCTATGACACTAACCATTGAGCCACGCACCTCCTACTTTTTTTTCCCCAGTTATAAATACCTTCCAGATTTTAAACTGTCACCTGTATGATGCAAGTGAACTTAGGCAAATGGCAATGGTAGCTCAATCTAGTTAATGTTTTGCCATTTTTTTTATTTAAAATTTTTTTTTTTTTAATTCTATTTTTTTTTCTTTTCCTTTAGTTATTATAAATACCTTTCACATTTTAAACTTTCACCTATGTGGTGCAAATGATCTTGGGCAAATGGCAATAGTAGCTCCATCTAGCCAATTTCTTACCATTTAAAAAAAATGAAAGATCCCCCTCCCTGTTATAAATACCTTCCACATCTTAAACTGTCACTTGTGTGGTGCAAGTGAACTTAGGCAACTGGCAATGGTAGCTCTATCTAACTAATCTCTTATCATTTTTTTTCTAAGATCCAATCAGTTATGATCATGGCTTTGACTGGTGTCCACCATGTGTTTATTGTTGAAACATTTTTTTTTCAGACTGGTGAATCTGTAATTACTACACAGATAGCTTTTTGTGCTCATTTCATTAATTTTTTACCCATAGCAGTATCAATTTTCTATCCAGAACAGCATCATTCTGACATAGTACATAAAATAAACACAAAAAGCTCTGTGTGTAACAATTGCAGATTCAACAGCAAACATACAGTGTTGCACTGGTCTAAGCCATCATTGTATTTGAAAATAAGAAAAATATTGTAAGACATTAGCCAGATGGAGCTACCATTACCATTTGCCAAAATTCACTTGCACCACACAGGTGACAGTTTAAAATGTATAGGGTGGATATTTCTGCAGCACCTGTACATAGACCTTTCCACTGGTATGAAGTGTACACTTGTATTGATGTACAATCATATCTGATATAAAATTAATTTTAGAAAAAAATTAAAAAAAGTAAGACATTAGCCAGATGGAGCTACCATTACCACTTGCCTAAGTTCATTTGCACCACACAGGTGACAGTTTAAAACGTGGGAGGTGTTTATGCCATGCAATGTATTAGAAACTCACTCATTAGTTTAATTCCTAATTCTCTTCATCATCTACTTATATATATAAACTACAGCCACTTATGCACCCACACGTGTAGTAGTACTTATAAGTATTTGAACAGACAGACAATTTGTCTCTAATCATTTTATTTTGAGAGTTGAAAATTAGAATATTATGAAACAAATAAAAATGTTGATACGGTTGTCAAAAGGCCTGTATTTCATCATCTATCTTCTATACATATATAAAGGGCAGTTGTGTGTATATGTATGTCCGGAGGAAACTTTGAAAATAATTGTTTAATGACAAAGTAAATATATATACACATTAAATATCACCAGGGCTAGGTTTTTGAGCAAAAATAATAGATTTGATTTATATTCATAAAGATAATTAAAAAATAAAATTTAAATAGTAACAGCATGGAATCTTTTTTGCATTTAATATTTTAGATAAGAGACATTAATCTTTTTTTTCAGAGTGTCTGTGCACTTTTTTTTCCTGGCACAAGGTCTTTTTTACATCAAGATTTTAATGGAGCATACTGTGAGGATCCAACTCCTGATTCAGTAATGATGGATCTGTGAGACTAACTTTTTTGCACACCCTCTACCCAGGCAATGCCGGGTAGCCGCTTCTAGTTCTTTATATTGTATCAAGTCTATCTAACCGCCCTGTTGGCTGGGGCGTTAGAATACACCGACTGCACCTCAGAAGAGGGGTAAGACTCCCCCCAAATGGGGTGACATGTTGACCGTGGGTGGCAGCCTGTGATGCTTAAGAACGGAATCCTGGTGGCTAAGTAGTTCATGACCTGCAACACTCCACTTTGGCCCTTTCTTAGGCTAGACGGGTGGTTGGAGAGGCCCCTTCCGATCATTCGGCTGGTCACGTAAAGCCCTAGCACCTATATAATTGTCCAGACCCTATTGCCCTTATGGCAAGCCCCAACCATTTTTATCATATGTGCTAGAAGGTGGTGGCTGATGGTCTTCATGTCCTGGGTATGACATTAAACTCTAACTGGTTCCAGGTCTGGGGAATGTGGAGCACCCCCTTCATCACCATTGCTCCCAGGTGGTAGTACCTGTTAGGGTCCCATCTTGTTCCCATTAAAAAGATAATTTGTTTACAAAAAAAATTCTTCCTAAACTATCGCTACAAATCTTTCAAAACTTTGCCGGCACCGTTGTTGATATGCCATAAAAAAAAAAAAAACAAACAAATAATCTGCAAACAATGATATGACCTGGTATATTTAATGGCATATCAACTCCCTATGAGTTATAAGGTGTATGGTGTAATGGTTAGTTGTAGGAAATGGACTCATCAAACCGAGTTCAAATCCTGGATGAGGCTATTTGCATTTCACATAGTGCTAATACCCTTGGGAAAAGTATGCATCCATCTGTTCTCTCTTCAAATATAGGTAAAATAGTAGGGCAGACTGGGCTCTTTAACCATGGCTAGGTAACCAGTCTAGGAAAGGAAAACTAAATTCAAACCTGTTAAAATTCACTTAAGAAATTGACCTTGTGTCGCATCCTGCTTGTACGGAGGGGTTGGTAAATATGTGTTATGAGTGTCCCATCATGGTGTAATAGTTATCAAGCTAGTCTTGCAGATTAATTACTACTGAATAATAAGTTTGATCCTTGCTGGATGCTCCATACTTGCAAGCTTGTGTCACATCCTACTCATGGCGAATGGTTTGGTAAATACCTACATTGAACATTATTAAAAAATGAGATTGTCCACTCAGTGTTGTATTGGTAAAAAAAAAAAAAATTTCATCCACAATGAATGAATGAAAGAAGCAAAGAAAAACTGTTTTACCTTGTTATTTTATCTGTACATTACATTATTTCATTAAGAGTTGATTTGATTCGGGTATTTCTTTTACCTTATCTTACTAGAAGTGGCTACCCAGCGTCGCTTGGGTAAAGGGGTGGTAGTGAAAGAGGTAGTCTCGCAGATCCATTATTGTTGAATTGCGAGTTGGATCTTCACAAGAAGCCCCATTAGAATCCCTACGTAAAAAAAAAACCTTGCATTGATCCAGACACTGTGAAAGAAAATGAATGTTTCCTATTCAAAATATTAAATGCAAAAAAAAAAAAAAAAAAAAATTTCCATGCTGTTATCATTTAAATTCTATTTTCTAATTATCTTCATGGATATAATCAAATCTTCATTATTTTTGCTCATAAACCAAGATGTAGTGATAGTGAATGTGTATATATATTTACTTTGTCATTAATTGTTTTATTTTCTTAGTTTCCTCCGGACATACATACATACAAACTGCCCTTTATATATGTACTAACAGCGGCTACCTGGCGTCGCCTGGGTAGAGGGGGATTTTTTAAAGTTAGTCCCGCAGATCCATTATTATTGAATCGTGAGTTGAATCCTCGTGGGATGGTCTATGTAAAAAAAAAAAAAATAGACCTTGCATTGATCCAGCTACTCTCAAGAGAAATGTTAATGTCTACTCTCTAAAATATTAAATGAAAAAAAAATCCATGCTGTTATGATTTAAATTTTATTTTTCAATTATCTTCACGAATATAAATCAAATGTTCATTATTTTTGCTCAAAAAACCAAGCCCTGGTGATATTTAATGTGTATATATATTTACTTTGTCGTTAATTGTTTTATTTTCAAAGTTTCCTCCGGACATACACATAAACACAACTGCCCTTTATATATGTATAAATAGATAGAGATAGATAAATAACTTGTACTGATTTAGATGATACTTAAAATGTCTTATGAGGTGATTAGCATGTTTAGAGGGTAATCCTTCTATGATTTAGCATTTTCACAAATCTGGCCCCCCCCCCCTCCCCAGGTCAAAATGGTGTCCAATTTGTGAAGATCTACTCTATTATAAAAATGGCTTCAGACATTTTTTTAATATTTTGGTTAAGAGTTCAGACTATTTATCCTGGTTATAATTATTTCCATACGCTTACCCGCTCTCTCTCTCTGGGGGGGGGGGGTCTTACCCCCTATGCAGAAGTGCAGTTGGTTTATTCTATAGCCTCAGCCGACAGGGCTTTATGGTATAGTAACAACTACAATAAACACAGACTAGTTCATTTCAGTCTGATTGTTGTTAGTTTTCTTAATGAAATTAAATACTTGAAGCATCATTATTAACTAGCAGGACCTGTGAATATACAATAGTATGATAATTCAATTATTACAACATTTGATACGTTTACTTAAGAGCTATTGCTAAATAGTTCAATATGTAAAAAGTACTATGATCTTCATTTAACTCTCTCTCATTCTTTTTTTTTTCTTTCTCTCTTTCATTCTTTTCATTGTTTGATTGAAACAAATTAGCATCATCACTTCTGCAAGCTCATCTCCTCTCTCTATCTTTCCCCTCTCTCTATCTTTCCCCTCTCTCTTTCTTATTATATTTTTTCTGTGTAGCATGTCCTATTTTTCCCTTTCTTTATGATAAAAACGGAATGGTCCATTATTTAGCTGAGGTAACGACACTCATAAGAAATAAAAGCAACACCAGATAATCAGGATTTACATTTTTGCATTTCATCTTGGAGGATTTGGATGCTCTCATTTTTACCCAAAGGGTGTTGCAAGATGATACAAAGGAACACAAGTATTAATATATAGAAGATTGAATGAATGAATTTTGAATACTGAAGGCTTAGAATTTTTGAAGGTCACATTATCTCTAACTAGTATGCAAATTAACCACACCATATATTATATAAACTTTTATTTCTTGCAGGATTTTAAATGTACTAATAACATGGGCTGTTTTGAGGCAAATATAACTTAGATTTTCATAGAGACCTCATTAATAAATAAGATATATTCTATTTATATATTAATGATTTTGACTATGAATTAGATACTCATTGATAAACTTATGCAATTCCTGAGGGTATTATGATGTAAGCAGTGATGTATTTTTGGTTGCAGACAAAGAGACACAGAATCTCCATTATAATCTCTAATAATAAATCCAAATGTTAGTGTGTCACATTTTTTCAACTCTACTGCTAGAGACTGTAGCCCAACATATACCATTTTAGAATCGGTTGATTCCATGAGCAAATTGAAAAAAAAAAAAAAAAAAAAAAAAAAAAAAACATTCTAGGGCGAATCCTGACCTGCAATCCTGAAATTTTGGATTCCCAAGTTTTAATTACTGCAATTATTTTTGGCAATTTGTTTTTAACTTGTTTTTTTTTTGCGACAAATCTTTTTGTACGATAACAATTTTTTATAACTTTATAAATTCATAAATTTTTGCAATAACTAGCTTAATTGCTGCCCGATAGTGTGGCTTTAAAGCTAGTATGCAGCTTTAATTGAAGTAACAGTCATTTACTGATGAAGTTCCAATTCTGGAGCACTGGTGAATGTGGAGTACCCTTTCATCACTATTATTCCCAGGTAGATTCTGACACAGAGTGGTAGTACCTGTTAGGGTACCATCTATGGGTTAAATAGAAAAAATGAATTTTAAAGAATGTTAAAAAAAAAAAAAAAAAAAAATTGAGTACCATCAAAAATGAATAAAACAAATCATCTTCGGCATAAAATAGCCCAACAAGAGTTGACATGCTGTAAAATCCAACCAACCAACCAACAGTCATATACTAATTTTTGATATGAATCTTCTCATGTGACGCCTTTTTGTTTTTGAATGACTTGCAAGATTCAATTCTTGTGAGTGACCTTCCTTTGAATGACTTTCATTATCCCCCACCCCCCCACCCTATCCCACCAAGATTTGGAACCTTTTGTTTTGATTTAACCTTCTTAATTGGTCAGAGATGGCTAAACTCAGGTTTTCTAAAATGGCTCATGAATATAAAAGGACTGTCAGAAAATGAAATGATTAAATTAAAATGGAAAAAAGATTTTTCTATAAAGTCTTAAAATGTGTTTAGACCTTTTAGATTTTCTGAATTTTAATGAGCCTCACATTCCCAGCAGTACAGATGAAGGTTAAAGCTGTATGACTTAAATTAATTATTTTTTTTTCTTTTCTTTTTTCATGAGAGTATTTCAATTTATTTACTATAGGATTTGCGTTTAATAAGAAACTAATATTTTATCAATCCATATATATATATATATATATATATATTGGTTTGGTAAAGTTGCTGCTAGTGCACTAGCAGCAACTACAATTCCAGAGATCTTCTGTAGAAGAGATTTTTATCTCGAAATATTAAGAATAAATCACAGGTTAACAAACAACATAAGGTTACCTCATTTTTCTTTACACTTGCATTGTGATAGTCTTCAAAACCAATCACCAAACCAATATAAACACAATGCTTCAAGCAAATTATAAAACCCTTTAAGTTTTATATATATATATATATATATATATATATATATATATATATATATGAGTTAGGGTAGTGTGGACAAGAAGTCAACAGTACTTGGTTACTGACAGTTTCATGCCTATGTGATTCTCAAATGAAGCACTTGGTTTGAGAATGGCATAGGCAAGAAACTGTCAGTAACCATGCACTGTTGACTTTATATCTATGCTACTCTAACTCAGATATATATACTCTATCCATGATATTGAACACTTCTTATAAATATAGTAAAAAAAAGTCGTCGGGGTGGCCTAAAGTCGGTTTCAGCCAGACAGCGAGGGAGTCTGTCCCCTTTTCAATAGCGCTAGACCAAGGAGAGTATTTTTTGCGTCTGAGGTGGAGCGCCACACCTACCATCAGCTCCTTACTTTACCGCACAGATCCCTGTGCTACTCATACGCTGAGTTGGCGAGGACCGGTATTGAACTAGGAGCCTTGTGGTTTCTAGCCGAACGCTCTATCGACTGAGCAAACCCGGCCCCTTGATTGGAAAATGAGGAAGGATGAGCTCTCAAAGTTGTTTTGACTAACTACAAGAGAGCCTCTTTGGTTTGGATTCAGTTTTCCTTCTCCTAGACTGGTTGCCATACTAAGGTCAAAGTGCCCAGTCTGCCCTATGATTTACTTGTAGCTGGAAGGAGAATAGTTGGATGTGTACCTTTCCCAAGGGTATTAGTGCTAATACCCGTGGAATCCAAACAAACATGTCCAGGTTTTGGCGTGTTCATTTTTAATGATGGTAACCATTACACTACGCACCTCCAACAGTGATTTTTGAGACTAACTTGTTAACCATTATGCCATAATAATGTGACCGTCATTGTTTCTACAAAGTTGAAGAGGTTTTTATCCTAAAATTAATGATAAATCATTATAAAAGAAAACCAAAAGAAAAACTCTAAATACCTTTACAAGTAGTGAAACTGTTTTGATGTTAATGTTAGTACTTTATAATCAGAAGATATCCAAGGAAGGAGAAGAAAAATCTGTTCTTTGATTATTGATTTTGTGACAGCTTGTATTCTGTCTGTTATACTGTGTGCATTCTTCTTGTTTTTTTTACTGTTCTCTGTCTATCTCCACTTTCTGAGTGTAGAGATTTGTGTAGACTGATCAGTATTCAACTGTGTTGCAAGTAGAATCTGCTTCTCAGAACCCAGACTTGGTAAGGGGTTTAAATAGCAGGTTGGGCTATTCTACTATGTAGCATGGTCAAGTCTATTTCAAGGATTTTAATTGGCTGGTGGTTTTAGTGTGTATATTTTTATCCAGTGATGCTGATAGCTTTTTGATTTAGTACATCCTGGGACACATATTTGCTTTAAATGAGTCCCCAGGAAAATTTATGGGTCTCATCTAAAGCTGTCTAACCCCTACCTTGTAACATATCCCATAATTTGTTTCAATAGAAACCATTGAAATGTATTTACAGTTAGCTTGAAATGATGGGAGAAGAAAAAAGAAAAACACTGGGATGCATGGATATGATTTTACTGTGCCCTCTTAGATTTTTGTGCATCAGGAATGCAGGAGCATACCTATCAGCATCTCTGTATCCATATATGCTCAACACTTGACTGTGTCCTGTCAGTTGCTACAGAGTGTATTTGGTTACACTCTTTTTTTTTGTCTGGTGACTGGATGCTAGTCACAAACTTCCTATGAAAGTGGTATGATCTTCATTCTACACTGAATCCTTTTACAATTGCAGAACAGGCTGTCATAAAATAGTCTTGCCTTTTGATCTTCTTGCAAAAGGAAACTCAGATGGTTGCAAAAAATCTCTGATATAAAAGATATGGATACTTTATTTTCTAATCTAATCATTATTTCTTACTAGCAAATATTTGCACACTCCGGGCGCAAATATTCAACTTTTAATGTAATAAAATATGTCTAATTAAGAAAAGCTAAATAATTCTATTCTGTTTCTCTGAATGTTTGAGATGAGGCTTGATGATTAGTATTATCTGTGTTATTCGGACTATTGTCTTCATCTTCATTGTTATCTGTACAACGTTTCGGCCAATGTGCCCTCCAGCCTTCTTCAGGTATTTCTTGTAACATAGAATAATAATCAACACAGCTTAACGCCTCTATCCCAGCTATGGTTAGCGGAATGAGAACAGGATACCCCTGTGGACTGAATAAAGCGTTAGGTTCAAAGTTCCATGATGGCTACTGATTACGACAGGAAGGTTCCTGTGTCCGACAAGACATACGTGGCATTATGGTTATCATCATAGGAAATAGAATTGACAAGCAGAGTTCAAACCCTGCATGAGGTTGTTTGCATTTTACTTTGTACTAATGTTCTTGGGAAATCCATGAATTTTTCTCTTCTCCCTCTAGCTGTGGGTAAATAGGACAGATTGGACTCTTCAACATTGGTGTGTCAAATGGTCTAAGAGAAGGAAAACTCTGAATTCAAACCTGTTAAACCTCATTTAAAAAAATTGATCTTTTCATTGGGTAAATACATACATAAACTAAATATTGTATATTAGTGAAAAGACCCATTAAATGTTCCCTCAGTTGTCAAATGTGATTTCAGTTTGTTGCTTTTCTTGGTTGAAGTTTAATAGCTGGTTGGCCTTTACTTTTTGTATTCAGTATTTTCCTTCTCCTAGACTGGTTGCCATACCAAGGTTAAAGAACCCAATCTGTCCTATGTGCCCATAGCTGAATGGAGAAGAGAAGAATCCATGCCTTTTCTAAAAACACTTGCACAAAGTGAAATGCAAACAACCTCATGCAGGATTTGACACACGGTCAATTTCTTAAGTGGAGTTTAACAGGTTTGAATTCGAAATTTTCCTACTCCTAGACTGGTTGCCATACCAAGGTTAAAGAGCCCAATTTGCCCTACTATTTACCCATAGCTGGAGGGAGAGTAGTTGGATGCATAACTCTCCCAAGGGTATTAGCACTATGTGAAATACAGACAGCCTTGTCCAGGATTTGAACTTGTCTACATGTCCTTTCCCACAATAATCATTATGCCATGTGCCTCCAAATGTGTCTTATTTGTTTTAACCTTATGAATTTGGATATTGCTAGAAAATGAGTGATTTGTATGAAATTTCATTTGAATGTGAACAATAAAAAAAAAATAAAAAAATGACAATCAATCTGAGAAATGAAACCATTTTTGTGCTTGAATTGTGGTAATATAGTCACTTGACAAAAAACGCATCCTGTTTCCTTGTAAGGTTTCCCTAATCAAGTATAATTGAGGCAGTTTGAATTCTGACTATTAAAAACTGATTTTGTATTCTTCATTCAGGAATTGGAAACTCTCATGACCTTTTATGGAATTGATTTTTTTCTTCTTTTTCTCCCAACCTATAACTTTTGCAGAATGAATAATTTCAAACTTGAATTGCTTTTCAACTTCCAAAATCTCAATGTGGTCTCTTTTTGAACTCAAATAAATAAATCTGTATATTAATACTTGTGTTCCTTAAAAGTGTAGAAATTTGTTGGGTGATTAGCATCCAACTGTGTTGCGAGCTGAGTATGCTGTTGGCTTTAACAACAGCAACTGAGCACTACTGACTGGTGCCCAAAACAGCTGGTATTTATTGAACTCAGGAATACTTCATTCATGGATTTGGGTGATTCCTTGAATCTTGATTGGCTGCTTGGTTTCTATGATGTTATAATGCTTCATAAATACTCTGGCATTCTGCAGTAGGCTTGCAACAAGGTTAGATCTGTATTAAGGTATGGCTTCCTTGTTGTGTCCTACCAATTTGATGGTATTTGGAACTCGGTATGTTTATTCTTCAAAAAGTATGACTGTTATTGTGTTGCAACACTTTCTGGTTAAAAATAAGACCGTCCAAATTGTCAAAGATGAAATGAAAAAAAATGTAAATCCTGATTATCTGGTGTTGCTTATCCACCAAATTATTTCCTATGAGTGTCATCATCTCGGCTAAATAAAGGGACCATTCTGTATTTATTATAAAGGAAGAAAGGGGGAAGTGAGCAGTCCATGACCTGTAACATTCCACTTTGGCCCTTACTTGGGCTAGACGGGCGATCGGAGAGGACCCCTCCAATCAATCGGCTGGTCATGTCAAGCCCTAGCACATATATGATTGTCCCAACCTTATTGCACTTATGGCAACCCCCCAACCCTTTCTATCATATATGTGGCTGAGGGTCTTCATGTCCTGGGAATGACATTAAACTCAATCTGCTGGTGAGGTTCCAGTTCTGGAGGTCTAGGGAATCTGGAGCACTCTTTCATCACCATTGCTCCCTGGTCCACCCTGGCCTGGAGTGGTAGTACCTGTTAGGGTCCCATCTATGGGTTAGATAGGAAAATGTGTTTATAAAAAATTGTGTATCCATTAAGAATGAATTAATTTTAAAACTTTGTCAGCATTAAATGACCCAACGAGGTTGATATGCCGTAAAACAAACTAACTATACCACAAATTGAAGTAAAATTCTGTTCATGAATTTGCTCTCGTGTGACCAGTAAGAAAACTATAATCCTCAAAAAAAAAAAAAAAAAAAAAAAAAAGAAAGAAAATGAATTTTATTAAATTCTGAAGTACATTTTCTTTTATTTTGCTAACCTTCCAGTATTCATTGAAAGTTTAAATGGGGGAAGATTTAACAATGCACAATACAAATATTTCAGATATTTGAGATTAACCCTTGAGCAAGATACTTGTATTTACATTGTTTAATATTGGAAAGTTGTTCATTTAAATTTGAAGGATTAATTGGTCTATTTGTATGAGTTCCTACTCAAGAGTTCAAGGAATTTGGCTATTAAAAAAAGAAAAGAAACTGACTTAGTCTAACACTCACATTTCCACTATTTTCCTTTGAAATTGTTATTAAAAAACGTTTGTGCTTCATTTTGTGTAGAATTGTGTTTTTCTTTTCGTTTTCTTTCTTTTTTTATCTATTCTTTTATTTTAATTTATTTTTTCTCTTCTCTTTTTTTTCTCTTTACTGTTTTTCTTTTTCTTTTGTCTTTCCTCTTTTCTGTTTTTTCTTTCGTTTCTTTTTCTTTCATTTTCTTTTTTTTCTTTTCGTTTCTTTTTCTTTTTTTCTTTTGTTCTTTTTTTTTGTTACTTTCTTTTCTTTTCTTTTCTTTTTCTTTGTTTCTTTTTTTTTACTTTCTTTCTTTTTCTTTTTTCTTTTTTTTTTTTTCTTTTTTTTACTTTCTTTTTTTCTTTTTCTTTCTTTTTTGTTTCTTTTTTTTGTTACTTTTTTTCGTTTTTTTTTTTTCGTTTCTTTTTTTTTTCGTTTCTCATGAGTTGGAAATATGTATGGAGAAAAACATAAACCTTTCCATACTCAATTCCAACTCAAGTCAATTATAAACATCCATCACCATTTGAACAAAAAATTTATTTTCTATTCTATTATATTGTCCTGACGAAGGTTTAACATAAACCAAAACGTTTAAGTGTCAAAATCTAAATAAAAAAATTTTTTTTAACGCTTTGTTTTTCTAATTTCTCTCTCTCTCTCTCTCTCTTTCTCTGTATATATATATATATATATATATATATATATATATATATAAAATGTGTGTGTGTGGCAAGTAATTTAAGCTAAAAGTAACCTATTAGTACATGGAAAAAAACCCAAAAAAGGTGTTTAGTGTACCGATTGACTGTCAGATGTTCTTAAAAGCTTTTCTAATATGGTCTGAAAACTACTAAATGTAGAAACAGGAAATCATTGTCCATAAAATAGCAGACCCCATGTCTACATAATGAAAAATTTGAGTAGAAGTTATTAATTTGCTGATAGAGGTGAGCACAGGTGAAAATGATGAGAATGCACTTGATTTGAAAATAATGATTGTAGCAAGTGAGAAAAGAAGGATGAAGTTAGATAAGAAATGTTCTTTTCAAAAATGTTCTTTTTTTTTTCTATTTACTAGGAACATAGGAAATTTGAATTTATTTATATATATATATATATATATATATAATATATATATATATAAGGACTTACCGGTAAAAATATTGGATTGGTCTCAATATTTGGTTGGTTTAAGTGTTACTCGGATAAGTCAGCGTTATAACAAATATAAAGTGATCGATACATAAGTAGAGCGGATTTATTATTATAGTTTGTACAGAAATATAGTGTCTTCAGATCCTTATGGTGAAATTCGAGTAGGTTATTTCTGTACTCACTATAATAATATATATATATATATACACACACACACACACACACACACACACGACACACACGCCAACCCCTCCACATGAGCAGGATGTGACACAAGGTCAATTTCTTAAGCAGAGTTTAACAGGCTTGAATTCAGTTTCCTTCTCCTAGACTAGTTACCTAGCCATGTTTAAAGAGCCCAGTCTGCCCTTATATTTACCCATAGCTGGAGGGAGAATTGGATTCATACCTTTCCCAAGGGTATTAGTGCTATGTGAAATGCAAACAGCTTTGTCCAGGAATTGAACTCGGGTTGATGAGTCCATTTCCTACGACTCTAACCATTACACCACGCACCTCATATAAACTAGAATATGAAACTATTTTGTGGTTAGTGTAGTGTAGGCACCAGAGCCATCAGGACTTCTTAGATATATGTGCTCTATTACTGATATTGAGCACTCTTTGTTTATAGATATAGCAAATTAACTTATATATATATATATATATATATATATACACACATACTACTTTCCTCTCTGAGCGGAAAAATATAAAAATTCAGCTCACACAAGAACACACATATATGAATGAATTGACATTCCCTGCATTTCTTAATGGGTGTGTTGTCTTGACAATAAGTGGCTAACATGCTGCTTTGAAACCAATGGTAACAATTGCACCTTAAATGTATTGTACACTATAATATATAAAAAATGGGTTTTCTAGTGTAATGGTTAGTGTTATCAGAAATGGACATGGCGAACTGAGTTCAATTCCTGGATAAGGCTGTTTGCATTTCACATACCTTGGGAAAGGTAAAGCATCCAACTACTCTCCCTCCAGCTATGGGTAAATACTAGGGCAGACTGGCCTCTTTAACCTTGGTATAGCAACTGGTCTAGGAGAAGGAAAACTCTGAATTGAAGCCTGTTTAACTCTGCTTGGGGTGGTCACTACAAGAATAGGCTCAGTCCTAATTAGTGATCTATTTAGAAAAAAAAAAAAGAATGCATTTCAACAATTCATTCAGTCTAATGACTAAAATGATTATTAAAAAAAAAAAAATCATGCTGTATTTTGCAATTCTCTGTTACCTTCCTCCTAGTTCATATTGATTCCAGTCATATCAACTAATAAACTGCCCTGTCGGCTGGGGTGTTAGAATACACCGACTGCACCTCTGCAGATGGGTAGACTCCACCAATGAAGCCATCTTGGCTGTGAGTGGTGACCTGTGATGCTTAAAGATGGAATCTTGGTGGTTGAGCAGTCCATGTCCTGCATCACTCCACTTTGGCCCTTACTTGGGCTAGACGGGGAGTCGGAGAGGCCTCCTCCTATCAATCAGCTGGTCACATCAAGCCCTAGCACCTATATGATTGCCCCAACCCTTTTTATTATATGGGTGCTAGTAGGTAGTGGCTGAGGGTCTTCATGTCTTTGGAATGACGTTAAACTCTATCTGATGGTGAGGTTCCAGTTTTGGGGAATGTGGAGCACCCCTTCATCACCATTGCTCCCTGGTCCACTTTGGTCCGGAGTGGTTGTACCTGTTAGGGTCCCATCTATGGGTTAAATAGAAAAATGTATTTATAAAAAAGAAATTGAGTATCCATTAAGAATGAATTTACTTCAAAACTTTATCAGCATTAAATGACCCACTGAGGTTAATATGCCATAAAACAAACCAAACCAATTAACTGATAAAACATTTAGTTACCCCCTTTAACTTTCATATCCCAAGAGTATTACAAAAAATCTTTACAATTTTGTTTTCTTTCTTCTCTCCTGAGATTTTCTTACACAATATTTCCACTTATTATTCATTTATGTTTATAGTATTTGTTTAAATAATGCAATGGGGAATTGTAAATGTCTCTCTGCATTTGCATGCATGATCTATTTCTATTGAATAGACACATATGAATAAAATAGCAATAAAACTTTCTTTTCTTTATTATATCATCTGTTGCACGTATATAAAAGCAATTACGCTTATACCATTGTCATTAAAAATATGTTGTACTGAAATAATTAGGATGATAAAAAAAAAAGTAAAGGCGTCGGGGTGGCCTAAAGTCGGTATCAACCAATTAGCGAGAGAGTCTATCCCCTTTTCACTAGCACTAGACCAAGGAGATTTTTTGCGTCTCATGTCCCAAGACATGAAGACCCTCAGCCACCACCTTCTAGCGCCCATATAAAATGGGTTGGGGCAATAGCAATAAAACTTTCTTTTCTTTATTATATCATCTGTTGCACGTATATAAAAGCAATTAAGCTTATACCATTGTCATTAAAAATATGTTGTACTGAAATAATTAGGATGATAAAAAAAAAATAAAGTCGTTGGGGTGGCCTAAAGTCGGTATCAACCAATCAGCAAGGGAGTCTGTCCCCTTTTCACTAGCGCTAGACCAAGGTGATTTTTTTGTGTCTGAGGTGGAGCGCTACATCTACCATCAGCTCCTTACTTTACCGCACAGACCCCTGTGCTACTCATATGCTGAGTTGGTGAGGGCCGGTATCGAACTAGGAACCTTGTGGTTTCTAACCGAACGCTCTACCGACTGAGCTAACCCGGCTGTTGTCTTTAAATTATGTTTGTTTGCTTTGTTTTACGGCATATCAACCTTGGTGGGTCATTTAAGTTTTGAAATAGATTCATAACAATAGTTTGGTAGAAAACAAGAGTATATATATATATATATATATATAATAGCATTTGATAATTTGCTTTTGAAGCATTGTTAAGTAATGTATATCATTATTTACATTTTCTTTTGAAGGCATTTACAATGCGTATATTGTATAAAATTCGATAATTATTAAAAATAATCATGACAAGCAAACTCAGCGAATAACGGAATAACGCGTGCAACACCAAACAGCTGTTTCAACCAAATGTTGAATATTACATAAATATATAAATAGATGAAAATAATAAAATTGAAATTGAATTAACGGCTAAAAATTGTTCATCACATAAAGTGGGCGTGACGTTTAAAAAAAAGAACACCACGAGACGCATGCTTATAACATAAAAAAAAAAATAACGACCAAAACAAAAAAACGCGTCCATTTCCGAAAATCGTCTCTGAAGATAAAGTTTTACTTTGAAATTGATAGGACACAAAAAATAACATCTTTTTGTTTTTATTTTTTACCTGCATTGTAATTGCTTTCAAATTAATACATTATAACATACTTAACAATGCTTCAAGCAAATTACCAATTACTTTTATATATATATATATATATATATATATATATGATGCTGAAAGGTGTGTACCCATGCATCCCAGTGTTTTTTGTTTTTCTTCCCTCACCATTTCAAGCAAACTGTAAATAAATAGTTTCTAAGAAATGAACTACACAGGATAGGCTACAAGGTAGGAGTTAAATGGCTTTAGTTGGGACCCATAAATTTTCCTGGGGACTCCTTCTAAGCAAATATGTGCATCCTAGGATGCACTAAATCAAAAAGCTATCAGCATCACTGACACACACACACACACACATATATATATATATTTATATACACACCAACCTCGCTGCATGAGTTTAATGTGATATGTGGTCAATTTCTTAAGCAGATTTAATAAATCAAAATTTTTTTCTTCTCCTAGACCGATTAATATACAAAAAGCTCAATCTGCACTAGTATTTACCTATAGCTAGGGGGAGAATAGTTAGATGCATACCTTTCCCAACAGTATTGACTTATAGCTTATAGATTTCATTTAGTAAGTTATTTTTGATACTATCTAGTGGGTGATTGGTAAACAGAATTGACTTTTCTCAGAGTGACTTTTTTGTTTATTTATAACAGATTAAAAATCACTTTGTTTGATTGTTTAAAAAATGATGATAAGCAAAATGTTTGAGAATTTTTACAAACACGAGGATAATCCCAAAAGTAAGGTCTCCAAAATATTTAGAAATCACAGAAATGTTTGTTCATTGTTGTTGAAGTCAGTCAGTATACTTTTGGTTTGGACAACAGCAACTGGCTAAGCACAACTGAACTAGTGCCCAAAACAGCTGATACTTATGGAACTCAGGAATGCTCCATTCAGGCATTTAGGTGATTTCATTCCTTGAGTTCTGATTGGCTGCTTGGTTTCTGTGGTGTTATGGTGTTTTATAAATAACCTGTCATTTTGTAGTAGGCTTGCAACAAGGTAAGATCCGTATTGGGTTACGGCTTCCTTGTTGCTTTGTCTGCCAATTCGATGGTAATTGGAATTCTTCTATAGTGAGTATGTTTATTCTACAATTGTCAATGATGTTTACATCATTTTAAAGTTTCAACATATATCCATTTTTCTACATAATCGCCATTTCGTTCGTTGCATTTTTGTAGGCACATGTCATACCAAATTGCTGCCATGTCGTTGAGGAAGTTTTAAATCGCGTCATTGTTGCAAACTACCTACACCGCTTGTGGACGTTTTTGTCAATCATGCATGAGTTGCCTTACACTTTGTTAATTGGTGATAAATTTTAATCGGTGTGATGCCTTTAGTGTTTAAAAACCAAATAACTGCATGAACTTCATACTTGGCAGTAACATTAATTGGAAGCTCAATCAGAAATGACTGCCAAGACAAGACATGGTAGCAAGGCAGGCATTTGCACAACAAACACAACAGTGTTGCCAATGGCTGCATGAACTGTTGCCCTGTGTCTCCAGTGCTTTGGACACCTTACTTTTGGGGTTACCCTCATATAAGGGGCAGGCTCAGATATTTGCACAACAAACACAACAGTGTTGCCAATAGCTGCATGAACTGTTGCCCTGTGTCTCCAGTGCTTTGGACACCTTACTTTTGGGGTTACCCTCATATAAGGGCAGGCTCAGATATTTGCACAACAAACACAAACAGTGTTGCCAATAGCTGCATGAACTGTTGCCCTGTCTCCAGTGCTTTGACACCTTACTTTTGGGTTACCCTCATATAAGGGCAGGCTCAGATATTTGCACAACAAATACAACAGTCTTCCTAATAGCTGTCCGAACAATTTCCCTGCATCCTCAGGGCTTTGGAAATTTTACTTTTGGGATTACCCTCATAAATCAAAAATCCCTTTGTTCAACTGTAAAAATTCTCAAACATTTAAAAAAATATATATTAGGTATCTTGTATGGTAGTTGCTGTAAGATGCTTAGTTTGGTTTAAGGTCAAGATTAATGAGGTCCCATTGATAATCCAACTATCATCTCAGAATTTTCAGTTTAGAAATATTTTAGTTGGCAAATTTGAATTGAATGTTTCTGTCAAATAAATAAATGAATAAAAATAAATGTAACCCACTTACCGAGGTAGATATATCTGGTGTTATTTATCATCGCCTATAGCAATGTACTCAATCATTTAAAAAAAAAAAAAAAAAAAAAAAAAGAAGATTCATGTTCCTTTTTATGAAAAAATATTTTATTACTCATAAGAATGAATATGTATGTAAATTCCAATGTGCATTGATAATTCTTTATTTATTTTTCTGACGCTGCATAAAAATGATAGCGTAACAAAATCGAGCGATGAAAAAAATTAGTTTTAACACATTGTATCTAAAATGTATGAATAAACACAATTTGTGCAAGTTCATGAAATGTTTATCAATCTAGGTTAGTAAACCATTGTTAGTGAGTTCAATTCTCACTGGGTGTGATGCTGATAGCTTTTTACTTTAGTGTATCCTCGGACACACGGATTTGATTTGAAGGAGTCCCCAGGAAATTTGATGGGTCCCAACTAAAGTTTCTTAATAAATTGCAGAGTTTTATCTATGAACAACTAAAACCACTACTTTGTACCCCATACAGTGTAATTCATTTCCAAGAAAATATTGAAAGGTATTTACAGTTAGCTGGAAAAGCGTGTGTGTGTGTGTGTGTGGGGGGGGGGCACTGGGACGCCTGGATATGATTTTTATGTATTCTTTTAGATTTTTTGTCGGCAGTGATGCAGGGCATGTACCTATCAGCATCTCTGAGTGAGTTCAGTTCTCACTGGGTGCCTCCTATATCTAGCTTTGTGCCAAGCTAAGCTTAATAAATGAAAATTCAAGGTTGATCATTTCTTATGCATCTATATATATATATATATATATATATATATATGAGTTAAGTCAGCATAGACATAGTCAATACCTGGTTACTGACAGTTTCTTGCCTATGCGATCTTCACTCCATATTCGAGAAACTGTCAGTAACCAGGTGTTGACTCCATGTCCACGCTACCATAACTCAAATATAAACACTTTATCAATGATTTTTAGCACAATCTGCTTAGAAATATAGCACCCATATTATCTACAAAATATTATATATATATATATATATATATATATATATATATATATATATAAAGAATGAATCTGTATGTCTGTATATTTGTTTATACAATGACCAAGTGCATGTCTTAATTATCAGGGAAAATTGGTGGAGACTAACTTATACCAAAGTTCAGTAACATCCACACCCTAATTTTGTTCGAGAGGGGGTAAAAAATCTTTTTGTCCTTCATTTTCCATAAGAAAAGCTAAATAAAAAATAGATATATAAGGGTATAAACCAATTATATATTTTAAAAAATCATCTGAAAAAAAAAAAAAATTATTGCAAAATAAAACAAATTAATAAAGTATAAAACATGATAAAAATACAAACAAGAATAATGAAAATAACTTAAAAACAAGAATATATAAAGAATAATAGATAATAAAACACGTATATAAAAAAAGAAAGATTTAATAATCTACAGAGATGCTGATAGGTACGTGTCCTGTGTTCTTGATGCACAAAAATCTAAAAGGATGCAGTACTCTTTCCCCCACCATTTCAAACTAACTGTAAATACATTTCAATAGTTTCTTGTATTGAAATGAATTACACAGGATAGGTTACAAGGTAGGAGTTAGACAGCTTTAGTTGGGACCCATAATTTTTTTTCATTCAAAGCAAATATGTGCATCCCAGGATGCATTAAATCAAAAAGCTATCAGCATCACTGAATCTATATATAAATATTGATAAGAGATTTTTAAAAACTTTTTAAATCCCGGGCAATGACAGGTAGCTCTGCTTGTAATAAATAAGTCAATAGCAATTCAAATAATCCTCCTCAATGTTTTCATGTGTTTTTGTCTAATTTGCTTAGACAAGTTAAATACCCATTGGTTTATTTTTACATGTGACCTATTGAGTTAATATGGAGTGATGATCCTAAAATTGGGACTAAAAGTTATGTTATATAAAAGTGAGTTTGAAAATGTATAGTGAGATGCAAACAATATCTTTCAGATTAATGTTGTTTGGCATCAGATTAATGTTGTTTGGCATTAGGTAAAAAGATGGAAAAATTAACTCAAACTGTGTTCGTGATATTAAACTTAGTGCTTAGAATATAAAACCAGTATTTTATCGAAGAAACCAAGAAAATGATTTAAGGTATATATATATATATATATATATATATAATATAAACAAATTTGCATCTTTATGTGTATGTACATTTATGCACACATTGATATAGCAAACTATATTAATATTATCTCTCCATCCATCTATCTATCTATATATATATATATATATATATATATAATATTATATATCACACACGCGCGCACAGACAAAACTTGATGTGTTGGGTAACCCATTGGGATTAGGGAAAAGTGAGTTTACAAAGAGAATTGAATTTAAAATAGATAAATATGGTTGGAGAATTTAAAAAAAAAAAAAAAAGCATTAAAATTTCTAAGAAAGGGAACGTTTGACTTAATTAAAATTCATTAACAGCCAAGATTTTGGCATAGCTTTCTGCTTATGAAACTTAACATACAACAACATTTCATAACTCTCCAATCTCTCTCTATTCTTACTGAGAAATTAATATTGATAAACCGAGGAGGTAATCAAGATATACATAGAGAGGGGGAAAGTGACAGGCAGAATGTGGAGTAAGAACGTGACAAATTGCGACTAATTAGAACAAATTAAAATAGAATATTTTTCAAATACAACTCAATCCTAAAACTAAGGAATATTTTAGTATAACTCTCGTGTTATTAAATTAAATAGTAAAAATGCCTTTAGGAGACAAACATTGATTTGCTCAGCTTTAGTGCGTCCTGGGAAAGACATTTGCTTTGAATGAGTTCCCAGGAAAATTTATGGGTCCCAACTAAAGCCATCTAACTCCTACCTTGTAACCTATCCTGTGTAATTCGTTTCCAAGAAACTATTGAAATATATTTACAGTTAGCTTGAAATGGCGAGGGAAGGAAAAAGAAAAATACTGGGTTGCATGGATATGATTTTACTGTCCTTTTAGATTTTTGTGCGCCAGGGACACAGGACATGTATCTATCAGCATCTCTGTATATAAATGTTTGTGTATATATATTTGCGTATATATATGTATTTCTGTGTGTCTGTGTGTGTGTATATAATATATATAGATTTGTGTAACCATAAAACAGCTGAAAAGGCAGATCATGACAAGATTTTTTATTAGACCTATATACTTAAAATACTCT
>CM042154.1:72060874-72100874 GCA_023376005.1 Doryteuthis pealeii | reverse complement strand
TTTTCCCAAGAGCATTAGCAGTGATGCTGATAGCTTTTTAATTTAGTGCGTCCAGGGACAGGCATATTTGCTTTGAATAATTCCGGGGGAAAATTTATGGGTCCCAACTAAAGCCATCTAACTCCTACCTTGTAACATATCCTGTGTAATTCATTTCTAAGAAACTATTGAAATATATTTACAATTAGCTTGAAATGGTGAGGGAAGAAAAAAAGTAAAACACTGGGTTGCATGGATATGATTTTACTGTGTCCTTTTAGATTTTTGTGTGTCAGGGACGCAGGACGCATACCTATCAGCATCTCTGCATTAGTATTATGTGAAATGCAAATGGCCTCATTTCGGGTTGCCAAGTCCATTTCCTCTGATGATAAACGATTACACCATATGCCTCTATTCTGAGGTATATAATTTCATACACATAATGTTATAAAAAAAGAATAGATGTGTCACCTAACAAAGCCTTAATCAGATGATGACCCAGGGCTCAGAGCATCATTAACATTGATCTTGCAATCCCTAACATTGCCTTATGACAGCACCAGACATTATTGATTTTTCTGTCTCAACGCAGGAATTTCAGATAAAAATACCTAATCATTCTTTATAACTTTTACAGTCAATGTTCATGAGCTCCAAAAATAAAATCTTAATTCAATGATGTGAAATTTGAATTAACCAACCAGATGACAATATCATGACACTATGAGTGAAGGCAACATTCTATATTATTATTATTATTATTATTATTATCCAATCTGAAATTAATAATGTTGGCAATTTTAAAAATTGCTTTGTCAGCTGGTCTTAGAATACACTGACTGTATTTCCTGCAGAGGGGTAAAAAAAACCTATGGGTTAAATAGAAAAAATGAGTTTAAAAAAAAGGATTGAGTTTTTAAAAAAAGTTTGAATATCCATCAAGAATGAATAAAACAATGTCTTCGGCATAAAATGACCCAACAATGGTTGACATGTCGTAAAATCTAACTAACTGATGAAACATGTACATTGTTTAATTCAGCCATTGGATTTTATTTAAAGACTTAACTATATCCTTAATATTTTACTTGGATTTGATTAGAATGAATATCTTATTAAATTCTCTATGAACAGGAATTTACCAGAGAATGACTGTCTTGCTAAAATATTTTATAGAAATTAAATTTCTTTGTTGTTTTTCTCCTCATAGATGGGATTAAAAACTCAAAGTGTCTGTGTCTATTTGATTCAAAGAATGTGTTAAATAATTCTTGATAAATTATATAATGTATGTCTTTGTGACTTAATCTTAATCAATAAGGCACTAGCTTATAGGTATGTGATTCTCTCTCGGTCAGCAGGGCTTAGAATACATTGACTGTATCTCCTGCAGAGGAATAAAAACCCTCAAAGGGGTGTCCTACATCTGACTCTAAACTGCATCTGGTGGTGAGGCTATTCTGCAGATCTGGGGAGTATGGAGTATCCCCTTCATTGCCATTACTCCCAGTTTCACTGTAATCAGATTCTGTTCTGCAGATCTGGAGTGTGTGGAGTACATGTTCATTGCCATTACTCCCAGTTTCACTGTAATCAGATTCTATTCTGCAGATCTGGAGTGTGTGGAGTACATGTTCATTGCCATTACTATTCTTCTGCTGAAGAATACACCAACTGCCCCCTCTGCAGAGGGTTAAAATCTTCCCAATGGGGCAACCTGTTGCCCATGGGTGGCGACACATGATGCTTAAGGATGGATTGTTGGTGGCTGAGCAGTCTATTACATACAACACTCCATTTTGACCCTTATTTAGGCTAGACGGGCGGTTGGAGAAGGCTCCCTCTGATCAGTCGGCTGGTCATGTCAAACCCTAGCGCATACATGATTGTCCTAACCCCTTTGCCATTATAGCAAACCCCCAACTCTTAAACAAAGGTTGACATATTTTTTTGAATTTGAAAGGTTGATATGCCATAAAATCCAACCAACCAACCAACCAACCTCCTCCTAAAATGCTGTCTTACAGGTCAGTAGCATTGAGGGAAGGGCCAGTGGTAAAAATCTGTCAAAGATGGGTGTGTTTAGTTAATTTTATATCAGTCAACCCACAAACCTGATTAGGTTTATTTATGAGCAGTAACCACATTGAGCTATTTGGGACGTTTCTTTTCATCAGGGCAATAGCATAGACTTTTATAACTTGACTGATATCAGCAATAAACATGTTCAAGCAGTAAATCTTATTATAATGGAGATTGTGTGTTTTTCTGTCTGTAACCGAAACTATATTACTAATCGAGTCACAATTAACATAGTTATTTACATCACATTCTTCATGATTTTATTTATATTTAAACCTCAATTATTAATAAAATTGCTTCACCTTTTTAATTAGTGTTGTCCATATCTACATACTAATAACATGCTATTGTATTTATATATACAAAAAATAGTGGTTTGCAGTGTGAACGGGAAGGCTAATTTGCATATTGATATTAAAAATGTGATTTTATTAAATATGTGCTTAGTATAATTGATTTCTAACTGTTTGGTTTTATTTTAATGAATATAAGCAAAAATCTCTTCAATGAATCTTAAATGAAATCCATTAACAAGATAAAATAACTATCATTTTATTCTTTACTTCCTCTTATAACTAAATACTTAAATTAGAAAAAATAACAATGAAAGATGAGAGTGATGGAAGAGTAAGTTTCAGTTGTTCCATTTTTTATTATACTCCCTCTGTTTGAAATCTTTTATTATACTCCCTCTGTTTCAAATCTTTTTATCTGTATTCTTATTTAGTTTCATTAGCCTTTCTAATTTAATACAATATTTTATTACATTAAAACTTAAATACTTGCACCCGGAGGGTGCATATATTTGCTAGTAGTTATAACATAGTTACTTCCATTCAACCAGGATTCAGATTTCTTAAATTACTTGAATTTTGAGAGGAAGCAATATCAGCATCTATTTTTGGATAACATATACATTATTGCAGAGATGCTGATAGCTTTTTAATTTCATGCGTCCTGGGATGCCAAGATTTTATTTTATTGAGTCTCCAGGAAATTTTATGGGTCTAAACTAAAGTTTCTTAATAAATTGTAGGGTTTTTATTTATGGAATGGGGATGGGAAAGTTTTCTTTGATGAAACAACTAAAGCTGTCTAACTCCTACTTTGTACCTCATCCTGTGAAATTTGTTTCTAAGAAAATACTGAAATGTATTTACAGTTAGCTTGAAGTTGTGAGGGAAGAAAAAGAAAAACCCCAATAAAAAATAAAAAAGCACTAAAAGGAAACTGTGGGATGCATGGATATGATTTTACTATGTCCTTTAAGATTTTTATGCGTTAGGGACGCAGGTCATTACCTACCAGCATCTCTGCCCTTGTGCAAATTAATTGCCAGTGTGTTTATGCAGTGTTAGAATTTTTGTACGCTACCTTGAAGTAATGCCAATTGCAGACAATGACCATTGGGCAACTAATTGACATTTGATTCAATAGTGTTTGAGTGTGATAAAATCTGATGCAATCACGGATGACACAACTTTCATTACACACCCCAAAAATATATTCATATAACTGCACACCACTGCAAATGACAATCTGAGGAAAAAATAGAAATTGATTACACCCTGTCATTCTAGTGGGTCTAAAACTGACCTTACGGTGAAAGAAAGGAAACTAAAGTGATTGTTTCAATTAATTTGCACAAGGGTGTATCTTGCAGGTATGGGGTTGGTTTAGCTCAGTCAGTAGAACATTCACCTAGGAATTGCAAGGGCCCAGGTTCAATACTATTCCCCCCCCCCAACACAGCATATGTGTAGCACAGCTTGAGTAATCTGATCTGTGCAGTTAAGCATCTGGGAGCTGATGGTGAGTGTGGTGCATTACACCACATGAGGTGTCCTATTTCTCTTGGGTATTTACTAAGCTTATCTTAGATGTGGATCAAGGCCAGAAGTATGGGCTCCCAGTGAGAATCGAACTCACTAACAATGGTCTGCTAATCTAGCTTGCTAACCATTCCACCACATGAGGTGACCTAGGTTTCTGTTGTATACTGGATCATACAATATTCAGTATACTAGAAGATCCAAATACAGTTTGCGCCAGACATAGAGTAACTCACAACAGAGTGCTAAAACATCGAGGTAGATGGTCCGCGTAATGGTTCTGTAATCATCTTCACAGTCTCAGTAATCGGCCAGATGTTCTAAAACAGCAGTGTACAAATAGTCTTGGATCAGCTCATTTACTCTCTACAAAAGGTAAGCTAGGCTAGTCCACAACAGTTTCCATGGGTGAATTGATGAAAACATCATCCATGGATCTCTTGGAAAAATGGAATTGTGAGGTTGTCTCTTTGGATGCTAATTCTTTATTCCTATTCCATCCTAATTATTTCAGCTGTCAGAAAGAATTCTATCTAGAAATCTGTAATATTAAAAAAAAAAGCAAAAAAAAAAAGCTACAACCAGATGAAGAAAAGACTCGCCAGAATTTAATAATTCAGATTTTCATCTCTCTTCAACTGTCAATTAAGGTAACAGATAGTTTCACTGGTGTTTTTGAAGAATGCTAGATACCACCTACCCCCCACCCCCATACTCTTATTACCTTGAAGATACTCATATCTCCCCACCCCCACCCACTTCATTTTCAGTTTTGTATACTCAAAATACAAGCTGCAAAGTCTTCTACATTTACATATAGTTCTTTAATTGCCTTTTCCAAAAATACCTGCATGAATGCCTAAGAGGATCTGGACAAAGAAATCTGGTATCTAATCTCCACAGGTAATGTGTGTGGCACAACTTGCTGGCAATCTTGATTGTCAATCCTTCATTTCTTGTATCATACTCAGCTGGAATTTTGTTCTTAAAGATTGGTCAGTTCAGTTATGTATACTGAAAAGCCAAAACATTGACCTATTACAAGAATGACAGCTACTGTCTCATAATAACTGTCAAAGTTATATATATATATATATATATATATATATATATATATATATATATATATATATAGTTATAGTTATTTATTAAGCTTAGCTTAGATGTGCCGCAAGGCCAGCAGTTTGGGGCACCCAGTGAGAATCAAAGTCACTAATAATGGTCTGTGAATCTAGCTTGCTGGCCATTAAACCATGTGAGGTGCCCAAAGGGTGTGTGTGTGTGTGTATATATATATATATATATATATATATATATGGGTTACCAGGTAAGTTGGTATTAGGATGATTCTAAGTTTGACCTTTCTTCCAACAGTGGATTTTTAGAGTTGATCAGGTTCAAATTGAGTGCTTGATGTTCAGTATTATTGAACAGAGCAATATAATTAATTGGTAAAGAAAAAGCATTAAAAAATTGGTCATTTTGCAACTGCCAAATGACCAATTTTTTAATGCTTTTTCTTTACTAAATATATATATATATGTGTGTGTGTGTGTGTGTGTCTATATGTACACACACACATACCAACCCCTCTACATGAGCAGGATTTGACACAAGGTCAATTTCTTAAGCAGAGTTTAACAGGTTTAAATTCAGTTTTATTTTTCCTGGACTGGTTATCTAGCCAAGGTTAACCAGCCCAGTCTGCCCTACAATTTACCCATAACTGGAGGGAGAGTAGTTGGATGCATACCTTTCTCAAGAGTATTAGCACTAAGTGAAATGTAAACAGCCTCCTCCAGGATTTGAACTCAGGTCAACAAATCCATTTCCTAGAGATATACAATTAAGCCGGCCTTGAGTACTACATTTCACGTATTGAAGGCTGCAATTTGAATACGAATAATTTTTAAATGGATATATTTGACCTTTTAGTGGGATCCTAACCCTAGATAAGAGTTGACATGGGAGTAATGGCAATGAACGAGTACTCCACAATTGCCAGATGTCCTGAACTGGAGCCTCACTATCAGATGCAGTTTAGTATCATCCTCAGGATGCTCCATATTTTTTATTTTTGTGGGAGGGAATCGACAGGGAATTTGGTCAGTGTATTCTAAACTTTACCAACAGGGAAAAAATATTTTTTGAGTAATTATTACTGAAATATTGTATTACAAAATATGATACATGAAAAATTTTTTTTTTTTTTTTCTTTTTAATTTAAAATAAAATTCTGTGGCATTTTAATTGTCTTGATCAAAAAAATTAATGAGAATAGAAGATACTTTTCTCAAATTACTGAACACAAATAATGTTAAATTTTTGTCTTTTTTTAATTTTTTTTTTTTTTTTTTTCATGCAAACTTATTATAATGGAGGTTGTGTGTTTGTCTGTAACCGAAACTGTTATTACTCAAGTCACAATTCCCTTAATTATTTACATCATATTCTCCATGATTTTATTTTTATTTAAACTTCAATTATTAGTAAGATTTTTTTTTTTACATTATTAATACTGTTGACCATATCTACATACTAATAACATGCAACTGTATTTATATATACAACAAAATAGTGGTTTACAGTGTGAATGAGGCTAATTTTTATATTGATATTAAAAATTTGATTTTAATGAATATGTACTTAGTATTATTGATTTCTAATGGTTTGGCTTTATCTTAATGAATATGAGAAAAAATCCTGGGTATAAATCTTTAAATAACTTCATTAACAAGAAGAAATAACTATACTTTTATTCTTTACTTCCTATTTTAACTAAATAGTTAAATTAGGAAAATTTAGCAATGAAAGGCTGGAGTGAAGGAAGAGTAAATTTCAGTTGTTCTAGTTTTTGATTATACCCCCCTCTATTTCAAATATTTTTCACTGCATTCTTATTTAGTTTCATTAGCCTTTCTAATTTGATATATTTTATTACATTAAAACTTAAATACTTACACCTGCAGGGTGCATATATTTGCTAGTGAATTTAGGAGTTTTCTTAATTTATTGGAAATATGGCTATTGTCTTTGATTGTAAAGTAATAAAATATTGTCTATATTTATCTTCATAACTAGTTTAATTGCTTTATCATTTTTTTTTCCAAAAAATTAAGGTAATAAAGAATATCTTCAGACGAAAGTATATCAATAAAAATAAATTCAAGATTTAAAAAATATGGAAAAAAAAAAAAAATGTAAAATAGAATAAAAAGCCAAAAGAAATTTAATTGGTTAGCAAAGAAAAAAAAATTTGAAAAACTATTAAATGAATTAAAAAAAAACAAAATGGCTATTTGATGGTAATAAAATTGATTCTTAGGTTTCGAAACAGATTTTCTTTGCTTTCTTTCTCTCGAATTCCACATCCCAAAGACTCATTTTTAGAGTTGAAGAGAAGAGGGGGAAAAATGGCTGTCGGTTGATTATTTTAAATTAAAATGCCCGTGTTCCGTTTAAGTGACAGTCATTTTTATTCTCTTAGATTAAATTGAATTATTCTTTCTGCCAGTGAAAACCATCTTGTGTCCGCTTCCAAGCAGAAATGATTTCATAGAAGAAATCCTTCAAATAATAAAGAACAAGACATATTAATCCTGTTCATTCACAACATACAATATGCTAATTAAAAAGCTTTATTTTTTTTTTTTTTTTGTTTTTAAATTCTCTTTCTATCTCTTTTACTCTTCACTTTAAAATCTGATGATCCTTAAATAATATATATTTCAGCCTCAATCTCAGTTTTTAAGTGGTTAAGAAGTCCCATGGCATAGTGGATAACATGCTGAACTGTGACATTGTAGTAAGTGGGTTCGAATTCCAGTCAAGCTGAAATAGATCACTAAGTAGGCCTGAGTCTATTCTAGTAGTGACCAGGTTTGAATTCAGAGGTTTTCTTCTCCTAGACTGGTTGCCTAACCAAGTTAAAAGAGCCCAGTCTGCCCTATTTACCCATAACCGGAGGGAGAATAATTGGATTCATACCTTTCCCAAGGGTATTAGCACTGTGAACTGTCGCTTCGTCTAGGAATTGAATTCGGGTCAACAAGTCCATTTCCTGCGACTCTAACCAGTACACCACCGTGCTATTATGTCCACTTTCTGTTTAATACCCTTAGGAAAAGTATGAACCAGGGCCGTGGATTTGGAGTTGGACATAATTAAAGGGTCACTAGATTTGGTATAGTTTTACTCACTCCAGTTGAATTTACACTTAATATGACCCTAGTTCAGTCTGTAAAGTTATACAGTGCTCACTCCTTATAAATAGATTATAAAAAATCATGTTTTTATATCTATCATAAATTAACTATATAAAGAGGAGTTGAAGGTTTTGTGTTCCTGACTCAACAGCCCTAGTATGAACCCCTTCACCCCCCCCCAGTTATTGGTTAAATAGTACCACTACTGTTCTTCTACAAGGATAGGTCTGGCATTGAATAACTCATAAAGGTATTTCTCAGGATTTTTGAGATGAGGCTTAATAATTTATGTTATTTGGATTATTCGGACTATTGTTACTGCACAATATTTTGGTCGATGTGCCTTCCGGCCTTCTTCAGGTATTTCTTGTTGGACTCCGGAGCCTTCTCGAACTCAAGAACTTTCTTGCTGTAATCGGGGAACCTTCTTGTTGTAATCGGGAGCCATCACAAAAATTTGAACCCAACCCTTTATTCAATCCACAGGGGTATCCTGTTCTCATACCACTAACCGTAGCTGGTTACAGTGTTTAGTTTGAAAAGAAGGTTCCCAAGTTCAAGGAGGCTCCCAATTCTGATTAGAAATACCTGAAGAAGGCTGGATGGCACATCGACTGAAACGTTGTACAGATAACAATAAAGATGAGGACAATAGTCCGAATAATACTATGTGTCTCTGAGTTTTTGCTTTTTTTTTTTTTTTTTTTTTTTTTGTGTATATTTTACTGATCTTTTCCCCAACTGTGGTACATTTGCAACTTTTAGTAACTAGAATACAATTCTTCAGAATTTATAAGTTGTCTTCTGAAGCGACTAATAGTCCAAATAATCCAAATAATTCATAAAGGTTGATATGTCATTAAATAAAGAAACCAAACCAGTTATTAAGATTTCTTGACTTTAACAAGGTTAAAGTTACTTTATATTATGGCTAATTTTGCTGAGCTGTAATTAAAATATCTACTAATTAAACAAAAAATAGAAAATATGAATTAAAGAAGCCACATGTTTTATTTCAACTGTGTGTAGTTCTTTTGTTTTGTCTCATCACTTGTATTCTCAAAATATCAAAAATGCCCAATTAAAGTGTCTTCATTTTCTTTGAATAAAATGAAAAGAATGCATACATTCTTGAGAACTTTATTTAATTCATTGTAGGAAAAACACTCAATTATTTCCTAACTTGAAAATGTTTTCTCTGTCCTCTCTCCCAGCTTTACCCCCAGTCTCCTCTTCTGTCTCTATATCACCCTGTCAGCAGGTCTTAGAATACTCTGTATCCCCTGAAGGTGAATAAGACTCATCCAGAAAGGGGTATGACACTAAACTGCATCTAATCATAGACTATTTTAGGCTATGAGACAGTCCATTTGGTAGAGTGCTGAAGGGGTGCTAGCTACTCTACAACATGGTCACATGACAAAGTGAACCTTAGAATCACTACCAAGAGTTTAGAATTTACCATCATGAGATTGGAAGTGAAAGACATTGTCTTTTTATGTCCTCAGCAGTGCTACTTGCTTTGTTTCCAGACCTCCTGAAAAATTGTTAGTGGTTTCCACTCTTTGTTGTTTAAACTTTTCTTCATGTTTCTCGAACACCTTGTGACTCTTTTGTGGTTTGGGATGGAAACTTGGTTCCTGCTTTGTATGTTATATATTAATTGATTTGTCTTTTTTCCTACCAAATATTTTGTGTTAGGTTCCCTCTCTTGGATAACCTAATGCATTATGAAAATATGGATGGTAGCTATGAATCAACACCTTGCTAATTCTTATACTATCCTGTGTAGGTTTTAAAATTGTATGAAATAGATGTATCAAAAGAAGACTTTCTTTTCACAATCATAACTTATACACAAGCTCATTGGAAGCACCAGATTATCTGCCCTTGAGTAAATATCTTTTGAATATTAAGAATTTATGATTGTTACAATTTTCAGGGCCATTTTTAGGCAGCAGGTGTGAGCACTTTACAGTGGAGATTCTTTGTGTTCATTAGCGTTAGGCAGAGTCCTTTTCCTTTGTGTTCATTAGCGTTAGGCAGAGTCCTTTGTGTTAAGCAAAGTCCTTGGTTGTTGATCCATTTGTCCATGTCGAATACCAGGAACTGAATGGCTTTCAAGATCTGTGATTAAATTGTTAACTAACCACGTATCTGAGCATGTTGATTGGCTGATTGAATCCACACGCCCACGCAGAGTCTATAAGTTTAAGTGGTGTCCTTATATGCCAAAATAATCCAACAATGATTGAAACCAAAATCATTAGCAGCAGTCTGGTGTGAAAAATCAAGTCTCTTTATTGGAGACCTACAAAATGTAGCAACCAAGTAAATAAATATTTTGACAGACAATAACAGCTGTGTTCTGAGAACATTTAAAAAAAAAAAAAAAAGCTTTTTTTTTTTCTTTTCTTTTTTAATACAGAATTTCAAAGAAGGTATTGGCTTATCGTGTCTGTAGTATATAGATATGATTACTACACACATGATCACGCCCGGTTTCGACTGGGGGTCCGGTGAGCTTCGGCCACTGGACCGGGTCTGTTATAATAATAGCGTCGATCCCAGGGGGCCATCCCCCCAGGCAACACCTGCCCCCTTGATTTAAAGGGGCAGGGCTGGGTTTATTGCCCAGTGCCTGAGGCGCCCCCTTGAGGGGAATGCCGACGGGATCGACGCAATTTTTGCACCTGCCAATTCCATGAGCTTCGGCTTGTGGGTGGTCCCACGTTAATAGGGACTTTGTGCCTGACCCATACATGTGGGGTACGCGGTAAATACAATGATTAGCCAATGATTTGTTTCAACTTGTACATTTAAAAAAAAAAAAAATAGTAGGTGCGTGGTGTAATGGTTATTATAGGAAATGGACTCAATGCCTGAGTTAAAATTCCAGGATGAGGCTGATTACATTTCACATAGTGATAATACCCTTGGGAATGGTTGTATCTATCTATTTTCCCTCCAGCTATGGGTAAATAGTATGGCAGACTCACCTCTTTAATGTTGGTTAGGCAACGAGTCTAGGAGAAGGAAAACTGAATTAAAACTTGTTAAAGTCTGCTTGTTTCACACCCTGCTCGTGTAGAAGGGTTGGTGTAAGAAAAAATACTGTATGTATACAAATTAAGTGTTATTTTACTAGTTTTTATATTGTTTGCAACTTTAATAATAGCTCTCTTTTCTTGTGTATATGTATGTATATATATTTATATTTAATGGGGCCGGTTTAGCTCAGTCGGTAGAACACTCGCCTAGGAATCGCAAGGTTCCTGGTTTGAAACCGGTCCCAGCCAACTCTGTCGTGAGTAGCACAGATTGGGTAATCTGATCAGTGTGGTAAAGTGGGGAGTTGATGGTAGGTGTGCGCGCCCCCTCAGTAAAATCAATATCCCTGGTCTAGCACTAGCAAAAAGGGGATAGACTCCTTCGCTGTCTGGCTGATACTGACAATAGGCCACTCTACCAACTTTACTTATATACTGCATTGTTTAGCCACACTAATGAGCCATGAAATGGCAAAACAAGACTGTATGTGGATGACAAATTATATATTATATATATATATGGAGATAGGATGGATGTAGTAGAATCCGACAGTATGAGGTAGGTAAAAGGATGGTGAACAAGAAATGATGACTCAAAACAATTCTAAGAGTTGAAACGTTTCGTCCGATTCATACGGACATCATCAATCGGACGAAACGTTTCAACTCTTAGTTTTGTTTTGAGTCATCATTTCTTGTTCACCATCCTTTTACCTACCTCATATACACACACATATATATATATATATATATATATATATATATATATATATATATATATACTAGCAAATATATGCACCCTCCGGGTGCAAGTACTTAAGTTTTAATGTAATAAAATATCATATTAAATTAGAAAGACTAACGAAATAACATGAAAAAAAAAAAAAAAAGAATTGAAACAGAGGGGGCTATGATAAAAAAAATAGAACAACTGAAACTTACTCTTCCATCCCTTCTGTCTTTCATTACTAATTTTTTCTAATTTAACTATTTAGTTAAAATAGGAAGTAAAGAATAAAATTACAGTTATTTCTTCTTGTAACTAATTTTCTTTTAAGATTTATCTCCGAGATTTTTGCTCATATTCATTAAAATAAAACCAAACAATTAGAAATCAATAATACCAAGCACATATTTATTAAAATCAAATTTTAAATATCAATATGCAAATAAGCCTTCCCGTTCATACTGTATGCTGCTATTTTGTTGTATATATGAATACAATCACATGTTATTTGTATGTAGATATGGTCAACAGTATTAATAATGTAAAACAATTTTATTAATAATTGAAGGTTTAAAAGAATGAAACCATGGATAATTTGACGTAAATAATTAAGGGAATTGTGACTTGAGTAGTGATATAGTTTCGGTTACAGACAGAAAAACACACTATCTCCATTATAATAAGATATATCTTATTATAATGGAGATTGTGTGTTTTTCTGTCTGTAACCGAAACTATATTCCTACTCAAGTCACAATTCTCTTAGTTATTGACATCACATTCTTCATGATTTTAGTCTTACATTATTAATACTGTTAACTATGTCTACATACTAACAACATGCAATTATGCGCTTTAAATGTGATAATTTGCATATTAATATTAAAAAATCGAATTTAATAAATATGTGATTAGTATTATTGATTTCTAACTGTTTGGTTTTATTTTAATGAATATAAGCAAAAATCTCTTCAATGAATCTTAAATGAAATCCATTTAAAATAACTGTCATTTTATTCGAAAAAATAACAATGAAAGACGAGAGTGATGGAAGAGTAAGTTTCAGTTGTTCTATTGTTTGAAATCTGTTTCAAATCTTTTTATCTGTATTCTTATTTAATTAGCCTTTCTAATTTAATACAATATTTTATTACATTAAAACTTAAATACTTGTACCCGGAGGGTGCATATATTTGCTAGTATATAGCAAACAATATAAAAACTGGTAGGATAACACTTTTTTGTATGCATACAGTATTTTTTCTCATCTATAAAAGACATGCTAGCCACAACTTTAAAACCTCTTTAATTCTTTTCTTGGAAAGACACATCTAAATATTCAATCAATAATTCTTCTAAACTTTGTTGATGGTAAATAGAAATATGACCGAGTTAGCACATCTTCATATCTGAACTTAGTAAACCTATTGGAGCCACATTTTCTGAGAATCATTTCTATAAATTATGAATAAAGAGGAAAGGTTATATGGTAATCTTTCTCTTTTCTTTCCTCTCTCCTCTCTTTTTTTTTTTCTTTTTTTTTCTTTTTTTCTTTTTTTTCTTCTTTTTTCTGATTTATTTATTTATTTATTTTTTATTATTTTTTTTTTTTTTTTTATTTTTTTTCTTTTAAAATTTTTTTTTCTTTTTTTTTTTCTCATTCAATTTTTAAATAAATTTTTATTTTTGTTAAACCACAAACAACAAATAATAATTCTAAACTTTGTTGCTGGTAAATGAAAATATTACCAAGTTAGCACATTTTTATATCTGAACTTAGTAAACTCTTAGGAGACAGATTTTCTGAATATCATTCTTATAAATTATAAATAAAAAAAGGCAAAGATTATACTATAATCTTTCTTTTTTCTTTTTTCTTTCTATTCAATTTTCAAATAAATTTTATATTTTTGTTAAACCACAAATAAAAAACTTGTGTTTATTTCTTCCTTCTTTCTGAAATATTTTTAGTTTCTTATTAACTCAGCTTCCCAATGGTTAAAAGGCTTCATGTAATTTTCATAATTGTTTTATGTTGTTTCCCAAACATCTGCGTTTTGGGCAAATGATAATAAAAACCACTTGAAAAACTGAAGGGGAAATATTAGACGCAACAAACTTTTGTTATTGTGTTAAGTTTTTGTTCATCCTAATCACTGATGTTTTATTCTACGCAGACATAAGCTATTATTTATGAATATTCTTTAGGCAAATTTATTATATCTATTTAATTGTCAACATTATGAAAATTCTAAGACAAATTTCAGACATTTTACTGTCATATTTTCCAGGCAGTGCATAAAACATCATTTTTATTTAATAGTTTTATAATAAAATGTCATTAAGTACTAAAATCAATATCTATATTTTACTACAATTTTCATTGTTTTATATATATATATATATATATATATATATATATGAGAAGTAAATACACAAGCGATGTGTTTTGATATGGCTTTTTTTAACCGACAATTTTTGGGAGAATATGTGCTTAATTAAAGTTATACCTAATTTTGAAAGTTAATTAATTAGGCGGGCATACCTATTTAGCCTTACATTTGAATAGGTATGCCCACCTAATTAATTAATTATTGATTAATTAACTTTCAAAATTAGGTACTACTTCAATTAAGCACATATTCTCCCAATATATATATATATATATATATATATATTTTGGAGGTGTAAAGGTAGGTCATAGGAAATGAACTCGTCGACCAGAGTTCAATTCCTGGATGATGCTCTTTGCATTTCATATAGTGCTAATACCCATAGAAAGGTATGCATCCAGTTACTCTCCCTCCAGCTATATTTAAGTAGAGCAGACTGGGCTGTTTAACCTTGGTTAAGCAGGTAGTGAACTTTAAAGTATTCCATCATACAAGTAAAAAAGAAAATTTGATACAGCTGTGGGGTAAATTTGGTAGGCAAAGCATTAAAAACAAATACGTTTTCTGCATGAAATAACCCAAGAGTTGACATGCCATAAAATTTAACTAAGCAAACAATCAGACAGTATGTTGGTGTACATTAAAAACTGTTCATGCTAAGAATTGCATTTGTATTTTATATTTGAGATCGATTTAAGTTTGTTTTTCAGTTTTAATGAATGGTAGAACTTGAATTAGTAACAGTAAAATTAACATGTTTACTGCTATTCAAGATATACATATCTAATGACATATTGCATATTCTATATATGCATCCATTTCATGATTTTAATATAAGTTAATATAAATAGCTATGGCAATTAGATGTTTAGTTTACTTGCTAGAGCTGTTTTAGGTTATTAAAAATAATGACCATGACATAAATATATCATATAGAACTCTAGTGAGAGAGAGAGAGAGGAAAAGCTATTACAGAAGACTGCTTTGCAGGGGTGTAAGACCCCCTCAGAAAGGGGTGTTGTGGGTGTTGAAGTTATCCCCCTGATATTGTAAAAGCAGTACTACTCACTGTTGCAGTTGGATTCCAACTAGTGTCCAAGTTGGCAGACAAGGGAGCAAGCTGTAACTGAAGAATTTGGCAGATAAGCAACACCAGATAATCAGGATTTACATTTTTGCATTTCATCTTGGATGATTTGGATGGTCTCATTTTTAACCTGAGGGTGTTGCAAGATGATAACTGTCATACAAATACGGAACACGAGTATTAATATATAGATTTTTTAATAACTTTGCTGGCCAAATTTGTTAAAAAGGAAAAAGAATCTCTAGAAATTGAATTTATGAGCCACTCTTAAGAATATATTACACTAAATTTTCACTTTTAAGCCAATCATTTGAGTGATGAGGAAAGAAACAATGATTATCACTTTATTTATTACCTGTGAAAATTTAATGGCTAACTGACACGCATGAATCATTCATAAATATTGATCAATGGACATATTTTTTTTAAATGAGTAAAAATAGTAAAATGCTTTAAAAAAAGTAGTAGTAGATGAATTAGTCAAATTAATCACGCTTTGTCTATTAAGTAATTGATAATTATCAAATACGAGACAACTCCTGAAGCTGTTGGTCTTCCATCATGATATTAATGTTTCCATCTTAAAGAGGTAAAGGATTTTAAATAGTATTTCAGTATTATCTTCATTATGTTGATGACTTTAATGATTATGAAATGTTCAGCATGAATGCAAATAGAATTATCATTAGACTGTAAATTGTTTTATTCTCTCATTTTAGAGAATTTTAAGTGTATTGGTCTAATAAATCTTTTGACAATGTTCCATTTTTTTTTCTCTGGGTTTCACACATGCAATAAATAGGCAGCAATTCAAGAGAGTTGTGCATGGAATATAAATGGAATGAATACAGATATAATTCTTTGGAATGTAGGATTGGCTAATAATCTCAAAAGCGTGAAGCTATTAATTGCTATATGTGCTTTTAATTTATGTATTATACTGCACACACACACACACACACACACACACACACACACACATAATATATATATATATATATATATATATATATTATATATATTAGTGTGTGTGTGTATTAATCGGTCCATTACGGAGGTGCGTGGTGTAATGTTTAGTTGTAGGAAATCGACTCGTCGATGTGAGTTCAAATGCTGGATGAAGCTGTTTGTATTTTCACATATATATATATAATATTAGTGTGTGTGTGTATTAATCGGTCCATTACGGAGGTGCGTGGTGTAATGTTTAGTTGTAGGAAATCGACTCGTCGATGTGAGTTCAAATGCTGGACGAAGCTGTTTGTATTTTCACATATATATATATATATATTAGTGTGTGTGTGTATTAATCGGTCCATTACGGAGTGCGTGGTGTAATGTTTAGTCGTAGGAAATGGACTCGTCGATGTGAGTTCAAATGCTGGACGAAGCTGTTTGTATTTTCACATAGCGCTAATACACTTGGGAAAGGTAAGCATCCAACTACTCTCCCTCCAGCTATGGGTAAATAGTCGGGCAGATTGGTCTCTTTAACCTTGGCTAGGTAACCAGTCTAGGTGGAGGACAACTCTGATTTCAAACCTGTTGAACTCCGCTTAAGAAATTTACCTTGTGTTGCATCCTACTCATGTGGAAGGGTTGGTGTGTGTGTGTGTATGTATATATATATATATATATATATATATATATATATATATACACACAACACGCACACAGATGCTGATAGGTATGCGTCCTGCATTCCTGATGCATAAAAATCTAAAAGGACGCAGTAAAATCGTATCCATGCATCCCAGTGTTTTTCTTTTTTCTTCCCTCACCATTTCAAGCTAACTGTAAATACATAGTTTCTTAATAATGAATTACACCCGATAGATTACAAGGTAGGAGTTAGATGGCTTTAGTTGTTTCCCCAGATCATAAATAAAAAAACCTATAATCTATTAAGAAACTTTATTTGGGATCCATTAATTTTTCTGGGGACTCATTCAAAGCAAATATGTGCATCCGAGATTGCACTAAATCAAAAAGCTATCGGTATCACTGTATATATATATTTACTTTGTTGTTAATTCTTGTATTTTTGAAGTTTCCTCCAGATATACATACATACATACATACATACATACACACACACTGCCCTTTATATATGTATAGATTTTAAAAAATTTATCATTAGTATTTTGTCAATTTTAATATATTTTCTTTCTTCTCTTTACAGGTAAGTACCTATTGACTTGAGAAAACAGCAAAAAGGTTGGAATTTTATACAAATTTTGAATATGATTTTGATACTCTTTTTTGTGTTTTTTTTTTTTCTTTTCAATTTTCAAAATTTTTACTGTTTGCTTAAACATCTCTTATGTGTTACTCTGTTAGGTAAATATAAGTTTTATATGTCAGATAATTGGAGGACGCACTAAATTAAAAAGCTCTCAGCATCACTATATATATATATATATAAGTATATTTTGGCAGCATTTTTTCTTTTAAACATGTTTAGTTAAACTCTACTAACCATTCCTGTCGGACAAGTTTTTGTTTGATCCTTTCTAACTGTCTGGGCCATCTCTTTGATATCTGGGTGGAATTGGTGTAGCAAAAAAAAACCTTTGGTGGATTACTATATCAATTCCACCCGGATATTAAAGAGATGGCCAGACAGTTAGAAAGGATCAAACAAAAACTCATCCGACAGGAATTGTCAGAGTTTAACAAAACATATATATATATATATATATGTTGTAGATTTTGCGTCTCCGTATGCTTCTAGTGCGTATATATATTTGATATATATTTTTGTATCTGTATCCATTGTTGGAAATACATATACCAGGTTTGGGCATAGGTGTGAAGCATTAACATACTATATTATGCTAATGTTGTTACCATAATATGTTAGTCAAGGAATAAATATCAGAAAACTCTGTAGTTTTTTTGAGTTTCTTTTATTTAGACGTAGTGGTAAATTTTCAGGATAGTGACATCCCTTCTTCCTGAACGTGAATCGTAGTAGTGATCTTCTGGCTTCTTGAACTTACCGGACAAGCAGCCAGAAGATCACTACTACGATTCACGGTCAGGAAGAAGGGATGTCACTATCCTGAAAATTTACCACTACGTCTAAAAAAAAACTACAGAGTTTTCTGATATTTATTCCTTGACTAACATATTATGGTAACAACATTAGCATAATATAGTATGTTAATGCTTCACACCTATGCCCAAACCTGGTAAATGTATTTCCAACAATGGATACAGATACAAAAATATATATCAAATATATATATATATTTAAAAAAGAAAAAGGTTTAAATACGGTCATATTAGCAGTTATTAATTTATTTTCACCCATATATATATGTACATTATATGGTCTTCCTCAGACCTCTAATTTAATCAAATTAGTGGTCTGAAGAAGCTTATAACTGCTGATATGACTAGTATTTAAGCATTTTTCTTTACTAAAGATTTTTTACTAAATAATTTTGCTCTGTATATGATTTCAGAATTATTGTACATTGAGTATCTCATCTTGAATTATATGAGCTTTAACATTTCATACTTTATAAATTTAACCAAAAAGATGTAAGAAATTAGGCTAGTTTAATTGGGCACAAAATAAAGGTCGACTTTAGCATTAGAATTGTATTTTAAATAAAACCTCTAGATAAAACCTTTTAAGAGTTGTGAAATACCCCCACCACCCAAAAAAAATCAAACAAAAAAAAAAACTTATGCTAAAACATGTAAATTAGAAAACATTACTTGACCTATCTCTATGTGTCCTTGTATTATTTGAAAGACAGAAGGACAAAAAAGACATTGTATGAATTATAAGAAAATGTGAAACAAATTATCAAATCATATTTTAAAGGTGTAATTATATATGAAAAGCTATTAATGACATTGTTAATCACTTCATTCTCTTTGAATGATAATGTGTCTCATAATTTTCTACTAAATACAGTGGAACCTTGTCTTACGAGTTTAATTAGTTCCACTTGTGACTTAATTTCTTCATGTATGAAATCAATTTTTCACATTGAAATAAACTGAAATGTCATTAATTGGTTTCAGAATAATAAACACCCTAATTTTTTTGTTTGTTAGGTTATTTTAGGTTTGCCTACTATACTTACTTATTAACACTAGCATAAACAAAATCGCCCCCTGGGCGGTGTAAAAATTAATTTTTTGAAAGATTTTGACTGAGGGAATAGGAGGTAAAATTTCAATATCAGAGGGCTTGTATCATAAGTAAGTAAAATTTTCAAATTTATAAAAGGAGTAAAAAAATAAAACAATTTGAAATGTAAACTTAGTTCTGTTCCCCTCAAATAAAAACATTGTGTATCTATTAATTATTAATTAAATAATTATTTTGAATATTTTACTCCTAGATTTTGCACAACATTGTTGGTATTTATTTATTTGTAAACTTTTTAGTTAACCTCTTGATACTGAAAATATGACTATTTCTTGTTTGTAAATAATTTTCTTGTAAAACTGTATACGTTAGATAACTTGAAATATATATCAAAATAAAACAAACTATATATAAATATATAATACTGGGCAGGTATTTATCAAAACTTGTTTTAAGAAACAATAAGGACTGTCTAAGTTTGCATACTCAAATTTTGAGTGTATATTATATAACATTGTTCTTTATTCTATGTATTGATGATTTTAGGTAAAGTGATGCAAGCAGTGACGTAGTTTTAGTTACAGATAAATAGATTGAATCACCATTATTAATAGAGAAGTGTATCTGAAGCCCCTAAAACCAGTAGTACTATTCACATACTTAGGTAGTAATATCTCATCCACAGAAAATGACATCAATGCACAAATAGGGAAGGCATGATTGCCTATAAACAGATTATCAGTCATCATATGGAAATCCGATCTCACTGACAAGTTAAAATGACAATTCTTCCAAGCTGTGGTTGATTCAGTACTGCTCTATGGCTGCACCACTTGGACCCTAACGAGGCGCCTGGAGAATAGGCTAGATGGGAGCTGCTCAAGAATGCTGTGTGCGAACTTGAACAAGTCGTGGAAACAACATCCCACAAGGAAGCAGTTGTACGATCACTTGCCCTCTATCTCACAAAACATCCAGGACACTGCTGGAGAAGCAAGGATGAACTCATAAGCGACATTCTCCTGTAGAAACCAGCACATGGACATGCTAATGTGGGCCACTCAGCAAGGATTTACATTGACCAGCTCTGCACAGATACTAGATGCTGCACAGAGGACGTCTCGGGGACGATGAATGATAGAGAAGGTTGGCGAGAGATTGTCATGGATATCCGTGCTAATTGCACAACATGATGATGGTGTTGGCTTCATTAAGGCTTTGGCTTATAGAGTAAAGAATTTAGCATTCAGTTCATAAAATATCTATAAAACCAAAGGAAATCATATCCTATATTGGCTTTTAGTATCATTAATTTATATTTTATGTGAAATTGATTGGAATTTCTAGCTGGTCTTTTTAAGCCTCAGGTGTTCTTGGCTGACTTGAAGCAATCTGGAGAGAAAGTGTTTATTAAAAAGGATTGTATATAGTTAATTTGTATCAGATCTGTAATTAGGCTGAATCAGTGGATAAATATAACTTTCTTTGATTGCATTATTGATTATATGGCAGACCCAGGAAATTGGAGATCTTTCTTTAATTTACTTTTTCTTTTTCCTTATGTTTTTTTTTCCTTATGTTTTTCTTCTTCTTCCTTTTAATGACTTTGTAGTACTGCAGATACATCACTCTTCTTAGTAAAGGTTGTTTTAGTTTAAATATGATATCTGATGATGGAGCTTTAACTTCTTCTTTATTTTATTTATTTATTAAGCATAAAACTTATGCCAATCATTTTTATATCGGTTTCTAATACTATCTTTGGTTTCTAATGCTATCCTTTTGATAAAAGAGGTAAATGTATTCATGTATGCAATTTCGATTGGATAGTATAATTTGGTTAGTGACAAATTGAAAAGATAAATGAACATTTTTGTCTGTGAAAAAAAAAAAATGATACAGACTGGAATGAGCCCATTAGTCCCCAAATATTTCTTCATTGTCCATATATATATATACACACACACACACACACACACACACACACACACAAGGTGTGTCAAAAAAATATAGAGATTTTTTGTACTTTTTGACACACCTTGCATTCTGAAAGAATAATGTTCCATTCATTCTTCATTTCTATCTTGGTAAAAATACAGCTTTAAACTTGGTACTTTTTTGATACACCTTATATTCTGAAATAAAAATTAATGAATGGAACATTATTTAAAAAAAATTTTTTTTCATAATACAAGGTGTGTCAAAAAGTACAAAAAATCTATTTTGCGATACTTTTTTGACACACCTTTTGTGTGTGTGTTCTATATATATATATATGTGTGTATATATATATATATATATATATATATGAAATAATGCTAAGATAGTGTAGACATGAAGTCAATGGCGATTGTCAGTAACCAAGTGCCATTGACTTCATATCTACACTCACCTAACTTACATATACTTGCTCTATCAATGATATTAAGCACTATTTGCTTATAAATATAGCACACTATATTATCAATATTAATGTGTGTGTATAATATATATGTGTGTATGTATATTATATATATATATATATATATACACACACACACACACACAGACGTGTGGGTTCCATGTATCCATCTTATATAGATGGATGACAATTGTATGGCCTATATATTTAACTAATGTAAATGAAAGAAAATGTTGAAAAATTAAATGTTTTTACTATTAAAGGCCATAGAAGATGAAACTTAATCATTAGAATAAAATAAAAATTGATATCTGCAATATTTCAACCCCTTCTTCAGGTGATGAAAATAAAATTTAAAAATTCACAAATTTGGATTTTATTTTATTCACCTGAAGAAGGGGTGAGGTCTACCCAGAAATATTGCAAATATCAACATTTATGTTTTTTTTATTTTTCATATTATGTTTCATCTTCCACGGCCTTTAACTCATTGCCTACTTTAAACCGCTCACAGTGGCTCTCCTACTACTGCAATACTACAGTAAACTGCTGGCACTGGCTCTGGCTCTTGCATGTGTCACTTGTTTACACTGAAAAATAATAAGAATAGGACTTTATTTGAATAGAATGAGTTCTGAGAGGAATAGATAGAGAACTTTGAAATATCCCATCGTATAGGTAAAAAATACCAATAAAATTTGGTACAGCCATGGGTGGAATTTGGTAGGCAAAGAGTTAATAGTACATTTAATTTTTTCAACATTTTATTTAATTTACATTATATATTAAGCCTGTGCCCATTTCTCTCTCTCTTTTTGACTCTCTCTCTCTCTCTCTCTTTTGACTCTCTCTCTCTCTCTCTTTTTTGACTCTCTCTCTCTCTCTTTTTGACTCTCTCTCTCTCTCTCTCTCTCTCTCTCTTTTTGACTCTCTCTCTCTCTCTCTTCTCTTTTTGACTCTCTCTCTCTCTTCTTCTCTCTCTCTCTCTCTCTCTCTTGACTCTGTCTCTCTCTCTTTTGACTCTGTCTCTCTCTCTTTTTGACTCTGTTCTCTCTCTCTGTCTACTTCTCTTTTTTCTGTCTCTTCTCTGTCTCTGTCTCTTTCTCTGTCTCTCTCTTTTTGACTTTCTCTTTTTGACTCTTTCTTTTTGACTCTTTCTCTGTCTTTCTCTCTTTTTGACTCTCTCTCTCTCTTTCTCTCTCTCTGTCTCTCTCTTTTTGACTCTCTCTCTGTCTCCCTCTCTGTCTGACATTTTGTCACCTATTTTTCCTTGTCTCTTAGATTCTTTAACGTCCCATTTCCCTTTCCACCAACAGACACACACACACGGCCATTGATTGGCTTATGACTGAATCATTCAGTCTTATTTCATTCACTCTCTTCTTTGCATTGCATGACATTCACAGTGATAAATGATTTACTTGATCCCAACTTCTCTTTACTCTGCACACTCATATCATGAAATCATCTCAGCTGGGAAAAGAATTAATCATTTTTACAGTTTTCTATCCCCTCGGGCAGACTCCCTTGTTGAAAGTATTAAATATTAAAAGGAAAAATCACTCCTCCATGTTACTTAGTATAAACTTCTCTCTTTTTTCTCTCTCTCTCCTCTCTCTCTCTCTCTCTCTCTCTCTCTCTTCTCTCTCTCCTCTCCTCTCTCTTCTCTCCTCTCTCTCTCTCCTCTCTCTCTCTCTCTCTCTCTCTCTCTCTCTTTCTCTCTCTCTCTTCTCTCTCTCTCTCTCTCTCTCTCTCTCTCTCTCTCTCTCTCTCTCTCTCTCTCTCTCTCTCTCTTCTCTCTTTCTTTTCTCTTTCTCTCTCTCTCTCTCTTCTCTCTCTCTCTCTCTCTCTCTCTCTCTCTCTCTCTCTCTCTCTCTCTTTCTCTCTCTCTCTTTCTCTCCTCTCTCTCTCTCTCTCTCTCTTTCTCTCTTTTCTTCTCTTTCTCTCATATTTGCATCAACCTCAACAGGAGTAATGATTATGTATATATTTATGCAACACAAGGTCACTTTAAGTGGAGTTTAGCTGGATTGAATTCAGAATTTTTCTTCTTCTAGACCGCTCACCATACCAAAGTTCGAGCCCAGTCTGCCATCTCATATTTGTAAAGAGAATAGTTGGATTCACTATGTGAAAATACAAATAGCTTCATCCAGGGTTTGAACTCAGTACACTGTGTTAATTTCCTATGATAACCATTTCACCATGAGCACCTCTTTGTAATAACTATGTATGGTTGAAATTCATAACACCATGGAAAATAACTAGGAGCAACCCTTGGCTTCAGAAAATTATTTCTTTAAATAGTACTGGTTTACTTTGTCCATATAAATAAGAATTTGCCGCCATTTTAATCTAATTTTTTTTCTCTGGGGAGCAATCTACTTGACCCTATTGAACTTTTAATATTTTCTTATTGTGCAAATTAAGAATTGTTCTTTGAAAATGCCTTTTTATTCCCCCCTCCTATTGTTTGAGCAGAATTTTCATCGACACAATGGTAAACATCTTTTAATTTCATATCAATAAAAAAAGAAAGAAGCTTATTAACCCCTCCCTCCCCGACTAAATGACCCCTGGCAATGTTTAAGGTGGAAAGTCACCCAAATTTGAACTCTATGCAACACAAAAAGAAAAAAAAAATGACAAGTTAATTGTTGTCAACCAGATGGCCCCTGGAAAAACAGTGTCATGTGACAATAAATTTTGCATTGACTTTATATATGAATCGATACCGACGTCCTATGAATCGCCTTTGCATACGACGTCCTATGAATCGGCCTTTGCATACCGACGTCCTATGAATCGGCCTTTGCATACCGACGTCCTATGAATCGGCCTTTGCATACCGACGTCCTATGAATCGGCCTTTGCATACCGACGTCCTATGAATCGGCCTTTGCATACCGACGTCCTATGAATCGGCCTTTGCATACGACGTCCTATGAATCGGCCTTTGCATACCGACGCGGCTTTGCATACCGACGTCTATGAATCGCCTTTGCATACTGAATAAATCAATGATTTTGTTTATGGTTATTTTTGTTTCTTGTCATCTGTCAACTAACTCTGTTATTGAAGTACAGCTGGTTTAAATTCAGTTTTCCTTCTCCTAGACTGGTTGTCTTACCAAGATTAAATAACCCAACCAACTCTATTATTTACCCATAAGTAGGTCTGAGAAAGGCTGGATTCATGCCTTTCCAAAGTTTTCACTAATCTTTTTAGGTTTTATTTGAGAAAGGACATTTTTCTATTCTGAAAAGAAAACTAGTTTGCTAGTGTTGATAAGTAAGTATAGTAGGCAAACCTAAAATAACGTAACCAAAAAAAAAAAAAAATTAAGGTGTTTATCGAGAGAGGGGGGGGGGCTGGAACTGATTAATGACATTTCAGTTTATTTCAATGTGGAAAACTGATTTCATGTTTGAGGAAATTAAGTCACAAGTGGAACTAATTAAATTCATAAGATAAGGTTCCACTGTATTTATTTAGGTATGTGACACAACGTCAATTTCTTAAGCTGAGTTTAACAGGTTTGAATTCAAAGTTTTCTGTCTCCTAGACTGGTTGCCTAACCAAGGTTAAAGAACCCAGTCTGCCCTACTATTTATCCATAGTTAGAAAGAGAATAGTAGGATGCATACCTTTCCCAAAGTTATTAGCACCCTGTAAAGATGCAACCAACCTTGTTCAGTATTTGAACTTGTCTTACTGTGTCCATTTCCTACAATGATAACCATTACATTACACACGATCACTGGTCTGTATAGATTTATAATAATAATAAGAAAAAATCCTCATTTGGGGAGGGAGACTGTAAAATAAACTAGACTTAAGTATCATTTCAATTTAGACATGTTGAAAATGAGAGATGCATTTGAGATAACAAAATTGTTGGAGGAAATAAAGATGGACATAATTATTTGAGGATTTATGGTTTTTTCAAAGTTATTTATATCTTCAGTGTCTGGTCTGTGCACGCTTCTGTCCATTTTAGAAAAATAATCTAGATATTGGCAATTCATTTATGACTTCTTTTTTTACATCTGGTCTGTAAGCAAAAGAAATGTCTTTCATCTTGAATTAATTATGAAGATCAACTTGATAATGGTGGGTGGATCTCTTTGGCTCTTCTTATTGGGTGGTCAACGAAGAATACATTGCTTACTTATCATGACAAAATGTTGATAACGGGTAACAAAACAGTATTTATATTATATACGCTGATACCAAATTAACATTGGTGAAATGATATATATATATATATATATATATAAATTTTTTACTTGAAGGCACTTACAACGCATGTATCGCATAAAATTTGATACTTTTTCTTATAGAAAATGAACTTGACAAGTGTAATCTCAGCAAAGGATCGCTTGGTGTGTAGAATATCGTACAGAATGTTTCGATTTTATTAAGTCTCATCAGCGATATATACTAACGATTTCCCTCCGACAGAAATCGAAACCGGGACTTCAGCAGACACAGTGAAATATATATATATATATATATAATATATATATATATATACACACACACACACACACACACACACACACACACACACACCTAACCTCTCCGCACGAGCAGTATGCAACCCAATGCCAGTTTCTTAAGTGGAGTTTAACAGGTTTGAATTCAGAGTTTTCTTCTTCTAGACTGGTTATCTAGCCAAAATGTTGATAATGTGCAACAAAACAGTATTTATAATATTATATACACTGATACCAAGTTAGCATTGGTGAAAAGATATTAACTGTGTATATATATAATATATATATATATATATATATACATACACATACACACACCAACCCCTCTGTACGAGCAGTATGTGACCCAAGGCCAGTTTCTTAAGTGGAGTTTAACAGGTTTGAATTCAGTTTTCTTCTCCTAGACTAGTTATCTAGCCAAGGTTAAAGTGCCCAGTCTGCTTTACTATTTACCCATAGCTGGAGGGAGAGTAGGATTCATGCCTTACTCACTTCACCATTAGATGTAGTTTAGTGTCATACCCAGGTTATATGCTTTTTTTTTGGGGGGGGGGCTTCTTATCTCTCTCCAGGGAGGGGGATACAGTCATTTATATTCTAAGCAGACCTGTCAATAGTCTTTTTAGTTATCTGACTTTATTCTGTACACTACACTAGATGATAAGTCTGATTGAAGGAAATTTGACTATTCATAGCAGTAACAACAGCATTAGTTGTGATAATATTAATTCTATAGGACTAATGAAGGCATTTGTGGTGTAATGGTTATCATCATACAAAATGGACATGGTGACCAGAGTTCAAATCCTAAACAAAACTGTTTGCATTTCATGTAAAGGTAATACCCTTGGGAAAGGTATGTCCAACTATTCTCCCAATAGTAAGGCAGTTTGGGCTCTTTAACCTGGGTTTGGCAACCATTCTAATGAAGAATAATTAAAGTTCAAATTACCGTTGAACTGGGAAGACACGGCAACAAACGGTTGTACCTTAAATACAAACCCGAATGTCACAAAGTCTACTGCAGAATGACAGGATATATATGAGACTCCACAATGTCATTCAAATCAAGCAGTCAAGCAGCCCTCAAGGAATGGAATGACCCAAATCACCCAAATTCATGAATGGGTCATTCTTGATTTCTATATATACCAACTGTCTTGGACACTGCTTAAGTTGTACTTAGCTGCTGTTATTCAAACCAACAGTAGACTTACTGACTTCAATAGGAGAAGGAAAAAAAAATCAGAATTTAAAACTGTTAAACTCTGCTTAAGAAATTGTCCTTATGTCAAGCATCCTGCTTGTGTGGAGGGGTTGGGTAAATATGAGTGTTGACTGCTGTTGACTGACTTTTTTGACCAATGAGATTTTGATTAGGTAGTATATTGTAGAATAAACATCATACTCACTGTAGAAGCGATATTCAATTTCTGTCTAAGCAAGCTGTAACTCTATACGGATCTTGAATTGTTGCAAGCCTACTGCATAATGGTAGGTTATTCATCAAGCACCATAACATCCAGAAACCAAGCAGCCAAGAAGGAATCACCTAAATGCATGAATGGAGCATTCCTGAGTGCCATAAATACCAGCTGTTTTGGGCGCCAGTTCAGTTGTGCTTGTTCAAACCAACAGTAAACTAACTCACTCCAACATATATGAGGTGGGCACCTCATGTGGTGTAATGGATAGCAAACCATCTTTAGTGAGAGAGTGAGTTCGATTTTCACTGGGCGCCCCATATTTCTGGCCTTGTGCCACATCTAAGCTAAGCTTAGTAAATAACTATATGAGATGTTATCAAAAAATATTGAGACTGAATTCTTAAATCTTATGCTGTACAGAATCTCATTTCCTTGACATTTGTAATTAACAATTCAAGTCAGTGCTTAATGTTTTCATCTTGTTTCATTTTTTTTTTCTAAGCAATAACATTGCAGAAATGACAATTATAGATTTACTGTTTACTTTCTGACTACAAAGTTTGAATAATAATCTTATTTGATAAGATGTGTTAAAACAGGAAAAAATAGAAAAAAAATAATCACATGACATGTCTCCACCTACTCATTTCACACACACACACACACACATACAAGGTGTGTCAAAAGAGTATCAACATTTTTTTGTACTTTTAGACACACCTTATATTCTGGAAAAAAAACAAAACATTCCATTCATTAATTTTTTCAGAATACAAGGTGTATCAAAAAAGTACTAAGTTTAATGCTGTATTTACCAAGATAAAATTGAAGAATGGATGGAACGAGGTTTTTTTTTGGGTGGGGTGGGGGTTAGAATACAAGTTGTCAAAAAGTACAAAAAAAATTTTGATACTCTTTTGACACACCTTGTATACTAACCCCTCAGCATGAGCAGTGTGCAACACAAGGTCAATTTCTTAAGCAGAGTTTAACAGGTTTGATTTCAGAGTTTTCCTTCTCATAGACTGATTGCCTAACCAAGGTTAAAGATCCCTACCATTTACCCATAGCTGGAGGGAGAAGAGCTGGATTTCCTGAGGGTATTATGGGAAATGTAAACAGCCTCATCCAGGATTGGAATTCATCTCTCTGTGTCTATTTCCTATGATGATAACCATTACACAAGGCGCCTCCAAATGTGCACATACAATGGACTCTCCCATTGATCTCTGTCTGAGAGCTTAACAGTTCAGTTTTGAACCATTGGACTACCTCCATAGATGGCCTATTTAGAGTTTACATGAAGGCATGCATAGATCCATCCACACTTTTCAGATAAGCTGATAATGAGAATGGCGCACCGATGTGTCACAGTTTCTCCCTAGGGTGAGCCTCCCCCCCCCCCATCTCCGTAGCGTAGTGCTTAATGTGCTGGACTGCAACATCATAGTAAATGAGTTCTAACTCTCGTCACACTATTGTGTTCACTTTCAGACTAATAACTTTGGGAAAAATATGAACTCCTGTATCCCCCCAGCTATGGGTTAAATAGTACCACTGTGGTTCCTCTAGAAGGATGGCTTTGGAATTAAGTAATCAATGAAGGTTGATATGCCATTAAACAAAGTAACCAAATCAGATTCTTCCTAACAACACTGCTCAGGTTTTGACTCTTGTTTTTTACATTTCTTTATTATTTTTCCATATATATATATATATATATATATATATATATATATATATATATATATATATAATAAAAAATCAGTTAATATAGAAATTAAATATTTTTTAATTAAACAATAAACTTATAGCGTTCTGTGTTTTTATTGGTCAGTATGATTTGCTAATTTAAATGATTACTGTGGTTAGTAGTGTTTATTGGTCTTGCTCCTTTTTCTTCTTCAGTCAGATTTTAGCCCTGAAGAGCTTTATGCGAAACTAATAGTACGTTCGTCTGACTCAGTAGATTATCTTTATTACTTGGCTCTACTTAGGTATCGAGAACTTTTTACAGATTAGCTTCTCCTAGCGGTTATATGAATATATATATATCTTATATACATATATATTGTTTTTTCTTTTGGCCAAATACTATACCAATAGATTATTTTCTGTTGGTATGAATATCTTGGTCTTTTCTTTTTTTCAAAAATTTTTTTCTTCCTGGTTGATGTTTGGTAGTATATTTTTACAATCAAACTCTCTGCTGGGTTTTTTCTCTCCGCAAGGATCTACCAACACGCTTGGTATATTATATATATATATATATATATCCTCTATTAATAATGGAGATTCGCTTCCGGTTTTTGTCTGTAACAAAAACTATGTCACTGCTTACGTCACACTGCCTAAAGTCGTCATAAATAGAATACACTCAAAATTTGAGCATGCAATGTTAGACAGTCCGCATTGGTTTTTTAAACAAGTTTTAATAAATACATACCTGGTATTATCTATCTATATATAGTTTGTTTTATTTTAATATATATTTAAAGTTATCAGAATTAAGTTTCCATTTCAATTTTTTAATATTTTTTACTCCTTTAATAAATTTGATGATTTTACTTTACTTATGATACAAACTCTCTGATATTAAATTTTCAACTCCCACCCCCTCAGGCAATATTTATTTTACGTCGCCCAGAGGGCGTTTTTTTTATTTTGCTAGTATATATAATAATATTTAAATATATATATACAAGTTTTGGTATATATTTAATTACATGGAAGCTTATCTGCTACCTTTTGTTTTATGCTTGTTTAAACAGAGCAATTTTCAGGCAGTAAAAGAATTATTATTACTCTATCACAGATATTGAGCACTGTCCTAATAATACTGTATATATTGGCTTATTATTGTCTCATTAAGTGAGATAGTGTTAACCATACACTGTGGTTATATATATATATATATATATATATATATATATATATATATGTGTGTATGTATATACATATAGCATTGGCTTCCACTTACTGGTAAGTATGGAGAGGATCACAATTTGATGAAGAATTTTCTCTTCCTTATTGAAGTGATAGCTTGAGGACATACATATATATATACATATATATATATATACATATATATATATATATATATATATATATATATATATATATATATATATATATATATGAATGTGAATTAGTAATTTTTTTTTTTTTTAGTCTAAAACTTTTACATTCATATAAATTACATCAATTTTATGGTTTGTGTATGTTTTTGATAATTATTTTTCATTTCCTCTTGGAATTTTGCTTGAATGAAAAGAAATATATAGAGAAAGAAAACTATTTTTGTTCAATGTAATATTTTCTTATAATATCACTTGTTTAGATTAAAAATATTTCTAAAAAAACCCAAAAAACAATGAATTCAACACAGAACAAAATTAACTTTCAAATATAATATAAAGGTAATAATTGGTAAATCTCTGTTAGGTATATTTATCATATATATAATATATATACAGGGTGCGGCATAAGTAACGCCCTTTGTTTAATTAATTAAATTAAACAAAGGGCATTACATATGCTGCACCCTGTGTGTGTGTATATATATATTATAATACACAGACACAGTGTTTCAATGTGTCACGTCTCCTCAGTGGGGCTAGACTTTGCAAGCTACTTCCAGCCAGGATAGAACCCCAACTGATTTTCTGTCAATCTGGTGTCTTAACCACATGGCCATCAGCCACCTGCAGCAAAGGGTTAGATTTTTAACTGTTAAATACATACATAGGTATATATGTTACAGCAATTAGAGCTTACATCTGGTTTATAGGAGAGCCTTGCCATTTAAGCTTAATTTACAACCGACATCAAATTTTTATACATTATTATTATGTAGAGAATATGGGTGCTATATTTATAAGTAAACAGTGCTCAATATCATTGATAGAGCATTTATATTTAAGTTAAGTCCATGCTACCTCAACTTAAATGTATATACTATTATTACAATTACTATTTGTGACTGGATATTATTTGTCTGATATTTTGAGAAGGCTCCCGATTACAGCAAGAAACACCAAAATGTTGTGTATGCAACAATAGAAATGAGGACAACAGTCCAAAAAATCTAAATAATACAAACTGTTTGTGAAAGATTTTTAAATGATTATCAAATTTATTTTTTGGTCTTTGGTCTCAAAGTTCACTATTAATCTTAGAACTGATTCTATTCAAATAAAATCTTATTATTGTAATCTGAATCCTTCTGCTCAATTATGATGAACTAACCATCAGTTTTTTTTGTTTGCATTAGTGGGAGAGCCACTATGAGCGGTTTAAAGTAGGCAAAGAGTTAAAAGTAAAAGCAACCTCTTATAAAGACACTTGTGCAATTTATCCCCCGATGCCAATAGTGTATTATAATATTGTAATTTTGGAATTCTATTAAATTCTTTTACTTGCAAGTTTTATTTAATTTTATGGTCATAAGTGCATTCCAACTGGTTTGAGTTTGAGTTTGAGTTTTGTTTAACGGCATATCAACCCCTGTGGGTCATTTAATGCCAAAAAGGTTATTTTGGATTTCAGACTTTAAGGTAGTGGTATTCCAACTGGTAAATTTGTTGCCAAATGCACTGCCCCAAAAGGGTTAATCTCCTTCCGTCATATATCTTTATCTTTAGATAGAATGCTGCAAAATCAAACTAGGCAGGCCTCGACCCCCATGCCACTGGTTGTATAAGCCTCGAGCTATTTTTAGCCTTGTCCATGCATATGCCTGTCAGGCTGCCGTCTTCTTAAACTGACCCTGCATTAGACACGACAGTCAAAGGGGGATGTACTTAAATTCTGACAATACAGATTAAATAACCAGGTGTGATTCAAGTCTTGATCTCTTATCTCGACATAGATGGTGGCAGTGGCGGAGGGGGGATTCAGCTTTTAACCCATTAAGTTCCACTAGATGCACAGCAAAATTTTATTTGAATGAAGTCCAAATTTTGGTATTCGGATTGGTTTTGACATGAGGGGGGTGGGGATAGCCACTGCTTTTTGCCTTTTGTTGTTTAACACATAAGTTAACATCGTTGATTCCAGGAGGCCATCTCCTCCAGGCAACACCTGCCCCCTCGATTTAAATGGGCAGAACGGGTTTTATTGCCTGGTGCCTGAAGTGTCCCTCTTGAGGGGGAATGTCGATGGGATCAACACATTTTTTGCACCCGCCTCCCATGAGCTTCGGTTCGTGGGTGGTCCCACATTAATAGGGCCTTGTGCCTAACCCGTACATGTGGGGTACATGGTAAATATACACATATTTCTTGTTTTCTCTAAGAATCCAATGAAGAAAATTGGAGTTTTTAATTCCTCATAAGTGTAATGTAATGAATGGTTTAGAGTAAATTTAAAGTGAATAGAAATAGTGTCTAATTTCTGGGAAAAGAAAAAAAAAATCTTTTTAGGAGACAGAAAGTCAGGATAGCCTTTTAAAAACTGACTCCTGAGTGAGTCAGGTCAAAGCAAATTGCCTCTAGGTTGGCTAGTCATAAGTGAAAGACTACTAGTAATTAGCCCAAAACAAATAGATAAAACTAGAAGCTTTGAATTTTCTGGGCAAATGTTGAACTTTTGAAAGGGTTCAAGAAATGCTAGAATTGGAAACAAATATGCTTCCCTTGACATCACCAGTGTATGTGTGCGTGTAGTTTACTGTGTGTTTGTATGTGCGCGTGTAATTTACTGTGTTTGTATGTGTGCGTGTAATCACCAGAAAAAGGGTAATAACAAACAATGTTCTTTCCTATCTAGGAAATATTTTTGTTATTTACTAAACTTTACTTAGTCTGGCACATGGTCATTAGGTTGCTTACCTTACTTTTACACCTGATTATGATGACATTCATTATATTATTTTGGTGAAGTTTATGTATTTGTGTGTGCCAGCCAAACAGAAAGTTCACGAATCACTTTTTCTTTTTTTCATGGATGTGGAACTGACCTTGGGTTCTGATATGGACTATACAAGGTCGATCTGGGTTTCAAATCCTAGATGTGGCTGTTTGCATTTCACATAGCGCTAATATCCTTGGGAATTGTATGAATCCAACTATTCTCCTTCCAGCTATGTATAAATAGTTGAGAGCTTTAATCTTGCTATGGCAACTGGTCTAGGAGAAGGAATAAAATCTGAATTCAAAGTTGATGAATTCTGCTTAATAGAAAAAATTGTCACATCCTACGGTTGGTGAATATGTATATTACGAGGGTGTGTCAAAAAGTAATGCCATCTTGTTTAGGACAGGTATAATTACCAGCACAGGAACATGTATCATACATTAAAATGAAGCTGATCCTCTGTGGATCACATCCCTACTTCTCCACATAGTCACCGTTTCTCTCTACTGTAATGTTCCATCCTCTAATGAGAGCATGTATCCCTTCCCCATAAAATTCTGTTGACTTGTTCTTTGAGCCACTTCTTCACTACAGATTTCACTTCCTCATCACTGGAATAATGTTTGCCTCTCAAACCCTCTTTCATGGGGCTGAAGAAATGATAGTCTGAGACAAACATTATTCCAGTGACGAGGAAGTGAAATCTGTAGTGAAGAAGTAGCTCAAAGAACAGTCAACAGAATTTTACGGGGCAGGGATACATGCTCTCATTTGAAGGTGGAACATTGCTATTGAAAGAAACGATGTAGAGAAGTAGGAATGTGATCCACAGAGGGCCAAGTTCATTTTGATGTAGGGTACATGTTCCTAAACAAAATGGCGTTACTTTTTGACTAACCCTTGTACTTTGGTGATGTTTATGCATTTGTGTGTGCCAGCCAAAGGGATCTTTTTTGCATAGCTATTAAACTAACCTTGGGTTCTAATATGGACTATACAAGGTTGAACTTTCAGACAATTTCAGATCATTTGGAAATCATCAGAAGGTGAAAAACAGAAGTGAGATAGACTTTGATATAAAGTACAAAAATGTTGTTTTTTTTGGTTTTTTTTTTTAATCTCGCAAATAGTGTAATGGATAAGAACAAATCTGTTTTTCACATGAATGGTTATGTTGGAGGTGCACAAGTAAGTCGTAAAAAAAACAAGAAAAACTATATTTTCAAAAAAAATGAACAAGAAATATTGTACACAAAAAAGGCTCTCAGAAACTAATCAGAATTTTTCTTTATCTTTAAAACTCCTTTTAATATATATTTATATAATGTACATGTTTCTGCATCCATAGAATATTGCGAGAATAATATATATATATATATATATATATATATATATATATATATATATATATATATATATGGGAATAAAATGGGGAATTAAATCTGACACTATGTAAAAAGTAAAATAACACAAAGTAAATTCATATTCTAGAACACTTCATGTTATATATATATATATATATATATATATATATATATATATATAATATATATATATATATATGCTGATAGCTTTTTGATTTAGTGCGTCCTGGGACGCACATATTTGCTTTGAATGAGTCCCTGGGAAAACTGATGCATCCCAATTAAGGACGGCTAACTCCTACCTTGTAACTTATCCTGTGTAATTCGTTTCTAAGAAACTATTGAAATGTATTTACATTTAGCTTGAAATGGTGAGGGAAGAAAAACAAAAACACTGGGACCTATGGATATGATTTTATTGCGTCCTTTTAGATTTTTGTGCGTCTGGGATACAGGATGCGTACCTATCAGCACCTCTGTGTGTGTGTGTGTGTATTTATTTATATATATATATATATATATATATATATATATGAGTATGAAAAGGTGGAATATGGGAGTAAAATGGGGAATTAAATCGGACTATGTAGAAAGATAGAAAAACATGAAGTAAACTCATATTTTGGAACACTTCAAGTTTTTATATATATATATATATATATATATATATATTATAATATGATAAATTTTCTTTTCTATAGTTTTTTTTATGTGTGAATTATTTTTGTTAAAACACTACCTCTCATCTCTTTTTCACAAATACTGCTGTGTACCAAAATATCTTTTTTTTTTTCCTTATCATATTTCTTCTTGTTGGAAAGAAGAATAACATCAAATAAGTTGTAATATTTATGTAAAACATTGAAACTAGGAGTAAAAAGTAGGAAATAATTTGGAAGATTATTGCTGTTTTATGTATTTCTTCTTTTCGGTGTTTGGTTGAAATTATTTGAATGTGAAACGGAAAGAAGATTGCAAATGGCAAAGAAAGATTTCATCTTTTTAAGCAGGAGTGTCACATTAGAACGTTTGAAAGAATTTAGCAGGCAATATTAAATATATATATATATATATATATATATATATATATATATATATATAAATAAAAACATTGGTTTTATTTATGTCTATAAAGTCAAATGGCATGTAATATTAGAGAGAGAATAAATCCATCTTTATTCTTTTTTTAGGATCAAAAGATTTTCTACATAAATTCAATGTAAATTATGTAAGCCACTGTGGTGAATCTTATTATAATTGAGATTATGTAACTGTCTGTAACCAAAACTACATCACCACTAACATCACAATTTCCTTAGTTATTTAAGTTATATTCTCAATGATTATGAAATTGTCATTATTTAATCTTAATTAGCATCTTATTTATTAACAATGCCTCTATTAAAATCTAGGTGAGTTTGATTTTCCACAAAACTGCCCATATTATTAATTCATTTAAAATCCTGAAAAATGTGTTATATATCTCTAAGAAATAAAGTATGCGGTGGGAATAATTTGCATAATAATTTTAACAAAACAAATTTTAATTAAAAAATTATTTGCTGTTACTGATTTCTAATACTACCATGTTATTCTCAAACATATTAAAAGTAGTTCTATATATAATTTTATATATAAATCAATTGAAATAACATTTTGAATAAGTAATAGTTTTATATTCATTCTTATTTATTTTTGCTAGATTTTCTAATTTAATGTAATATTTTATTGTATTAAAACTTGAATACTTGCACCCAGAGTGTGCATACTTTTGCTAGTATTACTTGTTGATGTAATGAATAGTTGTTTTTACATTTTTCATTAGTAATTTTATAAATGATGTCATAATTAATCTTTAGATATATACATGAAATAAGCTTTGGAGTCAAGAAGGGAGAAAATAATTTTTATACATTCTAATGAATGTATTATTATATATAATATATATATATATATATATATATATATATAAATTATTACCATATATATTATATATGAATTATTAGATTATAATATATATATAATTTTTTTAAAACTGTTGGTGATTGCTTTCAATAAAGAAACTTAAAAATCTCCACTTAGCTGAAGATGATTTGTAATTATTATCTATTGTTAAGAATGAAAACCTCTAAAAAATTAAAAAAAAACAAACACTTGAGACTTGGTTATTACAGTGTGTAAGAAAAGATAGGGTTTAATATCTTCAGTGTTAATAGAATAAAATTGTATTTAATTTTTAAATCATTATCAGTTCTGATTGTATAATAGCTTCATAAATTAGATTCTTAGTCATTGTTAGATAATGGAATTGCATGTGTAGTTTTGTGTATGTGTGTGTGTGTGCATACATGTGCAATTTGTCTTTTGAGTGTGTGTAATTTATCTTTGCATGTGTGTATTTTGGCTCCCCCCCCCTCTCTCTCTCTCTCTCTCTCTCTCTCTGTAATTTGTCTGTGTGTGTAATTCTTCTCTGTATATTGGTACCCTACTCTCTTATAATTTACTGTGTGTTTGTATGTGCGCGTGTAATTTACTGTGTGTTTATGTGTGCGTGTAATTTACTGTGTTTGTGTTTGTATGTAATTTACTGTGTTTGTGTGCGTGTGTAATTTACTGTGTGTGTGTGTCTGAAATTTACTGTGTGTTTGTGTGCGTGTGTGTAATTTACTGTGTTTGTGTGCGTGTGTGTAATTTACTGTGTGTTTGTGTGCGTGTGTCTGTAATTTACTGTGTGTTTGTGTGTGTATATATAATTTACAGTGTGTATTGTCATGCTTTTGTATGGAAACATTTATTGATTGATAATTGTACAATGTAACTCAATTGGCTTCTTCATAGAAGACCTTTATGATCAACAATATCAAGTATATTACATTTGTATCAAAGTCTTACATTATCTTTTGTCTTCCTTAATTGACAACCAATTTCTTATATAAAATGTGAAGATGCTTATTATTTCTGTCTCAATAGTTATGTTATATGTGTACAGCTATTTGTATATCTTATTATAATGGAGATTGTGTGTTTGTCTGTCTGTAACCGAAACTATATTACTACTCAATTCACAGTTCCCTTAGTTATTTACATCACATTCTCCATGATTTTATTTTTATTTAAACCTCAATGAATAATAAAATTGTTTTACATTATTAAGACTGTTGACCGTATCTACATACTAATAATACGCAATTGTATTTATATATACAACAAAATAGTGGTTTACAGTGTGAATGGGAAGGCTAATTTGCATATTGATCTTAAAAAATTGATTTTAATAAATATATGCTAAGTATTATTGATTTCTAATTGTTTGGTTTTATCTTATTGAATATCAGCAAAAGTCTCGGGGATAAATCTTAAAAGAAATTCATTAAGAAGAAGAAATAACTGTAATATTATCCTTTACTTCCTATTTTAAGTAAAGAGTTAAATTAGGAAAATTTACCAATGAAAGACGGGAGTAATGGAAAATGATGGAAGAGTTAGTTTCAAAGCTGTTCTATTTTTCGATAATACCCCCTCTGTTCCAAACCTTTTTATCTGCATTCTTATTTAGTTTTATTAGCCTTTCTAATTTAACATGATATTTTATTATATTAAAACTTAAAAACTTGCACCCGGAGGGTGCATAAATTTGCTAGTATTTATAAAATATTATGAGAATCTATTTAAGAAATTTATTTGTCAGTATATATTCAAATAGCTTATATCTGCATTTTTGGTTGATTGTATATATTCTTTGTGAAAACTAGCAAGAATATGCACCCTCTAGGTGTACATATTTAAGTTTTAATGTAATGAAATATATTAAATTAGAAAGACTTATGAAATTAAATAAGAACACATATAAAAAGACAACCTTTTGTAAATTATATTTTGATTGGTTTCTATATAAAATCATTCATAGGATTGATTTTAATACTAATATCCTTGGGAAAGGTATGAATCCAACTATTCTCCCTCCAACTATGGATAAATAGTAGGGCAGACTGGGCTCTTAAACCTTGATTAGGCAACCTTTCTAGAAGGAAAATTCTGAATAAAAACCTATTAAACTCAGCTTAACAAATTGACCTTGTGTCATGTCCTGCTTGTGTGGAGGAGTTGGTAAATAATATATATATATTAAACTGCAGAACATGATTAGCAATTATTCCTTTATTCAATGAATTAAGGAGAGTTATTAATGAGGTAGATAGGCATGATGTTTCTTAGCAATATTTTTCTGTTATGATGTAAGTGAGACAGACACACTCATTTCCTCTTCAATGCAGAGAAGTATCACCTTTTTCTCATTTAATGTTTAAAGGTGGAGAAAATACCAATTCATATGAATATGAAGTAGAAAACTGGATTTGAAATAATTCTTTCCAAAATTATGTTTGGGAACCTTGGTTCTCAAACATAATTCTTTCCAAAATTATGTTTGAGAACCGATTTGTTCGAAAACTGAAACAATATTTCCCATAAGAAACAATGTAAAGTGGATTTATGCATTCTTGACCATCAGATGAAAGTCTATTTTTATGTGCCTACAGTTTATATATATATATATTTATATGAATAAGATATAATGAAAAAACAAAAGATGTTTACAACTGATTCATTTTATTTTTAAATAAAATTCATATTATTTTTAATATAGACAGCACAATTTTTTTGATTAATTCCAACGTTTGACTAGCAGCGTTCTGTTTTTACTAACAGTCATTTTTCCCGTCTTATTTTTGTTGATGACCGACCCACGTGCGGTCGATACATTATAATGCGAAAGGGTCCTCATATTAGTTGAGGATGGGCCGGTGTTGCTTTTTAAAACCGTCGAGAGATTTGGCCCCAAAACGGTTTGCACACTTCTCTCCTGATGAGCCTATTTCAGTTGTAAACATCTTTTGTTTTTTCATTATATCTTATTCATACTGTCGGATTAATTTCCATTTCATTTTCATATATTTATATGTATGTACTTAAACGACCTGGTCAG
>CM042154.1:72050874-72055874 GCA_023376005.1 Doryteuthis pealeii | reverse complement strand
AGGGCCGGTATCGAATTAGGAACCTTATGGTTTCTAGCCGGGGGGGATAATTAGCTAAGGAATTTCTGATATAATATACAAAAACATTTATTATCATACAAAATATCATGTTAAAAAATCGCCAAAAAAACAATCGCAGTAATTAAAACTTGGAAAATTCAAAATTTCATGATTCCAAGTTTGGATTCAGCCCAGAATGTTTATAATTTACTCAGAGTTCCCCTGATTCCAAAATGGTATGATATATTGGGCTGTTGTAGGAATAAAGTTGAAAAAATAAAAAGTGATACACTGACATTTACATTTATTATTAGAGAAGTTGGATATATCTTCATTTAAATTGTAAAACTTTCTTAAAAAAAATTTTTTTTTGTCTACACCTTGTAAATGTATATTGGTATATTTAACTTATACTCAGTATATCTGAATATAAGTGGAGGATATGACATTAATTCACCTGATTACTCTTTTGATCAAATATTGATGGCTTATAAATGTATTTATCAGTATCCCTTTGGTATAGGAGATGACCTTTCAGAGGAGTGAAACCAAATAAGTGAGATATTATCAATTGTCAAGTTTGTGATTGTGTCAATCTTATCACCTGTCAACTTTGTCATGATTCCCGATCAAGAATAATCTATACTTGGCCCTTGGCAAGGTGATAGTTTACCTTGTGGTATTATTCATTTTTCTCAGCCAAAACTGTTTCCTAATCTTGAACTGATATTCCAATATCTTTTTATCGGTAACAAACCTTCGATTGTTAAAAATTGATTGTCTTCCAGCACTAGGATTGTGTCCTGCGTATGACATTAAACTGCATCTAATGTTGAAGTCCCAATTCTGGAGCTCAGGGGAGTGTGGAGTACTTCATTGCCATTACTCTCAGGTCCACTCTAACCCGTGAGTGGTAGTACCTGTTAGTGTCCCATCTATGGGTTAAATAGAAAAAATGAGTTTTAAAAAAAATTGATTTTCATAGGGGGGGGGAAGATTTTCAACGAGTATTCAGTAATAAGATTTATTCTATGCATGAATGATTTTGACTATAAATTAAATACTCATTGATAAGTAAGTTGTCAGAGTAGCCTAAAGTCGGTATCAGCCAGTCAGCAAGGGAGTCTATCCCCTTTTCACTAGTGCTAGACCAAGGAGATTGTTTTTGCGTTTGAGGTGGAGCACCACACCTACCATCAGCTCCTTACTTTACCGCTCAGATCCCTGTGCTACTCATACATTTCATTGATAAACTTACACAATTCCTTGGAGTATTGTGACATAAGCAGTGATGTAGTTTTGGTTACAGACACAGACACCAAATCTCCATTTTGATAAGATTTATATATTCACAGTTGTAATTTATAAATTTTAGCTTATTTTGGCACCAGACCAGAAGTAGGGGTGGAAGTCACTGTGAATCTAACTCACTAACAATGGCCTGGATTCATAGCTTGATAAAAATGACACAATTTGAATTGTGTTCTATGTGTATTGATAATTAAAGATTCTCTTTGTTTTTGCTTAATGAGTTTCTGGTTCTTTTATGGTTAAAAAGGTAAAACTGGAACAAACAGGAAGTGCCATTCTTCACAAAAACAATAGAAATTCCAAACTTTGGTAAATAAACTTGGAAGAATCATTGAAATTATTCAGTGACTTGAAAATTTGTTTGGCACTCGGAAATTTATTTTAACTTTTATCTTATTTCTCTGAATTTTTGAGATGAGATTGTATTATTTGGATTATTCGGACTGTTGAAAAACTTCTGTAGAATTAGAATTGGATCAACAAGAAAGACTATTTTAATATTAATGATGAAGAAAACACAATTGAATATTTAATTTTCAACACTTATTTGTTTTACATCTACAAATATATTCATTGGTATGAATTTCATTTAATATATCAGTTGCCACACAATGTATATATTAATACTCGTATTCCTTAAAAGTATAACCGTTACCATCTTGTAACACCCTCTGGTTAAAAATGACTGTTCAAATTGTCCTCATCTTTATTATTATCATCTGCACAATGTTTTGGCCAATGTGCCCTCTGGCCTTCTTCAGGTATTCTTGTCGGACTCGGGAACCTTCTCAAACTCTGGAACCCCCTCCTCAAACTTTGGAATCTTCTCATTCCACTTATCATGACTGGGTACAAGTGTTAAGCTGTGTTTAATTATTCTATGTTACTGTCGCCCTCAACCAAGATTGATCCTGCAGCCTAGAGATAAATGTCACTTAGAACTGTATTAAATCAACGCTTATATCCACTATGCTATGTGTCCAATTGGACAAATAAATAATACAAACTTTTATCCCGGAGTGTTAGGGTCCCATTTATGAATTAAATAGAAAAATGTGTTTATAAAAAAAATGGAGTATCGTTTAAGAATGAATTTATTTCAAAACTTTGTCGGCATTACATGATCCAAGGTTGATATGCCGTAAAACAAACCAAACCAAACCAAACTTTTATCTTATTTTGTATTCAACATTCTTGTTTAAAAATGGCATTTTCTAAGATGGTTTCAAATATTGATTTAAAAAAGAAAGAAAGAAAGAAAGAAAATTGTTTTTTTAACAAGAGGCTTAAAATTTCTTGAGCCAACTCTTTTGTTTCATTTAAGATCAAGATCAAGTCATTTATTGTTTGTTAGAATTAATTTCAATTTTTTATTTTTTGTTTTTTACGATAACATTACAAAAATAAAGTTGTTATGCAGCCTAAACTGATGTAGCAAAAAAAAAAAGAAAAGAAAAGACGTTTGGAATCAAACTACTAACATGAGATACTTTGACTCTTCACATTTTGATGCCTTCTTATATAATTGGATCAAATTCTCTTGTATTATATAATTTGTTATGTTTGATCTGACATTCTCTCAGTTGACTTTGTCTGTTTTAAAATGTTAATATATTGTTTTAGCATTTATGAACTTGACATCAGAGATGTGAAGCTTCTGTATTCAGTACAGAACATTTAGTAACAAATAGTCTTTTGAATGTAGTAGTCTACTAAGAACTAAAACGACCTATTAACAATAGACAACTATAGTTTTGGTCTGTTATAACAATTTATGGTGGTGTAATGGTTAAAGTCATAGGAAATGGATTCGTCGCCCAGAGTTCAAATCCTGGACGTGGTAATTGCATTTCACTTAGCGCTAATACCCTTGGGAAAGTATGAATCCTACTCTCTCTCCAGCTATGGGTAAATAGTAGGGCAGACTGGGCTCTTTAACCTTGGTTAGGCAACCGGTCTAGGAGAAGGAAAACTCTGAATTCAAACCTGTTAAACTCCGCTTCATAAATTGACCTTGTGTAACATCCTGCTCGTGCAGAGGGGTCAGTAAATATATATAACAATTTAAAGTAAGGATTGATCGGATTTTTGGGGGGTTAACATTTATGTTTATTTCTCTCCCCTCCCCCAACCCAACAAATTTTAAACTATATGATATACTCTTCAATTATAAATGTTACTATGTAGCCTGGGCAGGTTTATATGGTGGATAAGCTGTTGCCCAAGTAGCAGGTCCTCCCTCTCCACACTGCCGCTATGGTCTAAAGGAAAGGTAGAGAAACCTATGCAGTTTGGCAATGATAGTCTCGCAGGAGCTGCTGGATAGCACAGAGTTTAGCATTACACCACCTTAGGGACTCCAGCTCCGGATTTGATTTTGGAGTTTACTCCCCTAGCCTATCCTTAGTATGAGGTAAAGCCGCTAGGCAACGGAGGTTTCATAATAGACTTTTCCTTGTCCTAGATGGATTGCCAACCAAGGCTGAGGAGCCCCATCCACTCCATTTTTTACAGGGAAACTTGTATTATTACCTTAGAACAGGGATCACCAAACTTTTTTCATGGTTGGTTGAATAATTGAAAAAAAAATAACGAGCACGGGCTACTTTATTATTGTGTTCAATACTTGTTAGCTTGAACAAAAGCTCTGAGAAAAAGATGTAAAACAAAATTTATCTTTCCATGTTATATTCATGGATGAGTGGCATAAGATGCACAAAAACAAATTTAACCAACATATTTATTTTCAAAACATTATCAAAAAATGCAACATTAGCAGAAAGGTTTAGTGAGATTTGTTAAACTGAAGTTTGCCTTTCAAGATATTGTCGATGTTTGGTTTGGAATTGTTACATCCAATCAAGAGAATTGCTTTAAAATGTTTATCAGTCAATTTTGTTTGATGGGTTCATTTCACATATTTAAATTATGAAAAGGCTTGCTCGCATACATAATTTGTTCCAGACACTGGTGCCATACCAGCAGCAAATTCAAGTACCGTCTGCAGGCCTGATAAAATGCCTTCAAGGGTTGGAACCGGCCTGTGGGCCGTAGTTTGATGACCCCTGCCTTAGAATATACAAGAGCAAACTATTCGATTATTCATGCCTATATGGTACAAAATAAATAAGTTTTCGGGGTGGCCTAAAGTCGGTATCCATCAGACAGTGAGGGGGGTCTATCCCCTTTTCACTAGTGCTAGACAAAGGAATTGTTTTTTAACATCTGAGGTGGAGTGCCACACCTACAATCAGCTCTTCACTTTACTGCACAGATCCCTGTTCTACTCTTACACCGAGTTGGCGAGGACAAATATATAATATATGAACATATGTAGACACAAACGGAAATGGTGTCTCATTCGTTAAAAACATAAACAGAGCGACAGTTAAAAATCATAACAAGCCTAATGTTCCTAGTTTACATCCATTTGTTTTAATTAATTCAATTAATTCCATGCAGAAAAATTGTAATATTAAAAATTTGATTTTAATAAATATGTGCTTAGTATTATTGATTTCTAATTGTTTGAATTTATCTTAATGAATATGAGCAAAAATCTTGGATAAATCTTAAAGGAAATCCATTTACAAGAAGAAATAACTTTAATTTTATTCTTTACTTCTTATTTTAACTAAATTGTTAAATTAGGAAAAATTAGCAATGAAATATGGGAGTGATGGAACAGT
>CM042154.1:72015874-72045874 GCA_023376005.1 Doryteuthis pealeii | reverse complement strand
CGACGATGGGGTATATAAGGGGTATACAACACTATGTTTCTTATTAAAAAAATGTAACAAAAACATTGGGGTGTTTTTTTGGGGGGTACTGAAACGGATTTCCAATTTATTTCAATGGGGAAAATTGATTTGATATACAAAGAAATTAAGTTACGTGCATAACAAATTAAACTTGTAAGTCAAGGTATCACTGTATATCCCCTCAGAAGAAGCAATTCAATAAAAGTTTATCAGATGTCAATAACTCATACACTCCAGCCTCCGTCCTAAGACGATATTTTCTCTAATAAATTCACTTTTAAAGCACTTCTGTGGGCATAGCTTTTATATCTCTTATAGGAGACAGATAGTTGAAAATGAGACCAACCAAGATAAAATGCAAAAAAAAAGATGTAAATGTGTAGGTTCACAATTATAAAATATAGATGCCAATTCTTCTTTACATAAATTTAAACAAATATTGGAGGAAATACACCATGGTGTAGTGGCTAATATACTGGACTGTGACATCACACTTTCAGACTAATACCCTTGGGAAAGGTATGAACCCCCTCATCTCCTCAGCTATGGGTTAAATAGTACCACTACTCTTCTTCTACAAGGATGGCTTTGGCATTAAATAATCCATGAATGTTGATATTAAAGAAACAAAACCCAAGGAATTGCTAATAGGAAGCACTGTTTACTATTGCATCTTTTTCAAGGAAATCAATAATGATGACTCCTTCCGTGTCCCAGAAGACTGTCAGCATGACCTTCTTTACTGACTGTTGTGCCGGAAAAATTTTCTTTACCAGAGACTACATGCTTCTTTTCCCACCTGAACAGACAAATTTTTCACAATAGGTACTTCTTTAGGCTAGGTATGTACAGTGATGCTGATAGCTTTTTGATTAAGTCCGTCCTGGGATGCACATATTTGCTTTGAATGAGAAATCTGGGAAATTTATGGGTACCAACTAAAGTTTTTTATATTATAGTAGGGTTTTTAATTTATGATCTCGGAAAACAACTAAAGCCGTCATCCCTACCGTGTAACCTATCCTGTGTAATTCATTTCTAGGAAAATATTGAAATGTATTTACAGTTAGCTTGAAATAGTGAGGGAAGAAAAAAGAAAGACACTGGGACACATGGATATGATTTTACTGCATCCTTTTAGATTTTTGTGTGTCGGGGATGCAGGATGCGTAATATGTCTATTCTGTGTGAATAGCAGTTGCAAGGTGGTCAAAGTGTCTGAGTTCACACACAACAGCTGCTATAGCCACTTCCTCGCAGAGTCTGTTTAACACTTGTCAACTACCACTGCTGCTGCTATGCCTTCTTTCCTTCCTCTTTCTTTCTTTCCTTCTTCAAACAGAACGCCGTGTCACAAAAGCACGCAAAAATCGCTACGCCCTCTCTGCCCAAAATGGGCCACTTTTATAGTGAAACACAGTTGCAATGCACCATGGGCCATTACCCATAGTGCCTTTCAATACCAATAAAAGTGTCTTCTCTGCCCCCTTCCAACTTTTCGACATTTCTCACTCCGACCAGACACCACGACACACCGCCCCGACCACATTTCTTTCTTCTTCACTACATCTCTCTTTGCAAGCCATGCACCGGAACCGTTTCGAGTCAGGTAAGTTTGCCTCGTCATTACCAGCATCTCTACGTGTGTGTGTGTGTGTGTGTGTGTGTGTATATATATATATATATATATATATATATGTTGTGTAAAGTACTTATATGGTATTATTGCTTTGTTAGGACTAACAATTTGTACAAACAACAAAAATGTTTGAATAAAAAAAAAATCCCTTGAGTGTCACTCACTTAAAAAGTATTTCTCTATAAAACTCTGGGGAAATTATTCACAGAACAATATTAACTTCATTAGATAGTTTAAAAAATATTAGTAATTCTTTTTATGTTAATTATCTTTGACTAGCAAAACTACCTGGTGTTGCCTGGGATTTAAAAAGTTAAAAAATAAATTTATATTTATATGCACATTAATAAAAAATGTTTTTCTATATATTTGTTTTATTAATATTGTTTTTATATATTCTTCTTTTTAAGTTATTTCTTTATTATTTTTATTGTTTTTCTTTTATCTTTTATTTGCTTTTTATCATATTTTATCCTTTATTAATTTGTTTTATTTTTAAATAATTTTTAAAATTAATTTTTGAATATTTCGTTGATTTATACGCTTATATTTTTGTATTATTTGGGCTATCTTTATTGTTATCTGTACAACATTTTAGCTGATGTGCTCTCTGGCTTTCCTCAGGTATTACGTGTCGGACTTGGGAGCCTTCTTGTTGTACAAATAACAATAAAGATGAGGAAAATAGTCCAAATAATCCAAAAAGTAAGCGTATAAATCAATGAAATATTAAAAAATGAAATTAGAAATGATTTAAAAATAAAACAAAGGGCATTAGCACAAAGAGCCTTGTCCAGGATTTGAACTCTGCTTGCCAATTTCATTTCCTACAAGGATAACTGTTACACTAAGAAATAAGTACATAAGATTTATGACTTTAATCTTGCTATTGATCTTGCTATCTTACTGTGATCTGAGTCTTGACCTCTTACCAGGAATGGGTACTTCAGCTCGTGTATGTATATTTTATATATTGATATATCTGGGTTAAGGATATCCCTTAACCTGGATATATCAATATATAAAATATACATACACGTAGGAAGTTAATATTTGGTATATTATCACAGTAGTAGCTGGTACGTCGAATAGCAATATGTCTTCCCAGCAGTTGTGGGGTAGTCTGGCGAGTAAGTTCAGGCTGGTAGGCTTAGGCTTAGGCGTACTACCAGTGTCGAATATTTATACATGACACTGTCCAATCAGATTATAGTTAGGGAGTACCAAGGTATTTACATATTCATTACATCATATATGAATGACTTGTAATGCAATTTAAGTAAATAAATCATTTGTTCTCTTATCTCTAAGTAAACCTGTGTGTAACTGGTTTATTTATATAAAATTTCTTACTATCTTCTATTATCTTCTATTAAGTGTAGAGCTTTTTAAGATACAGCTCTTCATTGGGTTTTAAAAGAACATTGTTAATTTTCACTAGTTGATCCAACACTAAGCTTTCACTTTATCTACTTAAGCCTCACTTTAAATTTCTTTTAGAATCTTTGCTGATATCAACAGTCGATTTGTTGGAAGGTTTGCATAATGTAGAGCGTAAACAAAATTAATAGATCTTTTAATTGCTCACTTGGTATTGACTTGTACATTGTTATGGATTCAATTTTCGATAGTTCTTTTTTCTTTTCTGATTTATGGGGATTTAGTGCAGTTTGTTACTATCCTTACTCTGGATCTATTTCTTTCTCAAAATTTATAACTTTCTTCTTACTCTCTTTAATTGCTCACTTGATATCGTACATTGTTACAGATTCAAATTTTGTTAGTTCTTTTTATTTTCTGATTTTTTTTTTTGGATTTACTGGAGTTTGTTACTCTCCTTACTCAATTTATTTCTATCTCCTTACTCTCCTTACTCAATTTATTTCTATCTCCTTACTCTCCTTAATTGCTCACTTGCTATTGACTTGTACATTGTCATGGATTCAATTTTGTTCTTTTCATTTTCTGATTTTTGGGGATTCAGTAGTTTTTGTTACTCCTTGCAATATTTCAACTTATACTAAATTAATTAGTCCCAAGGTTATCAGTCATATATATTGTTATAAGATTAATGATCTGCTTGGGAAAACTGCCCTTTTGAGACTTCTGGGATATATAGTTAAATACACCCCCTATTAATTTCTTTAATAAAAAAAAAAAAAAAATATACTTTTCTCAACCAAAAAAAAACATACTAGGATTTAAAAAAATTTCTACTTGAACATTATACAATGTGGTCTGAAAATCTTGTCACCATATAAGTAGATAAAGTTGGCAGTTTTCCTGTTTAGTTTAATGACACAAAATTCATATTAGAATATTCCTTAGTTTTCAGATTGAGTTATGTTGAAAAAAAATTCCATTTCAATTGGTTCTAATCAGTCGTAATTTACAATTAAGTCAAACACTGACCTCTCTCTTACTTTACATTCTGCCTATCACTTTCCCCTTCTCTATGTATATCTTGATTAGCTCCTCATTATATATGTTAGTTTCTCAATGAGAGAGAGGGAGAGAGAGAGAGTTGAATTTGAAACGGATTTGTATGTTAAGTTTCATAAGCTGTCAACCTGGCCAACTGTTAATAAATTTAAATTAGGTCAAAAGTTCCCTTTCTTAGAAATCTTACAAAATGATTTTAATTTTTTTTATATTTTAAATCTCAGGCCATATTTATTTAAAAAAAAAATTTAATTCGCTTTGCAAACTCACTTTTCCCGAATCCCAATTATCTACCCAGAGCTCAATGGGTGACCCAATGGTTCATGTTTTTTCTAGTGTGTGTGTGTATATATATATATACATATAATATATATATGTATATATATATATATATATATTCCTAGTGCTTTTAGTGTTGATGACATTGACCTCAATAGATTTGCACAAACAGAAATGTTTTTTTCCACTCTGACGGTATAGCCTTTCAATTCTGACGGTACAGCCTTTCAATTCTGTCTTGTTTGATATTTTCTTTCTTTTAGAAGAAGAAACATTTTTTTTATAGAAAACAATTGGTAGAAGTATATTTATTTAATGGACCAGTTTAGCTCAGTTGGTAGACCATCTGCCTAGGACAGGGGTCACCAAACTACGGCCCGTGAAGGCATTTTATCAGGCATGCTGATGAATGTGAAATGCAAACAGCCTTGTTCAGGATTTGAATTCATGTCACCGTCACCATATCCTATGATGATAACCATTGCACAACGGGTGTGTTAAGCTTAGTTACCAACAGCTTAGATTTAATTTTAGAATTCAAGGAATTTTGAATGTTCTCGTAAATTTCAACCCACATTGAATTTTTGTCGATAGCTATCTTTAATATCATTGTTCTGTTGAGTTCTTTCCAGATCTTTTGTAATGTTAATCGGTTCTGTTTTATATTCAATACTTTCTATATATCAACATTTCCTCCTACTTAAAGAGATAAGATTCGATGGGAATTAAGGAAATGTGAATCTATTAGTAGTAATATGTGGTTTTGATTTCTGTGTTTGACTCTCTATATACTAGCTATGTTTGGGCAACCTACTAGTTATGAATTCAATAAACTGGACGATCAAGGACAAAAGGCGCAGGAAGAACTACCATGTCTGCCTGCCTGTTCTGCATCGGCCTGACCACCACAAAAATTCTGCAGTCAGTGTCTACTATCTCCTTCTTGATCTCCACTCACGAAGTCAAACTATGTCAAGGGGTTGAGCAGGCCTACTACTGTGTTTCCCCGAAAATAAGACTTACCTGCAAAATAAGACCTAGTATAATTTTTCAGGATAATTTTAATATGACCTACATGAGTGAGAGACTATCTACATAGGTTTTGCCCAAATGGTTCCTCAGGATAATTCTGACTGAAGAAGGTTGTTTTCCAATGTCTTTCATTATGGGACTGGGTATCTGAGTGGGTAAAAATTTGCATAAAAAGTTAAGAATAAAAAAATTGTAAAAAGGTTGTGTTATAACAATTTTTTTATTGGCTAAGGAGCCATGCCTTTTTCTGTCTACATGCTTGTTTTTTTGTTTTTTTTGTAATTAGCTACTACATACGATACAGACGATTATTTTCAGAAAGTATGAGTGTGTTGGTCTTTTCTTTTTTAAAACTTTTTCCCCAGATCTCAGTTTGAAAATTTTTTCTTTATTTTGAAGAAGTTGTTTTATTTCTCACACTGGTAGAATTATATATATATATATATATATATATATATATATATATATATATATATATATATATTAATTTATCAGAAATAAATTTATTTTGGCTACCATTGCCTCTTCAAGTCCAATTTTGTAATGGACAAGAATTGCATATCAGGTCTATTCAAATATAAAGTAAAGTCAATGGGGCGGCCTAAAGTCGGTGTCAATAGTGCTAGACCAAGGAGATTGTTTTTAGCATCCGAGGTGGAGTGCCACACCTACCATCAGCTCCTTACTTTACCGCTCAGATCCCTGTGCTACTCATACGCTGTGTTGGCGAGAACCGGTATCGAACTAGGAACCTTGTGGTTTCTAGCCGAACGCTCTACCGACTGAACTAACCCGGCTCTTCTCTAATACCATTGGGAAAGGTATGCATCCAACTATTTTCCCTCCAGCTATAGGTAAAATAGAGCAACCAGTCTAGGAGAAGAAAAACTGAATTCAAACCTGTTAAACTCTGCTTAAAAATTGACCACCTTGCTCTTGCAAAGATTTTAGGTAAATAGTAGATGATGCCTCAGAATTGCAATCTCCAAGATCAGCTTTTCCTTATTTTCTACCTGAAGATCAAAACACTGCTAAGGCGGTAGAAATATGATATTTGGATACCAGTCCAAACACTGGCAGCTAAGCTCTGGTATTAAGTATGTGAGACTTTGATCGGAGGCTGAGTGCTGATACCCTGATTCTAGGCAGAAATACTTAGCTGTGTGTAAATAATCCTATTATACACTACAGAAGTGTGTGTGTGTGTGTGTGTGTGTGTGTGTGAATAGCATGGTTTTCAAAAGAACCCATAATATTCCAGAAAGACTATCCAGAGAATAGGATTTGTGATATGTTCTTACAGTTAAAAGCCATTTTAAAGATAGAACTAGAAGTGGCTACCCAGCATCACCTAGGTAGACCAACAAACGTGGTGTAATGCTGAGCAAGTTAGTCTGGCAGGTCCATTATTATTGTATATATTTTTATTTTTTGATATAAATCAAATCTTCATAATTTTTGTACAAAAAGTAAGAACCGGTGATATTTAATATGTATATATATATATATATATATATATATATATTTACTTTGTTGTATTGTTGTATTTTCGTAGTTTCATCCAGACATACATACATACACACCAACTGCCCTTTTATATATGCATAGATAGGTACATTAGAATAGGCCAGGACTTTGTGTTTTATATCCATCGAAAAAAAAAAGTCATTTTGTTGTTTTGTATTTGTGCAAATATATAAAATACCAATATTGAAATCTGAGAAAAGTTAAAATTATTGAAGTTAAAAAAAAAAAAATACTGACACAAATAATGAATTTGTCCACAAAGCAGTTGGTATTTATAGCACTCAGGAATATTCCATACTTGCATCTGGATGATCCCATTCCTTGAGTCCTGATTGGTTGGTGGTCTTAGTGTGGTTATGGTGTTAGATAAATATCCACCATTATGCTGGTTGCAATGCAGGTTCTGTATTTGAGTTACAGCTTGCTTGCTGCCTTGTCTGCCAATTTGACAGTAATTAGAATTCTGGTGCACTCTAACCTCTCAGCATAAAATAATCCTAGACTGGTTGACATGTAGTTAAAATCAATCAATTGTAGAATGAACATCATACTCACCTTTACAGTCTACGAGAATGCTGTGGCTAGCGTCCAGGCACTAGACTAAAAAAAAAGAGAGAGAGATAACCAAATACACTCTATAGCAACTGAGAGGATATGGTCAAGTGTTCAGTATTTATGGATAAAAATATACACTGTAACCACCAGCCAATCAGGATCCTGGAAATAAACTTGACCATTCCACAAAGTAGAATAGCCCAAGCTGCTATTTTAGCCACTTATCAAGTCTGGATTCTCAGAAGCTGATCCAACTTGCAACAGTTGAATACAGATCAGTTAACAGGATTCGAACCTGTGAGGGAATAACCCACTGGATTTCAAATACTGATCAGTTTACACAAATCTTGACATTCTCTTTCTTAAATGATTTAAAACCTTAATAGTAGTAATATAATATAATATACACACTGAAATCACCAGCCAATCAAAATCCTGGAAATAGACTTCACCATTCCACAAAGTAGAATAGCCCAAGCTGCTATTTAAACCACTTACCAAGTCTGGATTCTCAGAAGCAACAACACAGTTAAATACTGATCAGTCTGCACAATTCTCTTCATCAATCAAATTGTTTGAACTGATTTAAGAAAACATTTTAACTAGATAACTAGATATGTTTGTGATTTTTGCGTACCTATTATTTATTATGTTGTTTCTTATTTTGACAATGTATGTAAGCAGTTGATATGTGACTTGATTAAAAAAACAAACAAAGCTCTATAGGGGTGGATATCTGCACTTCTGACCTTTTCTGGGTTTCATCCCTTTCAATGGCGCTGACTTAGGTTACCCTGACTCTCTGTTTGGCTTCCTGGATTTGATCATCGAATAACATTTGATATTTGATGTTTACAATGTTTTGGATTATAAACTTTAAAGCTCTTGGTGCTAACAAGGAATATTCAAATGTCTTGCTTTGAATAGTTGGTTGGCTGGTTGGTTGGGTTTTACGGCGTGTCAACCCTTGTTGGGTTATTTTATGCCAAAGATATTTTGTTTTATTATTTCTTAGTGGGTATTATATTTTTTTTACAATGTTTTGGATTATAAACTTTAAAGCTCTTGGTGCTAACAAGGAATATTCAAATGTCTTGCTTTGAATAGTTGGTTGGTTGGTTGGTTGGGTTACGGCATGTCAACCCTTGTTGGGTTATTTTATGCCAAAGATGTTTTGTTTTATTATTTCTTAGTGGGTATTATATTTTTTTTCAAATTCAATTTAAAAAAAACAAAAAACAACTTCTATTTAATCTATTGGTGTGACCCTAACAGGTATTACCACTCTAGTCAGAGAGGACCTGGGAGTAATGGTGATGAAGGAGTACTCCACACTCCTCAGAGCTCCAAAATTAGAACTTTACCATTAAATGCAGTTTGTCGTCATTCCTAGCAACTCTTCGAATAGTTGCATATGATTAATCCTAACATTCAACTGATTGAATCCCAATTCCTCAACATTAACAACTATTTTATTTGGTTACATTTTTGAAATGAGGCTTGATATGTATTATTTTATATTTTTTCGGACTGTTGTCCTCATCATTATCATGATATATAAAAGCACAACATTTTGGCCGTTGTATACCCTGACCTTCTTCAGCCTGAGAGGAGGTCAGGAAAAAAAAAAAATATATATATATATATAGATATTTGATAATTTGCCTTTGAAGCATTGTTAAGTAAAGTATATTATTATTTATATTTTTGAAGGCAATTTCAACGCGTATATCGTTTAAAATTTGATGATTATTGAAAATAATCATGACAAGCAAACTCACGAAGTTTCATCTCTGTCAGAGGAGATCGTAGGTATACACCGCTAATGAAACTTAATAAAGTTGAAAAAGCTGTACGATGTTCCACGTCGCACGCGTTATTTGCCAAGTTTGCTTGTCATGATTATTTTCAATAATTATCAAATTTTAAACGATATATCATTGTAATTGCCTTCAAAAATATAAATAATATATATATATATATATATATATGTGTGTGTCTATTTCCAGTATGTAGTTTATACTACTTGCCTTGTGAAATGTCAGTCCAAGGATCCAGTCACTCCCAGTGGGTGTTTCCAGTAAAGGTCCAGTTTCATATTGGTTATTTAGTCTCTTAATGTAACAGAGGCTGTGTGTGTGAAACAGAGGGAAATGTTATTGAAATCAGATAAACTTGATGATATTAACTAGGGTTTAGTTTACTACATCAAAAAAGCATAAAGCACATGGTGTAATGGCTAGAGTCGTAGGAATGGACTCGTCGACCTGAGTTCAAATCCTAGACGAGGCTGTCTACATTTCATGGTGCTAATACCCTTGGGAAAGGTATGCATCCACCTGATCTCCCTCCAGCTATGAGTAAATAGCAAGGCAAGACTGGGCTCTTTAACCTTGGTTAGAAACCAGTCTATGAGAAGGAAAATTCTGAATTCAAACCTGTTAAAACTGCTTAAGAAATTCACCTTGTGTCACATCCTGCTCGTGTGGAGGGATTAGTAAATATGAACAGAAAAAAAGCTAAATAGGGATAGAAATATTGTGTTACACCAGTCTTTACAAGTGGATAAGGTCTGCCTTAAAAATCAGCATTTGAAATTTTGGTTGATATAAGTAAAAAGTAAATTCTGCAGTGTTGCTTATTGTCAGTATCAGCCTAACAGACAGTCTATCCCCCTTTTCACTGGCACTATACAAGGGAGATTGTTTTTTTTTCTGATGTTGAGCGCCTCAGCTCATGGATGCTTTACTACACAGATCAGATTCTGAAAGGAATAGATCAACAAAGTTTAGCTGCGATGAGTCTGTTTAATACTTAACTGGACTGACCATTTAAGCAAAAGCAGGTACTGTAAGCAACCTGAGTCCTTTTGTATCAAAATGACTTGATTCAGCATTAAATGACCTGAAAAGGGTTGATATGCCATAAAACAAAACAACTAACATATCAGATTACCCAAGCTGTGCTATTCATGCACTGAGTTGGTGAAGACCAGTATTGAACCCAGTACCTTGCAATTCCTTGGCGAATGCTCTAAAGACTGAGCTAAACGGATATCAGGGCATAACCCCCCCAAAAAACAAAAAAAAAAAAAAAAAAAAAACTATTTCCCTGATCTAGCATGAGTGAAAAGGGGATAGACTCGCTCGTCTGGCTGATACCAACAAAAGGCCTCTTCTCCAACTTTACTTACTTGCATACCTCTTTGGCTATGAAATCTGGAAAAAAAATCTTGCATACCTCTTTTGGCTATGAAAATCTGGAAAAAAAAAATCTTGCATACCTCTTTTGGCTATGAAAATCTGGAAAAAAAAAATCTTGCATACCTCTTTTGGCTATGTAAATCTGGAAAAAAAATCTTGCATACCTCTTTTGGCTATGAAAAAAAAAAATCTTGCATACCTCTTTGGCTATGAAAATCTGGAAAAAAAAAATCTTGCATACCTCTTTTGGCTATGAAAATCTGGAAAAAAAAAAATCTTGCATACCTCTTTTGGCTATGAAATCTGGAAAAAAAAATCTCTTCTTGAAATTTGTAGCAGCTAAATTTAAAATAAATTTTATAACCCACACTTGTGTATAATATGTACTCCTAACTTTTGACTATGAACTTTAGGAAAAATCATCACTCATATATGATAAGTATTGACATTTTAGAATTTGTAGTTTGTAGGTGCATTGTCCTGATGAGAAGACTAGTATGCTTATTTGAAACCAATGGTAACATTCACCTTTTTAATTGTATTGTAAACTATAACAAATAGGTAATTACTTCACCCACAAAGCTTTTATAGATTTAATTCTTTTTTGACTATGAAATTTTGGAAAGCAGCAGAAGCGGAGCATTATCCTGATGAGAAGTGAATAATATGCTTATTTGAAACCAATGGTAACATTCACCTTTTTAATTGTAAACTATAACAAATAGGTAATTACTTCACCCACAGCTTTTATAGATTTAATTCTTTTTTGACTATGAAATTTTGAAAGCAGCAGAAGTGGGACATTATCCTGATGAGAAGTGACTAATATGCTTATTTGAAACCAATGGTAACATTCACCTTTTTAATTGTATTGTAAACTATAACAAATAGGTAATTATTTCACCCACAAAACTCTTATAGATTTAATTCTTTTTTGCATTAATTTGTTCTATTGTGTAAGGTTGATGGTGTTGCCAAGCACTTACTGGTTTCCTTATTATTATAAACAGTACATAGGATCCTGGGGGTATTGTATGCTTATTGGTTTGCTATTTTTCCCTCAGGGAAGATCGACTATTGTTTCCTTTATATAATATACCGTTAATGTATTATGGTAAGCAGTGAAAGACATTTTTTTCTTTTCTTGTTGAGGTATAGTTTGCACCTCCTAGGATGCAAGATAGGCGGCTTTTTTTTCTCTTCTTCTTCTCCCCTTCTCAAGGCTATCCATGTATTGAATCTGTCCGTTGTCATATTCTTTTGAGTGATTCCATGATATTATGTGTAAATTATGTACATTATTTTTTTTTATTTGTTAATATATTAATTTTTATGCTTGAATCTTTGTGTGAGCACTACTGTTTTTTTTTTTTTTTCCCCATATTTTTGTGTGGCTTGGACTGGGGGGGGGGTCGTTATGTATATAATCTATGTTTCTTTGAATGTGCACATGTATTCTCAACAAAGACACAATCTCAATGTGATAAATGAGATTGTAAACTCAGATTAGTGCATTGAATTCTCTTTTGGTTTCCATAAATATTGATACTTTTTGCCTGTGTGGGAATTGCAGTTCATCATTGAAATAGTCACTTTGATTTCTGCTTTTATTTGATGACAGCAAGATGCTGTATTTTATAAATGCAATGTGTGTGTGATATTTTATACTGTTTTCATTTCGTCCATGTGTTTAGTTGTCTCCCTATCTATTTTAGAGGCAACCATTATCCCCCTTGTCTTTAAGGGAGGCGTTATTTCCAGGTCTCTTTTTTTATATAGTCTACTTTTTCACTTTTCCTTATCTGTTGCTTTATGTTTTCAGTTGTCTCTCTCCCCCCTCCTCATTTTAGAGGGAGCCATTTTTCCCCCATCCATCTTTGAGGGAGCCATTATTTCCAGGTTTCTCTTATTTATATGGTCATCTTTTTCACCTTTCATTATCTGTTCGTTCATGTTTTCAGCCCCCTCCCCCATTTTTAGAGGGAGCCATTATCCCCCCTTATCTTTTTCACTTTTCATTATCTGTTGCTTCATGTTTTCATTTCTTTCATGTTTGTAGTTGTCTCCCTCCTTATTTTAGAGGGAGCCATTATCCCCCCTTGTATTTGAGGGAGGCATTATTTGTAGGTCTCTCTTTATATGGTCTTTTTTTCACTTTTTTTCAAACACATCTTTTTTTTGGGGGGGGGGTTAATGTGTAATATGTTAGACAAAATATGTATAAATAAATATTCAAATAAAAAGAAACATTTTCATTTTAGATCTTTTATTGTACTCATAGCTATATATATATATATATATATATATATAATATTTTCTTTTTTTTTTTTTTTTTTTTTTTTTTTTTTTGTTTCATTTTTCTTCAATAAATGCAACCTTCTGTTGACATTGAAAAATAATTTATTAGCAGTTGAGGAAGCTTCTTTGAAAAATGAAGCGTGAGAATTCTATCAGAAATACTTTTTTATAACAATGTTTATAGAGAGAGTGTGTGGGAGAATCGGAAAAGAAAGGTTTTGATTCTTATATGTATATATACACACACACACACACACACACACACACACACACACACTCTGCAAGAGCAGGATGTGACACAGGGTCAATTTCTTAAGCAGAGTCTAACAGTCTAAATTAAGAGATTTCCTTCTTCTAGACTGTTTACCTAGCCATGGTTAAAGAGCCCAGTCTGCCCTGCTATTTACCCATAACTGGAGGGAGAATTGGATTCATATCTTTCTCAAGGGTATTAGTGCTATGTGAAATGCAAACAGCTTTGTCTAGGATTTTGAACTCTGTCCATCAAATAGCAAGTTTGAATCTCACTGGATGCCCCATGCTTGTGACCTTGTCACATAGTGGATAGGTTAGGTGAATACCTATTAACTATTCCATATATTCATCCCAACATTCAACACATCTTTCTTTAATCCTTCAAAAAAACAAAAAAACATCTTATTCTCTTCTGGTTAGGCCAAGAATTTTCGCACTGTCTCCTAGCAACAAAACAAAAAAAACAAAAAAACAGTTATCTTCCTGTTCCAAAAGTTTTCTTTTGGAAAACTTTGTGGAAATGATTGGATCAGTTAAGTCATTATGTCTCCACTCATTTCGGATTAAAGTGGTTCATTTATGGCTAAGGAGTTTTAAGGAGTTTACAACTGAAGGAAATAATGAAGGAAGCATTTTGACAATTTTAATTACATTAAGAAAATTGCTGGTAGAATAGTCAATAACGAAATGGCCCTGTCAGCTGGGGCTTTAGAATACGACTGCACCTCTGCAGAGGAATAAAACCCAGGTGGCCTGAATTCCTGCTGGGGAATCACTTCTACATTCCCATTGCTTATAAAATATTATAATATATTATTTAACACAACAGCCTTATGGGGTTTTAGAATATGAACTGAAATTCTGCAGAGGAATAAGACCCCCCCTCCTCAATGGGACCACCTGTTGGCCATGGGAGGCGATCAATGATGCTTAAGGATGGAAGCTAGGTGGCTGAGCATTCCATGACATGCAACACTCCACTTTGGTCCTTACTTTGGGCTAGAAGGGCAGTCGGAGAGGCCCCCTCTGATCAAACGGCTGGTCACGTTAAGCCCTAGCACATATATGATTGCCCCAACCCCATTGCTCTTATGGCAAGCCCCAGCCCTTTTCATCATATGGGTGCTAGAAGGCAGTGGCTGAGGGTCTTCATGTCCTGGGAATGATGTTAAACTCTATCTGAAGGTGAGGTTCCAGTTTTGGAGGTTTGGGGAATGTAGAGCACCCCTTCATCACCATTGCTTCCTGGTCCATTAGAAAATAAATTAAAATCTATTTAAAAAAATCATTCAATATATTAGTAGTTTTTGAAAATAATTATATGAATATTTATAGATTTATAGAATATTTAAATCTATTAAAAATCCATTAAAATAGTGTTATATACCCATTTACTCGGGTGTATATAATCGATGGAGATTCAACTTGGGTATATAATGGAGGAGATATATATATATATATATATATATATATATATATAGATGATAATAGAGATGATAATTGGTCTTACTTGGTAACTTCTATTTACTGGTGGTTCCTGCTAACTGCTGGGGGTTGATTTTCTTTGTTAATTCTTCTTACAAGGCTGGACACTGCTTGTTTTAACATTTAATTAATACATCAAGACTTTGTTGTTTTTTGATCAAGTTTTATTTCCCCTAGCCCATGATTCCACGACGGGTGAGTTGCAAACCTAAGAGACATCCTCTCTCCTAAGATGCCAGCTTGCATCTGACTAATTAAACTAAAACTTATTCTCACACGTATGTAATGGCACATTTTCAAGGGGTCAAGTAAAAGGTCACTAACTGTCCATAACCGGCGAGTAACTTTCCATTGGAGCCCGTTATTTTAAGTCTACAGACTCTATTCAAAATTCTAACTACAGGTACGTTCATAATTAATGACTGTTCATAAATTATGTAACAATAGATTAGAAATCTATCAAAATAAAATATCTTGGTCACAATTTCTGTGTTAAAGAATTGTATTTTTTCTGTGATGCAAAAAGCATCACATTCCCTCAAAAGTATATTATAAATGAAAGTAAAGTTTCCTCAGACAAAATTTAAAATAGAATGTTTTGGTTACAACTGGTGTGTTAAGGAATTGTATTTATGTCTGTGATGCAAGAGAAGCACAACATTCCAAGTAAAGTACACAGGCGGTCATATAATGGTGTGAGTGAGGGTGCTTTTTTTTTTTTTTTTTTTTTCTTTTGAATGGCATTGGAGCATATCATGCGATTGTCAAGACCGTGAATGGATTAATGTATCTGTGTATACTGGAGGATCACTTATTCTCTTGAGCAACAACAGTTGAAGATGAAAGACGGTTGGATCTTCCAGCCAAACAATATGAAGCACGTGCCAAAAGCAACTCAAGGATATTGCGTATGGAAACAGTGTCGAAGAAGTACTCTAGTAGCTTAATCTACCCTTGAAATCTTGAGAACTTGGAGAGAAGAGTGGGCCAAGATTCCACAAAAATTGCTGGGGGGGAGGGTTAGGTCAAGTGTTATGAAAACTGTTTTCCGAGCGGTGTTTGCACACAAAGGTTTTCTGAACTAGACATGAATGTTGTTACAAATACTTTGCTTTTGTTAGTTCACCCTGTCTCTCTCTCACACACACACACACACACACACACACATGCACCAACCCGTCTGCACAAGCAGGATGTGGCACAAGGTCAATTTCTTAAGTGGAGTTGAATTCAGATTTTCCTTCTCCTAAATTGGTTACCTAGCCATGGTTAAAGAGCTAAGTCTGCCCTACTATTTATCCATTGCTGGAGGGAGAGTAATTGGATTCATACCTTTCCCAAGGGTATTAGCTCCATGTGAAATGCAGACAGCCTTGTCTGCGATTTTGAACTGTTTACCGTCTCCATTTCCTATGATGATAACCATTACACCACAGTGCCTACTACCTTTTTTTGTTGACAAAAAACAATGGTGGAACTGGTACTTCCAGGGTCTTAAAACTGAAGAACCAGATTACAACTGTCCTGGGTATGACATTAAACTGCATCTAATGGTGAATTTCAATTATGAAGCTCTGGGGAGTGTGGAGTACACCTTCACTATCAGGTCCACTCTGACCCGGAGTGATAGTAACTGTTAGTCTCATCTATGGCTTAGATAGAAAAAATGAGTTTAAAAAGAAATTGAATACAATCAAGAATGAATAAAACAAAACATCTTTAGCATAAAATAACCCAACAAGGGTTGACATGCTGTAAAAGTCCAACCAAGTTACAACAATCTTATTATATTGGAGATTGTGTATTTTTCTGTCTGTAACCAAAACTATATTACTACTCAAGTCACAATTCCCTTAGTTATTTACATCACATTCTCTTGTGCTTAGTATTATTGATTTCTAATTGTTTGGTTTTATCTTAATGAATATGAGCAAAAATCTCAGATAGATTTTAAAAGAAATCCATTAACAAGAAGAAATAACTGTTATTTTATTCCTTATTTCCTATTCAAACTAAGTAGTTAAATAAGGAACATTTAGCAATGAAAGACGGGAGTGATGGAAGAATAAGTTTGTTATTCTAATTTTTCGATTATACCCCCCTCTTTTTCAAATCTTTTTATTTGCATTCTTATTTAGTTTCATTAGCCTTTCTAATTTAGTATGATATTTTATTACATTAGAACTTAGATACTTGCATCCGGCAGGTGCATATATTTGCTAGTACTTATAATTTATACATATGACTGAAATTCCTGCCCTGTTTAAAATTTCTCCCTACAGATTTGAAATTCCTTCCCTGTAGACAAATGCCTCTTGTCTAAAAATCACTTGTATAATTGCAAGAGTCAGTTTTCTTTCTTTCTTTCTTTCTTTCTTCTCAAAAATTTGACATCATCAAAATATTCAGAGGAACAAAAAGTTAATTCAGCTTATTAAAGCTTTAGTGCCCCACCTCTCAAAAAACGCCTGAGGCTGAAAATGTTAAAATGTTGTCATCTATTACTTAACAGCCAATTAAAAAGATTGACATTTTATAGGCTATAGCAATATACAAATGGGGATTCCCTTGACAGAATTCGGACCGCCTGGGTATATGTACTTCTGGGTAGCAGCATAAATAATGTCCATTTGTTTTCTAAGGATTAAATACCAACATAAAGGTGCCCATTGTGTAATGGTTATCGTTAATGATTAATTCTGTGAATTAACCATTTCCTGACTGGAGAAATAAGTCTCTGCTTAGAGTTAAGAATAGATTATACACAAATATCTACGGAGGTGCATGGTGTAATGGTTAGAATCAAGGAAATGGATTTGTCGACCCGAGTTTAAATCCTGGACAAGGCTGTCTGCATTTCACATAGTGCTAATACCCTTAGGAAAGGTATAAATCCAACTATTCTCCCTCCAGCTATGGGTAAATAGTAGGGCAGACTGGGCTATTTAACCTTGTCTAGGCAACCAGTGTAAGAGAAGGAAAACTCTGAAATCCAACCAACCAATCCATCTATGGGTTAAATAGATACAAAATGAGTTTAAAAAAATGTATTTGAAAAAAAATCTAAATACCCACCCAGAAGGAATTAAAAAAAAAGTCTTTGGCATAAAATAACCCAACAAGGGTTGAAATGCCATAAAATCCAACCAACCCAACCATTAACTCATGTTAATTTTAGAAATAAATATGTATTGTACTGTATTTTTCATGTTGGTTTTATTTTCCCAACTGTTTTTCACCATTGCTTCCAGGTCCACTCTGACCCAGAGTGGTAGTACCTGTTAAGGTCCCATCTATGGGTTAAATAGAAAAACATGAGTTTAAAAAAATGTGTTTTTTAAAAATTGAGTACCCATCAAGAATAAATAAAACAAAAATGTCTTCAGCATAAAATAAGATGTGTAGTGTAATGGTTAGAGTTGTGGGAAATGGACTTGTTGACTTCAGTTCAATTCATGGACAAGGCAGTTTGCATTTCAAATAGTGCTAATACCCTTGGGAAAGGTATGAATCCAACTACTTTCCCTCCAGTTATGGGTAAATGGTAGGGCAGACTGGGCTCTTTGGTTAAGCAACCAGTCTAGGAGAAGGAAAACTCTGAATTCAGACCTGTTAAATCCGCTTGGGGTGGTCACTACTAGAATAGGCTCAGTCCTTATTAGTGATCTATTTCACTAATATAACTTCATAACCCAATGGGTTGACATGCAGTAAAACCCAACCAACCAACAGTTTTTAAAAAATTTTTTTTAATTAATCTGTTTTACTACCCTCTTACAAAGTGTCAGCAACTGCTTTCAAGACGTCCATGTTTTTATTGTTGATATAATCCCCTGCTTCATAGGCTGAATTATGGGTGTAACTTTAAGGGTAAAATTTCTAGTCTTTAGATACTACACAGATTTAAGTATGTGTGCGTTTTTAACCCCCTTTATAATCTTGGGTGTTGGTTTGATATTCATGTATGTCCATGTAAACTGGGTAATCCTCACCTCGCATAGATAATTTAGTTACATTATTTTTTCTTCTGATGAACTGGCATTTTGCATGTCAAGTCAAAAAGTTAAGTTAAAAACCTAAAATAGTTTCTGTATGAAAACTGAGAGGTATTTGTAATAATAACTTGAGCCTATGTATTGACTGAAATATACTCATGAATAATGAAATTGCAAGGACAAAGTCGATTTTGACCTAGGTAAAGTAGGAGTCTGAATACTGTTAATAAAGAACCTTTTTTTTCTCTCTCTCTTTTTCTTCCATTTTCCCCTTTTTTCCTTTTTTCTTTTTTCTCCCTTTTTTTCCTCCTTTTTTTTTTCCTTTTTTTCCTTTTTTCTTTTTCTCTTTTTCCTTTTTTTCCTTCAGTTTTTTCTTGTTTTTCCTCTTTTTTTTTTCTTCCCACTTTTTCTTCTTTTTCCTCCTGTTTTTTTTTTTCTTTTTGCTTTTTTTCCCCTCTTTTCCTTTTATTTCTTTTTTTTTTTTTCTTTTTTTTTTTTTTTTTTTTTTTTTTTTTTTTTTTCGTTTTTAAACCTGTGAACTGATCTGTATATATGATTATTTACTGCAATCTAACTATATTTCCTGTAGATTTAATCTTGAGTAAAATGAAACCCACATTCAAGGGATTGCAGTTTTATTTTTCTAACAGTGTATTTTGAAAAAAAAATTAAAGAGAAAAAAAAATCAAACAAAATGAAAGAAAATATTTTCCATCATTTCTGATTGGTTTGTTTATTAAAGGAAAGATTTGAAAAAGGTTTTTGACTTGTGACATTCAGAATGATGTGCTGTTTTTATTTTTTAAAGATTTTTTAAGCAGTTCTTTCTTTATCACCTCTGGCCTTTATATTTGTTATAAAATCAGTACATATAATCTCAGTTGGTAGAGCATCTGCCTAGAAACCATAAGGTTCCTAGTTCAATACCAGTCCTTACCAACTCAGCGTCTGAATAGCACAGGAATCTGTGTGGTAAAGTGAGGAGCTGATTGTAGGTGGGCCAAAACAATCTCCTTGGTCTAGTGCTAGTGAAAAGGGGATAGATTCCCTCGCTGTGTGGTTAATACTGACTTTAGACCACCCTGACGACTTTGAAAAAAAAATTTTCCAAATTTTGTTCAGATATTTGAAATTCTTTCTTGTGTTTTATTTATTCTTTTATAACCCTGATGAAGGCTGAAAAATAACTCGGCTGGACATTGTTATGACTGACCACTTGTAAATGTTGACCTTTTGTCCTACATCTAGATTTGGCAGAGAAGTTGTTAATATACAACATGGATTTAGCTTGATGGTAGCATATGGTGTAATGGATATGGCGAAACCAGTTCAAATAAGAAATATAATAAGAAATAAGAAATTTATTAATCAATAGTAGTACAAATTATTAAAAAAAATATAAGTAAAAGAAAAACTTTATTGGTTTAAACTACTATTGAAGGGAGGCCATGCCTAATAGCGTGAAGCTAATCCCATGGACATGACCACCCTTGGACGCTCACAGGAAACAATACATGAAACACACAACGTAAACATATACATATATATCATGAGACAAATTAGCCATGTGAGAATCTAAATGCAAATCTGTTGTTTATAAGAGGCAATAAAATGATTTTTCAAAAGTGTTTTAAGGACAAAATAATTAACTGAAACAAGCTTCATCTTTTCTTTATCAAAAAATAATGACTGAACAGTATTCCAAGAATTAATTGCATTAAAACGAATCGAATTATGCACAAAACTGACAGTGTTGATGATAGGGAAATTAAGCAAACCAGATTGGTCAGCATGAGTGACATGAGCATGGGTGAAGTCAACTGCAAAAGCATTCTGAACAGAAACAGGCATTTTATTGTGGAATAGTTTATGTAAGAACAAAATATTTTCACAATGGACCATATCAGAAAATTTGAGAATTCCTGGATGAGGCTGTTTGCATTTCACATAGTACTAATATATATATTTACCAACCCCTCCACACAAACAGGATGCAACACAAGGTCAATTTCTTAAGCGGAGTTTAATAGGTTTGAATTCAGAGTTTTCTTTCTCCTAGACTGGTTACCTAGCCAAGGTTAAAGAACCCAGTCTGTCCTACTATTTACCCATAGTTCGAGGGAGAATTGGATTTATACCTTTCCCAAAGGTATTAGCATGAAATTCAAAGAGCTTCATTGACGATTCCATTTCCTACAACTCTAAGAATTAGACCACGCGCCTCCATTGCACTAATACCATTGTGAAAAGTATGCATCTACATATTCTCCCTCCAGCTATGAGTAAATAGCAGAACACACTGGGCTCTATAATATTGGTTAGGCAACCAGTCTAGGTGAAGGAAAATTCTTAATTGAAACCTGTTAAACTCTGCTTAAGAAATTGACCTTGTGGCACAGTCTACTCTTGCAGAGAAAAATAAAAAAGGATTTTGCTTGATTGTATGCAAAATTGAGTTGGCTTATACAAATATATATATATATATATATATATATATACCATTGAAAAAAAAATGTGTGTATATATATATATATATATATATATATATATAGAAAGGTTTGTACAATGGCTGTGCACATATCCTTTTATAAAGGAAAATTGGTGGTGACCAGCAAAGACCAAAGAATAATAAAATCCACACTCTATTTTTGTCTGAGAGAGGATTAAAAAAATCTTTTTATCTCTCATTTTCCATGAGAAAAGCTAAATATCACACGGGTATGAATTGATGATATATTAAAAAATTAATTTAAAAATCATTGGAAAATAAAACAAATTAATAAAGGATAAGTATAATAAACAGCAAATAAGACAAAGAAAAAAAAAAGAAAAACAAAAAGAATAATAAAAATAAACAACTTAAAAACAAGAATATATAAAGAATAAAAGGTAATTTATGAGGAAGTGCGTCCCGGTCTCCTGCCTCAAAAATTGCTTAAAATAACGACCCAGCTCAGTCTATTCAAAACTATCCATCTTCATATCTATCTATCTATCTATCTCAATTTGTTCATATTTATCTATATTACTTTAAATACTAAGATTTTTTTTTCATTCATGTTTGTTTAATGTCTTGTTTTTAGTTTAAATAAACCAGAATTACAACAAAAAAAGATGCGATCCCCCCCCCGCCCCCAATACATTTACTTGTCGAAAATATCTATCTCCATTTATTCATATCTATCTATATTATTTTGTTTGTTTATCTATCTATCTCAGTCTATTCCAAACTATATATCCATCTTCATATCTAAACAAGAATTATGACAAATTACGATAAATAAACAAGAATTACGACGAGCTGGGGTTGTTATTTTGATAGTCACCGGGTAGCAATTTTTGAGGCAGCAGACTGGGATGCACTTCCTCATAAATTACCGAATAAAAGATAGTAAGACATATAGAAAGGGAATTTTTATTGATCTGTTTATAAATAAGAAATTTATTTTTAACTTAAATCCTGGGCAATGCAGAGTAGCCCTGCTAGAGATATGATTAAAAAAAAAGCTTTTCATATTAAAATTTTGACTTTTTAAGATTCAAAACCAACTATAGACCAGTTGTAGTGATGCTGATAACTTTTAGATTTAATGCTTCCTGGAATGCACATATTTGCTTTGAATGAATCCCCAGCAAAATTTATGGGTCCCAACTAAAGTTTCTTAATAGATTGTAAGGTTCTAGGGAAACAATTAAAGCCATCTAATTCCTATCTTGTAACCTGACCTGTGTAATTTATTTCTAAGAAACTATTGAAATGTATTTACAGTTAGCTTGAAATGGCGAGGGAAGAAAAACACTGGAACTCATGGATATGATTTTACTGCATCCTTTTAGATTTTTATGCTTGTCATGGGTGCAGGACGTGTACCTATCAACATCACCGCTGTTGTTAATTTAATAGCTAAATTTTATGAAAGATTTCCAAAACTGAATGCAGAATTTCAATTAATGCATTTTTGTTTTCGTTTTAGGAATTTCCCCTCAAGGGTTCGCACTTAGACCATATATCCTGGATTTAAAATTTCTATTCTTTGTGATTCTGCTTAAGTGTTCCTACTTTAAAAAGTAATTAAATCCAGTACAAAAAAAAAAAAAAAAGAAATCTTGGTGAGATATTAATTCATTATGATATACATTACAAATTGGAATGACAAATCTGACTTTTTGCTGTTTATTCTATAACTTGTGCAGTTCCTGTTAGAAATGACTGAATTAAGTATGGATCAGCACTTGTTTTTGGATCATAATGTTATACCATACAGTGATAGCTTTTTAATTTAGTGCATCCTGGGACACACGGATTTGATTTGAATGAGTCATTGGGAAATTTGATGGGTCCCATCTAAAGTTTATTAATAAATTGCAGAGTTTTTGTCTATGAACAACTAAAGCCGTCTAACCCCTATCTTGTGCCCCATACAGTGTAATTCGGTTCCAAGAAAGTATTGAAATATATTTACAGTTAGTTGGGAATGGTGGGGGAAGAAAAGAAAACACTGGGATGCATGGATACAATTTTTCAGCGTCCTTTTATTTTTTTGTGTGTTATTGATGTAGGACACATACCTATCAGCATCTCTGCCATGTGCTCTCTCTGAGATCTGAGTAAAGTATCTGTACACGTGGAAATTTCAGTTATTCTAAAAAGAAATCTTAACGTATAAAATTATAAAACTATATATATATATATATATATATCAATAAAGGAAGGAAGAACTCAATACAGTAATCCCATAATAAATTTATTTCGACGAAAATTGGGGCCCATATAAATCTAAGTTGATTTAAACCGGCTCCCCAAATTTTTGTCTCATCAGATGGGTCTCAATTCACTTATCTTATATATATATATATGTGTGTGTGTATATATATATATATTATTTGTTATGGTATACTATACAATTAAAAGATGTTTGTTACAATTGGTTTCAAAGCAATTGGTTTATTAGTCACTTATCATCAAGAGAAAAAAACTTTGTCTTGATGATAAGTGGCTAATAAACTGGATTTAATAAATAATTTGCTGTTACTGATTTCTAATACTATCATGTTATTCTCAAATATATTAAAAGCAATCCTATATATAATTTTATATAGAAATTAATTAAAATAACATTAAGTGTAATAATTTTATATTCGTTCTTATTTAGTTTCGTTAGTCTTTCTAATTTAATATATTTCATTACATTAAAACTTAAATACTTGCATTCAGGGGGTTCATACTTTTGCTAGTAGACATAATGTTCATACTGGAGATATTCAGGGTTTAATATTTGCTGATTTAGAGAAAAAAAAAAAGAAAAGTAAACGTGGAACATGGTTTTAAGAACCACTACTTTAGACAATATTATCATAAATTATTTTCTTTTGCATCTTTGTATAACTTTTCTTTTTAAGATGTTTCAATTTAAATTTTTTTTTGGAGGGGGAGAGGAGAAAAGAGGCAAATAGAATCTGCATTAGTTTTGTCAATGAATGTGGAAAAAAAAGTGTATGCACAGTAGGGTGTTCGGGAAGGGAGTGTCTGCACTGAGGGAGAAAGATTGATTTGTGTATTTGCACACAAGTCTTTTTTTTTTTTTTTTTTTTTTTTTTTCATTAAGGTCTTTCATCTCTTCCAAGGACATGAAGAAATATTTAGAAGAAAAATTCCCTATCCTCCGAGTTTTACATGGTTTCTTCTTGACTGTCTGCCTACCAGTGTCTGAGTCGGCCATCTTGTCTAGTCTTTCCATATCTGTCTGTATCTATTTTTCCTCTTCCAATTTACTCCCATTACTATTTCAATCTCTTGGCTCATACAAATGCATAGCAATTTAAAACCACTTTAAGTCACTTATCTAAATTGTTTTTTTTTTTTTTCTTCATCTTTTCCCTGTCTTGGCTAACACACCATTTCCTCTTTGCCCGCCTCCCGACCTTGTATATGCAAAAAGCGAGTATCTCTAGCTATATACAAAAACATTAAATTCCATAATTTGGCCAATTATTTTTTTTATAATATTGGATAAGTTATAATGGAGCACACTTTTGCCATTTTTTTTCCCTTGGAAAGTTTTGATGGGTAAGTATTTTTGGGGGGTAGTTTTTTTTTTTTTTTTTTTAGAAGTTTTTTTGGTAACCAAATAGAAAATTTGTATTTGTATTATCATTGGACACATGGTGCAATGGATATAAGGGTTGAGTTAATACAGTTGTAAGTGACAATCTGTAGGTTCCAGGTTCAATTTTGGCCAAGGGTGATAAATAATAACATAGAATACTTAACATAGCTTAACACTTGTACCATCATGGTTAACAATGAGAAGTCTACCCTGGTAGATTTAATAAAGGGTTCGAAGTTCCATGAAAACTGCTGAGTTCGACAAGAAACAACTAAAGAAGTCTGGAGGGCATATCGGCCGAAACATTGTGTATATAACAAAGATGAAGACAATAGTCAGAAAAATCGAGATAATACAAATTATCAAGTCTCGACTCGAAAATTCAGACAAATAGAAAATAAAGAAATTTTATTGTCAGTGACAAGAGTTCAAATCCTAGACAAGGTGGTTTTGCATTTCATATCACCCTAATGCTCTTGTGTAAGGCATGAATCAATTTCTTCTCCCCTCACACCCCAGATAGATAGGAGGGTATACTGGATAAGTTATAATGGAGCATACTTTTGGCTTTTCTTTTTCTTTTTTTTTTTTTTTTTTTTTTTTGTAAAATTTTAGTGGATATTTTTGGGGGTTTGTAAGTTTTTTTTTTGTAACCAAATAGAAAATATGACATACACATCATGATGCCTGTAGTTGTGTGGATATGACATATACATGTTACCTGTAGTCGTATGCACATAAACACAGTGCTTGTGTCCATATGTATATGACATAGACATGATGTCCATGCCTGTATGCATGTAGACGTGTTGTCCGTGCCCATATACACGTAGCCATAATGCCCACACTCATATATCTATCTTTGAAATCAAGACAGAATATATCTAATTTAGTAGGTTTTACCTTTGAATAAGTAGTATTCTTTTTTTGTGCTTATTGATGAGGATGTGAGTTCATAATTATTATATCAAGTGTGTAGACTAAAAATAATAAATGCAAGTCTGTTAAGGCTGTGTAAAAAAAAAAGCAACCATACTTAAAATGGAATTTCTGTTTAAATCATTTTTTCTAAAATAGTCTTCACTAAAGAGGAACACTGGAAATGTTTTTTAAGAATCTGAAAGTTTTGTATTTTTATTGAAAATATTGTTGGCTCTTTTGGCAGTTTTAGATTATTATTTTTTCCCTCTTTTCATTTTTTTTAAGTGAGCTTTCAGATGGTTTATAAGTGTCTTTTAGGTCCTCATGTAAATAAACAAGTATTTTAAGGTTACATGCCAAAGATTATATAAAAACAGGAGAGCTTATATGTGCCAACTACTGAAACTGATTGATAACCTTTCAACTTAACCTTAGAAGATTATGCTCATGTTTTTTTTTGTTTTTTTTTTGTTTTGAAATTTTTTTAATGGAAAATAATTTTCAGTGTTATACAGTGTGCTCTAGAAAAATTAACATCATTTCGGATTTTTGTAGAGATTTTTGTAGACTGATCAGTATTCAACTGTGTTGCAAGTTGAATCTGTTTCTCAGAATCCAGACTTGGTAAGTGGTTTAAATAGTAGGTTGGGCTATTCTACTATGTGGCACAGTCAAGTCTATTTCCAGGATCCTGATTGGCTGGTGGTTTTATCCATATATACTGAACACTTGATCATATCCTCTCAGTTACTACAGAGTGTATTCAGTTAGTCTTTTTTTTTTTGTCTGGTGACTGGATGCTAGTCACAGCCTTCCTGTGAAGGTTAGTATGATGTTCATGCTATAGTTATCTTATAACCTGATCAATTCTCATTCAAATAATCTCAACTTTTAAAAACATGTTTAGAAACATCTCAAAATTCTATGTTAAATGATTTTTTCTTCTTCTTAGGTATAGAAATGCTAATCACTACAAAAGAAATGGTGTTTAAACATTAAGCATAGAATTTTGAGTTGTTTCTATACATGTTTTTAAAAGTTCAGATTATTTGAATGAGAATTAGTCAAGTTATTAGATTATGAAATGATATCAGTTTTTTCTGAAACACCCTGTACATCTCCATTTCTTTCCTTCTTTTCATCATCGATTGAAACAGATTAGCATTATTGTTTTTGCGTTCTCGCCTCCTCTCTCTTTCTCCTACTATCTCTCTTTCTTATATTTTTTATGTGTAGCATGTCCTTTCTTTCTTTATAATAAAAACGGAATGATCCATTATTTAACTGAGGTGACTGCACTCATAAGAATTCAGTGGATAAGCAACACCAGATAATTAGTATTTACATTTTTGTATTTCATCTGGGATGATTTGGACAGTGTCATTTTTAACCAGATGATAACAGATGGAAGATTTAGGAACTGTGCCATTGAATTCACAAGACAAGGAAGCTGTAACTACTCCAGAATGGTAGTTTATCTGGCACCATAACACTACTGAAACCAAGCAGCCAATCAGGATTCAAGGAATGGAAACACCCAAATGCATGAATGGAGTAATCCTGAGTTCCATAAATACCAGCTGCTTTGGGCACCAGTTCAGTTGTACTTAGCTAGTTGCTGTTGTTCAAACCAAAAGTATACTAACTCACTTCAACAGGAACAAACATATTGATATCAATAATAATAATAATAATAATTTAACTGAGGTGAATTGCTAACCAATGAGTATACAGCTAATCTTCAACATTCTACCATATATGTGTGTGTGTGTGTGTGTGTGTGTGTATATATATATATATATATATATATATATATATAACCAACCCCTCTGCACAAGCAGAATGTGACAGGTCAATTTCTTAAGTGGAGTTTAACAGGTTTGATTTCAAAGTTTTCCTCCTAGACTGGTTAATTTGCCATTGTTAAAGAGTCCTGTCAGCCCTACTATTTACTCGTAGCTGGAGGATGAATAGTTAGATTCCTTTCTATTCCAAGGGTATTAGTGCTATGTGAAATGCAAAGAGCCTTGTCCAGGATTTGAACTCGGGTCGATGAGTCCATTTCCTATGACTCTAACCATTACACCACGCACCTCCATTCTGCCATATATCATAAAATACTTAATAATCTTTTTAATACATCATAAGTAGTATGTAAGATTGTAAATATCTAGTAAAAATTTTTTCATTTAAAAAAATTTCTTTTTTAAATCAAAGATGGAATTGATTCATTTGCAAATTCTGGTCATGTCGACATTTGTTATTAAAAGTGGAAAAGCCAGAGGCTAATTGCTGGCTTAAAGATTTAATCAAAAAGACATCTTCACATTTTCTGTCTTCTTCTTTTAAAAAATCAAAATAATAAAAAAAATTCTTTTTTAAATTCTTTTTAATTCTTTAATGTTTTTGAAATTTCCTAATCATTACTTTTAGTGCTATCACTCTAACTTTCACCTTACAATTTTGCTTTTTTAGTGGCACATTAATTATAACCTCCTGTCCACCCCCCACCAAAAAAAAAAAAAAATTAAAAATTAAAAAAAAAAAACATTTAAAAGTTGAAATTCTTAGATAACCATCAGGTACTAAATCTTTTTTTATTACTTTTTTTTGTGCTCTGTGTAACCTGTCAGGTTTTTATGTATTTATTAAGTTTAGCTGAGGAAGAGAAAGATTCTTGAGTCAGTGTTCTGTAGCTCCTCTGTATCAGGTGCTGAAGCTCCAGGCTTCATGGCAATTGTTCCCAGGTTCACCCTGACTTGTAGTGGGGTTGAGTACATGAGAGGTCAAATAGATCTGTTAGAAAATTATTAGTATTGGATAGGAATATGTGAAAGCATATAACAGTGTGTGGAAATTATTTGTATTTGATAGGAATACTTGATACCATATAACTATATGCAAACTAATGATTATTATAAACAAATAATAAAAAGGGCAATTTTACAAAAAATGATTGCAATTATCAAATATTTACAAATGAATAAAATTTTAGCATTAAATAACTCATAAGGAGTTTATATGCAATCAATCTAGTGGTACGTTGTGTAATGAGCAACATTGCTTTCTGGTGTCTTTTTTTCTTATTTCTTATTTTATTTTAATATTTGAAAGAAAAAAAAAAGTTTTTTAAAAATATATATATATTTTTTTTTTAAATATTTAAAAAAAGTTTTTTTTTCTAAATATTTTTTTTTAAATATTGATATTAATAATAAATATTAAATTAAAAAAAAACAACTTTTTATTTTCTAAATATTTTTTAAAAATATTTAAAAAAAAAAAAAAAAAAATGTTTTCATTTAAAAAAAAAAAAAAAAATTGTTTTTAAAGAAATTTCTTAATCATTACTTCTAGTGCTATCACTAACTTTCACCTTACAATTCACTTTTTTAGTGTTGCATTAATTAAACCATATCCTAACCGCTAGATGGTCGGTCAGAGAGGCCCCCTCCGATCAATCGGCTGATCACGTCAAGCCCTAGCACCTATACGATTGCCCAACCCTATTGCCCTTATCCCAAGCCCCAAACTTTTTAACATACATGTGCTAAAAAGGCGTGGCTGAGAGTCTTTATGTTCTGGGAATGACGTTAAACTCTATTTGATGGTGAGGTATCCCTGCTCCATCACTGGAATGATGTTTGCCTCTCAAAACCTCTTTGATGGGGCCGAGGAGTTGATAGTCTGAAGGCAAACATTCCAGTGATGTGGAAGTGAAATCTGTAGTGAAGAAGTGGCTCAAAGAACAGTCAACAGAATTTTACACGGCAGAGATACATGCTCTCATGTGAAGGTGAAACATTGCTATTGAGAGAAATGGTGACTATATAGAGAAGAAGGGATATGATCCACAGAGGACCAGCTTCATTTTGAAGTTCATTTACATGTTCCTATGTTGGTAATTATACCTGTCCTAAACAAGATGGCATTACTTTTACTATTGGCATTACTTATTACTTGTAATAAGATAAACTAACCCAAACCTTATATGTAGCAAATTCTGTGATTTCAATCTACTCTTGTTGAATTCTGAGATTGGCACAAGACAAAATAAATTTTGCTCTAAACACCAAAGATGTTTTACATGGCCTAGATGCTAATTTTCTTAATCAAATCAACTTATGTGTAACATATTATGTGATAATGAATCTACAACAGCAATAAAAAAAACTAATCAGAATTTCTTCTCTTGGGACAATTATATATCAAGTTGTATAATTGGTGAGAAATGTGGAAAC
>CM042154.1:71993374-72010874 GCA_023376005.1 Doryteuthis pealeii | reverse complement strand
CAGAGAATGTATCGGTCAAAATATCATGTAGGGAATCAAATTGTCTGAAAAATTCTTGAAAATTAATAGCCCCCTTCTCAAAAGCTGGTCTTACCCCTTCAGCACAGGCCTGTTTTCCAGAAGTGTTCCCTGTCTATTACTTAGACTTCATCCCGGAGAATGTTTGCCATTATTTCTACAGATGTGGTCCTTATACACCGTAATTCCTTGCGTATAATCCGCACTTTCCCCCCAAAATTTAAAGGTCAAAATCCCTAGTGCATACTATATATGAGGTTAAAAATGAAAAATATTTTCTAAGCAATGTCCGAGTCTCTATTTTCTGTCCGGCAATGTTTATTCAGATGCATTTTTTTTTCATAGTGTACCTATGAAAAAAAAAATGCGTCTGAATAAATAAATAAATAAATAAATGAATTATACGCAAGGAATTACGGTGTATAAGGACCAAATCTGTAGAAAGAATGGCAAATATTCTCCGGGATGAAGTCTAAGTAATAGACAGGGAACACTTCTGGAAAACAGGCCTGTGCTGAAGGGATAAGACCAACTTTTGAGAAGGGGGCTATTAATTTTCAAGAATTTTTCAGACAATTTGATTCCCTACATGATATTTTGACCGATACATTCTCTGACCTTCTTCAGGTGTAATATGCACAGGGCCCTAAAAATCCCCTGCGTATTATACTTAAGGGTGGACGGTACCACACTTCTTTTGCCTTTATTTATAAAACATATAATTCTTCAATTTTAATGGCCCTTCTCTCAAAAGTATAAAGAAATATATTATTAGTTTTGTCTATTTCTGTTTTCTTTCTTTAGTTGACCTTTTCAAAACTTAAAGCAATATACTTTTATGCATAAGTAGTGCTGTTTCAGCAACGTCTTTGATAAGACGCTCTGTAACCTGAAGACATCTGAAATTGTGGCAATGTTTGCTAATATAACCTTTTCTTTCACGGTCATTGCGTATATTGACATTAGTAACATGATTGTATTCGACACGGGTCTTTGTTATCTTGATGCTGCAGACTTTCAGCATTGATTTTATTCTGTCCTGCTACGTTCAAATCATCAAAGTCCTTCAGCCTAAGGATTATTGTGTATATGTCATATGTTCCTCGTTGCAATGTCCAATATATGACATTAAACTCTTAATCAGTGGTTAGACTCCAATTCTGGATTTCTGGGGGTGGGGATCTAAAGTAGTAGTTCTCAACCGGGGGCCCATATGGCTTTTCTTTTGTCCCCCAAAATATTTACTTATAAAAAATACAATAGGACTTTTAAAACATAAAAAGGGTAAAATAGGAATCAAAGAGTATTACGATTTTATGGGCTATCCTTTAGGCTTCAAGCAAGAGCGCTTGTCCAGCGGAAATCCTTGGTAAAGAATCCTTTGGTTGTTCCTTGGTGCTCCTCAGTATTGCAAGTCCTTTGCCAATGACTGCAAATGGACGCCTCTCAGTATCAGTCATTAAGAAGTGAACCAGCCATGCATTTGGGCTGTTGATTGGCTGAGGTTTAAACCATGTGAACTCGCTTAGTCTATAAATTTAAGTGGTGTATTGTAGCACACCTTATATACCAGAATAATCCAACTAAGAGGTCCATCTTATCTTGATGCTGCAGACTTACAACATTGATTTTATTCTGTCCTGTTACCTTCAAATCATCAAAGTTCTACAGCCTAAGGATTATTGTGTACTAGAAGCGGCTACCCGGTTCACCTGGGGGGGGGGGTATTTTTAAAAAGTTAGTCCTGCCGATCCATTATTACTGACTTGTGAGTTGGATGCCTCATTAAAATCCCTACATAAAAAAGATCCAGCATTGATCCAGACAATCTGAAAAGAAAAATTAATGTCTCCTATTTAAAATATTAAATGTGAAAAAAAAAAAAATTTCCTCGCTGTTATCATTTAGATTTTATTTTTGAATTATCTTCACAAATATGAATAAAATCTTTATTATTTTTACTCAAAAAGCAAGATCTGGTGATAGTGGATGTGTACATATATTTACTTTGTTCTTAATTGTTTTATTTTTGTAGTTTCCCCCGGACATACATACACACAACTGTCCTTTATATATCTATAGATATGTGATATGTCCTTCATTGTCTCCACTTCAGCTTTGTTAAATGCTGGAGTGGGGCCCCCATTTCTGGCTTTGTAAATAGTTTCAGTATCAATAATTAAAGTCTCAATTTTTTAACACACATTTGTGTGTGCATATTATATATATATATATATATATATACACACACACAAACTCACAACTAATGCTTATGCCATTCACCATATGTACATCAATCACTACATCTTCAAACCCAGTATATTAAGACCCACCTGCCCCCAACACCTAACACCTGTGGTATCATTATCAGAAACCACTGCTACACACCCTTTTGAGAGAATAATGAAGATTTACTACTAGCAACCTCTGCTAACACCAACAACTGACGACCCATCCCCTTATTCACGACCTCCTAATTCACCATTGAAGCAAGAACTCAATCCAAATTCCTGAAGAAGGTCTAACAGACTGAAATGTTACAACGTTGACATCACTACCTACAATAAACATCCATTTTCTACAACATTCTGTGTTTGTTTACCTTTCTCCCCCCCCATACACATATGTATTATATATATATATATATATATATATATTTTTTTTTTCCCCCTGTATATGAATTATATGCACACACAAGCGCACTATAAAATGCATGTATATATATATATATATATATATATATATATATATATCTTGAAAGGAAGGAAAAACTCAACACCGTTATTCCATGATAAATTTACTTGGACCAAAAATTGGGGTCGATATTGGGGTAAAAATTTTGGTCGAAATAAATTTATTATGGAATAACGGTGTTGAGTTTTTCCTTCCTTTCAAAGATAAATATTGCTATGTATATAATCTAAAAAGATTATTATACATTGAGCTCTCTGTAGTGATTTAAAGATTCACTGTATTTATACATACTGGATCATACAATAATAATACAGTGTGTCTTAGAAATCACATATAGAATCATCCCTTACTACCAAGTTTTGGATACCACACACACACACACACATACATATATATATATATATATATAATATATATATATATATAATATATATATTTTTTTTTCCCCCCTTTATATGGAATTATATGCACGCACACACATACACAATAAAAATGCATGCATATATATATCCCCCCCCCCCCGAATATGGAATTATATGAACACACACACACACACACTATAAAATGCATGTATATATATATATATATATATATATATATATATATTTTTTTTTTTTTCCCCCCCTGTATATGGAATTATATGCACACACACACACACACACGTACTATAAAATGCATGTATGCGCACAATACATGTGTAATTTCATGCATTAAATATAATTAAAATTTAATACAGGTCACAGAGCCTTGAATTTTAAATCTGACTTACTTTCCATTTTTATTGAAATAAGATATAAAATAGATTTATTTCTTATGCAATAAATGCAATGAATAGAAATCATTCCATCAATAATTTTATAGAATATTTATTTGCTACTATATCTTTAATACAGCTGTTACTGTGCCCACAGGTATACAAAAGATTTTTAATAATTCTTTGATATTATCTTCATACAGGAATCAATAAATCCTAATGGATTATAGACGTAATATGAAATGCACTAAGACTAATATGTTGTGGCTCACTGGTCTAAAATAAATATACGCAATATATATTCATATCTACTATATATTCATTCATAAGAAAAAAATATCCTTGAAGATATACATGGTGTCCATAAAGTCCGTGTGCACGTCATGGAAATTTATAATACTAATAAAGTTATGAAAATTTTAAAGTGCACACTGACACCTTGTATATATGTGCACAAGTAATTAATAAACAGGAAAGTCAGGAGGATGATTTATGAACATTTGAAAATTATTGTCGACATTTAAAATGTTTCGGTTATTGAATATATATTCATTTGTTATGGTATACTATTAAAAAGTATTTACCATTAGTTTCAAAGCTGTGTATTAGCTGCTTATCCTCAAGACAAAGCACCCTGGAAAAAAGACAGCAAATTCTTATTCAGTTAGATATATGTAGAAATAGTATACAATAACAAATAGATATAGCTCTTATGCGAGCACTTTATTTTATTTTCTCCAATAGAAAATACCTATTATATATATATATATATATATATATATAATATATGGTTTGTTGGTTGGTTTTGAAGGCTGTCACAATGCGAGTGTAAAGAAAAAAGAAGGTAACTATGATGTTTTTTGTTAACCTGTCATTTATTTCTCAATATTTCGGGAAGAGATTCCCATCCTCAGAAGAATACTGGAACTGAAGTTGTCTTAGCGGCTGCTACATTCGTTCTGCCTTGGATCTTCCAAATTCTGTGTGTGTATGTGTATGGTTGGGGTGCTTGCTTATGTGTGTGTTTGTGTGTGTAAGTGTGTGTGTGCGCGTGCTTGGATTATACACATACACACACAGAATTTGGAAGACCCAAGGCAGAACGAATGTAGCAGCCGCTAAGACAACTTCAGTTCCAGTATTCTTCTGAGGATGGGAATCTCTTCCCGAAATATTGAGAAATAAATGACAGGTTAACAAAAAACATCATAGTTACCTTCTTTTTTCTTTACACTCGCATTGTGACAGCCTTCAAAACCAACCAATATATACGCAATGCTTCAAGCAAATTACAAAACCCTTTTATATATATATATATATATATATATATATATATATGAGTTTTAACCCATTCATGGTCGGTTAGTAACTGATTTGTGATGTAAGCAGTGACGTAATTTTTGTTACAAAAACCGGAAGCGAATCTCCATTATTAATAGATGTATTCTTTTAAGTCAATTAAAAGTGATTATTTTAAAATTAGTTTATACAGCATACATAGAATAAATATTGGCTTTTATTCTATGCTCATTATCATTAAAACCTATATGAACTGTTTTAAAAAGGACATGTCAATTTTTTAAAAAGGTTAGATAAATGCATGATAGTTTGGCATGGAATGGTGGTGGTGGTGGGGGGGGCACTTATTCTAATTTTTATGACTAAAAGGAACACCCATGAAACCTGATTTAATAATCTTGTAATATCATACAAAACTCGGCCCAGGCCATGTAAGTAGTGGAATTTCCACAAATTCAAGTGCAGTTAAATATTATATTTCAGATGAGACTAATTTGGGGGGTAAAGTATTCAAGGTTCCGGGTTCGATACCGGCCCTCGCCAACTCAGCGTATGAGTAGCTCTGGAATCCGTGCGGTAAAGTAAGGAGCTGATGGTAGGTGTGGCGCTCCACCTCAGATATAAAAAAAAAAAATCTCCTACCGAGGAGATTGTTTTTTTTTAGCACTAGTGAAAACAGGATAGACTCCTTTACTGTCTAGCTGATACTGACTTTAGGCCACCCCGACGACTTTACTTACTTATTTGTTCAACTCGTTAAAGTATTTGGCTAAAGCTGAATTTCTTATATCCTGAAGTATCTTTGTAGGATAAATTCCCCGGTCATTGTCCAGGCTGCTCCCCTGTAATCAGCCAGGCCAAAAGGAACGAATTTCTCCTCTAAGGCCATTATGCCTGTGCAATGGAGGGGGGAGAGGAAGGGGAGATGTAGAATAAACATCATACTCACCTTCACAGGAAGGCTGTGACTAGCGTTCAGTCACCAGACAAAAGTAACATTCAGTATATATAGATGAAAGTGTCCACCTTAAAACCATTGCTTATGCAGATATAAACTCCCTCATCCTCCTAGGATGAATAGTACCACTACTGTTTGTCTACAAGAATGGCTTTGAAATTAACTAACCCATAAAGGTTGATATGCCATTAAAAAAAGAAACCAAACCAGACTGATCAATCAGATAAACTAGTGCATAGATGAAATAAATAAAACATTCATCCCTATCTTGTACTAATCAGAATTAACGTGTTGAAAAATCAATTTCTAAACTTTGTATTTGCTTATCTTTAAGAATTTCTGTTTGAATTGAGTAAGCATTGATTCTACAAGACATTATTTTCCTTTCTGCATGGCTGTCGGCGAGGCCCCCCTCCGATCAATTGGCTGGTCACGTCAAGCTCTAGCACCTATATGATTTTCCCAACCCTATTGCCCTTATGGCAAGCCCCAACACTTTTTATCATATGGGTGCTAGAAGGCGGTGGCTGAAGGTCTACACGTCCTGGGAATGATGTTAAACTCTATCTGAGGTGAGGTTCTAATTCTGGAGGTTTGGGGAATGTGGAGCACCCCTTCATCACCATTGCTCCCTGGTCCACTCTGACCCGGAATGGTAGTACCTGTTAGGGTCCCATCTATGGGTTAAATAGAAAAATGTGTTTATAAAAAACATTGAGTATCCATTAAGAATGACTGTATTTCAAAACTTTATTGGCATTAAATGACCCACTGAGGTTGATATGCCATAAAACAAAAACCAAACCTTTCTGCAATATGTTTATCCTTCTTTTCATTAAAAATTTATTAAACTTTGCATTCTCAGCATTGGGTAATGTTAAGGATGCTAATTCCTAACATAACTCCTCCATATTGCTTGCTAGTTGGGTTGGGCTGTGAAACTCCGGGTTTGAATTATGTCAAGGATTTAACTCCATTAATGGATTTTAAAATTGTCACCCCCGAGCTTGAAAGTTTTTGGAAATTGAAGAAATCCAAAAATTGGCTCTGCAAAGATTTCTTTTAAAGAAATCTTGTTAAGTGTTATCTTTTATTTATTTATTTTAGATAGAAATGTTTAATAAGGTGTCATACACACAAGGTCATTTGAGGTTCTCTAACTTTAGCTTGTCATTAAAAATCTTATATTTCAATTAAAATCTCTTTTAATTGCTTATATAAACTAGCAAGAATATGTGCCCTGCGAACATAAGTATTTAAGTCTTAATTTAATGAAATATATCAAATTAGAAAGACTAACGAAATTAGATAAGAATGCACATAAAAAGATTACTTATTTTGATTATATTTTAATGGCTATATAAATCATTCATAGGATTGATTTTAATATGTTGGAGAATAAAACATATTAGAGATCAATAACACCAAGTAATTATTTATTAATCCAGGTTTTGTTAAAACCAGTATGCAAATTAATCACACCATATAGTATGTAAACCTTTATTTCTTAGAGATATATAAGACATATTACAGGATTTTAAACACTAATAACGTGGGCTGTTTTGAGGCAAATCTAACTCGGATTTTCATAGAGACATTGTTAATAAATAAGATTTATTCTATATATTAATGATTTTGACTATAAATCAAATACTCATCCATAAACTTATGCAATTCCTGAGGGTATTGTGATGTAAGAATGACATTGTTTCCATTACAGACTGACAGTCACATAATGTCCATTATAAGATATTTACTACTATCATTTTTGACTGATTTTCTTTTTTTTTAATTCTTTGTATAACATTTCAAATTGAATTAAAAAAAAAAAAATCTGAAATAGTAGGGCAGACTTGGCTCTTTAATCTTGGCTAGGCAACCAGTCTATGAGAAACCTGAAATTCAAACCCTGTTTCAAACCAGACCTTGTGTCACATCCTGCTCATTCAGGTATGACCCCCTCCCCCAGCTACAATTGATATATAACCACATTTTTTTTCTTGAGCCTGTTCTTCTTTATCATTCTCTGATGTACTTGAACTAATGTCTACATCTTGGTTGTTATAGTACGAGGGTGAGTTAAAAAAAGTAATGCCATTTTCTTTAGGACAGGTATAATTACCAACACAGGAACATGTATCATACATCAAAATCAAGCTGGTCCTATGTGGATCACATCCCTACTTCTCCACATAGTCACCGTTTCTCTCAATAGTAATGTTCCCTCTTCGAATGAGAGCATCTATCCCTGCCCTGTAAAATTCTGTTGACTGTTCTTTGAGCCACTACTTTACTACTGATTTCACTTCCTCGTCACTGGAATAATGTTTGCCTCTTTTCAGCCCCATGAAAGAGGGTTTGAGAGGCAAACATTATTCTATTGAAACCATACAAATGTGTGCAAAATATTTGCATTAGATAGGAACACTTAATACCACATGTGCAAAGAACTCTTAAAAAACAACTACACAAAAATGTAAATATATCTGTAGAATGAATGTGATTCCCTAACCACTAGCATAAGATAACCCTAAACATTTTATATGCCGTTAAAATCAATCCATCAGTTCCAGCCTTCTTCAGTTGTCTATTGTAAGCAGTAACCTTCAGGGAAATTCTTTTAACCAACCTTTTATTCAATCTGTGGGGTGGGGTAGAGGACTCTCATTCCCCTTAGACGATATATTGTATTAGTTAATTCTTCCATGATATATCACATTTCTCTTCAATTTAATCAGATACACTTGAACCAACATCTCTATTCCACTTTGCTATTGTCCTGTTGTTATGATGGTAACTTTGAGCCTTAAACCTGTTATTTTATCTCTCTTCAACTGAACCGCAGTATATATCTGATGACTCGTAGTTAAGTGGTGGAATCTTTCAGTCTCAAGCCTGATATTTTTCCTTCTATAATTACAGGCTCTCATATGGTATTAATTTCTACACTAAAGTAGGCTGGAGGCTACAACGATCAAAACATTGTGACTATAATGACAATCAAGACAAGTCTGAGATGGAGAATTATTAGGATAGGCAGAATTTATTGTTGTCCATGTTTACTGATTTTCAGGAAAAGAGTTCTAGTGATTTTTGTATTCAATAAATTTTACCAGTCAAGTTTTGTTTTGAGAATTTTTTTTCTCTTTATAATCCTAAGTCATCATGAGGTGCTAGTGGTGTAATGGTTATTGTCGTAGGAAACACAAGTTCAAATCCTGGAGAAAGCTGATAGCACTAATACCCTTGGAAAGGTATGAATTCAAGTATTTTCGTTATGATTTGAGTTGCTGTTTTAGGCCCTTAGTTTTGCTGTTTTTATTGAGCGCACAGTTTCACAGTGGATATTGCTTGATTTAGTATCAGTTTTAATCCTTGTCTGTTGATCCTTCCTTGAATTAGTCCATCAAGCAAGGGATTTTTAGACACTTGACTTTCAGGGAAGACTAGATTCTTTAACTTTGATTAGGCAACCAGTCTAGGAAACATGGTGACATGTGTTCAAATCCTGGACAAAGTGGACCATTAATTGTAATTAAGTAGAACAATAATGGAAATAAAGGGGTAGTCCATATTCTGCAGATATTGAATTTCACATAACACTTAAACCCTTTGGAAAGGTATGCATTCAAGAATTCTCCTTTCAGGTATTGGTAAATAGTAAGGTAGACTGGGCTCTTTAACCTTGGTATGGCAACCAGTCTAATCTTATATATTAAGATAAAACAAACTATATATAAATATATAATACCGGGCATGTGTATATTAAAACTTGTTTTAAAAAACAATAAGGACCATCTAAGTTTGCATACTAAAATTTTGAGTGTATATAATATAAGGTTGTTCTTTATTCTATGTATTGACAATTTTGGGTAATATGAAGTAAGCAGTGACATAGTTTAGGTTAGAGACAAATAGCGATTGAATCTCCATTATTGATAGATTTATTTATTTATATTGAAGTCAGTCAGTCAGTATACTGCTGGTTTGGACAACAGCAACTGTCTAAGCACATCTGAACCAGTGCCCAAGATAGCTGATACTTATCAGACTCGAGAATAGTCCATTCATGTATTTGGATAATTCCATTCCTTGATTGGCTGCTTGGTTTCTATGATGTTATGAGGCTTCATAAATACTCTGGCATTCTGCAGTAGGATTGCAACAAGGTTAGATCTGTATTGAGTTACAGCTACTTGTTGCCTTGTCTTAACAATTTGACGGTAATTGGAACTTAGTATAATTGTTCTACAATTTATTTATTTTACCTGTATTAAAAACTCTAGAATCTGTGGTTTGAGAAGGCTAAGACTTGATTCCATCAATGTCGTATTGATAAGGTGTCTTCTTTTCTTCTTAGATTTATAAACCATCACTAAAAAGATTTTTTGCTTCACTGATCAATCAATCAGATAGAAAGTCTATGATTATCATTTGGCATAAATAACATCATCATAATAAATAACATAATTAAAACCTTCTCTGCTTCTACTCTCTCTGAGAGAGAGAGAGAGAGAGAATGATACAATGTAGAAAATACATGAAGAGAGGTAGAAAGAGTGAAAGCTGATACAATGTAGAGATTGCAGAAGAGAGAGAGAGTGTGACATTACACAAGAGAGAGAGATGATGATACAAGATTACACAAGGAGAGAGAAAGAGAGATGATACAAGGTAGAGATTACAGAAGGGAGAGAGAGAGAGATTATACAAGATTACATGAGAGAGAGAGAGAGAGAGATACTGCAGGGAAAAATAAAACTGCAGCACCCTGAATATTATGTTTCTACTGTGTTTCCCTGAAAATAAAACCGGGCTTACGAGGTATATCAGAAAACTTTGATGTGAGGGTCATCGTCCACTGCGAGTTCTTGCCACAGGGCTTGACAATCAACCAGCATGTCTTCAAAGAGATACTGTGGCGTTTGCTTCGTTCAGTGCGTGAGAAGAAGCGAGAGATATGGCAAGACAACTCGTGGGTGCTTCACCATGACAGCGCACCTGCCCACATTGCCCTGAGTATCCAAAAGTTCCTGGCCCAGAAGAAAATCACTGTGCTGGAGCAACCTCCCTACTCGCCCGACCTAGTTCTATGTGATTTTTTCCCTCTTCCCCAAACTCAAGGGGGTCATTAAGGGAACCCGTTTTGAGGATGTGCACAACATCAAAAAGGCTGTGACGACAAAGCAACAGAGAATCCTGGAAGAATTCTTCCTGGAGTGCATGCAGAGAAGGATGGCAGACTTCAGGGGGATTATTTTGAAGGGGATAACTTGTAGTTTGGATTTGAAATAAATTTTTTGTGACACCAATCCTGGAACTTTTCTGACATACCTCGTATATTAATTTTCACTCTGAAATTTAACACTTATTTTCGGAGAATGTCTTATTCTTCATATATCAAAAAACAACATTATGAAGTAGAAAAGGATGAAATTTCTAAATAAACAGAAATTACGAAAAACTATCTACATTTATTTACCATTAATATGTTCTTTTATTCAAAAACTCATTATTATTCAAAAACTCATTAATGACAATTCATTCAAAAATAATCACATCATCATCCTTTGCAATGTTATTGTTCAGCAAGTCACTGGATACCAAAATTCCTGCTCTCAACTATGGCATATTTTAAGCGGAGGGCTTATATTAAAATCATCTTAAAAAATCCCACTTAGTCTTATTTTGCATGTAGGTCAGTTTTATTTTTTATTTTGGGGGAAACATTGTATTTGCTCAATATTGAATGTACAGTTAATATAGCTGGAGAATTATCAATATTAAATTCAAGAGATATCCCTAAGCAGTACCTTACCCCCTTTGTTTAAAAGGGGTGGAGTCCTGTTCATTGTTTGATGCTTGAGGCATCCCCAAAGAGGGGAATGTGTCCTGTGTATGATATTAAACTGCACCTAATGGTGAAGTTCCAATTTTAGAGCTCTGGGGAGTGTGGAGTACCCCTTCATCACCATTACTCCCAGGTTCACTCTGACTCGGAGTGGTAGTACCTGTTAGGGTCCCATCTACGGTTAAATAGAAAAAAACATATATATATAGGAAAAAAAGTGGTCCCAGGGGACTGTCCCCCTGACAGCACCTGTCTAAAAGGAGCAGAGCCAGGTTTATTGCCTGGTGCCTGAGGCACCCTAAAAGGGGAGTGCCCACTATGTGAGCATCGGTTTGTGCATAGCTCCCTACTTTGAAAAAGACCTTGTGTTAATCCAGCCTGATGGGAGGTCAGGAAAACTACATATCCTGTCTTAGTGTTAGGGTATTTTATCAACCTTGTCTTTCTGCTAAACAAAAATTTCTTCATTTTTTAATTTTTTTTTAAAGTTGAGAACTTCATGGTATTTAGGTGGATAGTACCCAAAATAGCCTAACTATATTGACATTTCCCCTCTTTTTATATATTAGTAAAAGTACCCGTCCATGACAGGACTAAAAACGAGTGAGTGAGAAGGAGAAAACAGGAGGAAAATGATTTAACAAATTTAAAAAAAAAATCACCAAGAATTTGTATAGTAGAATCTTTGTTTATTTTAGGAAATGTTTTTGTTTGTTTGTTTATATTTAAGATATTTTTAAAAATACATTCCTAAACTTTATTAAAGATTTGATGATAAATAAAGCTAAGAATTAGTGTATTATAATATTCGTTTATTTAAAGAATAGTCTCTTTTTGTTGTTTACAAATACAAACAATTTTATTTTCCTTGCCTGTTGATTTCCAATAGTAGAAATGTATTCGTCTAATTCATTTTTTTACCATAGTAAAATGTAACAATAAAAATGCTAAGAATGAAATACTTTTTTTTTTTTTCAAACTCTTTTGTACATATGACATTTAAATTCAGTTCTTAATTCTTGGAGAAGTTTATCGTTTAATTTATTTCCTTTTTCCATCCCTAAAAGTAACAAAGAAAGTAACTAAACATTACCTTATTTGTAGGTGGAATATTTCGTGTATTAATCTAATGTTTATTTAATGAATAGTTACTTTCAAGAAAGGTTTGAGTATTAAAAAATGGATATATTTTATTCTACAATGTAAGTATTAATAATAAAAAAAAAAGTTGAGTTATTATTAATCATTAAATGTTTTCGTTTATTATTATTTAATTCACTGTAAAAAATAATTAAAACAATAAAACAACATACAAATTACATATTTAGAAATATTATTTTATTATCTTTCTAACCAAATAGATATTTCTAATATTGGCCCGGGAATATGCGGGAAATTCCAAGCCGAAAGGATTAGGGAATGAATTTATCTATTTCAAATTATCAGCAGGCAACGCTGTGCAGTCATTTTGAATCACTGCTGTTATAGCCAGCAGCCAGTGAATATTTTTTTAATATTAGCAGTAGCAGCCATGCCACGATTGTCGCAAATCATTTGATTTTTTAAAAATTAATTAATTATATCCATTAATCAGTAGAAATCAATGACCAAACTTGGTGTGTTTCTTAGTTATAGGTTTATTAAGGTATATATAAGATTTTGAATCTGAGTGACATCTCTTTTCAGAGTTATATGTCGACACGTACATACCAAACTTTCTTTTATATATATAGATGTGTGTGTGTGTGTGTGTGTGTGTGTGTGTATATATATATATATATATATATATATATATATATATATATATAAAAGAAAGCCTTTAATTTTAACCTAATATAAGAAAATGTAGTTAAGTAATTACATCGACCATTATTCATAAAAGTTGTTTAAGGGAATAAAAACTACTGGTATTCTTAGTTCTGTAATTATATCAAAGATCTTGTGATGTTGATGTGTGTGTGGAGGCGTGGAATTACTTAATTTCCTCATAAGATAAATCAAATGAAGTCAGTTCAGAGTCTAGCATTCTACTTAATATTCCGAAAATAATTAATTTTGCTTAATTATAACTGAGATGAATATCAGAGAGAATGATGTAATTAGAATATATTTTAAAGTGTAGATAGACTTCCATATATGGACTTTCATTTAAAAAATTTTTTTTCATTTTTTTAAATCTTCATTTTTTAAAAACGCAGGTAAGACATAGGAGGAATAGATGTTTTTTGATTATAAGAATCAATACATTCATTGTTGAAAAATATAAATATTTTTATCTTAATTTTTGAGATGAGGCTTGATAATTTGGATTATGGGGGGCGAGTCAAGAAGCAATGCCATTTTGTTTAGGACAGGTATAATTGCCAATACAGGAATATGTATCATACATCAAAATGAAGCTGGTCCTGTGTGGATCACATCCCTACTCTTCCACATAGTCACTGTTTCTCTCAATAGCAATGTTCCACCTTCAAATGAGAGCTTAGGGATATCTCCTGCTCTGTAAAATTCAGTTGTCATTGAGCCACTTCTTCACTACAGATTTCACTTCCTCGTCACTGGAATAATATTTGCCTCTCAATCCCTCTTTCATAGGGCTGAAGAGATGATAGTCTGAAGGTGCTAAATCTGTATGGAGGAAGTGAAATCTGTAGTGAAGAAGTGTTCTATTGAAGACAAATTAATGATGAATGAAATATGGATTTATTTTTCTAAAAAATAGTTCCTTTGTAATTTAACACACTTATTCTAGTGAATTTTATACTTCAAAAACTGAGGAATATGGAGTATCCCTTCATTGCCATTACTCCCAGGTCCACTCTGACAAGGAGTGGTAGTACCTGTTAGGGTCCTACCTATAAGTCAAATAGATATGCTTGCAAGTTAATGTAAATTATTTCCACCAGGTCACACATGTAGTCAAAGATTTTTTTAACTACTCAATATTCCACCATTTTTTCCTTCCAACATTGCTTTTGTTATTCTTACCAAAATCTTTGATATTGGTGTCTTTAAAGGAAACGAATTTTAAATGTTGTCTATTCTTCATATTGTTTTATTTTCTTGTCCGTAATTAATGTTATTGGAGATGCTTATTGCTTTCTTTAATTTATACCTCCTCAATTTGTGTGTGTGTGTGTATATATATATATATATATATATATATATATATATATATATATGCTATACAAATTATGAACCTTTTAGGTTCCCATCATAGCAGTGGTCCTTTATGATATTGATGCTTCTATTTAGGAATAAGTGAAAGAATTCGGATGATTCAGAGATGATTTTCAGTTTGAATGCTGACCTAACAAAATTATCATTTGGTTGCAGATTGAACTGGAAATAGACTTATTCTCTAATTGAGAACATTTTAAATGTATTGTTCTAATAAATCTATTATTAAGTGCCACTTGGGTTGAGCTATGATTTCACACACACACGCACACACACACACATGAAAAGTAGATGACTTATCGGGGAATATAGATATATACCGTTGTTTAACCCTTGAAAAACTTTTTTTTTATTTGAATCATATAAGATACTGGTTATGTTTTAATAATAACATGAATCCCCTAATCCCGGCCAGGAGATCAGACCTAGTATTGATTGACAAGAAGAAGAGAACCTGTCATCTCGTGGATTTTGCTGTCCCGGCCGACCACCAAATGAAAATGAAAGAAAGCAAAAAGATAGACAAATACTTGGACCTTGCCAGAGAACTGAGAAAACTGTAACATGAAAGTGAAGGTTGTACCAATTGTAATTGGTGCCCTTGGAACGGCCCCCCAAAGCTCTGGAAAAGAATTTGGGTGAATTGGAAATCAGAGGAAGAATTGAGACCATCCAAACTACAAGACTGTTAAGATCGGCTAGAATGCTCAGAAGAGTCCTGGAGACCTGAGGAGACTTGCTGTCATTCAGCTTCCAGTGAACCACCAGCTATGGCACCTCATAATAATAACTCCTCATCTCAGATTTGGATAAGAAATACTACTATACAAAATTCTATTTATTTTTTTAGAGAAAAATATCAATTTCATAGTCTTGACCTGACATAGATGGGTATGTTTGCTAGTAGCTTATAATTACAACTGTATTTGTCTTAGCTGTACAGAGTCTTTTAAGAGTATGATGTAAAGGTTATCAAGTGCCAGGCTGACGTGAATCCAATTCAGGGAGAAAAAAAATGGAATTTAGGGGAATGTAAAAACTATCCAGGATGTTGAGTGTTGGTTGGTGTAGGTCAACAGAAGCCAGCTGGGTATGACTAATACAGGGTAGTGAATGAGAGTTGGTCAGGGTAAAGCAAGTTGAACACAGCTGATGAAACATTTTTCCCTTCTATTGGCTTTTACAGGGCTTGATGAAAGCTACAATATAGAATTAAACAGTACAGTCAAAACAAACAAACAAAAAAACAAAACAAGTTTACATCCTGATTGCAATGCCCTTGGGAAAGGAATAAATCCATCTGTCCTTTCCCGAAGCTATAGGTAAATAGAAGGGCAGACTGGTTTCTTTAGCCTTATTTAGGCAACTAGTCTAGTAGAAGAAAAACTATGAATTTAAACTAGCTTTATAATGCTTAAGAATTAACCTTGTATCACATCCTGATTGCAATACGCTTGTGAAAGGCATGAATCCATCTTTTTTTCCCCACATCAGCTATAAGTAAATAGTAGCGCAAAATGGGTTCTTTAGCCTTGGTTAAGTAACTAGTCTAGGAGAAGGAAAACTCTGAATTTAAACTAGCTTTATGTGTTACGATTCATGTATCCATTTTAGGGCTGTAGTTGAAAGCAGTTTTACAGTGGTGATCCTTTGTGGCATAAAGTTTGATTCTTTCTTGAAATAGAAAGATGTGGTATCAGTTTTAATCCTTGTCTGTTGATCTGTCCTCAAAAGCTGTTGATCAGAGTTTATCTGTCTTGGAAATTGAAAGTTGTATAATTCTCATCTGTCCTTTCAGCGTGTAATTTTAGGACAATTTATCAACACCTTTTAAATAGTAAATTAAATACATGTTTGGGCATATTTGATTGGCCGATTCAGCTACCATTGTTTTGAAACAGTCTATGAATATAAGTTGTGGTCATTAGCACACCTTATACATGCAACATTATGCTTAAAAATTGAGCTTGTCCTGTTTGTGGTGGAGGGTTTAGTTAGACAACTAGTCTAGCAGGAAAATTCTGAATTCAAAGCTAGCTTTATCTTACTTGGATATTGAACTTGAGTCACATCCTAAAAGGGGTTGGGTAAACAGATACATCCTGGTTGCAATAAAGTGATGCATATGATTAGGAATATAATGTTTATAGATGGTCTCTTTAACTTGACAGGTTCTGAGTCATTTTATTTGAAGGACTTTAAAGGCTTCTATTGATGAAGTCAGTAAGTCTACTGTTGGTTTGAATAACAGCAGCTAACTAAGTACAACTTAAGCAGTGTCCAAACAGCTGGTATATGTAGAAATCAAGAATGATCCATTCATGAATTTGGGTGATTCCATTCCTTGAGTTCTGATTGGCTGCTTTGACTGCTTGATTTGAATGACATTGTGGAGTCCTACAAATACCTTGTCATTCTGCAGTAGACTTTGTGACATTCGGGTTTGTATTTAAGTTACAACCGTTTGTTGCCTTGTCTTCCCAGTTCGACGGTAATTGGAACTTTAATTATTCTTCAGCTTCAAGAAAATTTGGTATAAGCCTCTATCTTCAAATACTGAATACTCCTGTTTTTGTTTGTTTTATTTAGATTTTTTTTTCTCTCTCGTTGATATTGACTTGCATAGAGGGAGCTAAAAATCAATTTTATCAGGACCTTTTTCTTATCAACCCATCAGCAGCAATTATACCTGATTTTTCTCTGGAGAAAATGCACAACTAATGGATTGAATTTTGATTAAATTTAT
>CM042154.1:71983374-71985874 GCA_023376005.1 Doryteuthis pealeii | reverse complement strand
CCAGTTTAAGGAATAACTCATTAAATCAGATTTTTCAGCTATTGAAAAGAGATATATCTGTTATTACATATCATCTAATAATGATCAAGATTTTGTTGAAATACGTATATATATATATATATATATATATATATATCTTATTATAATGGAGATTGTGTGTTTTTCTGTCTGTAACCGAAACTATATTACTACTCAAGTCACAATTTCCTTAGTTACGGCACATTCTCCATGATTCTATTTCTATTTAAACCTCAATTAATAATAAAACTGTTTGACATTATTAATACTGTTGGCCTTACCTAAATACTAATAACATGCAATTGTATTTATATATACAACAAAATACCAGTTTTCAAAGTAAACGTAAAGCTAATTTGCATATTGATATTTAAAAAACTGATTTTAATAAAAATGTGCTTGGTATTATTGATTTCTAATTGTTTGGTTTTATCTTAATGAATATGAGTAAAAATCTCTTCAATAAATCCTAAAAGAAATTCATTAACAAGAAGAAATAACAGTAATTTTATTCTTTACTTCCTATTTTAACTAAATAGTTAGATTAGGAAAATTCAGCATTGAAAAACGGAAGTGATGAAAGAGTAAGTTTCAGTTGTTCTATTTTCCGATTATACCCCCTCCGTTTCAAATCTTTTTATCTGAATTCTTAATTAGTTTCATTAGCCTTTCTGATTTAATCTAATATTTTATTACATTTAAACTTAAATACTTGCACCCGGAGTGTGCATATATTTGCTAGTATATATAAAGGATGATTTTCTTTATAGTTAGAAGTATTGGCCAATGTTAAACGTTTCAGTTTGTATATTAAACTATGATCAAGGCATTGTTAATATGTGATGTAACTTCAGAATAATATTCCAAAGTTAAAACATTACATATTAACAATGCCCTGATGATGGTTTAGTATACAAACTGAAACATTTTAACATTGGCTAATACTTCTAACTATGATAAAATCACCTTCAAAGCACTTTTTATTTTTATATATATATAAAAACATAATCCATTTTGCGGACCTTCTTTTTTATAACATTGAATTTTCTCCTGTTGGAACCAGAACAACACTTATATATATATATATATATAAAGTGTGACCCCATAAGAATAGGACATCATGGTACGATTTGTATTAAAGCAATACTTAAAATGCTCTGAATTAAAGAATAAAACAATTTCCAGTCTAATTTGCAATGATAATTATATTGGGTCTGCAATCATACTAGACATCAATTTTTAATCCTCCAAAATTCTCAAAATATAACAGATAACTATGAATCTAATTAAAATCCTTCAGTTCTTCTTAAATGGAAGCATCAGAATCATTGAGCATTTTGGTTACAATGGGGAAACCTAATGGGTTCATAGGTCAACTAGTATTCAAAAAAAAAAAAATCCACAAAGTAACTATGGCATTCCTGATTTTGTGACAAATTTTAAACTTGTAAATTATTGAAGATAATTCAGTTTAATGTTCAAAAGATTATGAGAAGATTAATTGAAGGACTTTAACATGGTTTTATTCACTGCTATTTTTTTTGTGGGGGGGGGGTTCCCCCTTTCTTCTTTGAGCTCAAAATGTCCTCTAAAGAAAACCACATCAACTAAATAAGATAATTTTTACTCTCATGAACTCAATTGACAATTCTAATCTCTTTATACATTTATAATTTTGTTAGATTAAAAAAATTTTTTTTTCCTAATTGCAGTTTAATCTGGTTTGTTGAAAGTATTTAATATTGATAATTCCATTGGTTTTGGCTAGATTTTAAATGCATATCAATCCATGTTAATGTAGAATTAACATACTCACCTTCACAGGAAGGCTGTGACTAGCATCCAGTCACCAGACAAAAAAAAAAAAGACAGTAACCGAATACACTCTGTAGCAACTAACAGAACATGGTCAAATGTTCAGTATATATGAATAAAAATATACACACTAAAATCACCAGCCAACCAAAAAATATTTGATAGGTATTCAAAATTTTTTTTTTTTTAAACTCAATTTCTTTTAAACACGTTTTTTTTCTATTTAACCCATAAATGGGACCCTAAACAGATACTACCACTCTGGGTCAGTTGACCTGGGAATGTAGAATGAACATCATACTCACCTTCACAGGAAGGCTGTGACTAGCGTTCAGTCACCAGACAGAGAATAACAATACACTCTGTAGCAACTGAAAGGACATAGTCAAGTGTTCACTATATATGGATAAAAATATCCACACTAAAACCACCAGCCAACCAGAATCCTGGAAATAGACTTGATCATTCCACAAAGTAGAATAGCCCAAGCTGCTATTTAAGCCACTTACCAAGTCTAGATTCTCAGAAACAGATTCAACTTGCAACACAGTTGAATACTGATCAGTCTGCACAAATCCTTACAGTTCAGGCTATGTTGACAAAATGATTGCCTTAGCTAATGATTCAGTAAGCACTTTGTGTTTGTTTATAAATGTACATGGTGTGT
>CM042154.1:71938374-71978374 GCA_023376005.1 Doryteuthis pealeii | reverse complement strand
TGATCCAATTTGCAACAGTTCAGTTTACACAAATCTCGACATTCTCTTTCTTAAATGATTTAAAAACTTAATAGTAGTAAAGTCGCCAGAGTGACCTATTAAACAGTATGTAACATACTGGGTCCTCTTTCTTATAATGGGCTTGTTTCTTCGTGTGTGAAAAACGACTCTTAGATTAAGATCCCGGGTAACCATTTGCTGACTTTTAAAAATAAACTTGGGTGCAAGTCTTTTTTTTTTTTTTTTTTTTCTTGTCAACAAGTTTATTATGTCTTATTAATCATCCTATAGTAGTCAACCACACAGAGAGAGATATAGAGATGTTTATAATAACAGAATCTGCATAAGTAGTACTAATAAACTTATCACTTTGTGAGCCAATTGTCAAAATTGGAAGAAGAAAGAAAGCAAGAGAGGCTGGCTGCTTTTTGGCTAAGCTAAGGTAAGGTTGGTGTTGTGTTGCGTCTCCAGTCAATTCCTCCTCTCACTGAGTCACTTTGAATCCTGGTCCTCTATTTTATTATTCAGCTCATTATCTTTCTTATGTCATTCCCCTACATATTTCCCCCAAATGGGGCAACCTGTTGCCCATGGGAGACGACCTATGATGCTTAAGGATGGAATCTTGGTAGATGAGCAGTCTATGACATGCAGCACTCTACTTAGACCCTTACTTAGGCTAGATGGGCAGTCGGAGAGACCCCCTCGATCAATCGGCTGGTCACGCCAAGCCCTAGCACCTTTATGATTGTCCTAACCCTATTGCCCTTATGGCAAGTCCCACCCCTTTTTATCATATGTGTGCTAGAAGGCGGTGGCTGAGGGTCTGTCCTGGGAATGATGTTAAACTATGTGATGGTGAGGTTCCAGTTCTTGAGTTAGGGGAATGTGGAGCACCCCTTCATCACCATTGCTCCCAGGTCCACTCTGACCCAGAGTGGTAGTACCTTTTATGGGTTAAATAAGACTTAAATCCTTCACCTCTGTACAAACACTGGATACTGTCAAGAGGACAGAGAGGAAGAGGATCAAAGGAAGACATACTGACAGCATCATTTCTTGCCTAAACTCAAAAATTCAGGAGTCTGATCTGTACAGTATGGTAGGTCGATTTTTCACTTAATATCAAATTGTCCATCTAATCGAAAGTTGTGTGTATCTTGTGCATGTCATAGACTGCTCATGATTCCATCCTTAAGCATCATGCTGAATACTGATGCCAAAAATTAGATCTGTTACTTGCACCATTGTTTGAGGAAATAGCAGCGAAGATCGTCTACTAAAATGTACTAAAAATTCTCATTTTCGCAAAATTCAGCCTAGTAATTGGCTAGAAAATTTACCGTTTTCAATATTTAAATGTTATTTTATGAAATGAAATGAATTGAATATTATAAATTCAACCTCAGGATCCATCATGGAACTTTGAACTCAACCCTTTATTCAATCCATTGGGGTATCCTGTTCTCATTTTGCTAACCATAGTTGGGGGTTCAGGTGTTAAGCTGTGTTGATTATTATTCAAAATTTCATTATGGCTCCCAATTATGATAAGAAGGTTCCCGAGTTTGAGAAGAATTACCTGCAGAATGCTGGAAGGCACATCAGCTGAAACGTTGTACAGATAACAATAAAGATGAGGACAATAGTCTGAATAATCTAAATAATACTTATTATCAAGCCTCATCTAAAAAAATTCTGAGAAATAGATTGTATCAAAGAATCTTATGATTCCTAGGTGGATGCACTACTAACAGAGCTAAACCTTAATAGACTATGATAATTCAGTATATATATTTACCAAACCTCCGCATGAGCAGGATGCGACACAAGGTCAGTTTCTTAAGCGGAGTTCAGCAGGTTTGAATTCAGAGTTTTCCTTCTCCTAGACCGGTTGCCTAACCAAGGTTAAAAAGCTCAGTCTGCCTTACTATTTATCCATAGCTGGAGGAGAGTAGGATTCATACCTTTCTCAAGGGTATTAGCACTAAGTGAAAGGCAATTACCACGTCCAGGATTTGAACTCGGGGCGACGAGTCCATTTCCCATGACTTTAACCATTACACCATGCACTTCCTACGATATGATAATTCAGTATATGGGTTAGCGGAGAATCCAGGGACAAATATTTAGAGGTTATGGCTAAAAGAATACCCCATGCTATTAGTGCATTTAAAATCCTGCAATGTGTCTTATATATCACAAAGAAATAAAGATTTATTAAATATCTTGTGTGGTTAATTTGGATACTGGTTTTAACAAAACCGGGTTTAATAAATAATTACTTGGTGTTTTTGATCTCTAATATTATTGTTTTATTCTCGAATGTATTAAAATCAATCCTATGAATGATTTTATATAGTAATTCTTGTTTCATCTGTTAAACTCAGAATTTCATAGAGACCTCATTGATAAATAAGATTTATTCTATGTATTAACAATTTTGACTACAAATTAGATACTCATTGATAAACTTACACTATTCCTGAGGGTATTGTGACGTAAGCAGTTTCGGTTACAGACAGTCACCGAATCTCCATTATAATATACTAGCAAATATATGCACCCTCCGGGTGCAAGTATTTAAGTTTTAATGTAATAAAATATTGTATTAAATTAGAAAGGCTAATGAAACTAAATGGGAAATGCAGATAAAAAAGATTTGAAACAGAGGGAGTATAAAACTTACTCTTCCATCACTCTCGTCTTTCATTGTTATTTTTTCTAATTTAAGTATTTACTTAAAAGAGTAAGTAAAGAATAAAATTACAGTTATTTCTTCTTGTCAATGGATTTCATTTAAGATTCATCGAAGAGATTTTTGCTTATATTCATTAAAATAAAACCAAACAGTTAGAAATCAATAATACTAAGCACATATTTATTAAAATCACATTTTTAATATCAATATGCAAATTAGCCTTCCCGTTCACACTGTAAACCGCTATTTTGTTGTATATATAAATATAATTGCATGTTGTTTGTATGTAGATATGGTCAACAGTAATAATAATGTAAAACGATTTTATTAATAATTGAGGTTTAGATAAAAAATAAAATCATTGAGAATGCGATGTCAATAACTAAGGGAATTGTAACTTGAGTAGTAATATAGTTTCGGTTACAGACAGAAAAACACACAATCTCCATTATAATAAGATATATATATATATATATATATCCCCAGGAATGCTACATTGCTATATGTGTTTATAAGCAAATGAATGGCTTTCTTAGGTGATTACTGTTCGGTTGTTCCTTTCAAGAACAATTGTCTATGAAAAGTAGAGACTCCTACACTTGCCAACGTAAAAAGGGGCCATGACGACGGATGGGCAATCGAAAAGGGTTTCTCATAAAAGGAGATTTCTCTTAAAGAAAGATAACTTCAGTTATCTTTCTTTGTTCCATGACATCAACATCATCTAATTTATTTAATTTTTTAAATAAGTTAAAAATACTAATTACTCGGTAGTAATTTTTATTCAAATGGCATAAAGTAAGAAGAATATTTTTTACCCCCCCCCAAAAAAAAAAAAAAAACTAGCATAGAATAGTTAGATGCCTAATAAGAATAATTTCTAATTTGATATTTAATTACATTAAAACTTTAATACTTATGCCCAGAGGGTGCATATTCTTGCTAGTAAAGATAAGAAAATAAAAGCTAAGCTTCACAAGCAATTTTTCTGGTTTTCTTTGCCAACACTAAAACTTCTGTCTACCTGTAGTGTTTAGACTCGTTAACTATAACTTGGTTGAATTATTATTAATGTATCTGTCAGTTGGTCACACATGGGCACAAAATATGCATTATGCTTCTCATCTCATCTTAATAAGGCTGTTAACAAGCTTTGAGCAATGATAAATGATGCTAAAAATTGTGTCAGTAACCTACTTCTGAGCTTTAGGAGGCACTCATGGCATAATGTTTATCACTGTAGGATGGGCATGGCAACAAGAGTTCAAATCCTGCATGGGGCCGTTTCCATTTCATATAGTATTAAAACCCTTGGGGAAAGTAGGCATCTAACTATTCTCTCTCCAGCTATGGGTAATTAGTTGGTCAGACTGAAGTTTTTAACCTTGGTGAGGCAACTCTTAGGAAAGGTCGGCATTTAACTATTCTCCCTCCAGCTATGGGTAATTCCTTAACCTCTAGGCATAAAATAACCCAAAGACAGGTTGACACACTGTTAAAATCAATCAATTAAAAACTTTTCTGATAATTTTTAACTTAAAAAATACTCATAAATCTCTAAGCATGTTCATTTTGTTTTTATTATATATATATATATATATATATATATATATATATGTAATAGAAAAAAACCCACCCACGTACATTATATATACTAGCAAATATATGCACCCTCCGGGTGCAAGTATTTAAGTTTTAATGTAATGAAATATCGTATTAAATTAGAGGCAGACAAAAAGATATGTAACAGAGTGGGGGTATAATAGAAATAAAACTTACTCTTCCATCACTCCCGTCTTTCATTGCTGAATTTGACTTATTTAACAATTTAGTTAAAGTAGGAAATAAAGAATAAAATGACAGTTATTTTTTCTTGTTAATGGATTTCATTTAAGATTCATTGAAGAGATTTTTACTTATATTCATTAAGATAAAACCAAACAGTTAGAAATCAATAATACTAAGCACATATTTAATAAAATCACATTTTTAATATCAATATGCAAATTAGCCTTCCCATTCACACTGCAAACCGCTATTTTTTGTATATATAAATACAATTGCATATTATTTGTATGTAGATATGGACAACACTAATAAAAAGGTGAAGAAATTTTATTAATAATTGAGGTTTAAATATAAATAAAATCATGGAGAATGTGATGTAAATAACTATGTTAATTGTGACTCGATTAGTAATATAGTTTCGGTTACAGACAGAAAAACACACAATCTCCATTATAATAAGATATATACGTGTTGAAAAATACTAAGGGAAAAATATGAAATGTAAGGATGATTTATTGATATTTGAAAAAAATATTTGTTGATATTTAATGTTTTGATTGATATGTACAATATACCACAGGCCGATATCTTTTAAGACCTAAACACCTGTACTGAAAATAATCATCACTATCATAACGAAGTGGCTAAAGGAAAAACACCAGAGTTGTCTAAGTTATATATGTAGAAAGTACTCAGTACACTAAGTAGACCAAAATTATAAGGACCCGAAGGAGTCAGAAACTATATACCTAGGTTTCACCTAAACGGCTCATCAGGATGATTCAGAATTATCCTGATGAGCCGTTTAGGTGAAACCTAAGTAGATAGTTTCTAACTCCTTTGGGTCCTTATATATCTATCATTGTGGGTGCTATGTATGTGGTCTTTTAATCATTAGGAGGATTAGAACTAAAATTTATAGGGAATATCCAACTGACCAACCTTTTGTTTTAGGCAAAAGTTAAACGCCATAGAATACACAGGAAAATTTAAAAAAAAACAATAACAAAAAAAGCAACCATTTTTATGTTCTTAATCAATATACACAACAGTATCGAGTGGAGAGCTTAATTTCCTGAGGTGCCTCACAAAGAATTAAGGTTATCATCTTAAAAATGGATATCCTTCCACAAAGTTTGTTCTCACTCTAACTACACAAATCTGCATCCCCTCCCCGTCCGCATCAACTATTTAATAGTTTTGACCTTTTTGTTTGTTGGCCTATCGAATTTGGGTTTGTTGTTCTGTCTGTCTGTTCCCCTGTGAGGAATGTTATCATCTATCCAAATGAAAAGTGTGTGTGTGTGAGAGAGAGAGAGAGGTCTTTGGGCTTGGTTATTGCATTCTACCCCCCCCCCAACTCTTGTTCTTTAGTGCTTGTCTGCTAACAGATTCTGTCATGGTGAGTTAGTCAGATACACACACACACACACACACACAGACATCATTGAAGTAGTCTGTTTACAGGACATGTTTATTCACTTGCTTTCTTCTGTCATAGATAACTTTTATCTTCCTTTTTGTTCTCTCTCTTTCCTTCCTTTCTTACTGTTGTTCTTTCCTTCCTTTCTTACTGTTGTTCTTTCCTTCCTTTCTTAATGTTGTTCTTTCCTTCCTTTCTTAATGTTGTTCTTTCCTTCCATTCTTACTGTGTTCTTTCCTTCCATTCTTACTGTTGTTCTTTCTTCTTTCTTTCTGTTGTTCTTTCTTCTTCACTCTTTCCATTGCTCCTTCCTTCCTCTCTTTCCATTGCTCCTTCCTTCCTCTCTTTCCATTGCTCCTTCCTCCTCTCTTTCCATTGCTCCTTCCTTCCTCTCTTTCCTTGCTGCTCCTTCTCCTTCTCCTTCCTTCCTCTCTTCCATTGCTCCTTCCTTCCTCTCTTTCCATTGCTCCTTCCTTCTCTCTTTCCCTTGCTCCTTCCTTCTCTCTTTCCTCTTCTGTTTCTCTCACTCCTTCCCTTTTCAGTTTCCCTTTCCTTCCTTTATTTCTCTATTCCTCTCACTCCTTCCTTCCTCTGTTCCTCTCACTCCTCCTTTCTCTTTCCTCTCACTCCTCCTTTCTCTTTCCTCTCACTCCTCCTTTCTCTTTCCTCTCACTTCTCCTTTCTCTTTCCTCTCACTCCTCCTTCCGTTACTCTTCCCTTTTTCTTTTCTATTCCTTGTCTTATCTATATCTTTCTTGAATTAATTGCCAGAACTAAAGGCATTTACAAATCTAACCCACCAATATTAAATATGAAAAATTCAGGACTTTGATACATTATTTATTACTTGTAATTTGTGTAAGTTCTGAGCTATGGTTCAGTTGTTTGAGTGCACGAGTGTAAACCTGTAGTTCTTAAGTTCATTTTCTACCATTCATCCTAGACAATTTTGATCTTAAGCCAAGCCAAAATCTCAGACAATTTTCAACCCTTCTTCCTCATCTGCTATCAGACTGTCTGCCATCTTCTCTTAGATCTGATTTCCTTCAAACGGAAATACATCCATTTTCTTCACTTTATAGTCTATTGCTCTCTATTAACTTCTATAGTGAGTTGGGGTGTAGGTGTGTATGAGTGTGTGTGTGTGTGGGGGACTCTCTCTGTGTGTATGTATGTATGTAGGTAGGTATGTGTGTGTATATAGGTATATATATGTGTGTGTGTTTGGGGGTATATATGTACATGTGTGTGTAAGTATATGCGTATGAGTGTGTGTGTAGGTATGTGCACATGTAGGTATATGCATATGAGTGTAGGTGTGTGTGTAGGTAGGTATGTGCACATGTAGGTGTATGAGTGTAGGTATGTGCGCATGTAGGTGAAAGTGTGTGTATGTGTGTGTGAGAGTGTGTGTATGTGTGCGTGAGAGAGTGCATGTATTTGTGTAGGTATATGTGTGCGTGAGAGAGTGCATGTATTTGTGTAGGTATATGTGTGCGTGAGAGAGTGCATGTATTTGTGTAGGTATATGTGTGCGTGAGAGAGTGCATGTATTTGTGTAGGTATATGTGTGCGTGAGAGAGTGCATGTATTTGTGTAGGTATATGTGTGCGTGAGAGAGTGCATGTATTTGTGTAGGTATGTGTGTGCGTGAGAGAGTGCATGTATTTGTGTAGGTATATGTGTGCGTGAGAGAGTGCATGTATTTGTGTAGGTATATGTGTGCGTGAGAGAGTGCATGTATTTGTGTAGGTATATGTGTGCGTGAGAGAGTGCATGTATTTGTGTAGGTATATGTGTGCGTGAGAGAGTGCATGTATTTGTGTATATGTGTGCGTGAGAGAGTGCATGTATTGTGTGTGTATGTGTGCGTGAGAGAGTGCATGTATTTGTGTGGGTATATGTGTGCGTGAGAGAGTGCATGTATTTGTGTAGGTGTATGTGTGCGTGAGAGAGCGCGTGTATTTGTGTGGGTATATGTGTATGTGAGAGAGTGTGTATGTGTGTGTGAGAGAGTGCGTGTATTTGTGTAGGTATATGTGTGTGAGAGTTTGTGTGTATATGGGTATGGGTAGACAGAAATTAAAAATAATAAACTACATGAAAGACTTTTTGAAAAATTATTTTTATTTATTAGTCCAATCAGTAATATTGATAATATTTTCTTGATATATGGCATGGATTTAGATTTTTTTATTGGGCTAGTCTATTTTTAGACTGATTTTTAATAAACAGATGTATATAAACAATTTTTTATGAAAAAGAAAAAAAAGAAGAAAAATTATGCAGTAATATTATTGATTGCAAAATATATTTCAGCTAATTCTTTTAAGGCTTACATTTTTTTGTTCATGTATTTATTTGTTACTAACTTAAAAGCTGCCTTATTGGGCAACAATTAAACTAATTATTCCCAAATTTATTTCCAAGTTATACAAATTATTGTACAAAAAATTTTGTTGCAAAAAATCATGTAAAAAATTGCCAAAAACAATCACAGTAATTAAAACTAGGAATCCAAAATTTCAAGGATCAGTGTGTAGTATCTGCGTGCTCTGCCTATTAGCGAAATGTTAGTTTTTCTTCAGTTTTTTGGGTGGACAAATAAAGAAAAAACAACAGAAAAATGTGACACTTTGTTATATAGATAAATTTTAATTTTTATATATTTGTATTGTTTAACTTGTTTTTCTCCTTAACCGACTTGTATTAATTTTTCTCTCTTTTTTATTTTCAGGTAAGTAGCTGTTGACTTGTCATAGATGAATGGTGAGAAAATTGTATTTTTCTCTTCAAATTTTTTATGTGTTATACAATGCAAAGACTGTAAGTTTTCTATTATATTTTTTCTGATATCTTAAAAATTCATTTACACCAGCTTTCAGTTCAAATGTGACATCTTTTATATGAAGTCCTCTTTAGTAGTTGAGACTTCTTTTTCCATAATGATGGCAGTGAATAAATATCGATGAAATGAAATTAGCTGAATTAGAATTATGGAAATTGTTTTTGCATAAGTGGTGCACCACACCTACCATCAGCCCCCAGATGTTTTACCACATAGATCAGATTACACAAATTGTGCTACTAAAGTGCTGGTTTGACAAGTACCAGTATTGAACCCTGAACTTTGCAATTTCTAGGTGAATGCTCTATTAACTGAGCTAATTGATTATAATAATATTCTCTTAAGTAATTCATCTGATAAACATATGTAATATGTGATATTCGGTTAAGTAATTCATCCGATATACAAATAAAATTCTATTTCCCTAAATCTTTTAGATGAGGCTTGATAATTAGTATTATTTGGATTATTGTCCTAATCCTTATTGTTATCTGTACAACTTTTCGGCTGATGTGCCCTCCAGCCTTTTCAGGTATTTCTTGTCAGACTCAGGAGCCTTTTCGAACTCGGTAACCTTCTTTTCGAACTCGGTAACCTTCTTTTCGAACTCGGTAACCTTCTTTTCATAATCGGGGGGAAAAGAAGGTTCCCAATTTCAAGAAGGATCCCGATGTAGAATAAACATCATACTTGCTGTAGAAGAATTCCAATTACCATCATATTGTCAGACAAGGCAACAAAGAAGCCATAACCCAATACGGATCTTACCTTGTTGCAAGCCTACTGCAAAATCACAGGTTATTTATAAAACACCATAACACCACAGAAACCAAGCAGCCAATCAGGTCTCAAGGAATTCTTCTACAGTGAGTATGATGTTTATTCTACACATGAGTCTGACAATAAATACCTGAAGAAGGTCGGAGGGCACATTGGCCGAAACGTTGTACAGCTAACAATAAAATGAGGACAATAGTCCGAATAATCCAAATAATACTAAATAAGATTCTGTTTAGTAATTCGTGCTATAGTTCCCAAAAATATAAACATTATTCTTTTTTCCTTAATGTGACTGGTTTGTTGATAATTTGATAACTCAATCTGAAAAGGAAATTCTTCCTTTCTTGAAAATTTTTCTATCTATTTATTTATTCATCCATTATGGAAATGGAGGATCGGATAAAGTGAATGTTTGATTTGTGTTATTGATTGCTTCTTATCTTTAATAGAGATTCATATTTGTAGAATTTGTGGACACAAGCCATTAGTTAGATCATTAAATTTTAATCTATGTCCATTAAGTAGAATCATTAATAATTGTTTCTTCTTCTCCTCTATGAAATGTCCACACAGAATGTGAAGGATCGGCTTGTTTATATTTCTGGTCATTTTGTTAGAAAATCTATTACACTTACTAGGGTTTTTATATTTCTCTTTAAGAAGGGGAATAAATATGTCTGCACTTTAAAGCTATGGTATTAGCAGTATATTTATTGATTTAATGCTAGAGATTTTGTGTCAGAATCCAAAAGCCAAAATTGTAGAAAAGAGGAAAAGAAATATAAAGAATATTAAAAGGAATTATATACTCAACATTTCCTGTCAATAACACTTGTATTAATTCATGACCATTGACAGATCTAGTTTCCTCATTTTCAATGCATTTTAAGAATAAAATCAATGGTAATACCTTTACATCATATATATATATATATATATATATATATATATATATATATATATATATATACACACACACACACACATATATATATATATACACGAGGGTGAGTCAAAAAGTCAACTATCATCTCTTTGGCACCTTGAAAGGGTTTGAGAGGCAAACATTATTCCAGTGACGAGGAAGTAAAATCTGTAGTGATGAAGTGGCTTAAAGAACAATCAACAGAATTTTTATGAGGCACATATTCTCATTCGAAGTTGGTTGCTATTGAGAGAAACGGTGACTATGTGGAGATGTAGGGATGTGATCCACAGAGAACCAGCTTTATTTTCATGTATGATACATGTTACTGTGTTGGTAATTATAGCTGTGCTAAACAAAATGGCATTACTTTTTGACTCGCCTCGTGTGTGTGTGTGTGTGTATATATATGTATATATATATATATATATATACACACATACGCACACTGTGGGAACCTGGCTGTATTGAAAATTAGACACATTTCAATAAGCTGCTTTAAAATGAACTGATTTTGACAGTCAATATGACTGGTTCACACAGTCTGTACAAAAATACTTAAGTTACAAGATCTGACCATAATACTTGAGTACAATCTCTGACTATGAATGGTTGATTACATATTCTAATTTTATGAATCACTATATATTCATTAAGACAAGTTATTGAATTTCTAGGCATTTTATCAGCTAATTTTATTTATTTCTTCTCTGTATCTTTTTTTTTTTTTTTTTTTTTCTGAGTCATTTTTTTTTTTTAATGTGAGCTAATCGCTTTTCCCATATTTCATATTCTTATCTCGTTGTTTACATGTATTTATATAATGCAAGCACGTTTATGACTCTAAAGCAAACATTTAAGTTGACATGAAAAGCCTGGATATTTTTACAATTTTTATTTCCTGGTGTCCTTGTATTAACGTCTACATATAGTCATCTCATTCTTATGAATATCCTTCTTGTTGATAGTCAATTATATATGCCGACTTTGGATTGGCTGGAAGAACTCCTGGTATGACTCCTCATACAATAGTCACTTTGTGTATATTTGGCTGACATAGACTCTTTCATGCAAGAAACACTTTAAAAATATCAGTCCAGAATTTTATGCACTATCATGCTTTTCATTTTTTAATTGTTCATATAAATTGGGGAGGTAGATGCAGAAAATCTAGCAGCCTGGCGCCTTAATATTAAGCAAGGCACAAAGAGGAGTGAGGTGGAGAGGAGAGTAGCCTCTACATAAAAGAGTCAGAAAAAACAGCAGTCCCAGAAAGTATCACAGTTTGAGTGCAATCAATGCACCAAAGACTGTCACTAATTAAATATGAGGCAACTATTTTATTATGGTAGAAAAATTATACTAATTACATTAGTAAGAAGAATTGTTGCAGCAATCAATATATTAATACTGGTGTTCCTTAATCTTCCGTCTGTTATCATCTTGCAACACCCTTTGGTTAAAAATGAGACTGTCCGAATCAGCCAAGATGAAATGCAAAAATATAAATACTGATAATCTGGTGTTGCTTTTTCGCTGAATACTTATTTCTTATAAGTGTTGTCACCTCAGCTAAATAAGGGACCATTCTGTTTTTATTAGAAAGAAAGAAAGGACAGGCTACACAGAAAAAATATGAAAAGAAAGAAAGAAAGGGAGTAGGAGAAAGATAGAGAGAGGAGGTGAGAGCGAAAACAATAATGCTAATCTGAAAGAAAGAAAAAATAGTAGTAGTAGTAGGAGAGATAGAGAGATAGAGTTAAATGAAGATTATTATAAAAATATATAATAAAAAAATATAATAAAAAAGATATAATAAAGAAAGAGTAGGGAAAGATAAAGAGAGGTGTAAGCGTGTGGAAGTGATAACACTAATCTGTTTCAATCGAACATAATGAAAAGAAGGAAAGAAAGAAAAAGAAATGAGTAAGAGAGAGAGAGTTAAATCAAGATCACTTTTTACAATCGAAGGAAAGAAAGAAAGAAAAAAAAGAGGGAGAGGAGGGAGAGGAAAGAGTTAAATCAAGATTATTATACTTTTTACATATTGAACTATTTAGCAATAGCTTTTAAGTAAACATATCAAATGTTGTAATAATTAGATTATCATACTGTGGTATATCCACAGGTCCTGCTAGTATTTAGTATTTATTATTGTAATGAAAAGTCATTTTTATGCTTTGCTGGTATTTTTGTACTCTATTTCAGTAAGCAAACAAATCAGAAGTGACAAAATTTATGAAAAGATTATTTTTTTTGTAAAGTGGTCTGCTCTAGGGTTGGGGCTGGGGCTGGGGATGGAGATTGATGAAATATTGCTCCCATTGCTGCCAACAGGAAGGTTAACCGAATTATCCGACACCTAATTAGGGGAGTAATCAACCAAATAGGTCAAGTAGGGAGTACTTAATAGTATATATGATGTGTGTGTGTGTGTGTTTATTATAGCTGATAATATTTTGTGCTGACCTTACTGTATTAGACATGTGTACTATTAAATGTTACCGGGGGGGGGGGTTGAAATTGGGCAAGGAATGTTTTGAATAGGTCAGATAAAGTGAAAGGGCTCAATTTTGACTAATCCACCACCCCTTCCAATCTGTTGTCTACTCGCTACTATCCACCATTATTTTCTTCTGTTTTTAAAAAAAATCTCCTCCACCTTCTCCTCCTCTAAGTTTGATTTATTTTTACTTTATTTAAAATGTTTCTGTTTGCTAAGGTCAGTGTTAGGTTTGGTTTAGTTTGTTTCGTTTTATGGCATTTCAACCTCAGTGGGTCATTTAATGCTGTCAAAGTTTTGAAATAAATTCATGTTTAATGGATACTCAATTTTTTTTTATAAAACACATTTTTCTATTTAAGGGGTGCTCCACATTCCCCAGAACTGGAACCTCACCATCAGATAGTTTAACTTCATTCCCAGGACATGAAGATCCTCAGCCGCCTTCTAGCACCCATCTTTTAAAAAAGGGTTTGGGCTTGCCATAAAGGCAATAGGGTTAGGGCAATCATGTAGGTGCTAAGACTTGACGTGACCTCCTATCTAGCCCAAGTAAGGACCAAAATGGACTGTTGCATGCCATGGACTGCTCAGCCACCTGGGTTCCATCCTTAAGCATCATGGGTCGCCACCCACAGCCAACAGGTGATCTCATTGGGGGAGTCTTACCCCTTTGCAGAGGTGCAGTTGGTGTATTCTAATGTCCCAGCCAACAGGGCGGGGTCAGTGTTAGGTTGTATTGGGTTATTTAAGTATTCAAAAAAAAAAAAGTTGTTCTTTCGATTAGGAACAACAAGGTTCTGAGTTCAACACTGGCCCTCACCAACTCGGTGCATGAGTAGCACAGGGATCTATAAGGTAAAGTGAGGGGCTGATGGTAGGTGTGGTACTACATGTCCAACGCCAAGACAATCTCCTTGGTCTAGCACTAGTGAAAAGGGGATAGACTCCCTTGCTGTCTGGCTGATACTGAATTTAGGACACCCGACGACTTTACTTTTACTTAGCTCAATCGGTAGATCATCCGACTTGGAATCACAACTTTTTATTATCAAGGAAGGGAAGAAAAAGGACATGCTACACAGAAAAAATATAATAAGAAAGAGTAGGGGAAAGATAGAGAGAGGAGGTGAGTGCAGAAGTGATAACGCTAATCTCTTTCAATCAAGCATAATGAAGAAAGAAAAAAAAAAAAGTCAGCATTAAATCATTAATATACTTTTTACATATTGAACTATTTAGCAATAGCTCTTACGTAAACATATAGAATGTAATTGTAGAATAATCCTACTAGTTCCAATTACGTTGAATTGGTAAGACAATGCACAAAAAGTCGTAACTGAATACAAACCTATCTTGCTGCAGCAAAATGCCAGGTTATTTATGAAGCCTCATAACATCATAGAAACCAAGCAGCCAAACAGGACTCGGGGAATGGAATCACCCAAATGCAAGAATGGAGTATTCTTGATTTCAATAAGTACCAACTGTCTTGGGCATTTGTTCAGTTGTGCTTAGCCAGTTGCTGTTGTTCAAACCAACAGTGCACTAACTCACTTCAACAGTAATGATTAAATCAACATACTGTGGTATATATACAGGTCCTGCTAGTTTAGATATAATTTCAAACACTTTTATTAGAAGATGATACAGGTCAGGTACAGTTGCAACTGATATTTTTACCAATATAAAATTGAAAGAAATTCTTTAGAATTTGCAATAAATAGGAATACTGATGATGGAAGAATTGCCAAATTAGTGAGTTAATTTGAATCTCTCCTGATCCCCCCCCTCTCCACGGATTTTATGCCTGTTCAATTACTAATGAGAATTACTTTCTCTGCTCCTGGGGGTGAGGTGGGGGCTATACAGAAAGTTACTGGTTTGGCAAGCTGAATTTTGACATCCTCTGAAGTTTACTATTAATTATTTGTGTTTAATAGTGAGAAAAATGAATATATATATATATATATATATATATATAGGTGAAGGTAGAGGAATTGAAGCATAAAGACCATGAAGAGGGTGGGGGTTAGGAAAAGAGAAGTAGAGTGGCTAAACTGGATATACATATGGTAAAATTGAAGGCATTCATAGCCCTTGTGACTTCAGCTTCCTTCTCTCCCAGGTCCCAGTTATTGTGAGAACTCTGACTTTGCACCTGGGAAATTTCTTACTTTGATTGTCTGTTTAATTAATTTTTTCCATTTTTATTTGAAATCTACTATTGTCTCAGATGATAGGCATCCTTTAGTACCCTTGGCAACTTCCTATGTTTTCAGTATCTTTGGCTAGCTCTGAATAAGAGTGCATCTGAGAACATATGAAAGACGGACTTATCAGAATTTAAAAGCATAGGATATATGCTGGTATATATATATATATATATATATATATATATATGGGATAGGATGAGGTTTGGGGAGTTTTAAGGTTTAAATGTAGCTGTATATTCTGGTTGCATATTCTTAGGTTTTTTTAAAAAATTTTTTTAACCCCATCTCATTTGGTTGTCGCGCTGAAAAGAAGGAATTTAAGGAACAAAAGGAAAGAGACAAAGGCAGGAGGTAGTTTCATGACTTAGGCTTTATTGACTGGGTCATAGTCGTCCATGGCAAGGGGATATCCCCCTGGCCTAGGAAGCGACTACACTCAGTTAAGGCCTCAATTCGAAATGGCCGAGAGATCCTCTTGGGGTTTGGAAGATGGTCCTCTTTGTCGCACATGCGCGGAAGGTTCTTCTGGTGAAGGTCCATGGGAGTTGTTTTTTTATTTTTATTTTATTTTAGTTTTATTGATATCAAGTGTATTAATATATAGATTTGCTGCAAGATATTTTTTTCTCTGCCAAATGCTAATATTTGATAATCTGTAAAAAAGTGACCATGTGTCACATCCTGCTCATGTGGTGCGGTGTGGTAAATACAATACATACAGTGAAGTGCTTATTATTTGCTACAAGTTACTTTTTTTTGTTTTGCAAAATACTAATATTTAGTAAGCTGTTGATACTAAGGTTGGGCCACCCAGCTCTTATAGGGTTGCACCACCTAAATTATATATTTAATATATTATCTAAATATATATTATATATTATTATATTTTTTTTTTTAAAATATAATATATATAATATATATATATATATATTAGAAAAGAAAGATAATATGAAAAATTGAGAGTTTTCGCTATAAGAGTATCGTCTTCAAAAAATATATATACACACACAATATATATATATATACTAATAACCTTAGAAAAGGAATAAATCTAACTATTCTCCCTTCAGCTATGGGTAAATTGTAAAACAGACTGGGCTCTTTTAATGTTGGTATAACAACCAGACTAGGTGAAGGGATACTCTGAATCCAAATCTGTTAAATTCTGTGGAGGGGTTAAATTTGTGAGTTAGCGGTGGACCAAATCTGTTAAACTCCACTTAAAAAGAATTGACTTTGTGTCATATCCTGCTTGTGCGGAGGAGTTGGGTGTGTATATATATATATATATATATATATAGTCGCCAGGGCAGCTTAATGCTGGTATCAGCCAGACAGTGAGAGTTTATCCTCGGTGCATGGTTTAATGGTTAGAGTTGTAGGGAATGGACTTGTCGACCTGAGTTCAAATCCTGGACGAAGTTACAGTTTACATAGCACTAATACCCTTGGGAAAAGTATGATTCCAACTACTCCCCCTCCAGCTATGGTAAATAGTAGGGCAGACTGGACTCCTTAACCTTGGTTAGGCAGCTAGTCTAGGAGAAAGAAAACTCTGAATTCAAACCATTAAACTCTGCTTGGGGTGGTCAGTACTAGAGTAGGCTCAGTCCTAATTAGTGATCTATTTCACTAATTGAATAACAGATTATAACATTTTATATATTCAACTCTTTTTCAGCCAGAAGCCCCGAATTATATATGTGAGGTGGGGAGTAGGTCTACAGGTGCATGTGTCTATGGTCGGGTTGGTGTGGGAGCCCAGGGTTCTAAAGGTTAATACGGTTGAAGACTTGAATTACCTCCCTTTCCTTCTAACATTTTTCCAGATCGGAAAATAAAAAATATGATGCATTTATATTTGCCCTAAGGCTTAGTAATAATTATCGTTAATTTTTCGCAGTTGTCTACAATTAGGCTGTTTCTCCGCAACTGGAAGTGGCACTCAACATATTATTCTAAAATAGACCAATTATTTGTAATTATTTAAGGTTTTAATTGATTCATGTACAAGACAGCACCTGATGAGTATATTCTATTCATATATGACTTTGCTGACCTAATTGTTCTGTTTTTATTTCTTATTCTTTATGTAATCTTGTAGGTAGGTCAATTCATTAATCACTATATGGAAAAGAGAAGTATCTGACTGAAATAATTAATTTGATCAGAGTTAAGTGATATTTTTGGTGTATGAACTTGGGCATCTCGTGTGTTATAATTGAATTTATGCCTCAATATCTATGAAGTAATAAAAATGGAGGCGTGTGGTGTAATGGATAGAATCATGGGAAATGGACTTGTCGACCAGAGTTCAAATCCTAGACGAGTCTGTTTGCATTTCACATAGCGCTAATACTCATCAAGAATGAATAAAACAAAATGTCTTTGGCATAAAATAACCCAACAAGGTTTGACATGCCATAAAATCCAGCCAACAGCCAATTCTGGAGCTCTGAGGAGTGTGGAGTACCCCTTCATCACCATTAGTCTCAGGTCCACTCTGACCTGGAGTGGTAGTACCTGTTAGAGTCCCATTTATGGGTTAAATAGAAAAAAATGAGTTAAAAAAAAATTGTTTAAATAAAAAAAAGATTGAATAACCATCAAGAATGAATACAACAAAATGTCTTTGGCATAAAATAACCCAACAAGTATTGAAATGCCATAAAATCCAACCATCGACCCATTAATCTGTATGGGCTTCTATGCAAAATGGAAATTTAGATAAACAGTGATGCTGATAGCTTTTTGATTTAGTGCATCCTGGGATGCACATGTTTGCTTTGAATGAGTCCCATGAACAATTTATGGGTCCCAGCTAAAGTTTCTTAATAGATTGTAGGGTTTTTATTTATGATCTGGGGAAATAACTAAAGCCATCTAACTCCTACCTGTAACCTATCCTGTGTAATTCGTTTCAATAGAAGCTATTGAAATGAATTTATAGTTAGCTTGAAATGGTGAGGGAAGAAAAAAAGAAAAACACAGGGATGCATGGCTATGATTTTACTGTGTCCTTTTAGATTTTTGTGTTGTCAGGGACGCAGGACGCATACCTATCAGCATCTCTGGATAAATGCATTGCAGTAAGTTGTCTGTATTATTAATGATGAATATCTTTACATCTGAAAATAAATCCATCCATGTGTTTATTTGACATGGCTTTGTTTCTTTCTGCTATTAATGTACAACTGCTGTAGTAAAAAAGATTTTTATTTCCGTATTGTAAGAGAATATTTCAGCTGCTTTTGGAAGAAGGTGAAAAATAACCTTTTTTTATTTTTTTATCGTAAATACAGGTGTGTGTGCGTGTGCACGTGTTTATTCATAAAAGAGAGACTGTAACTATTACATTATTCAATGATAAATTTGTTTAACTCTACCAGGGATTTTGAAAGCAGATGGCTTGTGATTTAATATACAGGTCTATTTTTATTCATTTTATAATTGAAGTAAAAATTGCCTCTCGGACATAAAGTTAGATTATTCTCTTCTATATATTATGAATTATTTTTATACACATAAAAAAATACACAGATGTAGATATATACAGAATCATCCATAAATGAATGTGATGCTTAAGGACAGAATCCTGGTAGCTGAGTAGTCCAAGACATGCAACACTCCACTTTGGCTCTCAGGCTAGACTTGCGGTTGGAGAGGCCCCCACTGATCAATTGGCTGGTCATGTCAAGCCCTAGCACCTATATGATTGTTCTGACCCTATTGTCCAAAGGCAAACCTCCCAACCCTTTTTATCATATATGTGCTAGAAGGAAGTGGCTGAGGGTCTTAGTGTCCTGGGTATGACAAACTGCATCTGATGTTGAAGTTCTAATTCTGGAGCTCTGGGGAGTGTGGAATACCGCTTTATCACCATTACTACCAGGTCGACCCTGACCTGGAGTCGCAGTACCTCTAAGGGTCCCATCTCTGGGTTAACTAGGAAAAAAATATTTTTAAAAAATGTGTTAAAAAAAATTGACTTCAAAAGAAAAAAATTTGAATACCCATCAAGCATGAATAGAAAAATGTCTCTTCAGCATAAAATAACCCAATGAGGATGACATGCCATAAAGTCCAACAAACCAAACCATAGCTGAAGCAGTTCTATTGTAGAAGAACGATAGTTGGTTGAGTATTGTTTCCTTATATAGAGTAAGTATACATTAGAATAATTTGTGACGAAAGTAATAACAAGTAGACTTTATTTCCTGAGCAAACTTGATAGATGTAGAATATAAAAAAGGCTAGAAGAATACACAGAAGAATTTATACAAAGTATGTCAGAAAACTTTGATGTGAGGGGCATCGTCCACTGCGAGGTCTTGCCACAGGGCCAGATGATCAACCAGCATGTCTATAAAGAGATACTATGGCATTTACTTTGTTCAGTGCGTGAGAAGAGGCGAGAGATATGCTAGGACAACTCGTGGGTGCTTCACCATGACAACGTACCTGCCCACACTGCCCGAGAGTTCCTGGCCCAGAAGAACATCACTGTACTGGAGCAACCTCCTACTCACCCGACCTGGCTCCATGTGATTTTTTCCTCTTCCTCAAGCTCAAGGGAACCTGTTTTGAGGATGTGCACTACATCAAAAAGGTAGTGACGACAGAGCTATGGAGAAATTCCGGAAGAATACTTCCAGGATTGAATGCAAGCATTGCAGAGAAGGATTGGAAAATGCATTAGACTCCAGGGGGATTAGTTTGGATTTGAAATAAATTTTTTTGTGACACCAGTCCTGGAAATTTTCTGACATACCTCGTACATATGTGTGTAGAAGATTTGTCCTAATAGGATAAGAGTATTTTATTGGTAAAGTCTTGAATGTTGCTGGTAATAAAGTATAACACATGTAGACCATGTTCTTGTATGCCATACAATATGAGGTTGATCCTTTGGATAGGAGATGCAACTGGTGCTCTTCTCTTGAGGATATAACCTGAAAAAGGGGCCTTTGACTTTGTTCCCCTTCACTTTTATAAGGCTACTTGCAATGCCACCTAGTGCCTAACAGAAGAACTCAGGCAAGTAAGGGATGTAATCCCTACAGTATATTTCTTACTGGAACCAGTAGTTAGTTGTGTTCCATCCCAGGTAAAACCCCTGAATCTGAAATGCTGATTTTCAAGGTTAGCATGTCTTTTCTACTGCGTTTCCCCTATCTGCAAAATAAAAACCTAGGATGATTTTAATATAAGTCCTCCCCTTAAAATAAGCCCCTAGTTGAGAATGGCAGAATTTTGGAATCCAGTGACTTGCAGAACAATAACATTCCAGAGGATGATGATATGATTATTTTTTAATGAATTGTCATTAATGAGTTTTTGAATAAAAGAACACGTTCATGGTAAATAAATCTTGATTGTTTTTCGTAATTTCTGTTTATTTAGAAATTTCGTAATTTTCTACTTTGTAAATTCGTTTTTTGATATGAAGAATAAGACATCCCTTGAAAATAAGCCCTAGTGTTATATTTTAGAGTGAAAATTGATATAAGCCCTGTATTATTTTCAGGGAAAAGGGTTCTTGCATTATTTAGAAGAAAAATATGAAGAATAAGACATCCTCTGAAAATAAGCCCTATTGTTATATTTTAGAGTGAAAATTAATATAAGTGCTCTTTTATTTTTTGGGAGAAATGGTACTTGGATTATTAGTGCAAAACAATGCTCCTACCGGTTGTCTACATTTGACTGTGTTCCAAAGACTAAAGCAAGCTTAGTAACACTGTATATACTTGTATTGTATATAAGTAATTGAATAGAATGACTGCATCATTGTAAATAAAAGTAGCCAACATCCACTTTATATGCTTTTACTGCACAACTGAAAAAGAAGAACGGACCTGTTAACATCTTGAAAGTTGCTTTTATTTTTGTCTTAATACTTTATCGCTTATTGCAGTGCTACTTACTTCCGGCTAACAGAAATTATTTCTTTATTTCTTTATTTTTTTTCTGTTTACCAAATTTCTTTCAGTGGCAGCACCAAAATGTTGATGCCATCCTGGAATGGCTTTTATAGCAAATAGTTTTTTTTGTTTTTTTTTTCTTTATAGAGATTTGTACAGAATTACATGTCTGTCTTTACCTTCGTTCTTCTGTGTCGATTAAATCACGTGTTTTGCAGAGCTAGGAACGTGGTATATGCGAATGAAGGATTGACAAAATTAACTTTAAGTGTTCTGTGTAACTGACATATTTCCTTTCTTTCTTTTTTCTTTTTATATCTTTTCTCAAGTGTTTTTTTTTATTTATTTTTTATTTTTTTAAGCAAAATGTATTCATGGATAATACAAATATTTATTTTCTTGGCAAATTATATACATAAGTGAAGAAGACCAAACACCTAAAGACAAGTTTAACTACAAATGGATATACAATGACAGTGGATCTGAAAAGCTCCAAGAATTCTCAAATATTTGGCATTTACTATCTAAAAGAATAGAACCAATTTAGCCAAACAAATGCCATATTTGGAATCGGAACTCTAAAGTTAGTCTGAAAATGTTTTAATATAATTGGCATTTAATATGTTAGGTATACAATGAATTCCCATGCCCCCCCTCTCTCTTTCTATCTCATTCCCTGTCCATATTGTTTATTGCTCCTAGCAGGTCTTTCACATGGCATCCAGAATCCATACAGAGCTTATTGACGCAGATTGTTGCTGGTCGGCCTACACTGGTGTGTCCATGTGTAGGTGTCCACAAGAGAACTTGTTTCTTCAGTAGTGTCCAGCATGTCTTGTTTGTCTAACGTGGATGGTCTAGAGGTAGGTTGCTTTTCTGTGGGTGCTGCTTTTCTGTGGGTCCTGCTTTGAAGGTTTGTTCAAGACAACACACAGCATCTTTGTAATTGACAATAAAATTAGTGTTGACCATTGTGGTTTAGTTCAGTCAGTAGAGCACTGGCCTAGGAATTGCAAGGTTCCTGATTTGAGACCAGCCCTTGCAAACTCAGTGTATGAGTAGCACAGGGATCTGTGCGGTAAAGTGAGGAACTGATGTTAGGTCAGTGATGCTGATAGCGTTTTGATTTAGTGCATCCTGGGACACACATATTTGTTTTATGGGTCCCAACTAAAGCTGTATAACTCCTACCTTGTAACCTATCCTGTGTAATTCATTTCTAAGAAACTATTGAAATGTATTTACAGTTAGCTTGAAATGGTGAGGGAAGAAAAAAGAAAACACTGGGACACATGGATATGATTTTATTGTGTCCTTTTAGATTTTTGTGCATCAGGAATGCAGGACGCGTACCTATGAGCATCTCTGTATTAATCTTTTGCACTATTTATTGTACTCCCTCTTAACTGTGTGTTCTCTCTACTTCCATTTTGTTGTTTAATAATTTCTATGATCTTTCATCATCGGTGTCTTTCTAATCCATGTTGGTCTCTTTTTTTTATCACTTTGTTATTTCTAGAATTGTTCTTTACATTAATCTCTGCATTACTCTTAAGTTACTTTCCTAGTGATTTAGTTAATTTTTTTCCATTTCACAACCATATGTTATTGCTGGTATTATACAATCATATGCTTTAGGCATATTGGTAAGGCGTTCATTATTTTGTATCTATAAATGGATCTATTCTTAAAGCAGAACAGCCATATTTATTTATTTATTTTTACCTTCTGGTATTCCAATGAATTTCTTTCAATTCTATCTTGTTAAAAATAAGACTCGCAGAATAATTAAAGTTCCAATTACCGTCGAACTGGGAAGACAAGGCAATAAACGGTTGTAACTGAAATAAAAACCCGAATGTCACAAAGTCTACTGCAGAATGACCGGGTATATATAAGACTCAACAATGTCATTCAAATCAAGCAGTCAAGCAGCCAATCAGAACTCAAGGAATGGAATGACCCAAATCACCCAAATTCATGAGTGGGTCATTCTTGATTTCTATATATGCCAGCTGTCTTGGACACTGCTTGAGTGGAACTTAGTTAAATGCTGTTATTCAAACCAACAGTAGACTTACTGACTTCAATAGGGATGATGTCTGATAGGGATGGGTGGTGAGAGTCATAGGAATCCATGTTGTCAACATGACTTTATGATGATAATACACTTATGAAATTATTTCTCATTTGTGTAGACTGATCAGTATTCAACTGTGTTGCAAGTCGAATCTGCTTCTGAGAATCCAGACTTGGTAAGTGGTTTAAATAGCATCTTGGGCTATTTTACTATATGGCATGGTCAAGTCTATTTCCAGGATGTTGATTGGTTGGTGGTTTTAGTGTGTATATTTTCATCCATATATACTGGACACTTGACCATGTTCTGTCAGTTGCTACAGACTGTATTCGGTTACACTGTCTTTTTTTTGTCTGGTGACTGGATGCTAGTCACAGCCTTTCTGTGACGGTGAGTATGATGTTCTTTCTATAATTCATTGCCTTGTTTTTATTTGTTGTTATAACAATATTTCAACTGATCCATTTAAATTTTGGTGAGGTTCCAGTTTTGGAGGTTTGGGAAATGTGGAGCACCCTTTTATCACCATTGCTCCCTGGTTCACTTTGACCCAGAGTAGTAGTACCTGTTAGGGTCCCACTATGGGTTAAATAGAAAAATGTGTCTATAAAAAATTGAGTATCCATTAAGAGTGAATTTATTTCAAAACTAATGTCAGCATTAAATGACCCACTGAGGTTGATATGCCATAAAACAAACCAAACCAAATCATTTAAATATAAATACAGAAATTTTTATTTCTTTTATTTAGTGCATGTATTATATTATATTTATATTAATCTTAGTAATACATTAATGCTTTACGTAATTTATGCCTGCATTTCCTTATGAATTCATCCTTTTTATTCGCTAGTTCTTTCTTATTTGGGAATCTAATTATCTCCAACTTTTCTTGTAAGCACAAGAAGCATGGATCAGTTAAGCCCCGACAAGTTTTTGATCTCTTTAATATTTCCCATTTAATAATAGGTGTTATATTTTGATGCTTTAAATTCCAAATGTAGCTAGCTAAAGTTGTTGCATTTTTTAGTTTAATATTAGAAAAAGAGGGTTTATGGTTTGTATTAAAAAATCATTTTAAAACTGTTTTTAAGTTTGTAACATTTCATTTCTAAAAATCATCATTTAGTTTGATATTAGAAAAAGAGGGTTTATGGTTTGTATTAAAAAATCATTTTAAAACTGTTTTTAAGTTTGTAACATTTCATTTTTAAAAATCATCACTATTCCTAACATTGAACCATTTAGTGCAAATTGTAAAGAATTTCTTTCAATTTTATATTGCTAAAAATATCAATTGCAACTGTACCTGACCAGCATCATCTTCTGATTAGAGTTTTTGAAATTATATCTATCAGGACCTGTGGATATACCACATGATGATAATCTAATTATTACAACATTTGACCATGTTTTCATCTTGGACAGTCTCATTTTTAACCAGAGGGTGTTGCAAGATGATAATGGTCATACAATTAATGAACACGTGTATTAATATATCTAAATTATAAAACAAATGTGACACTTGTCTGGTATTTGTCAGACTGATTTTTTTTTTATTAGTTTTTTTAAAAGTTTTTTTTTTAATTTTTAAATTGGACAATTTCACTCATTTGTGTTCTTTTATTTTGACATTTCGGCTGTGTACTAACCAAACCCCCACCCACCCCCGTCTTCTGTTGATGTTGCGTTTATTCAACTGTTGGCAGATGGTATTCAATGTTCATTAGAATACAAATATTTTTTTTTTTTTTTTTTATCATATAAAATTTCTTAATTGTCACAAATTCAGTGGAGAATAAATGACTATTTTACAGTAATATTCATTTCCAAACATTTTTAATGTTGGTTAGGCAACCAGTCTAGGAGAAGAAAAACTCTGAATCTAAACCTGTTAAACTCCACTTAAGAAATTGCCCTTGTGTTGCATCCTGCTCATGTGGAAGTATTTGAGGTGTATATATATATATATATATATATATATATATATATATATATAATATCTTATTATAATGGAGATTGTGTGTTTTTCTGTCTGTAACCGAAACTATATTACTACTCAAGTCACAATTTCCTTAGTTATTTACGTCACATTCTCCATGAGTTTATTTTAATTTTAACCTCAATTATTAATAAAATTGTTTTACCTTATCAATACTGTTTACCATCTCTACATCCTAACAACTTGCAATTATATTTATATATACAACAAAATAGCGGTTTACAGTGTGAATGGGAAGGCTAATTTGCATATTGATATTAAAAATGTGATTTTAATAAATATGTGCTTAGTATTATTGATTTCTAACTGTTTGGTTTTATTTTAATGAATATAAGCAAAATCTCTTCAATGAATCTTAAATGAAATCCATTGACAAGAAAAATAACTATCATTTTATTCTTAACTTCCTCTTTTAACTAAATAGTTAAATTAGAAAAAATAACAATGAAAGACGAGAGTGATGGAAGAGTAAGTTTCAGTTGTTCTATTTTTTCGATTATACTCTCTCTGTTTCAAATATTTTTATCTGCATTCTTATTTAGTTTCATTAGCCTTTCTAATTTAATACAATATTTTATTACATTAAAACTTAAATACTTGCACCCGGAGGGTGCATATATTTGCTAGTATATATAATAGATGCTGATAGGTACGTGTCCTGTGTCTCTGACACACAAAAATCTAAAAGGACGCAGTAAAATCATATCCATGCATCCCAATCTTTTTTCTTCCCTCACTATTTCAAACTAACTATAAATGCTGCAAGATGGGTATATTCCTGATTTTTGTGAGCTAGGACTACTAATGGAAGGAGGAGGAATAAATAACAAAGGCTTACAAAATAGTGATGACCCAAAAGAGGAGTGCGATGGTTTGACCGTAGCGTAACCCCGAACGGAGAATTGACCGCAAGCGGAAGTCGGGTGTTGACCGGAAGTCACGTGGTGACGTGGGGGAAAAAAGAAAGGTTCGCCCTCTTTTTGCCGGCGGCGGTCGTAGGGTACGGACCTCATGAGAGCCCAGTAATCTAGTAGTGTTCTCTCTCTCTCTCTTTCTCTCTGCCTTTCCTCCTCTCTGGTAGGAGCCCACTATATGAGCACGAAAATAAAGGCTGGCAGTTGTGACGACATGTTTCTCGTGTTATGATTTTTTATCGGCACCATTTCAGCACGGTGACTTTTGGAGTTTTAGTACCAAGAAAGAAAAAAGGACTACGGTACATGTATCGTTTTAGTGCCGTGAATATTACAACGTAACATAAATACATTTCTATAGTTTCTTAGAAATGAATTACACAGGATAGGTTACAAGGTAGGAGTTAGATGGCTTAAATAAAAACCCTACAATCTATTAAGAAACTTTAGTTGGGACCCATAAATTTTCCCGCAGACTCATTCAAAGCAAATATGTGCGTCCTAGGATGCATTAAATTAAAAAGCTATCAGCATCATTGCATATATATAATATTCTGTTAAATGATTCATCTGATATACAGATGTAATATATAATGTTCTGTTAAGTAAGTCATTCAATAGTTCCCAAAAATGTAAATGTTAAAATATTCTTTTATTTGTTTCTAAATTGGAACCTGTTAATCTCTCTCTCTCTCTCTATCTATCTCTCTCTCTCTCTCTCTCTCTCTCTCTCTCTCTCTCTATATATATATATAATATATATATATATATATATATATATATATATATATATTATATATACTTCTGGCCTTGTTCCAAATTAAGCTTTATAAATGATTACTTTAAAATTGGTTATTTAAAAAAAAAGAAAGAAAATATTTGGTCTCCATTTGTCTGTAACCGAAATTATGTCACTGCTTACATCACAATACCAAAAATCTTCAATACATAGAATAAAGAACAAACCTGTAATCTGTTTTAAAAATCATTTTTTACTATCACCCTTTCTTCAGTAAAAAGAGGTTAACTAAAAAGTTTACAAATAAATACCTACAATTTTGAGTAAAATTTATGTGCAAAATATTCAAAATAATTATTTAATTAATAATAAATAGATGTATGCAACATTTTGAGGTGGACAGAACTAAGTTTCCGTTTAAAATTGTTTTATTTATTTATTTATTTTCACTCCTTTAATAAATTTGAGGATTTTATCCTCTCTAACATAGAATTTTTAACTCTCCCCTCAAGCAAAATATTTTTAAAATTAATTTTTACACCACCCGGAGGGTTTTTTTTCTAGTGTTAATAATTGTTTTTTTGTTTTTTATTATTTAAAAAGTGTTATATATATATATATATATATATATATATATATATGGATATTTCCTTTAGTTTATTGAAGTGATTATAACTTTTATCAGTGAATATAGAAGACTTTGTTCATAGAGCTCATTTATTTACATAGCTTTTTTGTTTTCTGGTTTTAACAGGATCATTCAAAATTTGACTCTTGTTTTTTGATCTTTGTGGCTCTTGAATGTCAGTGGAAAATGAGCCAGAATCAGTTTTTATTGCTTGTCTGATGTGAATCAAGATTGCCTGACAAAATCTGTTTGATGTTCAGCTTTGCTTATGCAAACAATGACTTTTATGATTTTGGTTGGTGAGAATAAAATGCACTTTGCCAGAAAACAAAATTGAATGAAACTTGTTTCTATAGAATCACTGGAATTGTTATCATCTAGGCTCAAAACTATTGGTAGTAAATACGCTTAATCTGTAAAAATGTCTAATAGATTGCTTTACTTTTAAAGAATATTTTGAACAAGTAGAAATATTGGGGGGGGGAGGGTAATCAAATTTCAAGGATGAAAAAATAGAAAAGAACAAGTATTACAATCGGTTTAAAGAATCGGATAAATCAGAACTATATATTAATACTTGTGTTCCTTATTTGTACGACTTTTATTTTGTAACACCCTCTGGTTAAAAATAAGACTGTCCAAATCATCCAAAATGAAATACATAGGGGGACCAATTTTCTGCGATCACGGAATCACGGGCGGAATCGTTAATCTGAAACGGAATCTGAGATTTTTAATGAAATTTTCAATAATAAATTGATTTTTGGGTTTTCAAATTTTCGTTTTAATTCTTTCAAAACTTGACTATCTCTCCGATTTTTTTGTTAAACGTTTTAATAAATAGAATATAACATAACCTAGTTGTTTCCTTTAAAATTGATTTTACAAATACGAGTTATTTTTCCTTTTAAGATCTGAAAAAGAATTAAGAGCAAAAGTTTTTACCTAAAAAAAAAAGAAAAGTGGGTCGTAGATTTTCTGATGAAATTGATTAGTTTTATATTTTTCTAAGAAAGAGATGAAAGTCGGTCAGTCCTCATAAAGTGGAAATGGGAAGGTAGACATGTAGAAATTGGAATGGGGAGATACTAAGATCAAAAAGTTTAACAAATTCATTTCCTGGATGTATATTTACCTCATACCCCACTTGTATGGGTTAGGCACAAGGCCCTATTAACGTGGGACCACCCATAATCCGAGACTTATGGGTGGCAGGTGGAAAAATTGCGTCAATCCTGTTGGCATTCCTCCTCAAGGGGGTGCACCTCAGGCGCTGGGCAATAAACCCAGCCCTTCCCCTTTAAATCAAGGGTGCAGGTGTTGCCTGGGGAGATAGCCCTCTGGGATCAACGCTTATAATTTTATTTCAATTTTTTTCACAAAATACTATAAAAATGGGAATTACCAAAAGTGGAAACGGAAAAAAACGAAATTGACTAAAAGTGGAAACGGAATTTAGAAAAATTTGAAACGGAAAATCGGGGGCCCTAAATACATGAATTTAAATCCCTATTATCTGAACAAAAATCAAATTGTCTTTTTGGTATAAATAATGTTCAATATATGTGAAATAATTTTTTGTCATAGATGCGGTGCCACATGTGAAATTATAATAGGAAAAATTGTTCTCGTAGATACAGATGCACATCATGATATTGATCTTGCTATGAAAAAAATCAAAAATCATCAATAACTTAAAATTGGTTGACTTTAAGACGTTTTCGATAGCATTTTTGGATTCCTTGGGCAAAAATGCTTTTATAAATCAATTTTTAGGAGTAGGGAAGCTCTAAAACTCATTTTCCAGACAAAGATAGGTGACAAAAAGTTGCCATTTTTCTCAACCACCCTCAAATTTAGAGAGCTAAAAATCGACATAACTCTGCCAATTTTTTGAATTGGAAGCTCAAATTTTGGGGATTGTCAAACTCTATTATACTCTACACTTGGACAACATTTCAGAAAAATTGAAGGGCGTGGGTGACATGGCCTGGATGATTTGACATGGAATTACCCTGTTAGTATATATAGCACTCAGGAATATTCCATACTTGTATCTGGGTGATACCATTTCTTGAGTTCTTATTAGCTGCTGACTTTAGTGTGGTTATAGTGCTTTCACCATTCTTCACGATGCTTGTGGCAATGCAGGAACCATATTGAGTTACGATTTGCTTGCTACCTTTATCTGCCAATTCTACAGATTTCATAACCATTTCACCAGACAGATCAGGGATATTTTTACTGAGGTGGAGTGCCACACCAACTGTCAGCTTACAGATGCTTTACTGTACAGATCAGATTACCTAAGCTGTGCTACTCATGTGCTGATTTGGCGATGACCAGTATCGAATGTGGAACCTCGTGATTCCTAGGTGAGTGCTCTACTGACTGAGCTTGTATAAATGTTTTGCAGGGCTGGTTTAGCTCAGTTGGCAAAGCGTCCGACTAGGAACCACAAGGTTCCATGTTTGATACTGGCCCTCAGCAAACTCAGCGTATGAGTTGCACAGGGATCTGTGCAGTACAGTGAGGAGCTGATGATAAGTGTGGCACTCCACCTCAGACGCCAAAACAATCTCCTTGATCTAATGCTAGTGAAAAGGGGATAAACTTCCTCACTGTCGAGCTGATAGTGACTTTAGGCCACCCTGACTAAGCCATTTGAGATTTGAAATATAGGCAGTGAATTGTTCAATATAAGTCTGTGATTTGTTTGGTTAATGTTGAGTTTGATTGTGAGAAAATTCACAAAGTCAGGATGTTCTTTGACCTCAAAGTTTATGTTCCACCGAGTGAATTATATCAAAGTTAGGAAAGGACATTATGAAATTTAAATACTAAAACAGCTAGTAATAATATACCGATTGAGGTTGGTGACATTTCTTGAATAAAACAAAGGAAATGTACAGCTACTCTGACAGAACATGTAGGTAGACACTAACATTTGTGTGTAATGTTGGGCGGGAATCTTAATTCTAACTGCCCTGTTGCTGAGGGTTAGAATACACTGACTGTATTCCTTGTAGAGATGTACTCCCACCCCACCAAAAAATGGGTTCCTGGGTATGACACTAAACTTCATCTGATGGTGAGGCTCAAATATACAGAGTGAGTGAGGCTGGTGTCATTTCTTGAATAAAACAAAAGAAATATACAGCTACTCTTTCAGAACAGGTAGACACTAGTGTTTGTGTGTAATGGGGGGGGGGTCATAATCCTAACAAATGCTCTGTTGGTGAGGCTTAGAATACACTGTATTCCCTGAATCTTGCTAGATTACTGTTGTTAAGCAACAATGAGCTTGTTTAATACTTAGATGGGTGACCATTTAAGTAATACCATGCTACTATAAGAAACTGAATACCAAATTGACTTGATTCAGCATTAAATGATGCTTAAGGATGGAATCCTGTTGGATGAGCAGTCCATGCCATGCAACACTCCACTTAGGCCCTTAGGCTAGAGGCCCTTTCCGATCAATTTGCTAGTCACATCAAGCCCTAGCACCTATATGTTGTATTAACCCAAGTGTCCTTATGGCAAGCCCCAACCCTTTTTATCAGATGTGCTAGAAGGTGGTGGCTGAGGGTCTTCATGTCCTCGGAATGATGTTAAACTCTAACTGATCGTGAGCTTCCAGTTTTGAAGTTGAATGTGGAGCACCCCTTCATCACCATTGCTCCCTGGTCCACTTTGACCCGGAGTGGTAGTACCTGTTAGGGTCCCATCTATGGGTTAAATAGTAAAATATCTTTATAAAAAAAAAATTGAATATCCATTAAGAATGAATTTATTCAAAAAAATAAAACAAAAACAAACCAGTACAGATGATACATATGTTGCTGTACATAATGTTCTAATTCTATTTGGAAATTTTCATTTTCAAACACAAGTCATAAAATTCACATTATCATAATGTTTTTTGCTAGAGCTACAGAAAATTGGTAAATATGGTAGTAGATGGGTTAAATATTATTATTATTATTACTAACCTAGGGCACTCCAGCAATATCTCACAATATTACCAATCATTGTTGGTCACAATATGAGAATACTCAATCTATGCAGTAAAATCTCCACTTGATATTCAAAGCTCTTAATATATATATATATATATATATATATTTTTTTTCCTGATGCAGACATCTTCAATTTAGCCAGGTATGCCTAAGTAGAGAATGCAATAAAAAAAAACTCCTGATACTTCAATATGAAATATATTCATTTTTTAGCCATGTCTCTGCTTTCTTACCAAAGATCTACATTTTTTTCCCACATATCTCAAAAGAATAAGTTTTTGTCCATAATCAAAATAAAATCATCTCAACTGGTTTAGGATATATTTCAACAAAGGAAGAATTTAATTCTAATTTGTAGGTATTTACTAAGTAATATAGTAAGAGACCTGTTAGTAAAGTATTCAACAATTAAAACCACTTATCTATCAATTTCATGTATACTTACTTTCATTAATTGGTGAAAAATCTGTGGCAAAGAAATCTGCTGTATTATTCCTAATCTGAAGTGCTGTTTATAATCTTCTTCTATGCAAAGGATGTGGAGTATGTATTTACCCAACCCCTCTGCTACAGACAGGATGTGGCACAAGGTCAATTTTTTTCAAGTGTAGTAAAGCTAGTTTGAATTCAGAGTTTTCCTTCTCCTAATATCTGGAGGGAGAATAGTTGGATGCATACCTTAGTGCTATGTGAAATGCAAATAATCTCATCCAAGATTTGAACTTGGTTTACCGTGCACATTTCCAGAAGAATGGGGTACTCAGTAAGAATCAAATTCACTAACAATGACATGTGAGTCTAACCATTACACCACGTGAGGTGCCCATCAGCAGTGTGGTATATATATTTACCAACCCCTCCGCACGAGCAGGATACACACAAGGTCAATTTCTTAAGCGGAGTTCAACAGGTTTTGAATTCAGAGTTTTCCTTCTCCTAGACAAGTTGCCTAACCAAGGTTAAAGAGCCCAGTCTGCCCTACTATTTATCCATAGCTGGAGAGAGAGAGTAGGATTCATACCCCAAGGGTATTAGCGTTAAGTGAAATGCAAGTACCACATCCAGAATTTGAACTCGGGGCGACGAGTCCATTTCCCATGACTTTAACCATTACACCACGCACTTCCTACAGTGTGCGGTATATGTACTCATGGAAGATTATTATTCACATATGGTTCAGCACTTCTACTTAGGATCAAAGTGTTGTATACTCATATACCCTCGTTCGGTATATACATCAAGAGTGATAGAGAGAGTCTTTAGGTGATAGAGAGAGACAGATAGTCGTGACTTACTTGTTTGTTCAAATTCATGACTCCTTTCTATCTTCTTTGTCTAGTTGCCATGTTTTTGTTGCCTCCTTCTTCTTTGGCCAGTCGCTTTGTCTAGTCTTCTAACTTCTAAGGGCTTCTTTTTAAGTCATGCATTAATCAACTACAAGACTTTGTTTTTCTTTGATCAAAGATTTATTTTTGTATTGCCCTGATTCACTGCGTGGTTTGAGTTACGACCTCAGTAGAACACGTCTGTTCTGCTTCATCTCTGGTTGAAAACTGATTACCTAACTAACTCTATCATGTGACTCACAAGATTCGTGCCTCTGGGGTCAGTTGGGGCCATCACTGTTTACTGGTATTTTCCATCCCCATATCTGAAAAACAATGGTCCCTTAGAATTCTCGCTACAGGGCTTGTCAAAAACCCATGCGACCACACATGTATGCAACAAAAGTTTTGTCCCTGGCATTTTTGTTTAGGATCAAAGTGCAGTATATGTACCCATGTGACATTGGTGTGCTTAGCATTATGATAGGTGACCTGAATTCAAATCCTGGATGTGGCTGTTTGTGATTCACATCATGATAATGCTATTGGGAAAGTTGGGTAATAGTTATCGTTGTAGAAAATGAACTCGGCAACTAGAGTTCAAATCCTGCATGAGGATCTTTGCATTTTTCATAGAGCTAATACCCTTGGGAAAGGTATGAATTCAACTATTCTCCTACTAGCTATTGGTAAATGGTTGGGCAAACTGGGCTCTTTAACCTTGGTTAGGCAACCAGTCTAAGGGAAGGAAACCACTGAATTCTAACCTGTTAAAATAAATCCACTTAAGAAATTGACCTTGTATCACATCTTACTTGTGCAGAGGAGTTGGTAAATATATATATATATAGGTATGTCGTGTAATGGTTACTATCATAGGAAATGGACAGGATGACCAGAGTTCAAATCCTGGATGAGACTGTTTGTATTTCTCATAATGGAAATATATGAATCCAACTATTTTCCTACCAGCTATAAGTAAATAGTTGGGCAAACTGGGCTATTTAACCTTTGTTTAGGATTTTTGTTAGACTTGGCTGGCTACACTAGTCACTGGTGTTTTATAGGTCTGGGGTGTCCATGTCTTGGCCTATATATATATATACGTGCCGAAAGTACTCGGGATATGAACTTCAGTGGACTCACGAATTCTGTCCAAATATAAAAAAGTTGGCCAGAAAGCTTGAAAAGATCACCAATAAAATCGTTAGACAGGAGACCTGCCTTTTGTTTAATTCCATATATATATATATATATATATATATATATATATATAGTCTTATGATGAAAGCAAGCATTGATTTTACACAACCAATATTTATTTTTCAATATAATTTTTCCCCTTGTCAGTTCAATGAACCAATACTTTTCTATTGGCTACAAACATCAAATTGTAAACAGCAAAAATATTAGATCAAATTTCAACTAATAACTGTGCCAGTTTGTGGATATATTGATTCACTGTCAAATTTCTTAATAACCAGCCAACCACTGAAAAGTAGGATGAAATTTACTGTGTACATTCATTATCACAAGAATATTGAATTTACTGACTTTGTTATTTTTTCTCTTTTGTATTTTAAAGTCTTGAAATAAATCATTAAAAAAGATGAATGTGAGATACGTCTCTGAGATACCAAAATGCACATACTAACAGGACCTGTGGATATACCACAGTATGATAATTTAATTATTACAACATTTGATGTGTTTACCTAAGAGCTATTACAAAATAGTTCAGTACGTAAAAAGTATAATAATTTTGATTTAACTCTCTCTCACTCATTTTTTTTCCTTTCTTTCTTTTTCTTTTTTTTCATTATGTTGGATTGAAACAAATTAGTGTCATCACATCCAAATGCTCACCCACTCCCTCTACCTTTCCCTTACTCTCTTTCTTTCTTTATTTTTTATTATATTTTTTCTGTGTAGCATGTCCTTTTTCTTTCCTTTCTTTCATTATAATAAAAATGGAATGGTCCATTATTTTGCTGGGGTGATGACACTCATAAAAAATAAGAATTTGGTGAACGAGCAACACCAGATAATTAGGATTTACATTTGTGCAGTTCATCTTGTCCAATTTGGACAGTCTCATTTTTAAATAGTTTGTTGCAAGTTGATAATGGTTGTACAATTAAGGAACACGAGTATTATATGTACATATTTTGATGACGTCTCATCATGGTGTAAGGGTTAGCAAGTTAGTTTTGCAGATCCATTACTACTGTTCTTCTACAAGGATGGCTTTGGCATTAAATAACCCACAAGGCCATGTCTACTTTTTTTTCTTCCCACCATATATATATATATATATTATATACACACACACACACACACATATATATATATATATATATAGTAAAAATATACTACCAAACTTCACCTGGGGAAAAAATGAAAAAAAGAAAAGACCAAGAGGGTCGTACCAACTGAAAATAATCGATTAATACTATAAAACTTGGCCAAAAGAAAAACATTATATATATATATATATATATATATAATGTGGAAAGAGGATTGGAATGAATCCGACAGAATGTGGTAGAGATGTGAGGAACACAAGAACAAAACACAGACAAAAGTGTGTAGAATATATTTCGCTAGAGCATTGAGCTTAGCATCATCAGTTGTTTTAAAACGACTGATGATGCCAAGCTCAACGTTCTAGCGAAATATATCCTACCCACTTTTGTCTGAGTTTTCTTGTGTTCCTCACATCTCCACCACATACACATATATATATATATATATACATATATATATATATATATATATAAACCACTAGGATTATCTAAAGCTAAAACGTAAAAAGTGCTCAATACCTAAGTAGAGCAAATAATAAAGTTAAACCTAATGAGTCAGATATACCTACTAACAGTTTCACTTAGTTGCTCATCAGGGCAAGAGTCAGATTTTTGCCCTAATGAGCTACTAAGCGAAACTGTTAGTATATATCTGACTCATTAGGTTTAACTTTATCATTATATATATATATATATATATATATATATAGTGAGAGAGAGAGAGAAATAAAGGAAAGAAAGTATAGGATTATTTTGATTAATTTAACTTACATGTGTTTCAGTCAGGAGTTTATCCATGTGTACATTATTCTATCTATTATTATTATTATTATTATTATTACTAAATAACAAAATTGTTGCAAGCTGAGTATGTTGTAAAGATTCAGACTTGGTAGGTTGTTTAAATAGTAGATTGGACTATTCCACTTGTGTATTTGGGTTATACTCACTTCTTGAATCCTGATTGGTTTTTGGTTTTAAAGTGAACACTTTCATCTACATATATATGTATATAAACTGAACATTTGACTGTGTTCAAGGATTTAGTGCAGAGAGTATTCGGTTACGTTCTCTTCTCTTTTTGTCTGGTTACTGGACGCTAGTAAGAACCTTTTCATGGAGGTGATTATGATGTTTATTCAATATCCACAAACTAACAGCTAGATTAACTTCAAAGAAAAGACACTGACTGAAAAAAAGTTATTATCACTTGTAAAGATTCATGTAGTGATTATCATCCAGCTGTGTTGCAAGCTGAGTATCTTGTGAGGATCCAGACTTGGTGGGTTGTTTAAATAGTAGATTGGACTATTCCACTTGTCTATTTGGGTTATGCTCACTTCCTGAATCCTGATAGGTTGTTGGTTTTAAAGTGAACACTTTCATCTACATATATATGTATATAAACTGAACATTTGACTGTGTTCAAGGATTTAGTGCAGAGCGTATTCGGTTACGTTCTCTTTTCTTTTTGTCTGGTTACTGGGCGCTAGTAACACCCTTCCTGTGGAGGTGACTATTGTAGAAGTTATCCCCCAGATATCATAGAAACAATATGATACTCACCGTCGCAGTGGGATTTTAACTACCATCAAGTTAGCAGACGAGAACCACAGGCAAGCTGTAACTTAAATACAGTCCTTGCATGCTGCTGGCATAATGCAAAGTGATGGCTGAAGAGTGGGTACTTATCGATGTCCTTACTCACCCTGAAAACCAACAGCCAATTAGAACCCAGGAAGTAAACTTGCCTGAGTTCATAATGGAACAACCCAAAGCTCCATATAAGCCACCTACCAAACTCTAGAGTTAGTTTTGTAATCAGCTTGTAATAGAGCTGAATACTTGACAAATCCAACAATTATGATGTTTATTCTACACTCATGCACTAAGTTGGTGGAGACTGGTATCAAACCAGAAACCTTGCGATTCCTTGGCGGGTGCTCTACCGACTGAGCTTGTTCTCATAGTCAGTGAACATTCTCACACTAATATATGAATTTCTAATTTAGTGAAGGAATACAGGATATATATTTCTCAGTCTTCCAGGTGCTAAAATATATTTTAATAGTGAATAAAACATTTCTTTGAAAAGCATTGTGGGAAGTTCTGACTGAATTATATTAAGTCAAGAGGAAATATAAAAATCAACTGGATCTTAAACTCTACAGTAAATATATATATATATGTGTATATATAAATATATATTTATATTTATATATATTTATATATATATATAATCAAAAGGTTATATATTTTATTTAAATAATTTTTTATTTTTTATTTTATTTTTATTTTCATTAAGCTATTTTAAAGCATATTATAACCTGTCTGCCATCTGCCATAATAATTTTATCTTAATGAATGCCACTAATTAAGTGTATGATGAGTGTTCAAAAATATATTTTGTATTTTAATTTTTTTTTTGTTCTGTCAATTCAGTTCAAAATTTAAAAAAAAAAAAAAAAAAATCATGATGAAGTAAGTAAATTTGGCAGCATGGCCTATTGTCGGTATCTGCCGGACAGCGAGGAAGACTATCCTCTTTTCGTTAGCGCTAGACCAGGGAGATTGTTTTTGATGGGGTGGGGTGGAGTGCCATACCTACCGTCAGCTCTCTACTTTACTGCACAGATCAATTTACCAAATCTGTGCTACTCATATGCTGAATTGGTGGGGGACCGGTATTGAACCAGGAACCTTATGATTCCTACACAGGTGCTCTACCGACTGAGCTAAACTGGCCCCTTTGATGATGAAAGAGAAGATAATTATGATACTCATGAAATAAGGATACCCTTAAAATTAAAGGTATCCTTATTTTATGAAGTAAGAAGTAATTAGTAATCATTTCCGCTTTCAGTGTTGATAATGATCTTTTTTTTTCTTTCTTACATGATTATTACATTATTTAGGTTATTTATATTTATATTTGCCTTTAAGCTATTAGTTTCTGAACTTCTTTGAGTTTGTATGTTTATTATTCATTATCCCTGAAGTAAAAAAAAAACAAAAAAAAATCCCTTTAAAGTTGGCTTATTTATTTTTACATATTTTATTTTCATATAAAAGATTCATGTAGGTTTTCTAGGAATCCAAACAAATGTTTCCTCACAAAAGATTAAAATGGCACATTTAAAAAAAAAAAGGTTTAATAAAAAAAATAAAAGTTGATATTGAAAAAATAGTACCATAATTTATATTGAATTCAGTGCACATAGATTTATCATAGGGACTAAATAAGTAGTAATTCATTTTTTTTTTATATGTACGGTTACAAAAAAGAGAGAATACTGATGCTAATCCCCATAATTAGCTGTTATAAATAGGTAGGCAATAATTGTTGGTAAGTTAAAAGTTTTATTCCTTAAAACAGAATTTATTATTAGATTAGCTCAGTCAGTAGAACATCCATCTCAAAACCATTAGTTCCAGGTTTGATACTGGCCTTTACCAACTCGGCACATGAGTAGCACAGTGGTGTGGTAAAGTGAGGAATTGATGGTATGGGTGGCACTCCACCTCATACGTAAAAACAATCTCCCTGGTCTAGCACTAGTGAAAAGGTGATAGATTCCCTCGCTGTCCAGTTGATACGGACAATATGCTACTCTGCTGACTTTACTTTTTACACTATCAGTTTTTAGGTTACACTAAACTGTATCCAATGGTGAGGCTCCAGTTCTGGAGATCTGTGGGAGTGTGAGGTTCCCCTTCATTGCCATTGAAAACTAATTTGGTGGACTCTATTTCTCTGGTTTTTTTTTCAGATGAGACTTGATAATTTGTATTATTTGTATTATTGTCCTCATCTTTATTGTTATCTACACGTTTCAGCCAATGTGCCCTCTGGCCTTTTTCAGGTGTTCCTTGTCGAACTCGGGAACCTTCTTGTCATAATCGCGGGCCTTCACAGAACTTCAAACTAAACCCTTATTCAATCCACCGGGGTAGACTGTTCTCATTCCGTTAACCATGACTGGGACACGTGGCGCAACGGATATAAAGTTTGAGTTAATACAGTTCTAAGTGACAATCATGTCTAGGTTCCTGGCTAAGGGCGATAATAACATAGACTACTTAACACAGCTACTTGTCAAAATGATACAATTAGGCTCAAACTTCAATCACATGACCACAACAGTGCTATCTATAAGCACACATACCCAGAACGCAGTGTAACTATAGTAAAGATATGTTAGAGAAAGAGTACAAATAATTTTTGACTCTCCCTCGTATATTTGAACATTTTTTTTTTAGAAGTATTAGTGTAATTTAGTTCTTGTATATTGATGTATGTGGGTATGTAGATATACTATTCAATTATATCATTCAATGGTATATACTTTTAGATTTTTGTTTTTTAATATAATTTGAAGTGATTGAACTTTGAGCCTGATTGTTCCATTTTGCTTGCAGTCTTTACAGTGTAAACATGGTCACTCCACTAGCAGTATGTACCAAGGAAGTGACCAGATTTCTCTGGTTGGTATAGAATGAACATCATACTCACCTTCACAGGAAGGCTGTGACTAGCATCCAGTCACCAGACAAAATAAGACAGAGCGTAACCAAATCCACTCTGTAGCAACTGACAGAACATGGTCAAGAGTTCAGTATATATATATATGGATAAAAATATCCATTCTAAAACCACCAGCCAATCAAAATCCTGGAAATAGACTTAACCATGCCACATAGTAGAATAGCCCAAGCTGCTATTTAAACCACTTACCAAGTCTGGATTCTCTTAAGCTGATTCAACTTGCAACACAGTTGAATACTGATAAGTTTACACAAATCTCTACACCAATAAGGGTTGACATGCCATAAAATCCAACTAAACAACTAATCAACACCACTTACCAAGAGCAGT
>CM042154.1:71810874-71933374 GCA_023376005.1 Doryteuthis pealeii | reverse complement strand
ATTTCTTGTATGTCTTGTGTTAGGTGACTGTTGTATGGAAGATCTGCCAGGAGTCATGACTGATAGGGACGGTTGTCAAGAGAGTCATGGGAATCCCTGCTGTCAACACGACCTGATGATGATGAATTCTTTTTTGCTTTAAGCTGGACTAACTTTTGTGTTCTTGTTGAATGATGTCAGTTTTTAATTAAGCATTTGAAGGTTCAAATTTTCTTCTGAACTTGTTTTTATTACTATGCAATCTTGACAAGGAAGTAAAGAAGAAAAAAAAAACCCTTATTCACTTCATTAATCAATGTTATGTGTACTAGCAAGAATATGCGCCCCCACCTCCGGCCGTAAGTATTTAAGTTTTGATGCAATGAAATATATTGAATTAGAAATACTAACAAAATTAAATAAGAACGCATATAAAGATATTACACTTATTCAAATTATATTAGATTTTAATTGTTTTCTATATAAAAATCAATCATTGGATTAATCTTTATACTTTGTAGAATAAAACAATAATACTAGAGATCAATAACACAAAGTGATTATTTATTAAACTCGGTTTTGTTAAAACCAGTATGCAAATTAATAAAGAACAATGATTTCAAGCAAAGATCTGTTAATGGATTAACAGAACAAAAGACTTAAATTATATCTCCTCAACGCTCCCGCTATTACTCTCTCTCTCTTCACTGTTTTTATTTTGTTCTTAACAATAAGGAATACACTGAAGATTCACATCATTGTAAAGCTAGCTCATTTGAAATTGCAATGAAAATCTGTTATTGCTTAAATAAACAGCTGTTTATTTGTATTAATAAAGATGAGGACAACAGGCCGAAACATCAAATTTATTCACATAAAGCCTCTGCTCAAAAATACAAATAAACAACTATTTCTTTGAATTTTTTTTTTTTTAGATGAGGCTTGATAATTTGTATTATTTGGACTATTGTCCTCATCTTAATTGTTATCTACATAATGTTTCGGCTGATATGTCCTCCAGCCTTCTTCAGGTATTTCTTATCAGACTTGAAACCTTCTCAAACTCGGGAACCTTCATGGAACTTCGAACCAAACCCTTTATTCAATACACTCTTTTCATTCCGTTGACGATGAACAGGTACACATGTTAAGCTGTGTTAATTATTCTAAGTTACTGTTGCCCTTGGCCAGAATTGAACCAGCAGCCCAGAGATGACTTCACTTAGGACTGTATTAACTCAACCATGTGTCCAATTGGTTTGGTTCAAAATTCTGTGAAGGCTACTGATTATGACAAAAAGGTTCCCGAATCCAACAAGAAATACCTAAAGAAAACTTGGCTGAAACTGTTGGAATATTTTTGTATATAAGGTGTGCTACAATTCCTCAGCTGAATTTATAGACTAGCCGAGGTCATGTGGTTTATTTCTCTGGCCAATCAACAGCCATAATTTGTGGCTGATTCACTACTTAAACACTGATACTTGCCACAGTTCACTTGCAATCATTGAGGAGGAACTTACGATACTAAGTAGAACCAAAGGATACTTTATCGAGGATTTCCACTGGACAAGTGCTCTTGCTTAAAGCCTACAGGATGGCCCATAAGAATGTAACATAAACGTTGTGTAGATAACAATAAAGATGAGGACTATAGTCCAAATCATCCAAATAATACAAATTATCAAGCCTCATCTCAAAGATTCAGAGAAATAGCTGTTTATTTGTCTGTATTTTTTAGATGAGGATACAGCACCTGAAATGTTGTTTATACATACTGCATCTCTTTTTATCATATGGGTGATAGCATGTTCAATATCCTGTCCTCACTAGCTGTCAACTGGGGTTGATAACATAGTTTTGGTGGCTAAGGCGGTACTGCCACCCTTGGTGTCATCAACAGCTTTTGCCATAGCACAGTGTATTAATAATATATGTAATGTATGTTAATCTTTGCAGTTTCATTATAAGTTTAGTTTGGGATTTTTCTAAGAAAATGCTTTGACTTTTGACTGTTATATCATATTGCCATTCATATATATCGATTTGCTGTATATGTTATTGAAATTATATGTGCGCTTTAGAGTGATTGTGACATTCCAAAATGCTTTTAGGGATTTTGATGAAATTTAGGGAAGAAGATATTGGCTGGGGGATTCTTAGAATTGAAAATTAATTATATCAATGATTGTGACTTTCTTTAAAGGTCACAGACTGAGATTTAAAATCATCTCTTTTGCTCTTTTTCTTTCTCTCTTTTGCTCTTTTTCTTTCTCTCTTTTGCTCTTTTTCTTTCTCTCTTTGCTCTTTTTCTTTCTCTCTATTGCTCTTTTTCTTTCTCTCTGTTTCTCTGTTTCTCTCTCTCTGTTTCTCTCTCTCTCTCTCTTTCTGTTTCTCTCTCTCTCTCTCTTTCTGTTTCTTTTCGTTTCTTATTCTCTTTTTTTGTCTTACTTTCTTTGTCTTTCTCTTTCCCTGTCAGTCTCTCCCTCTCAATTTGCTGGCAGTGACATTTCATTTAATTATATTCATTCCATTTTCAAGTTCACTCTCTTAATGAACACATTCAAAAATGTAATTTACCTGATAAAGAAAAAAAATCTAAATAATTCACTTTGAGCCAATAAGAAAAAAATCTTTACACTTCTCTGAACATTCTTGATATAATTACAAACCTAACAGGTTTTATACTCTATGAACTCTACATGGGGATCCCATCAGGGTGTAATGGTTAACAAGCTAATCTCGCAGATCTATTTACTGAATAGCAAGTTCAATCCTCGCTGAATAGCCCATACTTGTGATGAACAAGGATGTGACATCATAGTGTAATGGGTAGCAATCTAGTCTTGAAGATCCATTGCTGATCTATCACTACTGAATAGCGAGTTCGATCCTTACTGGATGCCCCATACTTGTATCACGTCATATCGGTGGTAAACGTGTTGGGTAAATACCTACTCTATGAACTATTGTGCAACAAGTAAAATGTCGACGGGGTGGTCTAATGTCGGTATCGGCCAAACTGAGAGGGAGTCTATCCCCTTTTCACTAGTGCTAGACCAAGGAGATTGTTATTGTTGTCTGAGGTGGAGTACCACACCTACCATCAGCTCCTCACTTTACTGCACAGATCCCTGTGCTATTCATATGCTAAGTTGGCGAGTGCCGATATCGAATCAGGAACCTTTTGATTCCTAGGCAAGTAATAGCTATTAAGTAAATGTATCGATCAATGTAATAACTAAATTATCATACCATCGCTTCTGAAAAACACTGAAACGAAAGTGAAGAACTTTAAGAGCTATTACAAAATAGTTGAATATTTTCATTATGTTTGATTGAAAAAGATTATCGTTATCGCTTCTGTGCATTCAGCCTTTCTTCCTTTTCTTCCTTTTTTTTTTCTTCCTTTTCTTTTTTTTTTTCTCCTTTTCTTCCTTTTTTTTTTCTTCCTTTTTTCCTTTTTTTTCTTCCTTTTCTTCCTTTTTTTTCTTCTTTTTTTTTTTTTCTTCCTTTTTTCCTTTTTTTTCTTCCTTTTCTTCCTTTTTTTCTTTTTTTTTTTTTTTTCTTCCTTTTTTTTTTTTTTTTTTTTTTTTTCTTCCTTTTCTTCCTTTTTTTTTCTTCTTCCTTTTTTTTTCTTCCTTTTTTTTTTCTTTTTTTCTTTTTTTTCCTTTTTTTTTTTTTTTTTCCTTTTTTTCTTCCTTTTTTCCTTTTTTTTTTTTTTCCTTTTTTTTTTTTTTTTCCTTTTTTTCCTTTTTTTTTTTCCTTTTTTTTTTTTTTCTTCTTTTTTTTCTTTCCTTTTTTTCCTTTTTTTCTTCCTTTTTTTTTCTTTCTTTTTTTTTTCTTTCTTTTTTTTCTTTTTTTCTTTTTTTTTCCTTTTTTCTTTTTTTTTTTTTTCTTTTTTTCCTTTTTTTTTCTTTTTTTCTTTTTTTTTCTTTTTTCCCTTTTTTTTTCTTTCTTTTTTTCCCTTTTTTTCTTCTTTTTTTCTTTTTTTTCTTTTTTTCCTTTTTTTCTTTCTTTTTTTTTCTTTTTTTTTTTTTTCTTTTTTTCTTTTTTCTCTTTTTTTTTTTTTCTTTTTTTTTTTATTTTTTTTTTTTGATTTCTAACAGAACTTTTTATGTATTGATTGGCATTTTTGCCTAGGGTCAGTGTGTAGTATCTGCGTGCTCTGCCTATTATCGAAATGTTAGTTTTTGTTCAGTTTTTGGGTGGACAAATAAAGAAAAAACAACAGAAAAATGTGACACTTTGTTATATAGATAAATTTTATTTTTATATATTTATATTGTTTAACTTGTTTTTCTTCCTTAACCGACTTGTATTAATTTTTCTCTTTTTTTTTTATTTTCAGGTAAGTAGCTGTTGACTTGTCATAGATGAATGGTGAGAAAATTGTATTTTTCTCTTCAAATTTTTTATGTGTGATACAATGCAAAGACTGTAAGTTTTCTATTATATTTTTTCTGATATCTTAAAAATTCATTTACACCAGCTTTCAGTTCAAATGTGACATCTTTTCATATGAAGTCCTCTTTAGTAGTTGAAGAGTAGTTTTCTTTTTTGTAGTAAGGATGGATTTTGCATTAAATAACCCATGAGGTTGATATGCCATTAAACAAACCAAACCATGATAATAAGAGCATGGTTTGTCTACAATACCCCCTCTCCCAATTATCTTCTACGGTTTTCTTTCATTTCTTTGTTTAGTTGCATATCAACCTTGATGCATTATCTAATGCCAAAACCATCCTTGTAGAAGAACAGTAGTGGTACTATTTAACCCAGAATGTGGGGTATAAAGGGGGTTCAAACATTTCCTAGAGTCTGAAAGTAAACATAATTGCATGACTGGAGTTTGAACCTGTGTAATATATTGCCTGGTTGACAAGTTCGCAGCCAGGGACCAGGTACAGATAATTCGCATGTGGGCCTCAAACAAAACAAAAAATGAGTAGGTGTAGCCCGTAACCAATAAAAACAAGCTGCATGGGCGAGGGTGTATGTCTACAGGAAAATTGTCACGATCAAAGAGGCATGGCCCTATTGAGTTAAAGAATTATAAAAAAAACTTAGAAACCTAGGTTGGGCAGATCGAGATTAAGATCACTCGCAGTCAGAACTCCGAAGGCTCCTGTGTATGTGCATTCTCTACCAACGACTTTCAGTCTATACACAATCGAAGAATAAAAATATAACTTTATATTTTTATATATATACTAGCAAATATATGCACCCTCCGGGTGCACGTATTTAAGTTTTGATATAATAAAATGTCATATTAAATTAGAAAGGCTAATGAAACTGAATAAGAATGCAGATAAAAAGATCTGCAACAGAGGGGGTATAATCGAAAAATAGAACAACTTTGAAACTAACTATTCCATCATTTTCCATTACTCCCCTCTTTCATTGGTAAATTTTCCTAATTTAACTATTTAGTTAAAATAGGAAGTAAAGGATAATATTACAGTTATTTCTTCTTGTAAATAAATTTCTTTTAAGATTTATCCACAAGATTTTTGTTTATATTTCTTAAGATAAAACCAAACAGTTAGAAATCAATAATATCAAGCACATATTTATTAAAATAAAATTTTAAATATCAATATGCAAATTAGCCTTCTCGTTCAAACTGTAAACCGCTATTTTGTTGTATATATAAATACAATTGCATGTTATTAGTACGTAGATATGGTCAACAGTATTAATAATGTAAAACAATTTTTATTAATAACTGAAGGTTTAAAAGAATGAAATCATTGAGATTGTGATGTCAATAACAAAGGGAATTGTGACTTGAGTAGTAATATAGTTTCGGTTACAGACAGAAAAACACACAATCTCCATTATAATAAGATATATATATATATATAAGATTTTTGGATGTTTGTTTTATAGAAGCAATGTTGAATAAATTATTATTTATATTTTTGCTTGAAGGCAATTATAAATGCATGTATCGCATAAAATTCGATAATTATAGAAAATAATCTTGACAAGTAAATCCCGCAAAGGATGGCTCGCTATGCAGAACACCGTACAGACTGTTTCGACTTTATTAAGTCTCTTCAGCGATGTATACTAACGACTCCCCTCCGACAGGAATCGAAACCGGGACTTCACAGGCATAGTCAGAGACCATATCTGTTCGGCCGCCGGTACATAACGAACAATCCCTGCGAAATTAACCTTGTCAACGATACTATTAGCGAGCCATCCTTTGCGGGATTTACTTGTCAAGATTATTTTCTATAATTATCGAATTTTATGCGATACATGCATTTATAATTGCCTTCAAGCAAAAATATAAATATATATATATATATATATATATATACACACATGTGTTCCGTGTTGGGTCCAGTGATGGTATATAACACTTGCTTACTATGATGTCACAGTCTAGCGTGTTAGGCACTACCACCCTTCTAAGTAATGTTGACTGATTATTTCCATGAAGAATCCAATCTCTTCCTTTGCTGTTAGGTTCATCCAATGTAACACTTCATTCATCACTAAAAATGACTGTTGACAAATCACTCTTTATGTATGAAGCGCAACTAACACATTTCTCTTGGCCATGTTTACTTAAAGATTGTTTGTTTGATTATTTTCATGCGTCTTTTCTCTCTGTTTACATATGAAACAAAAGCTTCTTCAAATATTTTCTTGCTTGTCAATTCAATTTTCTTGTATATTACCTTTTACGATTTTTCTTGAATAACTCAGTAGGGCCTAGAACATATTGATTGCATTTTCTGCAGAGGGGATAAGACTCCTACTTTTCCCCACAAAAAAAAGATTTGTGCGAAAGAAATAATATTATTAGAATCTTCTGCAGAGGGGGGGGGTGACACTCTTACCTTTCCCCACAGAATGATAGGTACTAAGGCACAATAGTGTGCAAAAAATTATGATTTTTGTGGCCATTTTTAGGCTTCAAGTGAGAGCACTTAATAGTGGAGATCCATTGCAATTTGGTTATTTACTATAAGTCTAACATAAACAAAGGGGAACCACTCTTGACTGATAGATTATTTATTTATTTTCCCATTAGACTAACCTTAACACTAAACCCCTTTTCCTTTTTTCCTACTAGATCAATAAATAAATAGATAATTTATCAGTCAAGAGTGGTTCCCCTTTCATCATGTTAGACTTATATGAAATAAACAAAAAATTATTCTAATATTTGCTTGGTATTATTGATTTCTAATTATTTGGTTTTATTCTAATAAAGATAATTTGATATGATATTTTATTACATTAAAATTTAAATACTTGCACCTGGAGGGTGCGTATTTTTGCTTGTAAGTTTAACAACTTTAATTAGATTTCATCAGATTTTTAATCCCCCTGCCAAAATAGGATATTACATTCTGTACAACCTGATAATGTCTAATTTTTTATATTTATCTCTTTTGATTTTAATCAAAGCTGCTGAACATTATCATCTTCTTTTTGTTTATTGTATAAAAATATGATACAATATTTATTTTTTCTTTCTTTCACCCATACATGTATTATCTATCTTTTCTCTCTCTCTCTCTCTCTCTTTCTCTCTCTCTTTCTCTCTTTCTCTCTTTTTTCTTTCTTTCTTTTTTTTTTTTTTTTTTTTTTTTTTTTTTTTTAATTAAAAAATTTTTTTTTTTACCTGAAATTATATTATCTCCGGGTTTTTTTTTCCACACACACATGTAGTATCTCTCTTTTCTTTTCCTTGGGGATGGGGGGTGCGTGTTCGTAATGATCTGGACAGGAAAAAAAAATGTTAAGATATTAACTAGATAGAGCTACCATTACCACTTGCCTAAGTTCACTTTTTCTTTTACCCATACTTGTAATATTTTTTTTTTTTTTTTTTATGATTTGGAGATAGAGAAGAGAATGTTAAGATATTAACTAGATGGAGCTACCATTACCACTTGCCTAAGTTCACTTCCAGCACATAGATGACAGTTTAAAATGTGGGAAGTATTTCTGCCACACCCTGTATATCCTGAAAACTTTACCAGCTTCTGTTAGTTTAATGCCAATTAAACTGAAAACATTCACTTGAATAATAAAATCTGACATAATCTACATGGAAAATCAAATTCTGTAATAATGAGGAAATGGTTTTAATTAATAATAATCTTAAATATCTTTTCTTTGTTGTTTTTTTTTTTCTTTGTTATATTTACCCAAGAGGTGTTAAAATTAGATTTTGAAATGTGAGAAAAGGGAACAAACTGCCTTTGCAGATGAAAAGATGAAAAAAAAAAAAAAAAAAAAAAAAGTTTACTCAATTAGATTAAAAGTGTTTTAATAAACTTAATTTTCATTAATTTGACTTGATGGATTTGAATGTCAGAAAACTTTGGGTTTTTTATTATTTTCTATGTTGTGCAAATGTTAGCTAATAATTTCTGTATAGACAAAAAAATTATTGTCATTCCTCCAAAACACATCTTATTAGCATAAATGTATATTTACACATTACTGTCCAAAGATTTATATATATATATATATATATATATATATATATATATATATCTAGAGAGAGAGAGAAACAGAGAGACAGACAGAGAATATTCTAGAGAGAGAGAGAGAGAGAGAGAGAAACAGAGAGACAGACAGAGAATATTCTAGAGAGAAACAGAGAGACAGAGAATATTCTAGAGAGAGAGAGAAACAGAGACAGAGAATATTAGAGAGAGAGACAGAGAATATTCTAAGAGAGAGAGAGAGAGAGAAAAACAGAGAGACAGAGAATATTCTAGAGAGAGAGAGAGAGAGAAAAACAGAGAGACAGAATATTCTAGAGAGAGAGAGAGAGAGAGAGAGAAAACAGAGACAGACAGAGAATATTCTAGAGAGAGAGAGAGAGAGAGAGGAGAGAGAGCAGAGGGAGACAGAGATATTCTAGAGAGAGAGGGAGACAGAGAATATTCTAGAGAGAGAGGGAGACAGAGAATATTCTAGAGAGAGAGGGAGACAGAGAATATTCGAGAGAGAGAGAGAGAGATAGATAGATATACAGAGAATATTCTAGAGAGAGATAGATAGATATACAGAGAATATTCTAGAGAGAGAGAGAGAGATAGATATACAGAGAATATTCTAGAGAGAGAGAGATAGATATATACAGAGAATATTCTAGAGATATAGACAGAGAGAATATTCTAGAGAGAGATAGACATACAGAGAATATTCTAGAGAGAGAGAGATAGATAGACACAGAGAATATTCGAGAGAGAGAGAGAGAGAATATTCTAGACAGACAGAGAATATTCTAGAAAGAGATAGATAGACAGAGAATATTCTAGAGAAAGAGAGAGAAATAGATAGATAGATAGACAGACAGAGAATATTCTAGAGATAGTGAAATAGATAGACAGACAGACAGAGAATATTCTAGAGAGAGAGAGATACAGACAGAATATTCTAGAGAGAGAGAGAGAGAGATACAGAGAGAGAATATTCTCTCTCTCTCTCTCTCTCTCTCTCTCTCTCTCTCTATCTATATATATATATATATATATATATATATATATATATATTTCTTTATGTTGGTGGGATTAAGAACAGTATGACTAAAAAGGACTATGGAATAAAATCTTTTGTATACAAAGTGCAGGAAGACATTTTTTGATGAGAAGGGCTTTGAGTACAGCTTGGTGTAACTCATTGGTTTGTGATGCTAAGATAGTGAACATTAAGGGCTTATCTGCTGCAACACAATCAGGATTATCCAAAAGGTGTCGCCCAATGGTGGAAGGGTAATTTGGATTGCTCAGTGGAGCAGAGCGGTCCAAGTTATTGTTGCGAATAACAGATGGAATATACTGGTTTACTCTAACCTCCAATCTTTGGGTAGTACACCCAATCTAGCAAACATCGCATTTGCATTTAATTTTATAAATGAGATAACTTTTTTTGGTGAGGGAGTCACACTATGTTTAAGATTGGAGGCGGGGGGAAGAGCATATTGGATTTGAGAACAACTCGCAATTTAACAGAATTGAAGCAATTTTGATGCTTTCAAGTTGTAAAGATATATTGCCAATCCCAGGAAATTCTAGAAACTCAGGAAACTTTTCAGGTCCAAGTTTAGGATTGGTGGTAAACTGTGCGTGCACTTGTATCTAATTGTAGTGTTTATTAGGTCCTCAGAATATCCATTTTTCAACAAAGTGGTCCTAACATAGTCAAGCAGAGCAATGAGATTCGGCCAGTGTGCCCTCCTGCCTTCTTCAGGTGTTTCTTGTCAAGCTCGGAAGCCTTTTATTTTATGATTGGGAGCCTTCACGGAACTTCAAACCGAACCCTTTATTTAATCCACTGGGGTAGACTGTATCTCATTCTGTTAACCATGACTGGGTACAAGTGTTAAGCTATGTCAAGTATTCTATGCTATTATTGCCCATGGTCAGTATTGAACCTGCAACCTACAGATGATTGTCACTTAGAACTGTATTAACTCAACCTCTATATCCGTTGCGCCATGTGTCTTTTCCAGGTGTTTTTTGTAGAACTTGGGAATTTTCTCGAAATTGGGAACCTTCTCTTCAAACTCGGGAATTTTCTTGTCAAACTCAGGAGCCTTCATGTTGTAATTGGGAGCTTTCACGGAACTTCAAACCGAACCCTTTATTTAATCCACTGGGGTAGATTATTCCCATTCTGTTAACCATAACCAAGTACAAGTGTTAATCTATGTTAAGTATTCTGTTATTTTCACCTTAACAGAATTGTAGCAATGGTGGACAGATTGTTTGATGTGTTCAAGTAGTTGTTTGGGGAAAATCTTGCATACTTCCTATTCCCATGATACTCTATCTTTGAATGAAGCCAGCCCAACCCACACTGGGTAGATGCTGTCACAAGACAAGAAAATAAAATGGAACTAATATTCTTAATTCATAAAAAGAAGTAATTTATTCTATTGGACCACTGTAGCATCTCCCTTTCTCAAGCAACCATTTGACCATCCTTCTAAGTTGAATGTTTTTCCTACCTATCAAAACAATCTAATGGAGAGGATAATTAATTATAAATCATCTGAACTTAGGGTAAGGTAATTCAACCGAGAAAAACAAGAATTAATCTATTTTATTAATGAAGTGAGAGAAGATATTTTTCCTTGTATGAATACATCAAATTTTAAGTGCGTTATCACCAAATCTGTCTGCCCCAACCCTATTGCCTTTTATAGCAAGCCGCAGCCCTTTTTATCATGTGGGTGCTAGAAGGTAGTGGCTGAGGGTCTTCAAATCCTAGGAATGATGTTAAACTCTATCTGATGGTGAGGTTCCAGTTCTGAAGGTCTGGGGAATGTGGAGCACCCACTTTATCACCATTGCTCCCAGGTTCACTGTGACTGAGAGTGGTAGTACCTGTTAGGGTCCCATCTATGTGTTAAATAGTAAGATATGTTGATAAATAAAATTGAGTATCCATTAATGAATTTATTTCAAAACTTTGCTGGCATTAAATGACCCACCGAGGTTGATATGCCGTAAAACAAACCAAATCAAATCACCAAATCTGTCACATCATATAAATTCTTATAGGTATGTATTTACCCAACCCCTCCATCACGGGTATCTAATGGTGAGGTTCCAATTTAAGATTTTAGGAATGTGGAGTACCTGTTCATTGCCATTGCTCCCAGGTCTACCCAGAGTGGTAGTACCTGTTAGGATACCATATATAGGTTGATTAGATCAAAAAATGAGTTTACAAATGAATGAGTGAATTGTTTTTTCTATAACTTTTTATCAGTGAGACAGGAGAAAAAAATGATGAATATTCGAACATCCATTTTTTTCATGGATAATTCACTCACACAAGAAGGTGTTAATATACTTTGCTTATTTATAAAAACTTACAGTAATGTGAAAAATAGAATAAAGAATGTAGTCTATGTTTAGATTGGTCATCACTTTTTTGCAATTTTCATTACTGTTCATGTAATTTTTAGTAAGTCAAAATTCACAATCTATTCACTTCAGATCATTCATTCATATTCAAGTAAAGTTATTAAAACAAGTGACATGTGTGAGAGCCACTACCAGCTGTTTATGGTAGGATTGCAGTGGTGGGAGAGTTGCCATAGGAGTCTAGTAAAATTTGACAGAAAAATAGAATAAAGAATGCCATATAACATAGTCTACTAGCAATTTAGATTGGTTACTCACTTTTGTTATAAGCCATTCTCAAAGTTTGGCTTTTGTGGCAAAGTAACATTTTGTTGTAAAATTAATCTCAATCACAAATCTGTGAAATATACTTTTATTTATTTTTCATGTTTTTAAAAGAAAAAATTTGTCCAGTAGTTTGTAATCACCATAAAATGCATGCATCATTTACACAAGATTTACATTTAAAAATCTGCAAACTTTGAATTCTCTCAAAGTACTACAAAAATTTTCATTAGTATGTGGGATATATTTCCAGTTTATGAATATGTGATAAATTCTTTTTACTTTGTGAAAGAAATAATTTTAAGAGAATAACTAAATAAATTTTTGATATTATAAAAAACAGTTTCTAAGCAAATTAAAAAAAAAAAAAAAAAAGCTTTGTAATTGTTTAAAAATTACCAACCAAATTTTATGTAATTTTGACATTTTAATGAAATGGTTTCTGTTATTCTGTTAAAATAAAAGAAACCATTCAATTATTAATCGTTAATCCAATTTGTTTTTCCGGAAACACTTATGTTTCTGAAAAACTTAATTGGATTGATAATTAACTTTTGAATGTTCCTTTTTTTTCTTTTCTTTTTCTTTCTCTTTCTTTCTTTTTTTAATGATTAATAAATTTAAACAATTTTATTCTTGTTTGCTTTCATGGTGTATTTTTTTAATCAGTGGAGAAAAAAAAAGGTACTTTTTAAAAATAAAACATATTCATAAAGAATCACAAATTAATATGAGGATGTTTCAAAAAGTAATGCCATTTTGCTTAGTACAGGTATAATTAGCAACGCATGAACATATATCATACACGAAAATGAAGCTGGCCCTCTGTGGATCACATTCCTTCTTCTCCACATAGTCACCATTTTTCTCAATAGCAATTTCCACCTTCAAATGAGAGCATGTATCCCTGCCCTGTAAAATTCTGTTGACTGTTCTTTGAGCCACTTCTTCATGACAGATTTCACTTCCACATCACTGGAATAATGTTTGCATCTCTTTGACCCCATGAAAGAGGGTTTGAGAGTATGATGTTACTCTAACTGATGCTGAGGTTCCAGTTCTGGAGGTCTGGGGAATGTGGAGCACCCTTTCATCACCATTGCTCCCAGGTCTACTCTGACCCGGAGTGGTAGTAACTTTTAGGATCCCATATATGAGTTAAATAGAAAATTTGTTTAAAAAAAAAGAAAAAAAAAAAAAAAATTGAGATGAAAAATGTTTTCTTCTAAACAATCACGAGTCTTTCAAAACTTTGCTGGTATTAAATGACCCACCATTGTTGATATGCCGTAAAATAAAACAAACAAACAAGTCTTCCAGTTTAAATGCAGTTTATGTCCTAATCTTATACTAAAGAGTTTAAAGGGCACAAGTCACTTGACAATATCAACAATAGATAATATCTTAACTCAGAGGAGGATGGATTTATCTATATCTCCCTCGATGACAGGATGTAACACAAAATCAAATTACTTATGGGGACCCCACTGGAAAGAGGACTCCTGGGTGGGCTGGTGCAAAAATTCACCTTTTCCTGTTGGCATCTCCCCTTATGAGGATGCTTTAACATAATTTAAAGAAAAAATAATTATTTATCCAACCTGTTCACCACGGGTAGGATTTGACACAAGATCAAAGTATGGGGCATTTAGTGAGGATTGAACTCGTTATTCTTTAGTAACAGATCTGTGAGACTAACTCTCTAGCCATTCCACCATGACAGGACACCTTGGTTTAACATAATTTAATACACTTGCTAAGTGGTCTCTAGGATGAAGTTCCTAACCAGGTATTATTGTGTGTGTGTGTGTTTGTTATATATATATATATATATATATATATATATATATTATCATATATATGAGTGGGTGAGCTGGTACTTATTGCATTAAAAAAATGCTATCAAAGTGTTGTTGATAATTCAAAAGCAAAATTTGTCACATATAAAAATGATATTTAGTGTTTTTTGTTTGTTTGTTTTACAAAGTACATAAAACCACTTGACAATCTTTGAAGGAAATTATATATATATATATATATATACACACACACACACACACACACACACACACACACACACCAACCCCTCCATATGTGACATAAGGTCAATTTCTTAAGCAGTTTAACAGGTTTTGAATTCAGAGTTTTCCTTCTCCTAGACTAATTGACTAACCAAGATTAAAGCGCACATTCTGCCCTATTATCTACCCATAGTTGGAGGGGGAATAGTTGGATTTATACCTTTCCCAAGGGTATTAACACTATGTGAAATCCAACCAGCCTCATCCAGGATTTGAATTCATATTGTTGAGTCCATTTTCTACTCTGATAACCATTACAAGACCTACGCCAAGATGCAGAAAATAATTAAAGCATGAAAATTAATCTTCAAGGATTTTTAGATGTTAAAAAAAAATAATTAAAAAAAAGTGACTATTGAAATCCTTATTTTCAAAAGAATATTGGATTAGTTGTATTATTATTATCTGCGTTATTCGGACTATTGTCCTCATCTTCATTGTTATCTGTACAACGTTTCGGCCGATATGCCCTCCGGCCTTCTTCAGGTATTTCTTGTCGGACTTGGGAACCTTCTTTTTGGACTCGGGAACCTTCTTTATTAAACTCGGGAACTTTCTTTTTTAAACTTGGGGAACTTTCTTGTAGTGGACCATGGACAATAATCCGAATAACGCAGATAATACTAATCATCAAGCCTCATCTCAAACATTCAGAGAAATAGTTGTATTATATTTCGATAAAAATTGTAACACTGGATGGGGTTCATACGTAGTGATGCTGATAGCTTTTTAATTTAGTGTGTCCTGGGACACATGTATTTGATTTGAATGAGTTCCCAGGAAACTTGATTGATCCCACCTGAACTTTCTTAATGAATTATAGAGTTTTTATCTATGAACAACAAAAGCCATCTAACCCCTACCTTGCACACCATACTGTGTAATTCGTTTCCAAGAAAATATTGAAAGGAATTTACAGCTAGCTGGAAATTGTGGAGGAAGAAAAAAAAAAAAAAAACACGCTGGGATGCATGGATATGATTTTTCTGCATACTTTTAGATTTTTATGCGTCAGTGACGCAGGACGTGTACCTATCAGCATCTCTGCATATGTAAATATAACAAACATTATAGGACAGTGGTAGAAAAAAAACCCAAAAACAAACAATTCTGGAATCTTTTAGATTGATTAAGTTGTCATTTTCACTTTGTTGGTGGGGCTTAGAATATGCTACACTTATGTAAGACTCCAAAAAAAAGGGAGATTTTTGGACATGATACTAAACTGCATCTGATGATGAGGTTCCAATTCTGGGGAGTATGCAACTGAATTTTTAAAAAAAAAATGTCTTTGGCATAAAATGACCCAATGGGTTGACATGCCGTAAAAACCAACCAACGAGTATCGCTTCATTGCCATTACTCCCAGTTCCACTCTGATCTCAATTGGTAGTACCTGTTAGGTTAATCTCTTTGTGAATTTCCAATTTTGAAGCCCTAGGGAGTGTGGAGTACTTCTTCATTGCCATTACTCCCAGGTCCACTCGGACCCAGAGTAGTAGTACCTGTTATGGTCTCATCTATGGGTTAAATAGAAAAAATGAGTTAAAAAAATGAGTTTAAAAAAATTGAATACCCATCAAAAACCAATAAAACATCTTCAGCATAAAATAATTCAACAAGGGTTGATATGCCGTAAAATCCAACCAACCAGCCAGATAATCAAGATTTACATTTTTGCATTTTATCCTGAATGATTTGGATGGTCTCATTTTATATAGAGGGTGTTGCAAGATGATAATGGGTGTACTTTTAAGGAACACGAGTATTAATATAGTGCCTAATATGTTTATTCAAATATTTTGAAACTTAATATTACTTCTGGTTAGCAATTGATGAAATGTTTCAAAGGTCATTAGAATTTGTTTTGTTTGTTTTTTTTTTTGTAAATATTACATTAAAGATCCTTTGATAGAAAAGACAGAAATAGGTTTCTTATTTCCAAAAGACAGAAATAAATGCAAAAAAAAATCAATTTAATAAATATAATGAATGGTCAGTCAAGTAGCCAACAGTGATGAAGGTCAAATTCTGTAGATAAAAGATATTTTCCCAGGACATTTGTTTTTCTTATTTGTCTTCTGTGAAAGTGTCAAGTGTTTGATCTGTTTGTTTTTCTAACTTGAAGATTTTCTCATTTTAATGGATTCACTAATTCTTTTTTCCATCCACACCTTATTTACATTTTTCCTAACATTTTTATATTAATTTTTTTCCCTCCATTTTTTTCCAATTTCTATTATATTTTTTTTCTTTCCTTTCATTTTTTCTTTTTTTTCATTCTTTACAATTTTTTCTTATCCCTTTTCATTTCTTTCATTTTTTAAAATCCATTTCCTTTTTTTTTCGTTCCCTCTATTTTTTCTTCTTATTTTCGTTCCCTCTATTTTTTCTTCTTATTTTCGTTCCCTCTATTTTTTCTTCTTATTTTCGTTCCCTCTATTTTTTCTTATTCTTTTCATTCCTTTCTTTTTTTTTCTTATTCTTTTCATTCTTTTAATACCTTTTTTCCTTCATTTTTTTTTTTAAACTTTATTTATCCCAGTTTTCTTTCATCTCTATTTCCTATCTCTTTTTCCTCTTCCTATAATAATATTCATGATCTTCTAAATTTTCAAAGTATTTCTGGATGAAGTTATTCATCATTTTTGAGTGGTCAGTCTGTTTCTACCATTATATAACATTTGGCCAAGCAACATGTCAGTCAATGGTCAAAGGGACAAAATGGCTCACACACACCCATAATCAATTAAGGTGATTATCTTCATTTTCAAAGTAACATTATATCTATTTTCTTGCATTTTCATATACTAAATAAGATTACCTGACAATGGTCAGCTTAAAATTGCTTCCAACATTTTGATTAACCTTTCTTAGCAGCTATTTTTATTTTGTCTGAGTCATTTATCATTTATTACCTGTGCAACTTATAAATATACTTAAATGGAAAAAGAAAGAGGTGAGACCTTTTTGTCTGAGTTTATTTTAAGAATGAAGCACAAAAATTTTTTTTTTTTCTTCTAATTCTACCGAAATGTAGATAGTCAACAAAAATAGTTTTATTTTAGCATATTTATCTTTGATATTGGGAATTTGTCAATTCTAAAGGTCTTGAATGCCTCCAAATTTCTAGGGTGTGTCAAAAGTTTTAGTACGTCCTCATTTAAAGTGTGTATATCATGTGGCATGTGAAGTCAGGACAAGATAGTTCTTCTTTCTTACCTGCCAATGGCCATCCACACCGATAGTAGTAGGATACTTGGGATACTTGTTTAGCTCAGTTAGTAGAGCATCCGCCTAGGAACCACAAGGTTCCTGGTTTGATACCGGCCCTTGCCAACTCAGCGTATGAGTAGCACAGGTAAACTCGCATAAATCTCCAATACAACCTGATGCTAGGGTGCAAGCACTGGGGCTTTTGGAGAGCAACCTGAAGCAGCTCAGCAGTCCAGTTGTCTCATTTGGGGGGGTCAACTTGATGTTACTGAACATCAATCATCTAACCGCCTCCGAATTTGAATTCAACAACACCTGGATTCAAAATTTATCTCTACATTAACCATCTAAAAATTGACGGTATCTATCAATATGTAACATTTGTTTAACCCATAGATGGGATCCTAACAGGTACTACCACTCCGGGTCAGAGTGGATCTGGGAGTAATGGCAATGAAACTGTACCCACACTCCTCAGAAGCATCATGTGCAATGTATATACTTACTGTGCACAAGTTTCACTTCATGTTACCAGACATGGAGTGAGGTCGTCATCGTCTGCAACAGACTTCTATAAGCAAGTAGACATGGAAGCGCGTGGTCTAATGGTTAGTTGTAGGAAATGGACTTGTGACCCAAGTTCAATTTCTGGACGAAGCTGTTTGCAGTTCACATAGCGCTAATACCTTTGGGAAAGGTATGAATCCAATTCTCCCTCCAGCTATGGGTAAATAGCAGGGAAGACTGGGCTCTTTAAGCATTAAGTTTTAAGGAAAACTCTGAATTCAAACTTGTTAAACTCCGTTTTAAAAAAATGACCTTGTGTCACATCCTGCTCGTGCGGAGGGGTTGGTAAATATATATATAAGCTAGTAAACAGTATATCCCATGATTAAAACAATTCAAACTGTGGAAAGTACCTGCTGTGGTTGGTAGCATTATTGTAGTTGGTGCTCAGACACATGTATGATTTGAAAGCTGCACAGATGAATGTGCCTTGTATTTATTTACCTTGCATCCCTTGTATGCAGGTATAACACAAGGTCGTTTAATGTGGGACCACCCACATACCGAAGCTCATGGGATCACAGACACATAAAATGTGTGGATCCAGTCAGCATTGGGTTGTGCCTCAGTCACTGGGCAATAAACCCAGCTCTGCCCCTTTAAGTCAAGGGGGCAGGTGTTGCCTGGGAGGATGGCCCCCCTGGGATCACGCCTTTAATATTACTTTACTGGTCCAGAGGCAGAAGCCGCTGGGCACAGGCCTGGAGACTGGTAAGTATGGACGTGCCATGTAGTTTAATTCAGGAACTTATGCTCTATGTATTTGAACTGGGCCATCCCAAAACACGTTGTGAAGGTACAGTTGATCACAGTACAGTAATCAGATGTAGTGGCTAACATGCTAAACTGCAACATCATAGTAAGCAAGTTCAAACTCCAGTCATGGTATTATATTCACTTTCAGACTAATACCTTTGGGAAAGATTACAATCCTCCTCATTCCCAAACTATGGGTTAAATAGTACCACTACTGTTCTTCTATTAGGAAAGCTTTGGCATTAAATAACCCATGCCATTAAACAAAAGAATTATACAGCTGGTTTGAAGTCAGTTTTCCTTCTTCTAGACAGTTTGTCTTACCAAGGCCAAAGGGCCTAATCTGCCCTACATCTCTCAAACCTATATATATATATATATATATATATATATATATATATATATATATATAGAGAGCAATACATTTAAGGTGTGATTGTTACCATTGGTTTCAAGCAGTGTGTTAGCCACTTATCATCACGACAATGTGCCTGTGAAAAAAGCCTTATTTCACAGGTGCATTGTCTTGATGATGTTAGCTAACACGCTGCTTTGAAACCAATGGTAACAATCACACCTTAAATGTATTGTACTCTATAAAATTAAAGAGCCTAATCTGCCTTACTATTTACCCATAGCTGGAGGAAGAGACACATTTGTAGCTTTCTCAAAGCATTAATATGAAGGGAAATCCAAACAGCCTTGTCCAGGATTTGAACTTATCTTGAGAATTCTATTTCCTATTCGAATAACCATTATGTCACATGCATCAACTTGGTTAACTGTTTGATATTTATTTCCTTTGAACCTTTATTTCATGAGTGCATCCTGCCATTTTGATTTGATATCATTCAAAGCAACCACACGATGCAGACCTTTCTATTTGATACTTAGTTAATCATTCAAGAGGGCAACAAGTACATCTCTCAAACCTGTGTGTATGTACCGTATTTGACGGCATATAAGACGTATGGACATATAAGACGCACCCCCATTTCAGCAGGTCAGATTCAGGAAAAAAAAAGTTTTTAGTGTATTTAAGCATATATTGTTGAAAACAGTCTAGCTGTGCATTACACAAGCAGAAACATAGCTGTATAAAAGCAATTTGGCTGTACAGGCAAGCAATAAGCAGACACAAGACATTTCAATAGCAGGAAGTAATAATAATAATAAAATTAATAATAAACTTCACCTACAATATATAAGGTGTAAGGCAGTTGTTTTAGCTAAAATTTTGGAAAAAAAGTGTGTCCTATATGTCGGCAAATACGGTGTGTGTATATATATATATATATATATATATATATATTACTTTTTATAGAGTACGATACATTTAAGGTGTGATTGTTACAATTGGTTTCAAGCAGTATGTTAGCCACTTAACATAAAAACAAAGCGCCTGTGAAAAAAAACTATTTTCACAGGCGCATTGTCTTCATGATATGTGGCTAACATGCTGCTTTGAAACCAATGGTAACAATCACACCTTAAATGTATCATACTCTATATATGTTAAGGCAGGTCTTAAATAATCATACTAAAATCCCACATCAGGGTCAATCGCGCAGTGTAGTAATTTACATGTGTGCTAACAAGGTAATATGACATCAAGCCACAACTCACGATCAGGAGGATATGAGTTCAATCTCCCTAATCTCCCACTACTCTCCCCCATCTCATTTTGCACGCCAGACATATTCGTGCAGGCTTTGAGCTACCACATGCCCCATACTTTTGACCTTGTCTCACATCCTACCCATGGTGAACTGTTTGGGTAAATACTTACTCCCACTTCCCCTCTCTTGGCTGACTGTATCCCCTGCAGAAAGGTAAGACCTCCCTCTCAAAGGTGTGTCCTGGTTAAGGCACCAAACATCACCCAATGGTGAGGCTCCAGTCCTGGAGATCGAGGAAGTGTGGAGTACTCTTTCATTGCCATTACTCTCAGATTCACTCTAACCTGGAGTGGTAGTATGTGTTAGGGTCCCATCTATGATTCAGATAGATCTGTTTAAAAATTATTTACATTCAATAAGAGCGTGTACAAAAAAAAAGACTCTTAAGAAATGAGTACACAAAAATGTAAATATAAATGTACAGTGAATGCGATTCCCTAACATCTAGGCATAAAATAACCCTGGTTGGGTTGATGATGCTGTTAAAATCAATCGATCAGTATTATATAAAATCCTAGGTAAAGTGTTATATCTTATGTGTGTATATATATATATATATATATATATTTATTTACCAACCCCTCCACAGAAGCAGGATGTGGCACAAGGTCAATTTCTTAAGCAGAGTTTAAGAGATTTGAATTCATTTTTCATTCTCCTAAACTAGTTATCTAGCCAAGGTTAAAGAGCCCAGTCTATCCTACTATTTACTCATAGCTGGAGGGAAAGTAGTTGGATGCATACTGTAGAATGAACATCATACTCACCTTTACAGGAAAGCTGTGACTAGCATCCAGTCACAAGACAAAAAAAAGACAACATATAACCGAATACACTCTGTAGCAACTGTGAAGACATGATCAAGTGTTCAGTATATATGGATAGAAATATACACACTAAAACCACCAGCCAATCAAAATCCTGGAAATAGACTTGACTATTCTACAAAATAGAATAGCCCAAGCTGCTATTTAAACCACATACCAAGTCTGGATTTGAGAAGCAGATTCAACTTGCAACACAGTTGAATACTAATCATTTTGCACAAACCTCTACACATACCTTTTCCCAACATGATGCAAACAGCCTCGTCCAGGAATTGAAGTCAGGTCAATTAGGTAAAGTATATATATTTACCAACCCCTCTGTACGAGCAGGATGCAACACAAGGTGAATTTCTTAAGCGGAGTACAACAGGTTTGAATTCAGAGTTTTCCTTCTCCTAGACCGGTTGCCTAACCAAGTTTAAAGAGCTCAGTCTGTCCTACTATTTATCCATAGCTGGTGTGAGAGTAGGATTCATACCTTTCCCAAGGGTATTAGTGCTAGGTGAAATGCAATTACCATGTCCAGGATTTGAACTCTGGGCGACGAGTCCATTTCCCATGACTTTAACCATTACACCACGCGCTTCCACTAGGTAAAGTATATAAGGTTACAAAAACTTGTATCATACTTTGCTAAAAAATGCCAAGTATTCTTTGGAATACCTAGGTTATACGCTTTGCTGGTCACACAAGCTTAGATATTTAGTCTCATAAACATTCCTGTATTAATTAAGATGAATATTTTAATCAAGGTATTGCTCATCATAAACCAGGCCATACCATTAAAAGAAAAAATTAATATTTCATACAAAGTGCACCCAAATGAAAATACTGTGTTTCCCAAAAAATAAGACCAGGCTTATATTCATTTTCACTCCGTAATATAACATTAGGGCTGTAATGCTGATAGCTTTTTAATTTAGTGCGTCCTAGAACGCATGGATTTGATTTGAATGAGTCCCCGGGAAATTTGATGGGTCACAACTAAAGTTTCTTTATAAATTGTAGAGTTTTTATCTATGAACGACTAAAGCCGTCTAACTCCTACCTTGTACCCCATATGTATGTACAGTGTAATTTGTTTCCAAGAAAATATTGAAATGTATTTAAAGTTAGCTGGAAATGGTGGGGGAAGAAAAAAGAAAAACACTGGGAAGCATGGATATGATTTTACTGTGTCAGGGATGCAGCATCTCTGCTATAGCTTATTTTCGGATGTCTTTTCTTCTTCATATATCAAAAAATAACATTATGAAGTAGAAAATTATGAAATTTCTAAATAAACAGAAAATACGAAAAACAATCTACATTTATTTAACATTTATATGTTCTTTTATTAAAAAACTTGTCGTTTTGATCATTGATGAAGACAAGTGTTTGCGTTGCATGATGAAATTGTGAAAAATTCTTATTTCTTTGATCTGTCTGCTGCTCTCAACTGGGGCTTATTTTCTATTAATTTTCACTCTGAAATATAACACTAGGGCTTATTTTCAGGGGGTGGTGATGTTGATTGTTTGTGTCACATGATGTGATTGGGAAGAATGCTTATTTCTTTTGTCTGTCTGCTGCTCTCAACTAGGGCTTATTTTTAAGTTTTTATATAACAAAAATAAACAAGAAAGAGATTATTTCTTTCGTCTGTCTGCCGCTCACAACTAGGGCTTATTTTAAGGGAAGGGTTTATATTAGAATTATCTTGAAAAATCACACTAGGTCATATTTAGGTCTTATTTTTGGGGATACAGTATCTTTTAATAAAATTCATAAGTTTTAATTAACAAAAAAAAAAAACAGATATTATTTTTTTGTCTGTTTGCCGCTCTCAACTAGGCTTATTTTAAGGGAAGGGTTTATATTAAAATCATCCTGAAAAATTGCACTAGGTTTTATTTTCTGAGAAAAAAACGTATCTTTTGATAAAATTCATAAGTTTTACATAACAAAAAAGACTAGAAAGAGATGATTTTTTTTTTTTTGTGCAAAGTCTGGTGTGGAACATTTGTACAGGGTTTTCAATATTTGAAAAAAAAAAAAACAAAAAAAAACAAACCCCAGAGATTTTTTACTGTGTACACTACCCTTACTACAAAAAAGTCTGTAGCAGCACCTGTTTATGACTTGCAGACATTAGGAAATGTTGTGACTGAGCCAGTATTTATGACCAAAAATAAGTTTCTAATATTCATTATGTAAACAGATCATTTATGATATTGCATCAACTAATTTTCTGGTTTAGTCACATGTCCTGACATTCATTGACTCACATAAAAACATGGGTCCTCTTTCTCTCATGATCCTCAACCCCCACCCCCAAATATATAGATATAGTCATTATTTTACTTATCTACTATACATTGTCCTTTTTATGAGTGCATACTTACCCACACACTTGCTTCTCCTTAAAAAAAAAAGAAAAGAGGCTAACAGAGTAAAACTATTGGTTAGTCTCTTCCCTTTGACCTGATCATCTGAACTTTTTCTACTAATTACAGTGTTGTTCTCTTCTTTACCAATTTAAACATTTTTCTCACACATCTGTTTATTATGCAGGCATCAATTGATGCTAAAAAGTCTAAATATCAGAATGAATTATTCTGGACTGTCCCGAGCAAAATAGTACTGTATATTATATCGAGAGTTCATGGACTGTCATTAATATTTATTGCTGTTTATCTGGGTTGTTAAACTCATTCTTTGTGTCTACAATATTTCAGTTTGATACATCTTGTCTGAAATTGTCCAGTTTGTTGCTCTTTCTTTAGGCTGTCATATATTTCCCTTTTTTCTATTCAGGATTTGCTTGATTTTCACTATGTCTGCTATGACATGGCTAGAAAAACTATGTAGGTGTTGTTCATTAAACTAACTATTTCTGTATTTGTATTACCAAGAGGCGGATGCTGAAAGTTCTTGATCCAACTGAGAAGGGAATTATCATTTTTTTTTTAATTTACTTTTCTAAGAGGTAAAGAAATGTTAACTTTTAAAATTCTAATTCTTTTACACTACATTACAAAATGAATAGGCTACCCTATTTATTATGTAACTTGGCCAGTCCAAGAAGGGAATAATTTTTTTTTACCTTTCTAAGGGTTAAAGAAATATCCTTTTTTAATTCTAATTCTTTTACACTACATTACAAAATGAATAGACTACACTATTCATTAGGTAACACTTAGCTCAACCAAAAAGAGTTTAAAAAAACTTCAGAAATGATATGCCAATTGTAATGAATTGTGGGTGGAACATGGGGAAAAGTTTTTCACTAAACCTTGCTTAGTGATAGTTCAAAGCCGGATGTATGGGGCACTCAGTGAGGCTCAAAGTCATGGTGCTGTATACTACCTATTACATTCTAATGTCTTCTGTTCTTCTAATATCTTCTATCTTCCGCTGAGCCACATTAGGTTCTTTTTCAGCAACCAGTCTAAGAGAAGGAAACCTCTGAATATGTCTCTCTCTCTCTCTCTCTCTCTCTCTCTCTGGCTCTTTCTCATCCTCTCTCTTTCATCTCTTTCTCTTTCTCTCTGGTGTAGCACCAATGAAAAAAGGATAGACTCCCTCACTATCTGGCTGATGCCAACAGTAGGCCACTCTGCCAACTTTCACTTTTAATAAATGAAAGAAAATCCTAGTCAAAAAATTAAAATAAAATGTCTTCATGTTTTTAAAAGAAAATACTAAAATTGTTTTTACTTGCTCTGTTGTGTGGATCATGTTCCATTTTTTTTTTTTTTTTTTTTTTTTTGGGCTATTTGAGTTGCACAGATTAGAATGTGCAATGTAAAAGATGGAACGAATATTTTTTTTTGTCTTATCTCTCTTCCACTTTTGTCCGTTACTCTTTCCATTTTTCTCCATATCTCATATATCTTAAAAACCATCCAGCTCTGAATGGGTTCATTGGAACTTTGCAACTATCCACCAGAAACTATGGTCACAAGTTGGTTTTTCATTTTCTTTTCTTCTTTTATAGGATAACTCTAGTAATACTAACTGAGCGACACCTGCTTAACAAGATGGGAAAGTGTCAGGTTGCATAGTGTAAAGTGGTATTGAATTGTCGGAGATACCATATTGCCTTGTGGTATAGATATACTCTGTAGAAAATGATAACTATTAGAAAGAGGCTATAGAAACTTGTTAAGCTATTGTTTCAATATATATATATATATATATATATATATATTTACCAACCCCTCCGCACCAGCAGGATGTGTCACAAGGTCAATTTCTTAAGCGGCGTATATATATAAGAAATGTAGACAAACCCGGGATGTTACACTTGATGGAAATTTATTATTATTTGACGTTCAAACATTTTGGTTTATATAAAAACCTTCTTCAGGACAATATGAAACAAGTAAAGGAAAAAAAGATTTTTGTTAAAAAGATGATGGATGTTTTTGAATGTCGACTAATAAACTTCCATTAAGTGTAACATCTCATGTTTGTCTACATTTCTTCACATACTGTTGTATTGATTTTCTCATTTTACTCCCGTATATATATATATATATATATATATATATATATATATATATATATATACCAACTCCTCTGTACCAATAGGATGTGACATGAGGCCAATTTCTTGGGTGGAGTTTAACAGGTTTGAATTCAGAGTTTTCCTTCTCCTGGTTGCCTAACCAAGATTAAAGAGCCCAGTCTGCCTTACTGTTTAACCATAGCTGGTGGGAAAGAATAGTCAGATGCATACCTGTCCCAAGAGTATTAATGCTATGCGAAATGCAAACAGCCTCATCCAGAATTTGAACTTATGAGGGTAATCCCAAACTTAGGGTCTCCAAAATATTTAGAAATCAGAGAAACGTTTGTTTATTGGCAATTATGTTTACATTATTTTAAAATTTGAGCAAGTATCTATTTCTAGATTTGTCACATACCTAAAAACACTGTAACTCAATACAGGTTCTGTACCAACTACTAGAACACAGTCATGTGTTGATGTATATATGGATGAAAGTATCCACACTAAAATCAGCAGCCAATGAGAATCCTGGAAATGAGCTTGTCCAAGGTACACAGTGGAATAGCCCAACCTGCTATTTAATCCACCTACCAACTCTGGATTCTTAGAACAGATTCATCTGGCAACACGGCTGAATACTGATTGTCTTATATAAATTTCAACAAAATTAGCCTCAAACTGTTGAAGAGAAGGGTTTTCATTTTCTATTTTTATGGTCTCAGCAGCTCCTGACTTTTGTATAAGTCGGTAATCTCTGTGGAAAGGTGTCTATGATGAATAAAGAACTATGTACACAAAAAGAAGACTTTGTTATTCATCTCAACAGCAACAAAGAATATGGATCAACATGGGGGCCATGATAAAAAAAATAGCGTCAAGAAGAACGACCACTGGCCGAGAAGAACAAGATGGCTATTCAACATATTTGCACAATCCTGTGTTTACCAAAACCATTTAATTAAAAAGGTTATTGAGATTGGCTTTATGATGTGGTTTTCAAATTGTCTAGACATCATCATTTTATCAAGTTTTTCAGTTGTCTTTATTTAAATTTTCAAAGATTTTAAAGCTTCAGTTTTTATAATTTTTTATCAGACTGCATATTATTATAATAATGATGATGATGATGATAATAATGGGACTTTGAGATAAAGACGGATCACATTATCCCAACCAGGAGACCAGACCTAGTATTGATTAACAAAAGAAAAAGAACTTGTCAACTGGTAGACTTTGTACTTTTCAGCAGATCACTGGGTGAAGATGAGTGAAAGCGAAAAAAAATACTTGGACCTTGCCAGAGAATTGAAAAAGCTGTGGAACATGAGGGTCAAAGTGATGCCAATTGTAGATGGTGCACTTGGAATGGTTCCAAAATGCTTGGAAAAAAGACTGGAGGAACTGGGAATCAGAGGAAGAATTGATACCATCCAGACAACTCCAATCGGCTAGAATACTCAGAAGAGTCCTGGAGACTTGAGACTTGTTGTCACTCAGATTCCAGTGAAAGACCATTAGCTAACACTGGTGTGAAAAACATGACCTAATGACACAAAATTTAAAAGGGGTGCCTTAAAGTAATATGGTCCACTTTCTTTACTAACTGAATGTTTTCTTTTGCATTTTTTCTTGTGTATTTACTAAATGTTGCATCCATTCTTCTGTAGTGTCTAAGTATTTCTTTAGTGGTTGTTTTGTAGGTCAATTCTTGTTGGATTAAGTCTCTTCCACCATTTTTTATGCTTAAGGATGGAATCCTGGTGGATGAGCAGTCCATGACATGCAACACTCCACTTAGGCCCGTACTTAGGCTAGATGAGCAGTCGGAGAGGCTTCCTCCGATAAATCAGCTGGTCACGTCAAGCCCTAGCACCTATATGATTGTCCCGACCCTATTGCCCTTATGGCAAGCCGCAACACTTTTTATCATATGGGTGCTAGAAGGCGGTGACTGAGGGTCTTCATGTCCTGGGAATGATGTTAAACTCTATCTGATGGTGAAGTTCCAGTTTTGGGGTGTTTGGGTAATGTCACCATTGCTCCCAGGTCCACTCTGGCCTGGAGTATTAGTACCTGTTAGGGTCCCATCTATGGGTTAAATAGAAAAACATGAGTTTATAAAATTAAGTATTCTTTAAGAATTAATTTATTTCAAATCTTTGTTGGCATTAAATAACCCACTGAGGTTGAATTGAAACAAAACAAACCAAACCAAACCCACCATTTTCTCTCTTGATGTAGAGAATGTTCTATATCTGCTCTTGGATGATGTATTCTGTGGCAGATTATTAGTTTCCAAACTTTAGTATCCATCTGGCCTGACTCAATAAATTTCTCTGATCCATAATAACGCATTCTAGTATGGCTTAATATTCATCTTTAAGAAAAACACTTAGGTTATACAGGTAACCAGTAAATGTTGTATCTGGACTGGTCGGTGCACAATTCATTCTTTTATAAATATATATATATATATATATATACACACACAGTGATCCTGATAGTTTTTTAATTTAGTGCATCCAGGGACGTATATATTTGTTTTGAATGAGTCACCGAGAAAATTTATGCGTCCCAAATAAAGTTTCTTAATAGATTGTAGGGTTTTTATTTATGATCTGTGGAAACAACTAAAACCGTCTAACTCATACCTTGTAACCTATCCTGTGTAATTCATTTGTAAGAAAATATTGAAATATATTTACAGTTAGCTTGAAATGAGGAGAAAAAAAAACACTGGGATGCATGAATATGATTTTACTGCATCCTTTTAGATTTTTATGTGTCAAGGACGCAGGATGCGTACCTATCAACATCTGTGTATATATATATATATCTTTTAAAAACTGTTACACTGAAGAAATACAATGTAGCGAAATGTACATGATGTTAGTGAAACACACAGTGAATGAACAAAGATGAAGCGATCGCATGGCTTACACGCTTTTTGGAAAAACAATGTTTCCGGTTTGAATTTAAATTATTTTCTGTTTCTCTCTCGATGAGTCCGGATTAAAAACATTTACATCTAAAAACGGACCTAATTATCATTATGCTCTGATGATGATTTTTTATAAATCGAAATATTGTCAATATTAGCAATGAAAATGATATAAAAATATATTCATTTTAACAACATTGTGTGTTTTCATACCCTTTTATCTATACATATACCATGGGATTCATTTCCTTACTCTTAACTCATATATATATATATATATATATATATATATATATATATATATATAAAATTTAACAAATGAAGCCTGCTATGATAAAACATCCAGAGATTTATTTTTTGGGGTTGGGCAATACTTTGCATGCTTGTAAGACATTAATGGGCTTTGCTGTTTCGTTTGACTTCTTTAAGTAAGGAGATTCTCGCAATGTATCTTTGAGAGTTGCCATTAATTGCCAGCTTTTAAAGAGCCATAATAGTTCTTGTATGTATTGTAAGGTGATTCAATGCTTGGTTTCACTTTAATGGAGATAAGTTGCCAGAATAGAGTGCCAAAATCATAATGTCACATTTGGCACATCTCAAACAGTTTGACTTTTTCTATATGCTTCTCTGTGTTGTAACTACTGGCATGGTAAAATAAGCTTTTATAGATTAATACCATTATAACTACCTACTTAGATTCGTCCTTAGGAATTTGGCAGGGTGGGGGTTAAAGGGATAGATTACGCTAAGTGAAATCTACCCCACCCCATGCATATATGCTTATGCTACACAAGTCAACCGGCAAACTGGTTTCAAAATGAATTCCTAGCGCACCAGCTCTCCCTGAGAAGACTTTGGCATGACACCTCTTCCAACCAACCTCATCCTTGCTGAAATACTGCAGTATTGGAATAGTGACTAAGGATTTCTTATTTTGTGTGTTGTTTAGGATTTTCGGACTGTTGTCCTCATTATTTTTGTATACATAACGTTTTGGATGATGTGCCCTCCGTCCTTCTTTAGGTTTTTCCAGTAAAACTCAGGAATTCTTCTTGTTGAACACAGGAACCTTCATAGAACTTTGAACTGAACCCTTTATTTAATGCATTCGGATAGATTGTTCTCATTCCATTAATCAGACTGGGTACAAGTGTTAAGCTATATTAAGTATTCTGTTATTTTTGCCTGTAGTCAGGATTGAACCTGCAACCTACAGAAAATTGTCACTTCATTAACTCAACTCTTATATTCTTTGCGCCACTTAATAATTCAGTGGGAATTTTTGGAATATATTCTTTTTACTTAGAATTTTTACATTTATACTTATGTATGATTTTTTTTACCTTTTTATACCTACACACACACACACACACACACACACACACACATATATATATATATATATATATATATATATATATATATACACACACACACACACACAAACTATATTTTGGCAGCAAGTTATAATTCAAGCTGGTTTTGTTAAAGATCATGGAATTCTTCTTCTTTATGATTTTCAAGTGTAGACATTAAAACCTTGTCTGTATATCAGGATCCAGATGATAGAAAGTGTCTGGTATTTTAAACCCAAGCGCTTTCAACCATGTCTCTGGTTGTCATATATATATATATATATATATATATATATATATAAAGATGACTTAGAGGGGAATAAAATATTGACTTAATCGCAATATTGATAATAATGAATATAAAGTGCTCAATACATTAGTAGACCGGATTTAGTGTTAAAATGTACATAGAAATAACCTACTCAAGTTTCACCATAAAGGATCTTCAGAGTTAATTGCAATGAATTAATTCAGATATTGATTAATTACAGGCAATTGCGGAAGTGAATAATGCATTATTCACTTCCACAATTGCCTGTAATTAATCAATATCTTAATTCATTGCATTTAACTCTGAAGATCCTTTATGGTGAAACTTGAGAAGGTTAGTTCTATATACACCTTAAGACACACACACACACACACACACACACACACACACACACACACATATATATATATATATATATATATATATATATATATATATATATATATATATATATGTTCTTCAGATAAAACTATATAATTATCCTATATAACAAAAATTAATACAATTTGGAAACCATATAAATCTTATATTTAGCAATAACCATGGGATTTCAACAGGTTACACAAATACTCATGTCCAGAAGTGGACAAAAAATTATCTTTGCAGAGATGCTGATAGCTTTTTAATTGAGTGTGTCCTGGGATGCAAGGATTTAATTTGAACAAGTCCCCAGGAAATTTGATTGGTCCTAACTAAAGTTTCTTAATAAATTGTAGACTTTTTATCTATGAACAACTAAAGATGTCTAATCTAATCCTTACCTTGTACCCCATACAGTGTAATTCATTTCCAAGAAAATATTGAAATGTATTTACAGTTTGTTGGGAATGGTGGGGGAAGGGAAAAACACTGGGAAGCATGGATATGATTTGTATGTGTCACACATACCTATTTCTGTTTTTATATATCACCTATGAAAAGAAAAAATGAATCTTGATATGTCCAGATTAAATCCTTTAAGAGATAGTCTTTTAAGTTTGTTTTTTTTTAATAAAAAATCACTTTCAATGCATTTTATACTCAAAATCACTCCCAATGCATTTTTATAGTAAAAATCACTTCCAATGCATTTTTATAGTAAAAATCACTTCCAATGCATTTTTATAGTAAAAATCACTTCCAATGCATTTTATACTCAAAATCACTCCCAATGCATTTTTATAGTAAAAATCACTTCCTATGCATTTTTATAGTAATAATGAGTCCCAATATATTTTTATAGAAACTGCAACAAATATTGGATTGAAATAAAGAAAAGCTTATTATCACCAATGAAAAGAAAAAATGAATCTTGAAATGCCCAGATTAAATGCTTTAAGAGATAGACTTTTTAAGTTTTTTTTATTTATTTATTTATTTATTTTTTTTTAGTAAACAAATAGTACAAATTTGATAGTACACACTTAGAGAGGACCAATCCAATCAGAGTACATTGCAAGATGGTGTGATTGAATAAAAGCAAAGTTAATTATCTTGCTTGGTTGCTGAACTGAATATTTGCTTTTTAAGTCCCCCCCCCCTTTTTTTTTGTTTTGTAATGAGGTGATTGGCTTTTGTGACAGAAAGAATTATTTTATTTGACAATGACAAGAATATTAAACAAGACCTTCGTACTTGTAATCTCTTGTACTATTGACTAAAACAAAGAACAAAGCAAAAATAAATAAAAAATCTCAGGAAAATTTATTCTTGTCTACATTGATGCTAACAAAAGAACATAGTGAAAGAATCTTTCTGCTCAAGTCTTTGAAAATGGACAGGGTAAGAAGAGACACAGCCAGTAAATTGAATGAGATTGTTTTAGAGCTGCTTGCCTTCCCCCCTCCCCCATCCTCAACTACTGCCCTGCCCTGCTTCCAATAGTGGATACTCTTTCTCATACTGAATCTACATTGGACATGTTTATGCACTTTGGCAAGCCTAATGAAATTCTACAACAGAAATCAATAAGATTTTTCTCATGCTACCTTGTGTGTGTAGCTCCTCCCATCCTTTGTCCTCTTTCCAATACACTAATCCTTTTCCACTTCGATGTTTTACAATATATCCTGAATCATTGGTAACCTTATGTTTAAACATTTATTCCTTCCTCATCCTCTAGGTCATCTGGGTCACTACTGTACAGCCCTGTCGGCTAGGGGGGACCCCCCCCCTAAATGGGGCCACCTGTTGGCCGTGGGTGGTGACCTGTGATGCTTAAGAATAGAATTCTGGTGGCTAAGCAGTCCATGACGTGCAACACTCCACTTTGACCCTTACTTAGACTAGACGGACGGTCAGAGAGACCATCTCTGATCAGTCAGCTGATTACGTCAAGTCCTAGCACCGATATGATTGTCCCAGCCCTATTGTTTATATGGTAAGCCCCCGACCCTTTTTATCATATGTGCTCGTAGGCGGTGGCAGAGTGTCTTATTATCCTGGGTATGACATTAAACTCTATCTAATTGTGAAGTTCCAATTCTGGAGCTCTGGGGAATGCTGAGTACTCCTTCATCATCATTACTCCCTGGTTCACACTGACCTGGAGTGGTAGCATGTGTTAGGGTCCCATCTGTGGGTTAAATAGAACAAAATGATTTTTTTTTTTAAATTGAGTCAAAAAAAAAAATTGAGTACCCATCAAGAATGAATAAAACAAAATGTCTTTGGCATAAAATTACACAATAGGTTGAGATGCCATAAAATTCAACTAATCAGTTAGGTGACCCGGGTTATTACTGTAACCCAGGAGTGGGGAATCTCTGGCCAGAAAGCCACATTCAGTCTTCTAAACTATCAAATAAGTCTTTTCACAGTTCTTTCATTTTCACTTTAGATTCCCGATATCCCAATGCTTTCCCTTGTCTTGGGTACGACATTAAACTATCTAATGGTGAAGTTCCAGTTCTGGAGCTCAGGGAATGAGGAGCACCCCTTCATCTCATCACCATTGCTCCCAGGTCCACTCTGACCCAGAATGGTAGTACCTGTTAGGGTCCCATCTATGGATTAAATAGAACAAGTATTGATTTTTTTTTAAATTGAGTACCCTTCAAGAATGAATAAAACAAAAATGTCTTCAGCATAAAATGACACAATGGGTTAACATGCCATAAAGCCCAACCAACTAATATTTTCCCCACAAGAAAACAATCTAAAAAAAATCATAAAAAGATTATTAAAGAAGGTTCGAGACTCAGTGGATGCCCCATACTTGTGACAAATTCTACCTGTGATGAACAGGCTGGGTACAAATTTTTTTTTTTTTTTTTTTTTTACCCTTATCAGCTATTTCTTGGAATATCCGCTCCCCACTGTCATTTCAACCTTCCCACCAGCTATTCTATGTATTTTTTTTTTTATAAATTCCTTTCATCTGAGTCTCTTCATTCTATTCATATACTTATCTATCGCTAAGCCTCACTCAAACTACTCAAATCTCCTTGTCTGGTCATCTATGTATTGGGTGAAATTTAGCCAATGAGATGAACTTCCTGATCTCTCCCCCACCCTCAGGTAGCATCTAACCCCACCATCTAAAACGGGTAGGGTCTGGTTATATTGTGATGCCTGAAGCACCCCAAAAAGAGGATAAGAATAGGATGTTTGGTTCTTATAATACGTTAGAAGGCTCAGAGTAACATTCCTACATAGGTGAAAATATACATAAATAAATCTGAACAAAGAAGTATAACATGACAACAATACAGACTTTATTGTCTGAGCACGTGGACATGATATGCATTATAAGATACAAAACAGATAGGACTAAAGTCCTTTGGAAGTAATAAAGAGTTCATCAAGAATATGAGAGTCACTTACTGATAGTTAGAGGGCAAAGCCCCCTTACCGGACAGACACCAAGCATCTATTCCATGTTTTTGTGCATGCTAGACTAAGAGAAAAGAAAGAGAAATTCCTTGGCTGCTGTTTAAATACCCAGCTAGTAGTGTCACCTAGTGGTGAAAAAACCCTGGCAGCAAGGGAAGATAACCCTTTTGGACAGAAGTCCATCCCAGCAGGGGCAGACAATCGCTACAGGGGTGCCAACTGTTTGTGATGGCCTCCATTTTAAAAAGATGACCTTGTGTAAAACCTGCTTTTAGTAAGTAACAAGATGAAGAAAATAAAGCTCTGGAACTTAGGTCCAATTTGTTTTTTGTTTTTTTTTCCTTTTCTAAAAATCCATTAACCAATTTCTGCTATGTCACCATGACCTAGAATACATTGCCTGCAGATGTGTAAGACCCCCCCCCCCAACAACGACAAAAAAGTGTCCTAATTATGACACTTAACTGCATCTGAAGTTTTAGAGAGTGTGGAGTACCCCATTCATTGCCATTACTCCTGTTAGTCAAAAACTACTTTGAGAGCTCCTCTTCCCTTTCTGTGTTCTATTCTCCCTCCAGCTAAATAGTAGGGCAGACAGGGCTCTTTAACCTTGGTATGGCAACTGGACAAAGAGTAGAAAAATTCTGAATTCAAACCCAAGAGGTTCTCTGCATGTTAGTCAAAAACTACTTTGAGAGCTCCCAATTCCCTATGATCTAGCGCAGTGGTTAGCATCACTCAGTTGAAAAAGTAGATGGTAAAATTCTAGAATTCAAAGTTTACCTGATTGAAAAAAGACTTTACAATAAGTAACCCTAACTTAAATGTTTCTAACTTCCCCCCTTTTTTTTTCATACATGAGATTTAAAATTTTTTAAAGATTCTGTAGAATAAACATCATACTCTTTGTAGAAGCAATATTCCAATTACCATCGAATTGGCAACACAAGGCAACACGCAGAGATGCTGATAGGTACGCATCCTGAGTCACCGATACATAAAAATCTAAAAAGGACTCATAAAAATCATATCCATGTGTCCCAGTGGTTTTTTTCTTCCCCCACCATTTCCAGCTAACTATAAATACATTTCAATATTTTCTTGGAAATGAATTACACTGTATACCGTACAAGGTAGGGGTTAGATGGCTTTAGTTGTTCATAGATAAAAACTCTGCAATTTATTAAGAAACTTTAGTTTGGGACCCATGAAATTTCCCAAGGACTCATTCAAATCAAATCCTTGTCTCCCAGGATGCACTAAATTAAAAAGCTATCAGCACATTACTGCATGAGTAATTAATTTAAGAAAATAATTTCTGACTTAAATTTTAAAGTTTTTCCTGTTAGAAAACATTAAAATGTTCTTCAGATTTCATTGAGTTTTCTGCAAATAAAACAAAAAAAAACAAAAAAAAAAAAACTGAGTTGTACTTCGTTAAAGAATCTCCTGCTTCAAAATGTAAAATCTTTTTAAAAGCAAGTGGGGCGGGGGCGGAATTATCAAAGTAATTGTAAGTGATTAGGTGAGGGTTAAAACTGAGGCCAATAAACTTGACCCCCCTTGTTATTCTGTTGATTTGAAACTTGGCCTCTAGTGTCATAATTTTGCTCAATCAAACAAAAAGGTTCTTCCTCCATTTGTACTGCATGATTGCTGACCCCACTTTCTCCTTCCTGGCACCTGACTTCCATTCAGGAAGGGAATGGCTGTGAATAATAGCTTTAAATAATTGCTGAGGCTTAAATACAGAATTAATGTCAATGTTTTTAGCTTTCTCTTTGTTGGCTATTAAATTATGTGTTATATAGATATGTATACACATACATAAATTACTAGAGACCTTTTAAGTGCTCTAAATAACACACACACACACACACACACACACACACACACATATATATATATATATATATATATATATATATATATCCTATTATAATGGAGATTGTGTGTTTTTCTCTCTGTAATCGAAGCTAAATCACTACTCAAGTCACAATTCCTTTAGTTATTGACGTCACATTCACCATGAATTTATTCTAATTTAAACCTCAATTATTAATAAAATTGTTTTACATTATTAATACTGTTAACCATATCTACATATTAATAACATGCTATTATATTTATATATACAACAAAATAGTGGTTTACAGTGTGAACGGGAAGGCTAATTTGCATATTGATATTTAAAATGTGATTTTAATAAATATCTGCTTAGTATTATTGATTTCTAATTGTTTGGTTTTACTTTAATGAATATAAACAAAAATCTCTTCAATTAATCTTAAAAGAAATCCATTAACAAGAAAAAATAACTGTCATTTTATTCTTTACTTCCTATTTTAACTAAATACTTAAATTAGAAAAAATAACAATGAAAGACGGGAGTGATGGAAGAGTAAGTTTCAGTTGTTCTATTTTTCGATTATACTCCCTCTGTTTCAAATCTTTTTATCTGCATTCTTATTTAGTTTCATTAGCCTTTCTAATTTAATACAATATTTTATTACATTAAAACTTAAATACTTGCACCCGGAGGGTGCATATATTTGCTAGTATATATAATGGAGAATAGCAAATATGAAAACTGTTTGCATATAAAAGTGCCCCATGCTAAATTAGCAGAGCAGATTTATAATCTCAAATAAAATATTATGGTACTAATTGACCGCTACTATAGTTTCATATGTGTGTGTGTATATATATATATATATATATATATTCAAACAGAGTTTGTTGAATACCACAGAATATTTCTTAATGATTTTCAATTGCTTACATTCAAGCTCTCATGTAATTTTTCTTATGTTGGAGTCCGAATGATAGAGAAGGTGCCCCATATTTTTTCTAGTTGCTTTTGACCATGTCCTTCAGTAGGATTATTAACTCTCTCTATCTCTCTCTCTCTCTCTCTCTCTCTCTATATATATATATATATATATATATATATATATATATATATTTCAAACCAACAGTAGACTAACTGACTTCAATACAAGTGCTGAATAACATCTTAGAGAAATATTTCTGTTTAAATTTGTAACGAGCTAGGACTGAAAAATACCATTAACAACTTTTTTTTTTTTGTTTGTTTCACTTGCAGACAATGATACCGGTCAGTGATTAATTTTGTTAAACATTGGACAAATTTGTCCAAATTTAGCTCCAATTGGACTAAAAATATTGCATAACCAGAAAAACCAATTGACCTCTTCAATTGTGTTGTAATGAACACGAGTTGGGTGATTGATTTTTTTTTTCTTTCTTGTTTCTTTTTTCTTTCTTGTTTCTTTTTTCTTTCTTGTTTCTTTGTTCTTTTTCAAGTTAAAAACAAATGCCAAAAGTACTTGGCTTGAATATTGAAAGACACAAAAATGCTAAGTTCGACGCCAAATTGTAAAATTCAATTTTCTGTCTGATGGTAAAAATAGCAAATTCAACATTGGAAATAAATCTTTTTATCAACTTCTGGAACATGGAGTTAGATAAAAGTAAATCTATTTTCAACCCCCCTCCCCCCCCCACACACCTGGGTCCAAAATTTGTTATCCGTTGTCCAATCGTTTCCTTCTCTTGAATCCTGTCAGCTGATTCATAATTACATCTTTCATTTATTTTCTTTTTTCTTTTATGCATTGATTTATAAAAGTGGTTATTTTATAATGGAAACTATTTTTCTATAATTTTCTAGTATTGTAACCTTGAATACACCCTTCTAGAAACCTGAAAGACATCTTCAAGAATACAAACCCTGAAAACATTTTAAATTTTATTAAAAAAAGCAACCTTTTCAACAAAATATAACAGAACATAACCAATTATCTCCATAGAACCACTACTTTAAAGTCTGAAATCCAAAATAACCTTTTTGGCATTAAATGACCCACAGAGGTTGATATGCCGTTAAACAAAACTCAAACACCCTTCAGCTGTGTGGTGTACAGGGTGGTCCAAAAGTCTTGTTACCCAACTATTTTAAAAATTTAAAAAAAAAAATATCCAGGCTAAGTGTATGAAACATTAAACAGGTGAATATCACACCTTTTTCCAAAGCTTTACATATTTAAAATGATTTTTTTTTAATTAGTGAAATAGATCACTAATTAGGACTGAACCTATTCTAGTAGTGACCAACCTAAGCAGTTTGAATTCAGAGTTTTCCTTCTCCTAGACTGGTTGCCTAACCAAGATTAAAGAGCCCAGTCTGCCCTTCTATTTTACCCATAGCTGGAGGACGAGTATTTGGATTCATACATTTCCCAAGGGTATTAGCACTATGTAAACTGTAGTTTCGTCCAGGATTTGAACTCTGGTCGACGAGTCCATTTCCTATGACTTTAACCATTAGACCACATGCCTCCAACTATTAAGCTTATAAAATAATTAATGCACCTCAAATTATTGTTTCAGCTTATAAAATAATTACATAATATAACCTGAAATTCTAGAAAATAATTTAGTTCTTAAAGATTTTTGTTTTAATAATTACATAACTTATATATTATATTATTAAAGCAAAAAATAATGAAAGCTTAAACAATATGTAGGAGTGACAAGATTTCGGTTCACCCCCTCCACATACAGTTTCAGAGAAAAATGTGATTTTAACCTTTTAATGTTTAATACATTTACCCTGGATCAGTGTTAATATCCCTAGCTTAATATCTTACCTACCTTTAATCTACCTTGTTTCTCACAACCATTTAATCCTGCTCTAAAGCCAGCCCTGTCAGGGTCTTACTTAGAATATGCTTACTGTATCCCCTGCAGAGAGGGCAAGAGACCTCCCCCTCCACCCCCAAAAAAGAGGGTGTTCTACATATGACACTAAACTGCATTTGATATTTGGTGTTTTTGACATATCTTGAAATGATTAAAATGTAAAAGATCTTTCAGTCTTACGAACTTAAGAAAGGATCAATTATAGGATCATTTTAATCGAAGGACTAGATTGACCAAGAGAAAGGATCAATTATAGGATCATTTTAATCGAAGGACGCGATTGACCAAGAGAGAGGATCAATTATAGGATCATCTTAATCGAAGGACTAGATTGACCAAGAGAAAGGATCAATTATAGGATCATCTTAATCGAAGGACGCGATTGACCAAGAGAGAGGATCAATTATAAGATCATTTTAATTGAAGGACTAGATTGACCCGGAGAAAGGATTTATACATCTGGTTATTATACTGTATGACATAACTAGAAGCAGCTACTCAGCATCTCCTGGGTAGAGGGGGGGGAATCCCTGATGTATTGATTTGCTTGCTTTTGAGATTTACAAATGCTGGATATTTTTTATATTAGTTAATTGTTTTATTTTCATAGTTTCAGATGGACATACATACATACACATAACTGCACTTTATATATGTATAGATGGAAGGGAATTTTTTAAAAATTGTGGTGTTTGGCAAGTGCTTTTTTGCTCTGTCACATGATCTCATCTTGGCATTTTGTAATGTGCTCTTTCTATTGTTCATCTTCATCCACCATTCCTCCTTTTTTTCTTCTAATTATTCTGTAACTGTTGTTTTTTTCTTTTTTAATAGTTCCAATTTTTAAAAATATATATTTTTTTTATTCCTTTTCCTTTTTTGTGGAGAGGTTCCTCCTCTTTTTTTTTGTTTCTTGGAGAGAAGGGTTGCTTTTTTATAAAATAGTTTTGGCTCTTCTTGCTCTACTCACTCTCTATCTCTCCCCTCCTATCTCTCTCTCTCTCCCCTCCTATCTCTCTCCCCTCCTATCTCTCTCCCCCTCCTCTGTCTCTCCCCCTCCTCTCTCTCCTCTCTCTGTCTCTCCCCCTCCTCTCTCTGTGTCTCTCCCCTCCTCTCTCTGTGTCTCTCCCCCTCCTTTCTGTATCTCTCCCCTCCTCTCTCTCTCTGTGTCTCTCCCCCTCCTCTCCTCTCTCCCCCTCCTGTCTCTCCCCCTCCTGTCTCTCCCCCCTCCTCTCTCCCTTCTTCTCTTCTCTTCTCTTTCTTCTCTTCTCTTTCTTCTTCTCTCTCCCTTCTTCTCTTCTCCTTTTCTTCTCCTCTCCTTTTCTTTCTCCTCTCCTTTTCTTTCTCCTCTCCTTTTCTTTCTCCTCTCCTTTTCTCTCTCTCCTCTCCTTTCTTTCTCCTCTCCTTTTCTCATTTCTCCTCTCCTTTTCTCATTTCTCTCTCCCTTTTCTCATTTCTCTTCTCCTTTCTCTTCTCCTCTCCTTTTCTCCTTTCTCTCTCTTCTCTTCTCTTCTCTCTTTCTCTTCTTCTCTTTCTCTTCTCTTCTCTCTTTCTCTTCTCTTCTCTTTCTCTCTCTCTTTCTCTTCTCTTCTCCTTTCTCTTCTCTTCTCTTTCTCTTCTCCTTTCTCCTTCTCTTCTCCTTTCTCCTCCTCTCTTCTCCTTTCTCCTCCTCTCTTCTCCTTTCTCCTCCTCTCTTCTCCCTTTCTCCTCCCTCTTCTCCTTTCTCCTCCTCTCTTCTCCTTTCTCCTCCTTTCTCCTCCTCCTCTCTCCTTCTCCTCCTCTCTCCTCTCTCTCCTCTCTCCTTTCTCCTCTCCTCTCTTCTCCTTTCTCCTCTCCTCTCTTCTCCTCTCTCTCTCTCTCCTCCTCTCTTCTCCTTTCTCCTCTCCTCTCTCTTCTCTCCTTTCTCCTCTCCTCTCTTCTCCTTTCTCCTCTCCTCTCTTCTCCTTTCTCTCTCCTCTCTTCTCCTTTCTCCTCTCTTCTCCTTTCTCTCCTCTCCTCTCCTTTCCTCCTCTCCTCTCCTTTCTCCTCTCCTCTCCTTTCTCCTCCTTTCTCCTCTCTTCTCTTCTCCTTTCTCCTCTCTTCTCCTTTCTCCTCTTATCAAAGCTCCTTTCAATAAGGAGCTTTCACTCTATCTTTCATTTTGGAACTTGTCCTAATCTTTTGTTAAACGAGTATACTTTTCTTTTTCAAGTCTCTCTCTCCCTCTCTCTCTCTCCCCTATGGAATTTTAAATTTAATGTATTGTTTTTAAATTTTAAGGTTAATTCTTTATCATATTGTTAGTATCAAAATAAATTTATTGATTGCACACCAGCCACAATTGGATTGAGTGACTGAAAATTAATTTTCTAGGAATAATGAAAATTTAAAATATTGATTGAGGCCTTTACACTTTATAAACACACACATAGAATCATTCACAGTTATTCCACAAATTAGCACGCAAACTTGCATACATTAATAGAAACACATACACACATACTTGCTTAAATCTTTAATGTGTTGAAGTGAGTTAGTATACTGTTGATTTGAACAACAACTAAGCACAATTGAACGGGTGCCCAAGCAACTGGTATTTATGGAACTATGATTCTATGATTACGTTGCATACTACACATCTTTTGTTTCCGCATTTTGAGACCCTGTAATGGTTCATATGCTGTAGATTCTTGTTAGAGCAGATTTGAGGAACAAAGAAAAAGGATTGTATTCTAAAAATAGACAAAACCAGACTGACTGACACCAAATTTAAAACTCCTACCAACTAACAGACATTCGGAGAGCAGAGGGCAGAAAGGCATTGGCAAGCAAAGGGACCAGTCATGAGTACGATCCTGTTAGAATTGGAATTATAAGTGGTATTATACTGAAATATAAGTAAGATTTAACGCATAAGACTTTGTAAAGAGAAAAACTTCATCACCCAAATCACACACATCTTTATAACTTGTAACAATGGCATCCCTAGCAACCACAAATAGCGTCCTTAGTAACCGCCACCAGTAATAGCTATTAGCAAAAGAATCAATCTAAAATAGTCTTTAGCTTCCATAGAGTATGTAACCACAATCCTGAGCAACAATAGCATCCCTAGCAACCACAAATAGCGTCTTTAGTAACCGCCACAAGTAATAGCTATTAGCAAAAGAATCAATCTAAAATAGTCTTTAGCATCCATAGAGTATGTAACCACAATCCTGAGCAACAATAGCATCCCTAGCAACCACAAATAGCGTCCTTAGTAACCGCCACAAGTAATAGTTATTAGCAAAAGAATCAATCTAAAACAGTCTTTAGCTTCCATAGAGTATGTAACCACAATCCTGAGCAACAATAGCATCCCTAGCAACCGTAAATAGCGTCCTTAGTAACCGCCACCAGTAATAGCTATTAGCAAAAGAATCAATCTAAAATAGTCTTTAGCTTCCATAGAGTATGTAACCACAATCCTGAGCAACAATAGCATCCCTAGCAACCGTAAATAGCGTCCTTAGTAACCGCCACCAGTAATAGCTATTAGCAAAAGAATCAATCTAAAATAGTCTTTAGCTTCCATAGAGTATGTAACCACAATCCTGAGCAACAATAGCATCCCTAGCAACCGTAAATAGCGCCTTAGCAACCCCCACCTGTAATAGCTATTAGCAAAAGAATCAATCTAAAATAGTCTTTAGCTTCCATAGAGTATGTAACCACAATCCTGAGCAACAATAGCATCCCTAGCAACCACAAATAGCGTCCTTAGTAACCGCCACAAGTAATAGTTATTAGCAAAAGAATCAATCTAAAACAGTCTTTAGCTTCCATAGAGTATGTAACCACAATCCTGAGCAACAATAGCATCCCTAGCAACCACAAATAGCGTCCTTAGTAACCGCCACCAGTAATAGCTATTAGCAAAAGAATCAATCTAAAATAGTCTTTAGCTTCCATAGAGTATGTAACCACAATCCTGAGCAACAATAGCATCCCTAGCAACCGTAAATAGTGCCTTAGCAACCCCCACCTGTAATAGCTAGTATTTATGGAACTCGGGAATACTCAATTTGGGTGATTTCATTTCTTGAGTCCTGATTTGCTGGTTGGTTTCAATGGTGTCATAGTGCCAGATAAATAATCTGACATTCTGCAGTAGGCTTGCAACAATGTAAAATCCATATTGAATTATGACTTCCTTGCTGCCTTGTTTTGCCAATTCAATGGTAATTGGAATATTGCTTCTATATAATGGACACATCTTAAATTTCTGCTTAACATTATCACATTTTGTGAAGAAACTTCAAGTCATGCTGACAGCATGGATACCCATGAATTCCTTCTAGAATTTTTTTTAGAATTAACAATTAATAGTTATTTCCCTTGAGAAACACTGATTGGGGGGGGGGTTACAAATGGAACCCTAGTCTATTCAGTTGCAAATTGAACTGGAAATTAATTTATTCTCTAAAATCATTTTAACACTATATTGCTAACAAAAATCTTATGTTGTGCAATGTTGGCTTATTTTGGTGTATAAGGTGTGCTATAGACCACGATTTATATTTATAGACTGTTCCAAAACAGCGGTGGCTGAATTCGCCAATCAAAAAATGCCTAAATGTATTTAATTTATGATTTAAAGACATTGATAAATTGTCCTAAAATTACTCACTGGAAGGACTACTTTGAGGACAGATCAACAGATAAGGATTATACAACTTTCTACTCCAAGATGGGATCAACTTTGATACAACTTCTACTTTGAGAAAAGATCAACTTTGATACAACTTCTACCTTGAGAAAAGATCAACTTTGATACAACTTCTACTTTGAGAAAAGATCAACTTTAATACAACTTCTACTTTGAGAAAAGATCAACTTTGATACAACTTCTACTTTGAGAAAAGATCAACATAACATTTTTTTTTATTTTTACTTTTATAGTAACATACATCTAAAAATCAGATCATTATAATATAGATAATTAAAATGATTAAAGTAAGAATTCTTCCAAGTTGTAGCAGTGTCAGTACTACTGTACGGCTGCACTAGTTGGACTAATGAAATGGAGAAAATGTTAGATGGGAATTACACAAGGCAAACAAGACAGGATGGATACTGCTAGAGAAGCAAGGACAAAAACATTAGTGATGTTCTCCTGTGGACATGGATGTATCAGTGTTGGCTGTGCAGATTCTGGATGCTGTACGGAAGATTGCCAGGGGAGATGACTGGATGGGTGGTTTAAAAGTACTGTTGATGATTAATTGATTGATTTTAATGGCATGTCAACCCATCCAGGGTTATTTTATGCCTAGAGGTAAAGAAATTGCATCTATTGCACGTTATTGAAAAGTTAACAAGCTGACTAAGATACTCTCATGGAACATGACCAAATGAGGTTTATTTTTTACACACTTTTATCAGTGTTGTAGTGCTTGGATCCCATTGGTCAAAAAATTCAACAGCAGATATGACCTCATCATATGAACATTTCAGCCTATTAACTTTTCAACCCACCCTCAGATTTAAATTTTTTGTGTAGCTGTTTCTTTTGCACACAGTTGTTAGTTATATGATATCAAATATTCCTATCTAATACAAATAATTTACATACAGGTTGTATGGTTTCAAGTATTCCTATCTAATATTACAGTACTGTCATCATGACCTAATAATAATGATTGGACCCTGGGTAACTGTTGGGTTTAAGAAAATTATGCCACCATTGCTGGGGCAAGTAAAATTGTTATAGGGGACTAGTTTGCAAAAGTGTTCTAACTCTTGTCTCCATCAGCCATTATGATATGCCACTAACCAAACAAACTATATCAGTGAGACTGATTCAGTGATGTTGATAGCTTTTGGATTTAGTGCGTCCTGGGATAGATTTGTACCTCTCCGAAGGGAATTAGCGCAAAGTGAATGCAAATAGCCTCTAGGTTTATTAATGCTGAAAGAGATGGCCTGTTTTGAAGAAGACATCTAATCATAGATCTTGAAATTGTTAGGAAATGGAGAACCTTCTAGTTTAATGAGAAGAATATCCATGGTTTATTCTTATATTGCAATTTGATGCCCGATTTCATCACATTTATTGCAGATATTGCGCCTTGCAACATATGTATATGCTTATCTGCTGCGCTGGCTGTGACAGATATTCAAGATGGCTGACCTGTTATTTGCAACACTGTTTCAGTGGGAAGCAATGTCTAACCATAAGAAAATTTGATTGCTTTCATTGTGTAGCTGCCATCTCCAAGATGTTATTTGTCTGTACATTTGGCTGAAAACTCCACGCTGCTCTGTTCCTATATAAATGTTTTTATATGAATTTATACAAGAGACTTGTGAAAGTTTTCCGAATGTCTATTGTCTATATCTGGTACACCAGCAAGATAATTGATACATATTTATATCTTTTAAATAGTATAGATTTAGTTGTGCTGTAAAGAAAGAAAATAATTAAGACAGTTTTTTCAAACAAAGTGTGTTTTTCTGAAAATGCATGAAAAACAGTTTTAATGATTTTTTTTTTTTTTTTTTTTTTAGGTGGGTGTTGTTCTTTTGATATTTATTTTTTTAATTGTGGTTTATACAGTAAGGGGCCAGTTTAGCTTGGTCGGTAAAATATGTATCTTTGAGAATCTGTGTTACGGCTCAAAGATATGTGGTTCAAAGTTAAGTTTTGAATAAAATAACTGGTGCACTATATCTTTTATTCATTAATATATCAACACTGAAAATTTCATTAAATTCAGTTAATTCCCTGATTTTTGGTATTTTTTTTTTCTTTTGGCAGTCTGACATACGATGGTGGAATTTAGGTCCATTAAGTTTGATTTAACCCAGCAAGTGTTTGTCAGTTCAAAGACTGTTGAATCATTATAGCTATTATTTTGGATATATGTAGAAAATCAACAGGATAACACTTGTAATTGACCTTTGACCCAAACCCTCAAACAATCAGAAGGGATCGAGATACAAAATGTCAACTTATGCTCTTTTCAGCAATCATTTCTGAATAAATCACTTTAGTAACATTTACGCACATTCTTCTGGTTTTATATTCTATACATGGTGTATATAATTGAATGTATAATTTTCTCTTTTTCCATTTTGTATTCTATTGAAGTCAGTCAGTCAGTCAGTCTACTATTGGTTTGAACAACAGCAACTGACTAAGCACAACTGAGTCAGTCAGTCTACTATTGGTTTTAACAACAGCAACTGACCAAGCACAACTGAGTCAGTCAGTCTACTATTGGTTTGAACAACAGCAACTGACCAAGCACAACTGAGTCAGTCAGTCTACTATTGGTTTGAACAACAGCAACTGACCAAGCACAACTGAGTCAGTCAGTCTACTATTGGTTTGAACAACAGCAACTGGCCAAGCACAACTGAACCAGCCAGCCAGTCAGTCAGTCAGTCAGTCAGTCTACTATTGGTTTAAACAATGTGACTGGCCAAGCACAACTGAACCAGTGTCAAGACAACTGGTACTTATGGGAATTCAGAACAGTCCACTCATGCATTTGGAGGATTCCATTCCCTGCGCCCTGATTGGCTGCTTAGTTTGTATGATCATCTGAGGCTCCATAAATCCTGCCATTTTGCAGTAGTCTTTGCAGCAAACCAGAATCGTATTTCAGTTACGACTGCTTGCTGTCTTGTCTTGCCAATTCGACGGTAATTGGACTTAGTATGATTATTCTACATATTCATGGCTAAAGGAATGAGGGCAGAGAATGGACCCCCATTTTGTATGCATTGGTTTATCAGTGACATTAATAATAGATGGAAAAATGAAGAGTTTAGGCTTGACTTCTTTAACTGTCTTGATGATCATGTCTAATCATTTAAGTCACTCACTCAAAAAATATTTTACAACTAGCAGGACCTGTGGATATACTGTTGTATAGCCAACATCAGGTATATAATCGAGAGAGATTTGAGACTTACTTGTTACTTTATTTCTTCTTTACTGCTTTGGCTATGATCGTCATCTTGTCGTCGACTAGTTGCTATGTTTCCTCTTCTTTCTTTTGGCCGTCATGTTGTGTAGTCTCTTTTAAGGGCTAGTTTTTAGTTATGCAATTAATTAACTCACAAGACTTTTATTTTCTGGATCAAGATTTATTTAACCCATTCTGATTCGCTGCGCAGCTGAGACCCAACCTCAGCAGAGAGATAGGCATCCTCTCTGCTCAACCTCAGGTTGAAACTGAATCTAACTAGTTACGTTTTTCTCATGGCACGCAAGATTCACACCTCTCTAGGGGTCAGTTGGGGTCATCCAATGGAAATCTACCTGCCTATGCTTTAAACTCCAACGAACCTATTTCAAACTAACTACAGGGTCTTGTCAACAACCCATGACACCACATAATATGTAACAATACTACACTATGATAATTTAATTATTACAACGTTTGATATGTTTACTTAAGAGCTATTGCCAAATAGTTCAATATGTAAAAAGTATAATAATCTTGATTTAACTCTCTTTCCTCTCCCTCCTCTCCCTCTTTTTTTTCTTTCTTTCTTTCCTTCTTTTCATTATGTTCGATTGAAACAGATTAGCATTATTACTTCCGTGCATCATTCTTGAGAGTACCCCTTGTGTGTGCTGACCTCAAGAGTATCCTTCTTCATGTCATAATTCATTCTGTTAGTTGGTTGGATTTTACAGCATGTCAACCCTTGTTGAGTTATTTTATGCTGAAAACATTTTATTTTATTCATTCTTGTTGGTTATCCAATTTTTTAAAAAACTAATTTTTTAAAATCTATTTAACCATAGATGTTCCATCTGATGACACTCATAAGAATTTTAAAACTAACAGGTACTACCACTCCGGGTCAGAGTGGACCTGTGAGTAATGGTGATGAACAGGTACTCCACACTTCCCAAAGCTCCAAAATTGGAACTTTATCAATAGATCATCATACCCAGTACACTAATTCATTCTGTCACTTTTTGAGTAATTCAAAATCTGTTTCCAGCCTTCTGCACTTTCTTGTATTTCTTATAATCTGCCAACAATTCTTCCATCCAAATGTCATCTGGTATTGACATGTTTTCATATTTAACTGTCATTATTGTTCTTCTGTTTCGAACAACAACAATTTCTGTGTCTCTTTCATTTGTATTTTCTCTGTTTATTCAACAAAGTCTTAATTGCATATTGTTGTTGTTTTCGTTTTTGTTTTTGTCTTGAGATTTTTGCCAGATTTTGTTTTCCTCACCAATCAACTCCTCCTTTCATTAAAATCTTTTATACACAGTAAATCAGAAGATTTTAATGTATAATACCAGAGGAAAAAAATCAATATAATGATTTGCTGTTTTTGTTGAAATGTAAACTTATACTAATTTTTTAAATTAGAAAAATCTGTCTTCCATAACCCCTCCCCCACCCCACCCCAAAGATAACCCCAACACACACACACACACACAAAAAAAAAAAAAAAAAATGAAAATGTCAGTTACAGAAAGAATTACAAAAGGAAAAAAAATTCAAAAGAAAAATTAAACCAAAATGATTTAGAAATTCTGATTAAATAAATAAAATTAGGAATGAGAACAGGATACCCCCATTGATTGAATAAAAGGTTGGGTTCAAAGTTCCATGATAGCTCCCAATTACGACAAGAAGGTGCCCGAGTTCAACAAGATATACCTAAAGAATGCCGGAGGGCACATCGGCCAAAACATTGCACAGATAACCTTAAAGATGAGGACAATAGTCCGAATAAAACAAATTAGGAATTGTTTGATAAATTGTGACTAAATACAATGAATTTTGGTTTCTAAAAATCATACTTGCTGTTTCCCCCCCCCCCCACTCAAAAAATAAACCTTAAAATTTTTTAGAAAATAATCATGGAAGCAGCGCTTTACAAAAAATCAGCTGTGTGACTTCTTCCTGCCCATCACACAAACCATCCAAGTAAGACAAACAAGGCATACTGGACACCTTAGTAGTGGATGGAAGAACTGCTGATACATCATACATACAGCTAAAAAGAAGGTGGGGAAAAGAACAGAGAAAGTGAACGAAAAAGCATATATGTGAGAAAAATATTAATTTGTATGGTAAAATTTTTTAATTTTCATAATTCTTCTTCTCATCCATTGTCAATCTTAATATCATTCTTATGTATGATAATTTTTGCCAAAACTGGTGCAACATGGAAAAAACCTGACTGTTGTTTGATGGTGTTGGAATGTGAAATAATAGCTGATTCAAAAAGACAGCAATTTTTTTGTTTACAGTGGATAGGCTAATTAATCTATCTATATTCAAGCACTTTTAAATTGGATTATATGAGTGACTTTTATATTGCTTTGATATTTGAAAACTTTTGGAATGGATGAAGAGAGGAGATGCTGAGACCAAATTTTAATGGTATTTGACTGCAATGAATACTGCAATTTTCTCTGCAATTATTAGCGCCATTAGACAAATTATGGTAAATATACCAGTTCTGGTAAACAAAAGGTTTATTACTTTATAAAAAAAATGTATTGTATGATGTTGAACAATTTTACTTTTACCCACCTATATGATTGCCCCAACCCTATTGCCCTTATGGCAAGCCCCAACCATTTTTATCATATGGGTGCTAGAAGGTGGTGGCTGAGTGTCTACATGTCCTGGGAATGATGTTAAACTCTATCTGATGGTGAGGTTCCAGTTTTGGAGGTTTGGGGAATGTGGAGCACCCCTTCATCACCATTGCTCCCTGGTCCACTCTGACCTGGAGTGGTAGTACCTGTTAGGGTCCCATCTATGGGTTAAATAGAAAAATGTATTTATTAAAAAAGAATTGTGCATCCATTAAGAATTGATTTATTTCAAAACTTTGTTGGCATTAAATGACCCACTAAGGTTGATATGCCGTAAAACAAAACGAAACATTTACTTTTATCACTGGGAGATGGAAATAACTTTGGATTCCTGATTATGAGAAGGTTCTCAAGTTTGACAAGAAACACCTGAGGAAACGTTGTGTATATAAAGTTGAGGACAATAGTCCAAATAATACAAACTTTGGGTTTTGTTTCATAACAGAAAATGGAACCTCTTCTTCAATTGACCAAATAGAATTTAGAAAAATTATTATTATAGTCTTTAACAAAGGATTCTCTCAATAACCATTTACCAATTTTTGGCCAATTCTCTATTGCAAAAAAATGGAGATTTATTTAAAGGTGATAATGCAAGAACAGAATGTCATGTTCATCTTTGATGGTTTCTATGACGGAGAACGAAAAAGAGCAAGACATTGTTTTGCCTGCCAGGATCGAACCCGCGTCCTCCCGCATGCAAAAACAGATGCGATTTAGGCACTGGACAGATGCGAAGTGCCAGGATGTTTCAGTAAATAGGTACATAAATAACATGTGAGTCAAGCCTGGGCAGTTAGGAGTCAGCAGTAGCAGGTTGACTGACGCGAACAACCGAGTAAAGAAATGTGATTTTGAACCGCTAAAGATTATTTCGACTACGGTGCCGGATTTTGCAGCTGCTAAGCGAAAACAAAGAACGTGTTTACCAGGGGAAGGTTTGGCTTGCTGGGAGAATGAGGACTCACTTGTTTCTGGGCCCCCCCTCTCGGCGGAGCTTGTTGATACGAACATCTATCCCCCCCCATATACCCCCCCCCTCTATAGTTTCGAATATTTCAATATCTTATAATTTATCCAATGTTTGAAAAAAAAAAAAAAAAAAAACTCTTATAAGAGATATAATCCTTAGCAGATTTTCAGTAAAAAAAGAGCTGGGCACTGCTGCAGAAGTAAGGACAAACTCATAGGCAATGTTTTTCTATGGACTCCTACATATGGACACACCAGTGTTGATTGACCAGCAAAAACTTATATTCATTAGCTCTGGACAGATACCAAGTAGCATTTACAGGACTTACCATGAAAATTAACTGATAGAAATGGGTGACAAGAGATTTTCAAGGGGACCATGTTCTTGGCACACCTTGATGAGGTGGTGTTTGTTATTCAAATGATGTTTTCAATAGTACATTCTCTGACATTCATCAGGTGTAATATATGCAACTCTATAAGAAAACAGACTTTTCTTTCTGGTCTCTCTCTTTAGAAGCACAAAGTAAGAATGATATCAAACAGATTTTTATTTTTCATGAAAGAATACAAAAGATTTTGTCTACGGCCCATTTTAAAAGCGGGGGTGGGTGGGTGAAAGAAAGATTTATCATTACCGTCCCCCTCCTTCTTTTTTAAAATCAAAATATGTAAGGCTTGAGCTTTTATACATATATTTAAACATGCACACACACGTGTGTGTGTGTGTGTTATAATATATATATATATATATATTATACACACACACACACAACACACACACATATATATATATATATATATATATATATATATATATATATATATATACTTAAACATGGACACATATATAATATATATATATATATATACTTAAACATGGACACACACACACACACACACATATATATATATATATATATATATATATATATATATATATATATTATATACTTAAACATGGACACACACACACACATATATATATACTTAAACATGGACACACACATATATATATATATATATATATATATATATATATATATATATATATATATATATATATAAAATCATTGCCCCCCCCCCCACGCACACACCTTTTCAAATCAAAATATGTAAGGCTTGAGCTTTGACAACAAAACAAGGTACAAAGGACTCAATTAAAAAAAAATTGGAAAATTCAGTGCAGTTATTCCTTTTGATGTTCTCTCATCTTTCATTCTAAGGCTTTTTACATTTAGTAGAAAAGTCTGTTGTGATTTAGAATTATACTCTATCCCCCACCACCACCACACTTACACATACTAATAGTTTTTTTAAATATACATTACACCTTTCCTAGCATCAAGTCATTTATTTAAAAAAAAAAAAAAGCTTAAAATTAAACATAAGCACATATACATATATATATATATATATATATATATTGTATTGATGTCTCTGTGTGTGTATGTATGTATATATACATGTAAAAGTAAATAAGTCGACGGGGCGGCCTAATGTCGGTATCAGCCAATCAGCGAGGGAGTCTATCCCCTTTTCAATAGCGCTAGACCAAGGAGATTGTTTTAGCATCTGAGGTGGAGCACCACACCTACTATCAGCTCCTTACTTTACCACACAGATCCCTGTGCTACTCATACGCTGAGTTGGCGGGGACCGGTATCGAACTAGGAACCTTGTGGTTTCTAGCCGAACGCTCTACTGACTGAGCTAACCCATATATGATGATAATTTTTGTGTTGATGTGTATAATATGTATATATATTATACTTACTTGCCCTAACACATATATAACGCTTATACACAAACAATGTGTGTGTGTGTGTATGTATATATATATATACATACTTACACGCACACAAATATATTTTATACTCTCTCTCACATATCTAAATTACTCACACACATATCTGTAATATACACACATGCATGTAATACATACACACACTTATATATCTGTAATACATACACACCACACATACACATATATATGTATATAATACAAACATTGCCTTTGACATTTTCACTAGATTTACATTTGATGATATTTCTTTCATATTTAGTTCAATATCCAATTTTACTGAAGTCGATTATTCATGTTTGTATTTGTTCACGGTTTAATGCTTTTTCAATTTTACTCAATAAATAAATGTCTGTTTGCATGTAATGGGATTTTCTGAAAAATTGATATAATTTTGTAATCTAATAATTTGACCAATTCTTGTTCAAATAATTTGACCAATTCTTGTTCAAATAGTCTCAAATTTTATCAGCAAGTGTAGAAACGACTCAAAATTCTATACTTGATGTTTTTTTCCACTTTACTGGTATGAAAATGCCATTCAAACAAAAAAAAAGCATTTAAATATTAAACAGAATTTTGCTGTTAAAATTTGAGATCTTTTTAATGTGAATTAGTAAATTTATTAGATTAGGAAATGATATCAATTTTTACAAAACATTTCAAATTATATCACATTTTTGTCCTCTCTCTCTCTCTCTCTATCTATCTATATATATATATATATATATATATATATATATATATATATAATCTATCCCATAATTTTCTTAATATATATATATATATATATATATATATATATATATATATATATATATAAGGGTAGGAGGATTGGAGTAAATCCAACAGAATGTGGTAAAAGATTAGAGGGAAAATGTGGACAAAAGAACAACTCAAACAGGTAGATGTATGAGATATATTTTGTTGTGCTTTGAGCATGACTTCTTCAGTCATTTATTTGAACATTTGTGCATCATACATTTGTTTTTATAGAAGAGAAAATGAACGGGTGAGGGTTGAGTTTGGTGATGAAGTCAGGTAGGGATGGGATCTTCCTTACCATGTTCTCCTCCTTTTCACTAAACTACCTTACTTATCATATTTCTTCCAACAAATTCCACACATTTGATCTTATCTTCCTCCCCACCCAATCCATGAAAGATTTCTTTTGACTAATCAAATCCTCACAAACTCTATCCTATCCTCCTGACAAAATATATCTCCTACATCTACTCATTTGAGTTGTTCTTTTGTTCACATTTTCCCTCTATTCTTTTGCCACATTTATTTATATATATATATAATATATATATATATATGTGTGTGTGTGTTAGTAAAGTGGCCTATTGTCAGTAACAGCCAGACAGTGAGGGCATTTATACCCTTTTCACTAGTGTTGTACCAGGGAGATTGTTTTTGCTGTGGAGGAGTGCTCCCCACTTTACCTAAAATTAGATCAGATTACCCAAGCTGTGCTATTCATGCGCTGAGTTAGCAGCAATCAGTATCGAACATGGAACCTTGCAATTCTTAGGCAAGTGCTCTACCAATGGATTGTAATTATATATTGTGTGTATGTGTGTCAACAAATCCTTCATTGGATAGTCATCATGAAGTTAGAGACACCTAACAACATTGGTGTATGTTCAGCTCCCTTGCTGGTTTACTCACTCTCTTGATGTCTCGATTTGCTCCTCTCCCTCCCTCTCTTGACGTCTCCCTTGCTGGTTTGTTTGCTCTCTTGACGTCTCCCTCCCTCCCTTGACGTTTCCCTTGCTGGTTTACTTGCTCCCTTGACGTCTCCCTCGCTGGTTTACTTGCTCCCTTGACGTCTCCCTCGCTGGTTTACTTGCTCCCTGCTGGTTTGCTTGCTCCCTTGATGTCTCCCTCGCTGGTTTACTTGCTCCCTTGATGTCTCCCTTGCTGGTTTACTTGCTCCCTTGACGTCTCCCCGCTGGTTTACTTGCTCCCTTGACGTTTTCCCTCGCTGGTTTGCTTGCTCCCTTGATGTTCCCTCGCTGGTTTGCTTGCTCCCTTGATGTCTCCCTCGCTGGTTTGCTTGCTCCCTTGATGTCTCCCTCGCTGGTTTGCTTGCTCCCTTGATGTCTCCCTCGCTGGTTTGCTTGCTCCCTTGATGTCTCCTCGCTGGTTTGCTTGCTCCCTTGACGTCTCCCTCGCTGGTTTTCTTGCTCCCTTGACGTCTCCCTCGCTGGTTTTCTTGCTCCTTGACGTTCCCTCGCGCTGGTTTCTTGCTCCCTTGACGTCTCCCTCGCTGGTTTTCTTGCTCCTTGACGTCTCCCTCGCTAGTTTGCTTGCTCCCTTGATGGCTCCCTTGCTCAAGAGGTTATGTCCCATCTATGGGTTTAATACAAAAATGTGTGTATGAAAAATTGTGTATCCATTAAGAATGAATTTCAAAACTTTATCGGCATTAAATGACCCACTGAGGTTGATATGCCATAAGACAAAACAAACCAAACCAACAGAGGTTACATTTTAAATTCTAAGAAATTGAGATAATGTCATTTACATCTAATTTTTTTATGAAAAAAAAAACAAAAAAACCCACATTCATTTATTTATTTTCTAAGTGTAAGTTTTGACAGCTTTAAAATTTGCATTGTATTTTCAGTCAACAAGGAAACTATGTTATAAAAAATGAGTTAAATATGATATATAAACAGTGCAGTTTTTAAAAAAATAAATGGTACTTGCACAACAATCAAATTTATTCTACACTTTACACAAACACAACATCTTGGTATGTTTATTTATACCATTTTTTGTTCTTTCGGGTTTTTTTTAGTTTTTTTTATGCACTTTGTTCTTTTTCATTCAAAAATTGCTACTATATTTATTATATTTTATTCTTTGCTCTTTCTTGCTGTGTATGAAGACTGTGTATGTACACTCCCATCCAACACAACACGCATAGCCTTGTCTTCTCTTATCTGTTGTTTCAGTTTAAATGGAAAAGCTACTTGTTCAATGAAGTGACATTTGGAATCATTTTGTTGGCACAGAGCATCTGTTTGGAATGGGTTCCATGTCAGCATAAGTGTTCTTCTTGTTTGTCTGTTAAGAATTACAGATAATGGCCATGACAGCCTGTTAACTGCTGCTTGGGATTTTTCAGCTTCAAAAATACAACAAACAATAAATTGCTTAGATAACTTGAGGAAATCAACTGTTATGCCTTTTTTTATTATTCCTTTTTTTTTGTGTGTGTGTTTGTTTTGTTTTGCTTTTTGGATATTTCTCTCTTGGAGTTTCTCTCATTCTTCATTTTTTTTTCTCTTTCTCTCTCTCACTTTTTTGGTTTCTCTCCTTGTTTCACACACTTTGGACTGTTTGCTCACTCTCTCTCCCTCCCTCTCTCTATCATGCTCTTTGAACTGTTTTGTCACTCATTCTCTTATTCTATGGTTATTTGGTCTCTCTCTCTCTCTTCTTCCTCCCCCCTCCCTCTCTTTCCTCCCCCTCCTCCTCTCTTTCCTCTCCTCCCTCTCTCTTCCTTTCCTCCCTCTCTCTTCCTTTCCCTCCCTTCTCTTCCTTCCCTCCCTCTCTCTCCTTCCCCTTCCTCTCTTCCTTCCCCTCCCTCCATCTCTTTCTCCCCCCTCCATCTCTTTCTCCCCTCCTCCTCTCCATCTCTTTCTCCCCCCTCCCTCCTCCATCTCTTCTCCCCCCTCCCTCCATCTCTTTCTCCCCTCCTCTCCCTCCATCTCTTTCTCCCCCCTCCCTCTCATCTCTTTCTCCCCCCTCCCTCCCTCCATCTCTTTCTCCCCTCCCCTCCCTCCATCTCTTTCTCTCCCTCTTTCTCCCCCCTCCCTCCCTCCATCTCTTTCTCCCCCTCCCTCCTCCATCTCTTTCTCCCCCCTCCCTCCATCTCTTTCTCCCCCTCCCTCTCTTCTCCCCTCCCTCCATCTCTTTCTCCCCCTCCTCCATCTCTTCCTTCCCTCCACTGAGAGTGATATTGTATATTTGCAAGTGGAATTAATTCTTGTGTTAAAGTTTATCTGGAATAATCAGTAAAGGGTTAAACTTTTTATCTTTAGTTCCTCTTTATATTATCAATTTTTTTGTTTTGTTTGTTATTTTTCATGGTTTTTAATTATTAACCATTCCTTGCATTTTTGTTTGTTTGTTCTAGAATATTTTCTGTTCTGTTCATTATATCATACCTTTTTTTTTTTCTTTTTTTTTTCTTTTTTTTTCTTTTTTTTCTTTTTTCTTTTTTTCTTTCTTTTTTTCTTTTTTTTCTTTTTTTTCTTTTTTTTTTTTTTTTTTTTTTTTTCTTTTTTCTTTCTTTTTTTCTTTCTTTTTTCTTTTCTTTCTTTCTTTCTTTTGGTGTTGTTGTTGTTATTATTATTCCTGATTTTATCTGTTCTCTTATATTTTTAAAATTTTTTTTTTCGTTTTTCTTTGTTTTTTTCTTTTCTCTTCTTTCTTTCTTTTTGTTTTCTTTTGTTTGTTTTGTTTGTTCTTTGTGTTATTCCTGATTTTATCTAAGGTCTTATTATTGAGAACCCCAACTAAATTTTGATATATTAGTTTCCCTGCATGACAATATTGATTTTTTATTTCTATTTATTTTGTTATCTTCTAATATTGAAAATGCTTGTTCTCTATTGGTTATTGCTGTTATTTCTTTGGGCTAATATTTTTCTGATAAACTGATGAAAAATATTTATCAATATCGAATATTTTAGAGAGGGAGGAGAATTTTAGATACATTTGTTCTTTTCCTCCAATTTTGATGTGTCTGTCTATTGATAAAAAAAAAAAAAGATGAGAGCAGCTGTGTAGGGATTGTCAGTGTGTACAGTGCAATAAAAGTTTATTTCTTTCTTTATTCATTTTGATAAAGAGGCTGCTTTTTCTTTTAATAGAACTAGCAAAAACAAACCACCCCACCAGGTGGTTTAAAAATAAATTTTTGAAAGATATTGCCTGAGATGGGTGAAAAAATTAAATAGATAAAATTAAATAGATGAAATAAAAGTTTAATATTCTTTTAAAAATTAATTACTTACTTAAAATTTCTAGCAATAGAATTTTTTTAAAAGTTAGAGCATTTTAAATGTATTTCTCTTATAGAAGCATCGCTATTGGCATTTTTGCTGGGTTCTCTTTGCCTCGCAAATATTATCAGACAAAAAAAAAATGAAATTGCTATTAAATTTATGTTTGTGTATATATATATATATATATATATATATATAAGATTCTTATGCTTCTCTGTGTGTGTATGTATATATATATATATATATATATATATACACACACACACACACAAGGAGTTATATATATATATATATATATATATATACACACACACACACACACACACCAACTCCTCTGCATAAGTAGGATGTGACATGAGGTTAATTTCTTAAGTGGAGTTTAACAGGTTTGAATTCTGGGTTTACCTTCTAGACCAGTTGCCATACCAAGATTAGTCTGCTCTATTTTTTTCCAAGGGTATTGGTGCTGTGTGAAATGCAAACATCCTCATCTAGGAGTTGAACTTGTTCTTCCATGTCCATTTCCTACTATGATAACCATGTAACTCCACTGCAGCTGTAAACATTAACATATGTATGTATTTTTTAGTTAAAATCTACCCCTTGCTTGCAGGTGACTGATGGCCAAGTGGTTAAGATGCCTGACTGATAAAAAATCAGTCAGATTTTTATCCCTGCCAGACATGGCCTGCTAAGTCTAGCCACACTAAGGAGACTTGATATGTTGAAACATGGTGTCTGCAGATGACAACATATATATATATATATATATATATATATATATATATAGTGATGCTGATAGCTTTTTGATTTAGTGCATCCAGGGAAGCACATATTTGCTTTGAATGAGTCCCGGGAAAATTCATGAGTCCCAACTAAAGTTTTGATCTGGGGAAACAACTAAAGCCATTTAACTGCTACATTGTAACCTATCCTGTGTAATTCATTTCTAAGAAACTATTGAAAAACACTGGGACACATGGATATGATTTTACTGTGTCCTTTTAGATTTTTATGCACCAGGAACGCAGGACACATACCTATCAACATCTCTGTGTGTATGTGTGTATGTATATGTGTGTGTATATATATATATATATATATAATATATATATATATATATATATAAACACAAGCATAATAATTTTAGTAATATATACATAGATTTAAAAAGAACTTAATTTTTTCTGTTAAATTTTGGGAGGCAAATAGGAAAGTATTTGATATTGCTTATCAATTTGAGATCACGCTGGAATGTAAGTTGATTTTTTTTATGTCTGGTGATAATGAAGAAATAAGAGCAAAAGAATTTGACAAAATTCAAATGACTGCATAATAAAATTTATTTCTTGCATGATTTTAAAATCTAGTTTATCAGTAGACAATAATTGAAAGAAAAAAAAATTACATTATTATTATTATTATTATTATTATTATATTATCAAAGAAGCATGTAACATATTCGTATATATTATAAGCATATAGACAATTTGAATTTGATCAAGTTCTTTTTGAAAGTTTGTTATATATACATACACAGATGCTGATAGCTATGCATCCTGTGCCCCTGATGCACAAAAGGGACACAGTAAAATCATATCCATGCGTCCCAGTGTCCTCCTTTTTTCTTCCCTCACCATTTCAATCTTACTGCATATACATTTCAATAGTTTCTTAGAAATGAATTACACTGAATAGGTTACAAGGTAGAAGTTAGACCTCTTTAGTTGGGACCCATAAATTTTCCTGGGGACTCATTCAAAGCAAATACGTGCGTCCCAGGATGCACTACACCAAAACCTATCAGCATCATTGTATATATATATATATATATATATATATATATATAAGAATTATTCTAATGACCCTTCTTGGTGAAACCTGGGTAGTTAACTTCTGTCGCTGATTTGGTTTCCAAAACTGGTTGTACAAGTATGTATTGAGCACTTTTCAATATTTATCATCCTGATTCATTTGGTTTCTTTATCCGATAATTTACACACATTTGCATGTCCATGTGTTGGTTTCCACAGGAGAACGGCGCTTATGAGTTTATCCTTGCTTCTCCAGCAGTGTCCTGCATGCCTTGTCTGTCTCACTTGGATAGTTTGTGAGATGGGGGGCAGACCTACATTAACCAGTTATGTGAAGATGCTGGCTTCTCTGCAGAGGAGCTCCCAGGTGTAATGAATGATAGGGAAGGTTGGCGAAAGATTGTCATGGATACCCGTGCTGCATGCACGACATGATGATGATCCGATAGTTTAGATTGTGACTTGTTTGAATTCTTTCTTGTTTGTTTTTTTTTTTCTTCTCTTGAGTCATTCCTTAACTTCAATATTAGCCCAGTCGGTAGAGCGTTCGGCTAGAAACCACAAGGTTTCTAGTTTGATACCGGCCCTCGCCAACTCAGCGTATGAGTAGCACAGGGATCTGTGCGGTAAAGTAGGGAGCTGATGGTAGGTGTGGCATTCCACCTCAGATGCAAAAACAATTTTCTTGGTCTAGCGCTAGTGAAAAGGGGATAGACACCCTTGCAAATTGGCTGATACCAACCAACCAATATAATATATATTTCATTTCTAAACTGTAAAAAAAAAAAAAAAAAAAAAACATTCATAAATAAAATGGAAAGAAAAGACCAGATCATATGCACCAGCTGAAAATAATCCGTTGCCACTATCATAATGGCCAAAATAAAATAAAAAAATACCAAATTTCTTTCATTTCTATCTTAGTAAATGCAGCTTTAAACTTGATACTTTTTTGACACACCTTGTATTCTGAAAAAAAAAAAAATTAATGAATGGAAAAGTTTTTTTTTTTTCAGAATACAAGGTGTGTCAAAAAGTACAAAAATCTCAATACTTTTTTGACACTTATTTACGTGGTGTAATGGTTAGCAAGCTAGATTTGCTGACCATTGTTTGTAAGTTCGATTCTCATTGGGCGCCCCACACTTCTGGCCTTGTGCCACATCTAAGCTAAGCTTAGTAAACAACTATATGCCTGTATTACATACAAGCATAATTTATGTACTTTAATATGTATGACACATTTTTTTCTCATCTTTTTTTTCTTAATCTTTTTTTTTTCTTTTCATTTTTTCCATTTTTCTTTTTACCCTCCAACATTTGTGTATAAAGTTTGACTTGCTTATTCATTGACGTCAGGACATTTTATTTCCTTTTCCTTATCCTCAGGGCATTCTTTGATATTGCCTGAGGGTTTTGTGTTTTTCTTCATCATTATTTTTCAACATCTTTTCGCTGTCAGATTCTCTTTTAGAAACAATCACCATCTTTAATACCAAACAATGATAATATAATGTGTTTGCACACATGAAGCAATTTCCATATAATTTATTTTCCAGTTTTCCTCTAACTTGTGCCCATCTCCTGTGTATTGTGGATTATAAGAGTTTATTTTTGAGCTGTAGAATACATTTTTATACTAGGCAACTGTGTCATCCATGATGGCGTGATAGAATCTTGTTCAAAATTGTAAAGTGTCATGTATGAAAAAATATTTGTCTTATACGAAAGAAATGTGTAAGACTTGCAAGAATATGTTACATACTCCCCTTTAAAAACAAGTAAAGTCGTCGAGGTGGCCTAAAGTCGGTATCAGCCAGACAGCGAGGGAGTCAATTCCCTTTTCACTAGCGCTAGACCCAGGAGATTGTTTGGGTGTCTGAGGCAGAGCACCACTCCTACCATCAGCTCCTCACTTCACCAGACATATCCATGTGGCGAGGGCCGGAATTGAACCAGGAACCTCAATATTCCCAGCTGGACATTCTACCGACTGAGCTAAGCTGCCCCCTTTACTCAGGTATATATGATCGGTGGAGAGAGTTCTCTGGCATATAATCAAGAGACACAGAGATGATAGTTCTGACTTTGTACACTGCTGCTTCTGATTCCTCGTCTAGGTCTTTAACTCGTCTGACACCCTTTTCTTTCATCTTGTGGGCATCTGCTGTTAAGGGTTGGTCCTCTTCTTTATTAATTCTTCTTACTGGGCTGGTTTTTGCTCGTTTAATAATTTAATTAACAAACACAACTTGTTTGTTTCTTGATCAAGTTTTATTTCTTAGCCCATGATTCTGCCGCGGAGGGAGATGGACCTGGGAGCTGACAAACAACGTCTACACTCCTTAAAAGCAGGGTCGAATCTGCTTAACTAAACTCTCTCATTCTCACACCTCTGTAATGGCATATTTTTAAGGGGTCAAAGGTTATTAACTGGTAGTTTTCTATGGGGTCCCGTTATTTTTAAGTTAACGGCTCTAAATCAAATTTCTAGCTACAGATATGTTCACAATTTATGATTGCCCTTAAATTGTAACATATGCACCCTCTGAGCATAAGTATTTAAGTTAGAATGGAAGAAGAATTTTTTAAATTAGAAAGACTAACAAAATTAAATAAGAACATATATAAAGATTATGCTTATTTCAATTATATTTCAATTTTTTAAAAATTTTTAATTGGTTTCTATATAAAATAATTCATAGGATTGATTTTAATACGTTGAAGAATAAAACAGTAATATTAGTGATTAATAACACCAAGTAATTATTTATTAAATCTGGTTTTGTTAAAACCATTGTGCCAATTACCACACCATATATTATTAAACCTTTATTTCTTAGTGATATATAAGACACATTGCGGGATTTTAAGCACACTAATAACATGAGTTGTTTTGAGGCAAATCTCAGATTTTCAAAAAGACATTATGAATAAATAAGGTTTATTATTCTATCTATTAATGATTTTAACTATAAATTAAATACTCATTGATAGACTTATGCAATTCCAGAAGGTATTGTGATGTAAGCAGTGTTTCAGTTACAGACAGACAGACACTGAATCACCATTATAATATGATGCAAAGAGAGAAAAATCTATAAATGGTTAAGTTTTATGTTGATTTCAATAAGCATAGAGGTTATTTGAAAACGAATTTCACTGAACAAGAACAAGGGAAATTTGTTGAAATTATGAAGGTAAATGGGTTAAAAAAACCCCCCCCCCCAAAAAAAAAAAAAAAAAAAACTATTTATGTGAAAGTAGGCAGATGTATTTCAAGATGGAAATCCAGAACAATGATAACATAAAAGAATCTTAAGATTGGTATGAAATTGGTTTTAGGATTGGGATTAGAGTAAAATAAAAGGAGGTTAGGATGAGTTAAATATATATATATATATATATATATATATATATATATATATGCTAGACAAAATTGTGAACGTTGGGTCACATATTGAGCTCTGGGTAGATAATTAGGATTAGGGAAAAGTGAGTTTGTAAAGCAGCATACATACATACGCATGCACCAACTGCCCTTTATATATGTACAGAAGATAGATAGATAGTCTGAGAGTTGTGATAAAAAGCAACTGGAAAAAAAATGAAATGTAAAATATCTGATTGTGCTTAAAGAAGAATTTTAAAAAAATTGTATTTATTTGAATGTTTAGATGACCATATATGTTTCTTTGTATTAGTAATTAAGATCAGTATTTGATGGCATATACATCTCACTTATTTCAATTGGACACATAGCCTAGTGGATAAAAAAGTTAGGTTAAGACAGTTCTAAGTGACAGTTATCTCTAGACTACAGGTTCAATCCTGGTCAGGGACAGCAGTAACATAGAATAATAATTAACACAGCTTAACACCTGTAGCCCAGCTATGGTTAGCAGAATGAGAACAGGATACCCCCGTGGACTGAAAAAGGGTTAGGTTCAAAGTTCTGTGATGGCTCCGATTACGACAAGAAAGTTCACGGGTTGGACAAGAAATACCTGAAGAAGCTCTGAGGGCACATCGCCCGAAACATTGTACAAATAACAATGAAGATGAGGATAATAGTCCGAATAATACAAATAATACTAAATCTCACTTATTTTCAATTATTAGAATTTGTGATAAGTAAAAGTAAGTAAAGTCATCAGGGTGGCTTAAAGTTGGTATCAGCCAGACAGCGAGGGATTCTATCCCCTTTCACTAGCGCTAGACCAAGGAGATTATTTTGGTGTTTGAGGTGGATGCGCCACACCTACCATCAGCTTCTTACTTTACTGCACAGACCCACGTGCTACTCATACACTGAGTTGATGAGGGCTGGTATCGAACCAGGAACCTTGTGGTTCCCAGTTGTACGCTCTACCGACTGAGCAATACTGGCAAAAACTTGTTTTGAATTGGTCTGAATAGAAATGTTGATAAAGTTCTACTATTTACTGTACTATTCGACAATCTAAAAAAAAAGCAAAAAAACAATTCTTGTTGAAATGGGATTATGTGCTATCAAGATTTTTTTTTTTGTGAATTATATTTATATATTATATTTTTATCATATTTTTATGGATATTATATTTCATATATTATATATATTATATATATACACTTCTGCATATTTAGCTTTTTGTATTTTCTTACTTGAAAATATACTAATCTATTCTTTTTATTTTATTCTAGGTAAGTACCTGAAAGAGAGAAGGTGCAATGGGTGAGACTATGATGTTGCTTCTTTCTTTTTTTTTTTTTTTTCTTCTTTTTTTCTTCTTTTTTTCTTTTTTTCTTTTCTTTTCTTTTTTCTTTTTCTTTTCTTTTTCTTTTCTTTTTTTTTTCTTTTTTTTTTTTTCTTTTTTCCTTTTCTTTATTCAATTCATTTTTTCTCAAATTCATTATCTCTATCTTTTTTTCTTAATTTCATTTGTTTTCTTACTGATAAGAAGTGTGAAATATGAATTAGTTGAATGATAAATATATAAAGAACAAATGATTAAGATAAAAAAAAAATCAATTGGCAATGAGTAGTTCAATCATTTGAAATTGGCTGAAGAAATGCTTATTAAGGAATTTCTTTATCTTGAAATGACATCTTCTTGTTATATTACTATTGATGATAAATTGAAACAGTAGTGAAGTTTTTCACTTAAAAAACAAACAAAACTCCTCCTCCCACTTGGAGGCTAAAAGAGTTATATGAAGAGAAAGTGGAAGTGAATCCAACAGTATGTAATATAGTGAAAAACAACACAAGTTCATAAAACGAGTGATGTTTATTGAAACAGATGGAAACACTGCAGCGTTGGCGAAATAAACATCACTCGTTTTATGAACTTGTTTTTTCAATTTTTCACTATATTACATATGTGACATTGTGTATTAGTTTCTGATATACAGCCATTGTCAATGTTAATAATCAACATCATACTCACCTTCACAGGACGGTTGTAACTAGCATCCAGTTGCCAGACAAAAAAAAGACAGACTGTAATCGAATACAGGCTCTGTACTAACTACCTGAACATAGCCATGTGTTTGGTATTTATAGATCAAAGAATCTACACTGAAAACCAGCAGCCAATCAGAGTCCAGGGAATGAGCTTGGTCTTTTTCTCAAATGCCTATAATTTCCCACCAATTTTCCTCCCGCCATTCCCCATAACATTCTTATAAACTTGTGAGTCCCTCCTCCTACTTATTCCTACTGCTACTGTTTGTTTAAAAAGAAACAATGGAAACATCTCACCAGTTCCACACCTGATGATGGTACTAAGTAGTGCAGAAAGTACTCATGTTAGAACCTTTGGTGGATTCATACACCAATTCCACCCCAATATAAAAAAGATGTCCAGACAATTAAAAAGGGATTGAAAAAATATTTGTCAGACAAGAATTGTCCATTGAGTTCAACAAAAAATGCTGCCAAAATATACTTGTGTGTGTATATATATATATATATATATATATATATATATTCAAGTGTCAACTTTGAAAGAGATACACCTGTCATATTTAGAGAACATAGAGGGTTGGAAATGTCAGACATGTGGTCGAATTCTGCTTTCTAAGGCTGGATATGTCAATCATAGGAAATCTCATCAGGGACAATTCTTGCAAACTCTAGGAACAAACAATATATGAAAAGGAACAAACAATCTGTCTTGTGCAATCTGTAACAAAGTTTGTAAGTCAGCTTCTGGTCTTAAGAGACATATGGTGGTGCATAAGCATCAAATTTTATCATCTGATTCATCTGGAAGGACGTCCTTCCTATGTCATATTTGCATCAAACTTTGTGGATCTGCAGTTGGTTTGATGAGTCATTTGAGGAAAGGTTCTGGTGGTGGAGTTATAGGATTGTGAGGGACGGCAGTGATCTGTAAAGATTATGCTATTGCTATATATATATATATATATATATATATATATATATATACACACACACACACACACACACACAGTGTTTTGTTGCTATTTCAAGGGCAAGTAACATAGCTATGAATTATTTGTTCAAGAGTTCATCGACTATTTTCTTTGCCAACCATTATGACAGTAATGAGATCTTTTACAAAGACATCTCCTCACTATAGGAAAGTGCAAAGAGAAAATAAATAACCTCAACCAGAATTTAAAAATGATTTCATAAATAACTATGGGAATTGTGACGTTGGTGGCGACATAGTTTTTGTTACAGACACACAGAATCTCCATTATGATAAGATACTTGGTGACCTGGGAATTTCAAACCGAATCCATGGGAGTAGATAGATTGTTCTCATTTTACTGTCTATGCCCGGAGGGTAAATGGTACATTGTTTTGATTAATTCTTCCTTGAAATGTCGCTTTTCTTTTCTACTAAACATGACTTTTCATGCACTACTTAGTTAATTTATCTACCAAATCATATAAAAACATTTTATTGATAATTTTGAGAAAAATCCTTCATTAAAAAAAGGGTCTGTAAACACAGAATACTGATTTCAACTAAAGTAAAATCAATCAGCTGATCACGTCAAGTCCTATCACCTATAGGATTGACCCAATCCTATTGCCCTTATGGCAAGTCCCAACCCTTTTTATCATATATATGCTAGAAGGCGGTGGCTGAGGATCTACATGTCCTGGGAATGATGTTAAACTCTATCTGATGGCGAGGTTTCAGTTTAGGAGGTCTGGAAAATGTGGAGCACCCTTTCATCACCATTGTTCCCTGGTCCACTCTGACCCAGGGTGGTAAGTACCTGTTAGGGTCCCATCTATGGGTTAAATAAAAAAAAAATTGTTTATAAAAAAAAAATTGAGTTTAAAAAATTTGCGTCTGAACTATCGCTGCAAATCTTTCAAAACTTTGCCGGCATTAAATGACCCACCAAGGTTGATATGCCGTAAAACAAACAAGTAGATTGATTGTTCTTATTTTACTGTCTATGCCCTGGAGGGTACATTGTATTAATTAATTCTTCCTTGAAATGTCACTTGTCTTTTCTACTAAACCACTGTTACATGACTTTTCATGCACTACTTAGTTAATTTATCTACCAAATCATTTGAAAACCTTTTATTGATATAAAAAAAACGCACTTGAGGTCTGATGAACACTAAGCTCACTAAGACAAAGCTGACTCAGCAACCAAAGCAGCAACACTACCCCCCCCCCCCAAAAAAAAAAAAAAAAAAAAAAAAATCCCATTCAATTTCAAAATTTTATTTTTAAGGATTATTTTATTTCAATAGTTGTAGAATATCCACAATATTTAGGGATTATCAATATCGGATTATTGAAAGTAAGTCTGTAAGTTAATGATGAAAACATTTTTTTAAATTAAAAAAAAAAAAAAAAAAAAAAATATCTATTTACCTACACCCCTCTGCACAAGCAGGATGTGACACAAGGTATATACATATACACACACCTATATAAATATACATATATCTACATACACTCACAATATATATATATATATATATATATATATTATTAATGTGTATGGTTGGCACTATTATACTTGAAAAAGTGGTAGTAATCCAATGTACAGTGTTATTAGAAGAGTGCTCAATATCTGTGATAGTGTTGATAGATAAATAAATGAACAAATAAAAGGTTTAGCTTTTATTTATTTTCATAGAAATTATTTATTTTCATAGGAACAATCTTGTTCTTGTTATACCTTTTATTTGTTCATTTATCTATCTATCTATCTATCTATCTATCTATCTATATATATATATATATATATATATATATATATATATATATATATATATATATTAATTTTACTTCTAAACTCTACCGGTGTGGAAAAAACCCAGGTAATTGTTTTTCGAAATAAAAAAAATTTTCAAACTGACATCTGGGAAAAATTTTTTTTTAAAAAGAAAAGACCAGCACATCCGTACTTTCTGAAAATAATCATCAGTATCTTATGTATTAGCCAAGAGAAAAAAACACTGAGGGAGTTTTCTAAGTAATCTGTGCTCAATATCATGGAAAAAGCATTTATATCAAAGTTTAGGTAGAATGGACATGGAGTCAGTGGCACCTGGTTACTGACTGTTTCTCACTTATGTGATCTCCAGAATAAGTGAGAAAGAGTTCTGCAGTAGAACTATATATGCTGTGGTTTGGTCTTTTAAGGAGGGGAGAGGGAGGATGGATAGGATAAATAATGTAGTTTGTTATATTTATAAGTAAAGACTGCTCAATATCGATAATATATATATATATATATATATATATATATATATATATAAAGTTAGAATAGAGTTCTTAGTCTGGTGATCACATAGGCAAGAAACTGACAGTCACCAAGTGCCACTGATTTGTATCTATGTTATCCTAACTTCTTGTATTCACATGCACACACCTCCCACAAGCATACATATATACCTCACACATGGAGGTGTGTGGTGTAATGGTTAGTCATAGGAAATGGACTCGTCAACCCCAGTTCAAATCTTGGATGAGGCTGTTTACATTTTAAATAGTGCTAATACCCTTGGGAATCCAACTTATTCTCCCTCAAGCTATGGGTAAAATAGTAGGAAGACTGGGTCATTTAACTTTTACTAAGTAACCAATCTAGGAGAAATAAAACTCTGAATTCAAATCTGTTAAACTCCGCTTAAGAAATTGAACTTGCATCGCATCCTGCTTGAGTGGATGGTTGGTATATATATATATATATATATATGAGGTTAAGTAAACAAACAAATGTGTTTATTTTTATATGGCTTTAAGCTGACAATTTTTGAAGGATATGTGCTTAATTGAAGTCATACCTAATTTTAAAAATTAATTAGTTAATAATTAATGAATTTAAGCGGGCATATATGTTCAAATGTAAGGCTAAACAAATTGAGAAAATGTCAATCCCGAATATATATATATATATATATCCCACATTATATAAACACAATAGTTGTATATGGCTATAGTTCTCTAAATCCTGTGATATGGTTTACTTACCAGTTTCATCTACCTCAAAATAGATAAATTATTCTATAGGATTAAATACCAATGTCACTGAGTATATAATTAAAAGCTTATATCACTGAATGCTTATGTCACACTAACCTAACTACTACTTAATGAAGCTGTCAACTGAAAAACTTGCTTGCTTTCAAATTTATATGTTTAAAATTAAATTGCTCTTCCACACACTTTTAATCAATTGATGAAGAATACATTTTGTTTGTAGATTCATGTTTATTAATACACACAGAAAAAAAAAGTGATTAAATGTTTTTTTTTTACTGAATTGTGAAGAAAATTAAAAAAAAATTTTTTTCTAAATCTTTATTAGAATGTGTGAAAGGCTAACCAAGTAAAAAGGCTGCTTATGAATAGATATTGTAAAACTTGGATTCTTATATTATTATCTATAGTGGAGGTGTATGTAGAAACAATACTCACCATCACTTGCTAGCTGCCTTTGTCTGCCAATTCGATGGTAATTGGAATACCACTAATATGGTGAGTATTGCTTCTGCAGTGTAATGGTTTCCATTGTAAGAAATGGACACAGCGAGACATGTTCAAATCCTGGACTTATACCCTTGGGAAAGGTATGAAATTCATATTTACCCATAGCTGAAGGGAGAATAATTGGATTCATAATGAATCCAATTATTCTCCCTCCAGCTATGGGTAAATAGTAGGGTAGACTGGTTGCCCAGTCTAGAAGGAGGAAAACTCTGAATTCAAACCTGTTAAACTCCGCTTAAGAAATTGACCTTGTGTCACATCCTGCTCATGCAGAGATTTTGGTAAATATGCATATTATTATCTATATAATATAGATATTCAATCATCCTAAATAGAAGCATCAATATCATCATGGACAGCTGTTACAAAAAGGACAAATACTAGCAGTACTTACTCATATTGCATACAGCTTTTAAGATGGTAATTAGTAAATTTCTTCACTACAGATTTCATTTCCTCATCACTGGAATAATGTTTTCCTCAGACTATCATCTCTTCAGCCCCATGAAAGAGGGTTTCAGAGGCAAACATTATTCCAGTGATAAGGAAATGAAATCTGTAGTGAAGAAGTGTCTCAAAGAACAGTCAACAGAATTTTACATGGCAGGAATACATGCTCTCATTCGAAGGTGGAACATTGCTATTGAGAGAAACAGTGACTATATGGAGAAGTAAGGATGTGTTCCAGAGGGGACCAGCTTCATTTTTATGTATGATACATGTTCCTGTGTTGGTAATTATACATGTCCTAAACAAAATGGCATTACCTTTTGACTCACCCCCGTATAAGTTCTTACTAACTGCATAAATATTGCTAACATTTGCTGTGTTTGGTGATGGAATATTTTTGCACTTTGTACTTATGTTGGTAAGCTTGTTTTTAAATACAACTAACATTTATGTCTGTCAATTGAAATTCTTGAAGTAACCTTTTGCATCTGTTCCTTCTCTTTCTCTCCTTTCTATTTGGCTTGCCATTTCTAGGAAACGCAAATATATTTTGTTATATTTTTCCTTTTCTATCTGTTTGTTTCTGTGTAGATGTCTCTGTTTTTTTCCTACACATCCATCTCTGTCCATACTGTCACCGTTGTTGTTTGAGTTGAGCTAATGTGTTGAATTAGCAGGGCTTTTTTTTTTTTGTTTTGTTTGTTTTCGCTAACATGAACGTATATTAACTATTAGATAATTTACTCCTTATTATTGTAATACTGTAATGGCTGACCTACAAAATAGGTTAGATAAACTAAAAGTAATCCAATTAGACATTAGAAAACAAATGTTTCATGTGACATTATAGGAGAAATGAGAGAAGTAAATTGTTTAACTACTTTTTTAATTATTCCAATTTGGTAAATGGTACATTTTTGGGTAATTATGAACTTTTGTTTAGTAAATTAGGTTGACCCAGAAAAAAACAGAACCCACACATTTTGTAATAAAACTGTTAATTTTCCCATTAAACAAATAAATTAGGGTTGGGGTTTAGGGTTAGTTTAATGGGAAAATAAATAAATGATTTGGGTTCTGTTTTTTCTGGGTCAGACTGTACAGTGTGACCCAGACATCTAGCTGGGATCGAAACCTGACAGAATTTTTGTCTGTCAAGTTCCTTACTCTTGCGGCTATCAGCGGCAGTCAGTCTAGGGTGAACAATTAATTGCTACATACTTTTCGGCGGTATGTTTTTACAATCACCAAAGAACTCAAATCTGTAAACAGACGGAATCTATCTATCTATCTATCTATCTATCTATCTATATATATATATATTTCTCTTCTTGTCTATTAGATTCAAGATACCAAGTATATATTTAAATGTATTCATTTATATATGGTATGTACATGAAATTCTGGCAATATACTTGATGCAATTTGTGTTTGATTGTTTCCATATTGTGTAACTGTCAAGTATTATTATTGTATTTCTTTACACGAAACTAAAAACAAATGTTGAACAAATTTTTCTCTAATTGAGTTTTTGGTTTTATATGTCATGACATTTTCTGATGGAACACTTTCTCTCTAAAGTCTCTTTCTTTCTTCTTATTGTTATCATCATCCTTGATGTGTCGCCAGAATAATTAAGGAATCCATTTCAGTTTCACCCTTTTTAAATTAAAATATATTTACAACATATTGATCAATGAAGGTTCTTGCTAAGGAGCCATTGAAGGATGTCATTGATCTGGCAAGGTTATCTTGCTCTCCTGCACCTGCAGACGAGAGAGAGAGAGAGAGAGAGAGAGAGATTTGATAATTACAATTTGATATGAAATTGAAGCTAAATGGGTTTTTTTGTTGCTGCAGTCATAATGTGTATTTAGGCAACAGTCCTTCAATAATACAAGTTTGATTAAATATTGTAGACAAGAAATTTTTTTTTATGCATTTTAAAAATATTACACGTCTATTTTCTTATCTCTTATTATAATGGAGATTGTGTGTTTTTTCTGTCCGTAACCAAAACTATATCACTACTTTTTAGATGTAAATGTTTTTAATCTGGACTCATCGAGAGAGAAGCAGAAAATAATTTAAATTCACACTGGAAACATTTTTTTCCAAAAAGCGTGTAAGCCATGCGATCGCTTCGACTTAGTTTATTCGCTGCATGTTTAGCTAACGTCATGTGAATTTTGCTACATTGTATTTCTTCAGTGTAACAGTTTTTGAAAGAAAAAGAAATACTTCAAATTCAAAATAGAAAAATTCTCTTTTTCAAAAAAAAAGAGTTTTAACCCATTGATGGTCGGTTAATAACAGATTATATATATATATATATATATAAACGTCAATCTTATTTGAAGTAAGCTTAGCTTTGACTGATATAGTGAGCATTTATGAGCTGTGGTTAATGAGATGATCTTATTAATCAATGCCCTACAACAAATATCATAAACCTCACACAGTTATCTTGTTCTATCTCCCAGTCAATAGAGCATTGGCCTAGGAACCACTTGGTCCCAGGTTCGATACCAGCACTCGCCAACTCAGCACATGAGTAATCCAGCTTACATCTCTGTTGTAAAGTGGGGAACTGTTGGTAGGTACGGTGCTTCACTTCAGACTTTAAAAAAAAAAATCTCCTTGATCTAGAATTAGCAAAAAGAGGACAGACTCCCTCGCTGTCCAACTGATACTGACAATTAGCCACTCTGCCAATTTTGTTACTAATTAACTGGTACAAGTCTTCTCCACAATCAGAGAAGCTTTGCAATCTTAACATCCTGTTGAGAATATTTTAAGTCCAGAGCATTGCTATAAGGATGTATTTAAAAAAATGGCTAAAAATGGCCTTTGCATCTAAAGTTACCTGTTATTTCCCTTAAATCAAAGACTTCTAAATATGTTTAATATTACATTTAAACAAAGGCTATCATTTGGGGTGGATTAGGAAAACGAAGGAGACTTCCTGTTGTATACCCTTTCTTTACTTCTATTATTCTTCTGCTCATCTTTGGTATCTTACGTTCTTCTTCTAGCGTTTGGACTTCGTCTTTCTCTGTTCTTGCTGGTTGGTCGTCCCTGATTCATTTCTTCTTCTAGGTCAGTCTTGTTACCAAGACATTCATCAACCACAAAACCATATTATTTATTTAAACCTTTATTTACTTAACTAACATCTTCATCTAACTAACACAGTGTATAAATTAGTATTAGATTAAATATGAATACTTGAAATCATACAACCATGTAATTACGTAGATAAAACATTATGCAGTGACAATTTTATATCAAAATTCAGCTATCAGGCTACAGATTTATTGTCATGTGACCATATGAAAAGAAAAAAAAAATAGAATTTTTATCCTGTTCTTACTATTAGTTTTCACTAATATCTTATTATGTATTTTTCTGTCTGTAACCAAAAATATATGAATACTCAAGTACACAATTCCCTTAGTTATTTATGATTTTCTCCATGATTTTACTTTTAAACATCAATTATTAATAAAATTGTTTTATATTATTAATACTGTTGACCATATCTGGTATTAACCACATACCCAATGTGTACGGGTTAGGCACAAGGCCCTATTAATGTGGGACCATCCATAAGCCATGATTCATGGGTGGCAGATGCAAAAAATGCGTTGATCCTGTCGACATTACCTCTCAAGGCACTGAGCAATAAACCCAGCCATGCCCCTTTAAATCAAGGGGGCAGGTGTTGCCTGGGGGGATGGCCCCCTGGGATCAACGATGTCAACTTATGCCGTCCAGAGCCGCAGCCACCAGACCGTCCAGTCGAAACCGGAGTTTGATATGTTGGACATATCTATATATTAACAACATGCAATTGTATTTATATATACAATAGAATAGCAGTTTACAGTGTGAATGGGAAGGCTAATTTGCATATTGATATTAAAAATTTGATTTTAATAAATATGTGCTTGGTATTATTGATTTCTAATTGTTTGGTTTCTTAATGAATATGAGCAAAAATCTCGGGGATAAATCTTAAAAGAAATCCATTAACAAGAAAAAATAACTGAAATTTTATTCTTTACTTCCTATTTTAACTAAATAATTAGATTAGGAAAATTTAGCAATGAAAGATGCGAGTGATGAAAGAGTGAGTTTCAATTGTTTTATTTTTCGATTATACCCCCCTCTGTTTCAAATCTTTTTATCTGCATTCTTATTTAGTTTCATTAGCCTTTCTAATTTAATATGATATTTTATTACATTGAAACTTAAATACTTGCACCCTACGGAGGGTGTATATATTTGCTAGTAAGCATAAAATACAAAGCATAATGTTGGGGGTGGGGAGGTACTTAAAAAAATTTTCCTGTCAACTCAAGAGCCGAAAATGTTATGTTTTTGAAAACATAGATGAAGATAATAAAAGATTTTTTTTAATGAAATACTTAATTTGTGCAAACTCTTCTCTATCATATTTATTCTCCTGTTTCAACATTGAAAATTTATTCTCCTGAACATCCTCAGTTTGTGTATAAAAAATCATTGAAATTATTTTTCTTTGATTTTTTTTTGTTTTTGTTATTCTTGTTTTTTTTGGGTTTTTTTTATTTTTTTTATATCAACTCAATTGGCAGTTGAACACTTCCCAGATTTAGTTGTGTGTTTTTTTACTCCTTTTTTTTTTTTTTTTTCTTTTTGTTTCTTCTACTTTCGTTTCTTCTTCAGTATTAATTACTCCTGACTCAATCTTTGCTGTGTGGTTATATTCGAGGATCATTTACAAAGAATAGGAAAAAGAAAAGAAAAGAGATTATTATACAAATGAAAATGACATTTCTTTGGCATAATGAGAATTTTTTTCAATGATATTTGCTGCAAACTGAGATTTCTTTTCTCTTCTTTCTCCTTCTCTTCTCTTCTTTCTCCTTTCTCTTTCTCTTCTTTCTCCTTTCTCTTCTCTTCTTTCTCCTTCTCTTTCTCCTCTTTCGCTTCTTTCTCCAATCTTTTTAGTTCTTCAATGAAGGTCATGATAACCAAATCTTTTTCTTTCTCTTTCTTCCTGCATTGCTTTGTATTAAAATTCCTGTCATAAAGTTAGAAATTGTTCTTACAATAAAAGATCAAAACTGTCCGCATGTTTTTCGTTTTCATAAATGAAAGGTCATTAGAAAATCTTTTTAAAAAATTTTCTTAAAGATTTCATTTTGAAGAATTTACCTTTAAGTCAAAAGAAGAAATATATATATATACATATATATATATATCTTCTAGAGAGAGATGAATTATATTAAGTTACCACGACCAAGAAATCGGGGGGAGGAGATTACGGTATACACTGCTGAGACCTAATAGGTTGAAACAGCTGTCCAGTGTTTCCTCTTGAAATGTTAACTGAACTAATGGAAATTTCTTCAATTTAATTACTTCTAGATGATCCATGGACGGTTTCCCATTGTTATTGTAGTCCATGATATTGATGCTTCTACGAGGATGAGTCAAAAAGTAATGCCATTTTGTTTAGAACAGGTATAATTACCAACACAGGAACATGTATCATACATCAAAATGAAGCTGGTCCTCTCTCTCTCTCTCTCTCTCTCTCTCTCTGTGAACATGTGTATATTTTCTTCTATGATAATTCTATGTTGGTGGCACGTGGTGTAATGGTTAGAGTCATAGGAAATGTACTCATTGACCCGCATTCAAATCTAGCCCTGTTGGCTGGGGCGTTAGAATGCACCTCTGCAGAGGGGTAGGATTCCCCCAATGGGGCCACCTGTTGGCCATGGTTGGCAACCCGTGATGCTTAAGGATAGAACCCAGGTGGTTGAGCAGTCCATGACTTGTCGGAGAGGCCCCCTCCGATCAATCGGCTGGTCACATCAAGCCCTAGCACCTATATGATTGCCCCAACCCCATTGCCCTTATGACAAGCCCCAACCCTTTTTATCATATGGGTGCTAGAAGGTGGTGGCTGAGGGTCTACACGTCCTGGGAATGACGTTAAACTCAATCTGATGGTGAGGTTCCAGTTCTGGAGGTTTGGGGAATGTGGAGCACCCCTTCATCAGCATTGCTCCCTGGTCCACTCTGACCCGGAGTGGTAGTACCTGTTAGGGTCCCAAATTCCTCAATCTATGCACACACACACACACACACACACACACACAAAGGGCCTGGTACATACTCACCCCAATCGAGAGGAGCAGGGGGACAAGCCTGATTGGGGGGCCCTGGAAGGTCTGGTTCCAAATATCATTTATAAATACTTTATGAAAATTGACATGTAGTAGAGTGGGGGGGGGTCTTGTATCATAGATTGGGGGTGTGTGCATGAGACCCAAGCACTGGCCCTGCACACACCATATACATATATTAATTGGGAAGATTTGGGCCATCCAGCAAAGATCTATATTGACCAGCTGTGCATGGATACTGGATGCTGTGCAAAGGACCTCTTGAGGGTGATGAGTGATAGGGACAGTTAGCGAGAGATTGTCATGAATATCTGTGCTACTAGCGCAACATGATGATGATAATAGAATTTACATTTTCAAATTTTGAAAAAAGAAGTCCTGAATTATTTGTTTTATTAAAGCAATTATCAACATTTAATTGAATATATATATATATATATATATATATATATATATATAGCATCCTGGGATACACATATTTGCTTTGAATGAGTCCCGGGAAAATTTATGAGTCCCATAAATTTTCTTAATAGATTGTAGGGTTTTTATTTATGATCTGGGGAAATAACTAAAGCTGTTTAACTCCTACCTTGTAACCTATCCTGTATAATTCATTTCTAAGAAACTATTGAAATGTATTTACAGTTAGCTTGAAATGGTGAGGGAAGAAAAAAGAAAAACACTGGGACACATGGATATGATTTTACCGTGTCCTTTTAGATTTTTGTGTTAAAATGATTATGTATTGCTATTGCTTAGTTAGGAAAAAAGACAAACATGTTTAAATGCATAAATTTCTTAAGTGTTGCTTCTATGAATCAAAGATATTTTTCTACAAAGCATGTCGAAGTTTATTTTTATGGCATTAAAGAACCCAATAAGGGTTGACAGTAGGTATTTAACCAACCCGTTTGCCATGTGTAGGATGTGACACAAGTTTGCAAGTATGGGGCATCCAGCAAGGATCGAACATACTATACAGAATATGCTGATAACTTCTTGATTTACTGCATCCTGGGACACACATATTTGCTTTGAATGAGTCCCCGGGAAAATTTATGGGTCCCAACTAAAGCCATCTACTCCTACCTTGTAACCTATCCTGTGTAATTCATTTCTAAGAAACTATTGAAAGGTATTTACAGTTAACTTGAAATGACAAGGGAAGAAAAAGAAAAACACTGGGACACATGGATATGATTTTACTGTGTCCTTTTAGATTTTTGTGCATCAGTGATGCAGGATGAGTAGCTATCAGCATCTCTGTAGTAGTAATAGATCTGCAAGACTAGCTTGCTAACAAATTTACCATAATGGGACACCCAGTGGTTGACATATGATAGTGAAAATATCCACTTGTCACCAAGGAATAGTTATTTGAAACTATATAATTGTGTATAAATTATTAGTATCAAGAGTTGCCTGGAGCTATAATTGTTTACAAATGATTATCATTAGTTACTTGAAACCATTGCAATAATTGCTTGAAAAAGGAAAAAAAAAGCCTGACTTTGGCATTAAATAAACCAACAAGGGTTGACAGGATAATAGAAAAAATATCTGGCCTGTTAGTAAAGCCTAAGATATGTCAACTGCATTATTGAATAGGAATAGTTACTTGAAACTATATAATTGTGTATAGATTATTAGTGTATAAGAATAGTTGCTTGAAGCAATAATTGCGGAAAAAAGAGGAGTCACGGAGGGGTAGCTGCCCCCAGAGTGCAGCTTCAAGGTGGGGGGACGGGCACAAAATTGCCCTAACCCAGAAGCCTTTGTGTTGCTCCATCAATGAAATATATTGCCCAATTTTTGCAACTATGGGACGGTTTAGCTCAGTCGGTAGAGTGTTCAACTAGGAACCACAAGGTTCTGGGTTCAATACTGGCCCTCACCAACTCAGCATATGAGTAGCACAGGGATCTGTGCAGTAAAGTGAGAAGCTGATGGTAGGTTTGGTGCTCCATTTCAGATACCAAAACAGTCTCCTTGATCTAGCGCTTGTTAAAAAGGGATACACTCCCTAGCTGTCTGGCAGATACCGACATTAGGCCACCTCGATGACTTTACTTACTTCTGAACTATGAATGTGTAGAATTTGAAAGTGTGCGGGTGGGTAGATGAACCTTTGAAAAATTGGAATCAGTATTTATTGATGACTGTAGAGGGGACTGGACTGAGGAATCACAATTTTGGCATGCCACTGCTTGCAATTGATTATGAGTTAATTGAAACGATATAATACTTGCTTGGCGGGGGGGGGGAAAGACAGACTTCAGCATTAAATAACCCAAGAAGAGTTGACCTGCCATAAAACCAACCTATAAAAATTATAAATTGTAAATCTCTTTTCTGAGGAACCATTTTTATTGTCATTATTATCACTTGGAGTAGACAAGTACTCTTGGAGCTCAGGGGGGTGGGGGTGGAGTACCCCTTCTTTGCCATTGACAAGAAACACCTGAAGAAGGCCAGAGGACACATCAAGTCTATTTCCAGGATTTTGATTGGTTGGTGGTTTCAGTGTGTATATTTTTATCCATATATACTGAACACTTGACCAGGTCCTCTCAGTTGCTACAGAGTATATTTGGTTACACGCTGTCTTTTTTTTTGTCTGGTGACTGGACACTTGTCACAGCCTTCCTGTGAAGGTGAATATGATAAATACAAATAACCCAACAAGGGTTGACATGCTGTAAAATCCAACCAACCGGGGCATGGGGGAACAATCTAGGAAGAATTTATATTGCTGTCTATTGGTCCAATAAATTGGTTTATCTATAGACTAAGACATGACTGAATCTGACTGATACTAAGGCTAATTCAAAGAAAATACCAAAGGATAAACAGGGTGGGGTGTGGTGAATAAAAAGGTGAAATGGATAGTAAAGTAGACATAAAATGGATTGGAACTGATGTTAAGTAGGAAGTGTTATGGATTAGAGAGGGAGAGAGAGATGGGGGGGGTGGATGGATGGAAGAAATTATTGTGTCAGTCATTGAAGATGAAGATGAATAATTCAATAGATGTTTTAGGATAGTTGAAGTGATAAATAGTTGGATAGACATAAACTGGAATGATCTTAATATTTAGATCATATCTAAACAAGAGTGACAGATTATTCAAGATATTTGAAGAGTTTCAGCTTCCTCCAAATGAATAATTCTCTAACAAAGTAAATTCGTATCTAAGACTGACAAGACAACTTTCATTGTTAATGTTCTACGAGGGTGAGTCAAAAAGTAATGCCATTTTCTTTATTTCATGTGAAGTTTTATAAAAGAAATAACATAAACATCAACAGAACCATATTTAATTTATTTAATTTGCCAGGGAGTGGAAAAAATGGACCAGTGGAGACATGAAATTCTACTATATTTCCGCCCTGTCAGCTGGGGCGTTAGAATGCATCGACTGCACCTCTGCAAAGGGACAAGATTCTCCTGAATGGGGCCACCTGTTGGCTGTGGGTGGCGACCCGTGATGCTTAAGGATGGAGTCTTAGTGGATGAGCAGTCCATGAGCTGCAACACTCCACTTAGAACCTTACTTAGGTTAGACGGGCGGTCCGATCAATCGGCTGGTCATGTCAAGCCCTAGCACCTATATGATTGCCCCAACCCTATTGCTCTTATAGCAAGCCCCAACACTTTTTATCATATGGGTGCTAGAAGGCGGTGGCTGAGTGTCTACATGTCCTGAGAATGACGTTAAACTCTATCTGATGGTGAGGTTCCAGTTTTGGAGGTTTGGGGAATGTAGAGCACCCCTTCATCAGCATTGCTCCCTGGTCCACTCTGACCCGGAGTGGTAGTACCTGATAGGGTCCCATCTATGGGTTAAATAGAAAAATGTATTTATAAAACAATTGTATTATCCATTAAGAATTGATTTATTTCAAAACTTTATCAGCATTAAATGACCCACTGAGGTTGATATGCCGTAAAACAAAACAAACCAAAAAATCTACTATATTTGCTCACAGCAATGAAGGAATGGTTAATAATTAACTGCTACTGTTAACTTGAAAGAACTGCTGTGTGCCAAAGTATCAGGGTTAGTCAAGAAGTAATGCTATTTTCTTTATTTCATGTTGTTTTTTTTAATAAGATTAAGGCCTACATTGAGACTCTAATGAGGCTCAGAGCAAGAATCCGATGGGTAAGACCCAACTTGCCTGTCGACAATATCCTCCTTCTGAATGACAATTTTTGACCACACACAAGCATTGGGACAAGGGAGATAATTGCCTCATTTGGATGGTCAGCTTAACTGCATCCTCCAGACTCACCGGATTTAGCACCTTCAGACTATCATCTCTTTGGTCCATGAAAGAGGGTTTGAGAGGCAAAAATTGTTCCAGTGACGAGGAAGTGAAATTTGTAGTGAAGAAGTGGCTCTAAGAACAGTCAACTGAATTTTACAGGGCAGGGATACATGCTCTCATTGAAAAGTGGAACATTGCTATTGAGAGAAACGGAGACTGTGGAGAAGTAGGGATGTGATCCACAGAGGATCCACATGTGTATGTATATATATATATAATATATATATATATATAGTCAACGAAAAAATGATTTATACACCCATGAATATTGAATATTTTGACACATTTCATAGAATGTAATACCAGTATGATGCCAGACCTTTTATGTTATTAAGTACATAAGAAATATAAAACTCAATTTTGAGAAAGATAGGTTGAATTTACTATATATGAGAAGAAAAATAAACAAATTTTTGATTTGTGTTGAGAGCTAAAATTTGAGTTATGAGCGAGCTTCAGATAGGGTTATGTTAACAGGTTCACTAATAATATTTAAGTTTTCAAATTTATTACACCAAAGAAAAATATTATTTATAAAAACATAAACATTAAAACATATTACACCACATAATTCATTACATTCTATTTTATTATGTTTTTATACAATACAGTGCTATTTTTCTTATCTTAAAAAAACAAAAATAACAAGAAAGGTAGGGTGTTTTTTTTTGGGCGGGGGGGGGGGGGCTGGAATGGATTAATAGCATTTCAGTTTATTTCAATGGGGAAAATTGGTTTGAAATACAAGGTAATTGAGTTATGAGCAAATGAATTAAACTCACAAGTTAAGGTAGCACTTGTTGTTGTTGTTATTTAGGCATTTGAGGTGTGCTGTAGGCCACCATTTAAACTTATAGACTCTACGTGGGCACATGGATTAAAGCCAGCCAATCAGCACTCTCGAATATGTGGTTAGTTAACTATTTAATCGCCGATCTTGAAAGCCATTTATTTGCATGTATCGACACAGATGAACAGATCTGTGATCAAAGGGTTCTGCCTAACACCAAGGAACAATCAAGGACATTGCTTAACACTAGGATTCTTGACTAAAAAACAACCAAAGATTCTGCCGAACACTAAGGATCACAAGGGATCTCCAATGTATAGTACTCTCACTTGCATCCTAAAAATGGCCAAAAAAATCGCAACACCACTGTATATAAAAATGTAGATATTATAAGGTATTTGATATTGGTATGTTAAATTGGACACATGGCCGAGTGGATAAGGCAGTTAGGTTAAGGCAGTTCTAAGTGACAGTTATCTCTGGAACCAGAGTTCAATCCTGAGTGAAAGCAGTTAGAAAAATAATTAATTAACACAACTCCTACCCCAGCTATGGTTAGCGGAATGAGAACAGGATACCCCCGTGGAATAAATAAAGGGTTAGGTTCAAAGTTCCGTGATTGCTCCCAAATACGACAAGAAAGTTCCCGAGTTCGAAAAGAAAGTTCCTGAGTCAGACAAGAAATACCTGAAGAAGGCTGGAGGGTATATCGGCTGAAACGTTGTACAAATAACAATGAAGATGGGGACAATAGTCTGAATAACGCAGATAATACTATTCTTCAGACTTGATGTTATTAAATGACGGTATATTTTTGGAATTTCATATTCTTTAGTTTAATTAGGACCTGTGTTAAGCCAACCTCTAATATTGGATATTTTGGGCTGACTGATATTTTATTATAGTTTAATCTTGGGGAGATCATATCTAATTCAAATGATAAAAGGTTTAATAGAGTGATAATAGACAAACCTTTCTTTTAAAGGAATGATGGGATAGCTTTAGACAAAGCTGTCTGTACCTAGAAGCCAAGTTTTAAATGTGCTTTGTGTTCTGTCTCTTGTTTTGGCAAACTGTGGTTCAGGGTAGTCAGAGGCCAAAGGGTTAAGTGTTCAAAGAATAAAGTTTTGATTGATTCCTTAGATATTTTCTTTATATTAAGAATTGACTATTCTGTTTTTCTTTGTTTGTTTTTTTTTGTATCTCTCACATGTAAGTTCAAAAAGGGGAAAACTTTTAGTGAATAGGAGATGTATTCTGGGAGTGTTGAACTTTTGTTTTTTGAGAATATTATATGGAGGGATTTTAAACTGTTTTAATACACACATCGCTTTGTATGTAAAGGCTGTCATAGAGTTCTTCATTCCTTATATATAGGAGAGTGTCGCGTTTACGCTTGAGTTGGTGGCTCTCAGCAGAATCCCCCCCCCCAGAGTGCTCAGCCCTAGGGGGATGGGGAGCATAATATATAGTGATGCTGATAGCTTTTTAATTTAGTCTCATTTTTAACCTGAGGGTGTTGCAAGATGATAACAGTCATACAATTAAGGAACAAGAGTATTAATATGTAGATGGAAACATTTAATGTTTAGTTAACAATGTTGTTCATTGCAAACTGCACCTCTTTAAAACCTATTAAAATAGCCTTTTGACTAAGAATATCAAATTATAGACTGGATTGGTAGCACCTTTTAGGGTCCCATATAGATAATAAAAAAAATAACATTTCTATTTAATTTTTAGTGATTAATAAATACAGACATAGTAAAAATGAGTGGAAAAATATGAATAGAATAAACAAAGTATTCTTAAATCATAAACATTTATATGGAATACTTTTTTCTATTATTAAATATATATATATATATATATATATATATATATATATAATTTTTTTAATCCAAAAACCTTTTAATTTTTACCAAATGTTGAAGTTTATCAAAATTTTATTTATTGTATTTTGTTTTTTTATTTAAAAAATTTTTTTTTACTTTGACATGAATCTTATCTAAACCCTAAAAAATTATTCCAATATTGTTCTGATAAAGATAAATGAATAAATAAACACTGCTGAATGAACAAAATAGGATGGCATTTATTTATTTATTTAAAAAAATTTTTTATAATGACTTAAAAAAAGTAAAATAAAACTACTGTTCAGAGATGCTGATAAGTACTTGTCCTGCGCCACTGACGCAGAAAAATCTAAAAGGACGCAGAAAAAACTTATCCATCACAGTGTTTTTGTTTTTTCACCCACCATTTTCAGCTAACAGTAAATACATTTCAATATTTTCTTGGAAACAAATTACACTGTGATAAAAGGTAGGGGTTAGATGGCTTTAGTTGTTCTTAGATAAAACCTCTGATTTAAGAAACTTTAGTTGGGACCCATCAAATTTCCCGGGGTGCTCATTCAAAATCAAATCCGTGTGTCCCAGGACGGACTAAAATAAAAAGCTATCAGCATCACTGTGTGTCTATATGAAAATAAAACAAAATTGCAAATCGATAACAAAGGGCAATTAATTATTAAAATCTGCTTTTTAAAATCCTGTGATGAATGGCATTTTGTTAGAACATTGCACATGGATCGTATTAAAGATTTAATATATTGCTCATTTTGATGTTAACATGTGGAAGCACACAGAAATTAGCATTTTTATATATATATATATATATATATATATATATAAAGGGTGAGTCAAAAATAATACGATTTTGTTTAGGGCAGTTATAATTATCAACACAGAAACATGAATCATACATAAAAATGAAGCTAGTCCTCTGTGGATCACATCCCTACTTCTCCACATAGTCACTATTTCTTTCAATAGCAATATTTGACCTTTGAATGAGAGCATGTATCTCTGCCCCTTAAAATTCTGTTGACTGTTCTTTGAGCCACTTCTTCACTACAGATTTCACTTCCTTGTCACTTGAATAATATTTGCCTCTCTTCAGTCCCATGAAAGAGGAATTGAGAGGGTAACCCTTATTCCAGTGATGACGAAGTGAAATCTGTAGTGATCATAGTTTTCATTTTTTTAAGCTTACCTTAGGTTGGCACAAGGCCAGAAGTATGGAGCGGTACCTAGTGAGATTTGAACTCATTAGTCAATAGTAATTGATCTGTGAAACAAACTTGCTAACCATTACAGCATGATGACGTATTTTCAAATGGCTATAGTTAATACATTGATAGAATCCTCAGCCATTTTCCTTAGGTTGGCACAAGGTTGGCACAAGGCCTGAAGAATTGAACTCATTATTCAGTCGTAATTGATCTGTGAAACGAACTTGCTAGCCATTACACCATGATGAAGTGTTTTTCAAATGGCCATAGTTAATGTATTGTGATAGAATCCTCAGCCGTATAAAGAAATTGTTAAATCTTTATTTCAGTTGTTTTAACCTGCGGGGAAATATAGCAGCTTCACGATAAGGTTTCACTGCTATTATTCATGACCTCATTTATTTGTTTAATTTAGATTGATTCAAAAATCAGGAAGTCGGTGAGAAATGCGCTGCTTGGTGCTAATGGTGTCTGTTAGTCTCACAAGACCAAAGGATCTCTGCTGGAATCTGGACACATCTCTCAATAAACTTGTGTTATAGACCAGCGGTTAGCCATGTATCAAGTCTACTCTCTCTCTATGCCCCCCCCACTGATGTTCTCCAAAGGAATGCCAGGGGGGCAATACAGCTTGGTGCAATTATGTTCACTTTCAAAGTAATAATCATGGGTATGGTATGAAGCCTCTTGATCCCCACAGATATGGGTTAAATAGTACCACTACTGTTCTTCTACAAGGATGGCTTTGGTATTAAATAACTCATGAAGGTTGATATATCATTAAAAAAAGAAACTAAACCAAAACAGAAAATAATTATTTCATATTGGTATATGCTAGTAAATATGGAGGTGCGCGGTATAATGGTTAACATGGTAGGAAATGGACACAAAATGAGTTCAAATTCGGATGAGGCTGTTTCCATTTCACATAGCACTAATACCCTTGGGAATGGTAGGAATCAAACTATTCTTCCTCCAGCTATGGGTAAATAGTAGGGCAGACTGGGCTCTTTAACCTTGGTATAGCAACCAGTCTACAAGGAAAACTCTGAATTCAAACCTGTTAAACTCTGCTTAAGAAATTGATATGCTAGTATATAGTTATTTGTTTTGCTTAGATGTGGCACAAGACCCGAAGTATGGGGCACCCAGTGAGAATCGAACTCACTTCCAATGGTCTGCTAATCTGTGAGTATATGCTAATATATATGGTAGCTATAGATCTTGCATTTTTACAGAGCAGATTAATTTTAGGAAGCCTGAGAAAAATTTTACTTTGAATGAAATTTGAAAAAAATTTAGAAAGAAAGAAAGAAGAAAAAAAACTGAAATGAAAACAGAAAAATAGAAATTCCAGTTTATTCATTCTCTTATCCATTCATTCTCTTATTCATTCATTCTCTTGTTTGTTTAGTCAGATAGTGACTGCTGCTCAGGGTCACTTTTATCCTGTCTTTAATATGTATACATGCTTATCTCTTGGTATTCTTTACTTATGTATAAATTAATCCAATGTATAGTCACTGCTTACTTTATGGTCAGAAAATCATTAGTTTCTGAAATAGTATTATTTGGATTATTCGGACTATTTTCCTCATCTTTATTGTTATCTGTACAACGTTTTGGCTGATGTGCCCTCCGGGCTTTCATCAGGTATTTCTTGTTGGACTCAGTAACTTTCTTGAACTCGGGAACCTTCTTTTTGAACACGGGAACCTTCTTGTCATAATTGGGAGCCATCACGGAACTTTGAACCCAAACCTTTATTCAGCCCACAGGGGTATCCTATTCTCATTCCGCTAACCATAGCTGGAGTACAGGTGTTAAGCTGTGTTAATTATCATTCTATGTTACTGCTCCCCTGACCAGGATTGAACCTGCAGTCTAGAGATAACTGTCACTTAGAACTGTCTTAACTTAACTCCTTTATCTACTATGCTATGTGTCCAATTTATGAAATTGCTTTTTAATACCAAAAGCTTTTCCTAGTACTTGTCATTATGTTTGAATTTCAACCTTAGAAAATGATTATTTGTGTTAGACAACAATATTTTGTGTAGAATTAGATCTTCAAAATTTGACATACGCTCAAGTGGATATGTTATATACATTGGGCTTTTTTCTTTTATAGACATTTTTCTTCCTCTTCATATAGACATTTGTATTTAGACTAAAAATTCCAAAGTGAAAGGAAATAAGTAAAAGCCAAAAATCTTGTAGCATCCCTTGTATTATTTTGAGTTTTGTGTGTCATCTTTCACATGGTTTATTCAAGAATAAAAGCAGTTCCTGTCTCAATTTTGAAGAATCATTTTTCTTTGGATGCACAGATTTTTCTTTTCTTTTCTTTTTAAATACTTACTGGATCAGGGAAAAAAAATAATACAAGGCATATATATAAAAGCCAAAAGAAAATTCTTAGCAATGATGACATTTATGGATAGGAAATAGGAAATTTAGATAAGAGATTTTTTGGGAAAAAACACATATAATTGTCTATTTTTATGATAGAAGTAAACAGCACAGAAGTGTGTGTGTCTATATATATATACTAGCAAATATATGCACCCTCCGGGTGCAAGTATTCAAGTTTTAATGTAATAAAATATTATATTAAATTATAAAGGCTAATAAAACTAAATAAGAATACAGATAAAAAGATTTGAAACAGAGGGAGTTTAATAAAAAATGGAACAACTGAAACTTATTCTTCCATCACTCTCGTCTTTCATTGTTATTTTTTCTAATTTAAGTATTTAGTTATAAGAGGAAGTAAAGAATAAAATGACACTTATTTTTTCTGTTAATGGATTTCATTTAAGATTCATTGAAGAGATTTTTGCTTATATTCATTAAAATAAAACCAAACAGTTAAAATCAATAATACTAAGCACATATTTATTAAATTCGATTTTTTAATATTAATATGCAAATTAGCCTTCCCGTTCACACTGTAAACCGCTATTTTTTGTATACATAAATATAATTGCATGTTGTCAGTATGGAGACATAGTTAACAGTATTAATAATGTAAGACAATTTTATTAATAATTGAGGTTTAGATAAAAATAAAATCATGGAGAATGTGATGTCAATAACTAAGAAAATTGTGACTTGAGTAGGAATATAATTTCGGTTACAGACAGAAAAACACACAATCTCCATTATAATAAGATATATATATATATATATATATATATATATATAGTTAGTGTAATGGTTAATGTTTGTTTGTTTATTGATTTTAATGGCATATCAACTCATCTTGGGTTGTGTCATGCCTAATGGTTAGGAAGTGATACATATTGTGTATTTATATTTATACTTTTTAGTAATTGGTTTAAAAATGTGTTAGCATTATTGGGGATTATGTTGTATGGTGTTGATTTGTTTCATGTTTATATTCTATGGTATAATTTTATTTCCTCAAAAAAGAGAGAATATCCTCCATGTCGACATTTTCAAACAGATCTTTCATATTATTTGCTTTAAAATAACGGTTTCTGATGTGAGTAAGAAACCTGCATTCCAATGGTTAATATCATAGGAAATGAACACAGCTACCTGAGTTCAAATCCGGTACAAAGCTGTTTGCATTTCGCATAACTTCAGAAAGGTATGAATCAAACTATTCTCTCTCTAGATATCTAGTCAACATTAATGTTCATTGCAAACTGCACCTTTTTAAAACTTATCAAAAAATAACCTTTTGACTTATTTTTTTTTTTTTTTTGCATTTCATCTCAGAAAGATAAGTCGTACGAACATGATTTTAATATATAAATGTGTACTAATCCTCAGCCGCCATTTTGTCTTTCAAATGATATAGCCTCATCAATTTAAATTATCCAATCCTCATTCATTTTATCTAAACTTCAACAAAATGTCAAATGACAGTTTTTTTGTCTTTTTTTTTTTTAATTAATAAAAAGAAATTAATAAGAACTGATGTTGATTTTTCTTAGGAATGACAGCTGTTTTTTTTTTTTTTGTTTTTTTCATTATTTTTGTGTAATAACCAAGATTTAAAATCCACCCCATCTTGTTTGTTCTTTTATCAAAAGAATTTTCTTATACTATTTCTTAAAAGAGTTATTTTATTTACATTTAAGGCTGTACCTGTTTTCTTAAGAAAGTTCAATTTATATTAACATGTCCAAAGTGTGGGTGTCTTGGGTATGACATTAAATTGTATCTAATGGTGAAGTTTCAATTTTGGAGGAGTAAAGAGTAACACTTCATTGCCATTACTCACAATTCCACTGGATTGGTAGCACCTTTTAGGGTCCCATATAGATAGAAAAAATGAGTTTGAAAAAATGTTTAAAGTAATTGAGCTTTTAAAAAAAAATGATTTTGAATAACCACCAAGAATAAATAAAAACAAAACATCTTCAGCATGAAATAAGTCGTTTAAATAGCAGGTTGGGTTATTCTACTATGTGGTATGGTCAAGTCTAATTCCAGGATTTTGATTGGCTGGTTGTTTTAGTGTGGATGTTTTTATCCATATATACTGAAAACTTGACCATGTTCTGTCAGTTGCTACAAAAGTGTATTCGGTTACGCTCTTTTTTTTGTTTGTATGGTGACTGGATGCTAGTCACAGCCTTAATGTGAAAGCGAGTATGAGGTTCATTCTACAAGAATTAAACCATAATATGCTGAATATATTTCTTATTTTCTTCCATTTCAATAAACAGAAATTGTATCTGTTTTGACTAATTTAAAAAAAAAAAAACACGATCCATGCTGACATGACAGGTGTCACAATATAATAAAATATTTTTGAATGAAGTTGTTTAAAGTTAAACACTTCTAATGTCATCTTGTGTGACAGTAAATTAATTAGATTTTTGACCAACACTTAAGAATTAAAACATGAAACAGAAAATATACAAATATAATCTTTTTGAAATGAAATAAAAAGTTCAGAACAAAGTAATTTAAAGTGTGTGTGTGTATGTGTGCATATATATATATGAAAGAGTTTTATAATTTACTTGAAGCATTATGTTTATATTGGCTTGGTGGATGGTTTTGAAGGCTATCTCAATGCAAGTGTAAAGAAAAATAAGGTAACTATGGTGTTGTTTGTTAACCTTTGATTTATTTATTTATTTAGATAGCCTTCAAAACCAATCACCAAACCAATATATATATATACATATACATATATATATATATATATATATATATATATATGTGTGTTTGGTTGGTTGGTTTTTGTTTTACAGTATATCAAGTGTCATTTAATGCCAAATCAAGTCCTTTTGGTTGCTTACAGTACCTGCTGTTACTTACATGGTCACTGATTTAAGTATTGAACAGGCTGCTGAACATCAGTGATCTAGTGGGAACCAGTGCTTTCAACATGACTTGACTGTAAGTGTGTGTATATATATATATATATATATATATATATATATATATATTATATATATTATGTATATATATATATATATATGTATATACACACACACACACACACATATATATACCAAGAGCAGGATGTGACTCAAGGTGAGGTGTTTCTAAAGTAGAGTTTAACAGGTTTGAATTCAGTTTTAATTCTAGACTGGTTACCTAGTCAAGGTTAATGAGCCCAGTTGGCCCTACTATTTACCCATAGCTAGAGGGAGAGTAGTTGGATGCATACCTTTCCCAAGGGTGTTAAACAGCCTCATCCAGGATTTATATATATATATATATATATATATATATATATACACACACATCTCTTGCTTCTTTTTTTCTTCAAAGGCTTTTTCATAAAATAGCTTGTGTGAAAAAGTCATTAATAAACTATAAAGAAGCCTTGACACTACAAAAATATAATTATTCAGTTTCCTTATAAAAGGATATTCCAATAATCCACCACTGGGTTTTTTTTATACTATACAAATAAACTATCCCAATTCACTTTAAGTCTTCTATAAGTGATAATTGTTAGAAGTACTTTGCAATAAGAAGTTTTTCATTCGATTGTCTGTCCACTTAGTCAGACAGATAAAAGCCATTGACTAGAATTTACATCTCTATTCCACAGTCTGCTCATAACTCATTTGTTATGGAAAACACAGCTTATTACATCTTGCTTATGAAGAATTAAATTTGGGTTTGAAAAGATAGAATTGTAAAATGAGTATTCATACAAGAAGGACAGAAGTTTTAGTTATGTTGAATATATAGAAAAATCTACTGATCTTATTTTGATTATATAAGGGTTAGTCAAAAAGTAATGCCATTTAAAAAAAAAAGGATAGGTATAATTACCAACACAGTAACATGTATCAAAATGAAGCTGGTCCTCTGTGGATCATATCCCTACTTCTCTACATAGTCACCGTTTGTCTCAATAGCAATTTTCCACCTTCGAATGAGAGCATGTATCCCTGCTCCGTAAAATTCTGTTGACTGTTCTTTGAGCCACTTCTTCACTACAGATTTCACTTCTTCATCACTGGAATAATGTTTGCCTCTCAAACTCTCTTTCATGGGGCCAAACAGATGATAAATATTTAAACATCTAAGGATTGCATAATACACATGAAACTATAGTAATGGAAAACGAATGCCATGATATTTTATTCTTGATTTATATATATATATATATATATATATATATATATATATATGCAGCCACATGTGTTCGTGTGGCTATAAGCTTGGAACTGTAAAAATATTCATTTCTGAAAGCTTGTTGCTATTAACAACTTTCTCCATATGATTTAAGCTAGCACAAACCTTCTCCTTCATTCCAAATTAATTTACCCATAGATGGAGGGAGAGTATTTGGATGCATACCTTTCTCATGAGTATTAGCGCTATGTGAAATGCAAACAGCCTCATTCAGGATTTGAACTCCGGTCAACAACTCCATTTCCTACAATGGTAACCATTACACCATGCACCTTTATTTATTTATATATATATATATTATATATATTAGATGCTGATAGCTTTTTAATTTAGTGTGTCCTGGGATGCATGGATTTGATTTGAATGGGTCCCAACTAAAGTTTCATAATAAATTGCCTGTGTTTTTATGAATAACTAAAGCCATCTAACTCCTACCTTATACTCCATACAGTGTAATTCATTTCCAAGAAAATATTGAAGTGTATTAACAGTTAGCTGGAAATGGTGGGGGAAGAAAAAAGATGCATGGATACGATTTTTCTGTGTCCTTTTAGATTTTTATGTATCAGTGACACAGGATGCATACCTATCAGCATCTCTGTATGTATGTATGTATGTATGTATGTATATATATATATATAAGTAGACAGTTCAATATAGATATTAAAATTCTATACAAGTCATTACTTCAGCAAAAATCCACACTCACTCTGATCATCATAATTACTCAAGGGAGATAACTGTTAAACACTAATTATACAGCAGTTCCTCTTATTTGTTTGTTTTCAATTAACCTACTTGTAAATAAAATCAATGTGACATATTTGTTTTGATCTTGTGATCTGATTTCATTCGTGGGTAATGAGAAATTCTGTTATGGTAACATGAGGCATTACTTGTGTTAGAAAGAAAGAAAGACAGAAAGAAAGCATGCAACAATGAGAAGAAGAGGGTGAAGAAGATATTGAATTGGAAGGAAAGAGGAATTAAAAAAGAAAGAAAGAACACAGTAATGCAAAGGAGAAAGAAGTCTGAAATAAGTAAGTTGTCAGGGTGGCCTAAAGTCGGTTTCAGGTGTTTTTTTTTTAGGGAAGGATTTTAATGGGGCATCCTGTGAGTATCTAACTCCTGATTCAGTAATAATGGATCTGCGAGACTAACTTTTTTTTGCCCCCTTCTACCCAGGGTAAACACTACTAGTTATATACAGATGTGAAATGCAAACAGTCTCGTCCAGGATTTGAACTTCTGTCACTGTGTCCATTTCCCTTGATGATAACAATAACAGAGAGAGAATTTCTGATCCATGTGTCATTTCTGATCCTTGTGTCATTTCTGATCCATGTGTCATTTCTGATCCTTGTGTCATTTCTGATCCATGTGTCATTTCTGATCCTTGTGTCATTTCTGATCCATGTGTCATTTCTGATCCATGTGTCATTTCTGATCCTTGTGTCATTTCTGATCCATGTGTCATTTCTGATCCTTGTGTCATTTCTGATCCATGTGTCATTTCTGATCCATGTGTCATTTTCTAAAGAGAACTATGCATGTCATCATATAAATCCTTTAAGTAGAAAGTGACATGACATCAAGGTTGATTATCAGTGAAAGCTGCCTTTAAGCAAAGTTTATAGAAAAAGACAATAGGACAATAGAATGTTTTTAATCTTTTTTTCTCCTTTTTTCCCCCCTCTTTTCTTTTAATATGTGACTGACCAGATATTAAAATCTGGTGGTTATTAAAATTCAAGACTACATTTAATTTACTCATCTTGGTTGCTATATTCATAATATATTCATAATATCAAAAGACAGCAGAATAGTATGAAAATTTTGACTTTAGCTAGGCTTTCCATTTCTTTTATTTTTATCTGAATTTTTTTATACCCCCCCCCTTTTTGCTTCTAAGCTAGCATTGATATATGAAAATCATGAAAAGTTACATATATATATATATATATATATATATATATACACACACACACACACACACACACACACACACCAACCCCTCTGCACGGGCAGGATGCAACACAAGGTCAATTTCTTAAGCGGAGGTTTGAATTCAGAGTTTTCCTTCTCCTAGACTGGTTACCTAGCCATGGTTAAATAGCCCATTCTACCCTGCTATTTACCCATAGCTGGAAGGAGAACTGAATTCATACCTTTCCCAACAGTATTAGTGCCATGTGAAATGCAAACAGCTTCGTCCAGGAATTGAACTTGGGTTGATGAGTCCATTTCCTACGACTAACCATTAGACCATGCAAAAAGTGATATAGAATGAAAAGATTCTACTCACCCATTTCTTCTGTGTTTTCTTGTCGACATTTTCACACCTGTTACATTCTTTTTATAGGAAAAAAAGGCCGTAAAACTCAAAGATAGTATGAAAATTTTGACTTAGGCTAGTCTTTTGATTTCATTTTTTTTGGGGGGGGAGGGGTCTATTTCTTGTCTCTTTTTTCTCTTTATTTTTAATAATGATTATTAATAATAATGATAATAATAATCTGAAGGAAAATGAAAAGATGGATAAATACCTGGACCTTGCCAAAGAATTGAAAAAGCTTTGAAATTTGAGAGTGAAAGTGATACCAATTGTAGTTGGTGCACTTGGAATGGTCCCAACAAAACTTGGAAAAAAGACTGGAGGACCTGGAAATCAGAGGAAATTTGAGACTATCCAGACTACTGCACTGCTGCAATCGGCTAGAATACTCAGAAGAGTCCTGGAGACTCCAGTGAACCAATGGCTTAGACAAGTGTAAAAAAAACTCTCATGAAGAAAATAAAAGAAATACTTGGACCTAAGACTACTCTTTTGATACTGATAATTATTTTCAAATATTATGGGTGTTTTGGTCTTTCCTTTTAAAGAAACATTTTTTTTTCCCCCAGATATCAGCTTGTACATTTTTTTATTTGCAAACTGTACCATCTGTTGTTTCTTTATTCACATGTCAGTTATAGAAATATATATATATATATATATATATATATATAGTGATAGCTTTTTGATTTAGTGCATCCTGGGATAGATTTGAATGAGTCCCCGGGAAATTTGATGGGTCCCAACTAAAGTTTCTTAATAAATTGTAGAGTTTTTATCTATGAACAACTAAAGTTATCTAACTCCTACCACATTACCCATTCGTACCTGTTAAAAGGGGAGGGTGCCCCAGTGTGCCCAACATGCAAAGTACAACTTACAACCAAGCATATCCTTCTAAATTGTAACAGACTTAAACATATCCGTGCAAATTACTATCAAGCTAGAAACCTGAAAGACATCTTCAAGAATACAAACCCTGAAAACATTTTAAATTTTATTAAAAAAAGCAACCTTTTCAACAAAATATAACAGAACATAACCAATTATCTCCATAGAACCACTACCTTAAAGTCTGAAATCCAAAATAACCTTTTTGGCATTAAATGACCCACAGGGGTTGATATGCCGTTAAACAAAACTCAAACTCAAACTAACTCCTACCTTGTACTCTATACAGTGTAATTCGTTTCCAAGAAAGTATTGATATATAATTACAGTTAGCTAGAGATGGTAGGGTAAGAAAAAAACATTGGGATGCATGGATATATTATTTGTGCATCTTTTTAGATTTTTTATGAGTCAGGGACGCAGGACGTGTACCTATCAGCATCTGTGTGTGTGGTGTGGGTGTGTGAATATTGCTATCAACTTTGTTCTTGTGAATTTTTTTTTTTTTTTTATATCATGAAGCATGGGAAATGAACAAGCGAACAAAAACAGATTTCCAATATTTCTGGTGATCTTCACCCTTTATGTTGGCATCCTTCTGTCTGCGAGAGACGATGGAGTAGTGTCCATTTTTTTGTGGAACTATGTAGCTTGAGCGGTTTGGTATGGAGGATGAGCTGTTGCCCAGACAGCAAATCCCCCCTCTCCACACTCCCGCTGTGATCCAAAGGAAAGGTATTATATGATGACTGTGTGTAGAAAGGTGAAATCAAATAGATACGAGAAAACAATTGATATGAAAGGATTTGGCATTATTTAGCTGTTATATATATATATATATATATATATATATATATATATGCCAGTAATTATAATATGATATATATTAACTGACATTTAACATCAAATCTGTCAAGTAGATGTGTCTGTAAAGTCATGTGATACCACTTGATTTCTTCTGTCTTGAGTAATTCTACTCATCTCCTCAATTGACTCATTGTAGCATTTAATGATTCTTTAATGATGACAACAGGGAATTTCGGATTTACTTCAATTATTTCATAGTATTAATTACTCAGACAATTTGTACTTGCCCAATCACTCCACTGTGAGCAGCATGTGGCACAAGGTCAATTTTTAAGTGTAGTAAACCTGGTTTGAATTCAGAGTTTTCCTTATCTAAGACTGGTTGCCTAAGAAAGGCTAAAGAATTTAGCCTGCCCTACTACTTATAGCGTGAAGAACAGATGGATCCTTGCCTTGCATTTCTCAAGAGCATTGGCTGTGATGCTTAAGGATGGAACCCAGGTGGCTGAGTAGTCCATACCATGCAACACTCCACCTTGGCCTTTACTTAAGCCGGATAGGACAGGCCCTCTCCGATCAATCCACTGGTCATATCAAGCCCTAGCACCTCTATGATTGCCCCAACCCTATTGCCCTGATGACAAGCCCCAACCCTTTTTATCATACAGGTGCTAGAAGCCAGTGGCTGAGGGTCTTCATGTCCGGAGAATGACTTTACTCTATCTGATGCTGAGGTTCCAGTTTTGGAGGTCTGAGCAATGTGGAGCACCCCCCATTGCTCCCAGGTCCACTCTGACCCGGAGTGGTAGTACCTGTTAAGGTCCCATCTTATAAAAAAATTAAATTGAAACATTGTGCAGATAACAATATTCATAAGGACAATAGTCCGAATAATCAAAATAATACAATTTATCAAGCCTCATCTAAAAAATTGAGAATAGAAATTATCATAAAACCTGATTTATTTGAACTTTTGGTTCCATTTTTGTTGTTGTAATCAGTATGTTTCTGCTATTTTTTATCCACTGGGCTTCTTTAAATGTCTGTTACATTTCATAAGATTCCCAGGGTTTTTATTCAATCCAAAAGAGTAGATTGTCCCCATTCCTTTGTCCTTGCTGGAGGATATCTTGCATTAGTTAATTCTTTTGTGAGTGAACTTTTGCTCATTCAACAGAATTAGCAAACAGAAGTGTTATCAAAAATATTAATACCAAATCTTGTATACACAGCTCAACAACTTATCTGCCCTGTTAGCTATGGCTGTAGAATACACAGACTGCACCTCGGTAGAGGGGGTAAAATCTCCCCCAATGGGGCCATCCATTGGCCATAGGTGGAGACCAGTGATGCTTAAGGACGGAACTCTGGTGGCTGAGCAGTTCATGACATGTAACACTCTACTTTGGTCCTAGGCTAGATGGGTGGTCAGAGAGGCCCCTCCGATCATTCAGCTGGTCATATCAAGCCCTAGCACCTATATGATCATCTTGCCCTTATGGCAAATCCCTAACCCTTTTTATCACATACAAGGTGTGTCAAAAATGTATTGAGTCTTACCCCTCTGCAGAGGTGCAGTCGGTGCATTTTAACGCCCCAGCCAACAGGGCAGACTTAATTAGGAGGCCACTGAAGCAATAGCTGGTACTGTAAGCAACCTGGGTCCTTTGTTTATCAAAATTACTTGATTCAACATTAAAATGCCTAAAAGTGGGTTGATATGCTGTAAAACAAAACGAATATCTTGTTGGTCCGAGAAGCTTTTAGCACTTCCTTTATATATAGTATTGGTCCTTTGTTTATCAAATTACTTGATTCAGCTTTAACTGACCTGAAAAGGATCAATATGCCATAAAACAAAACAACCAAACCAGGCTTTTAGAAATAAATATTCACCTGTGTATTTTACAAGGTGTACTAAAAATTATCGAGATTTTTTGTACATTTTGACACACCTTGTATTCTGAAAAAATTAATGTTCCATTCATTGTTCATTTCTATCTTGGTAAATACAGCTTCAATCTCAATACGTTTATGACACACCTTGTATATCTTGTAGTTATTAGACTAACCTGAGATTTCTATAGATGTAGATACTACACTCTCATCCAAGGTCAAAGTGCTATTCATATGTAAATAATCCAGTACTTTTTTTATGGAAACTATGCTAGTATAAAAATATAACATTTCTACTTATTATAAGTCTAGTCTTGTTATTTTGAATACATATGTATTAACATACTTACCAATGAATTGGGTGGGTGGGGTAACTTCATTTATCTAATGCAATTCATTCTTATATATATATATATAAATAATCTTTTCAATCTTTTCTACTACTATCTGTACTTATTTACCTAAGCATATACTATTATTATTATCATTCTCTTTATTTATCTCTGGCTGTTTTTGTATTTGAATATCTTATGTGGGTGTGTTTCTTCGTTTTACGCATGATTTAGCACTGAGATTCTGAATTTGATGCTGCCTCGATTAGTTTTAGATGTAAACGAGAGTTTCAATACAGAGGGAAAAAAAAACACTCACAAGTAACAAAGCTGTTTACTAAAGAAACACATGAAATCGACTGGGCAGCCATTTTTTAGCCACAGAAAATTGCTGTGAAAGGATAAGAGCAAATGAGTGTATTTTTCCTTTTCATTGATTGGTTTTAATGGCATGTCAACCACTCTTAGGTTATTTTATGCCTAGAGGGTCATTGTATGTTCATATTTACATTTTTTTTAAGGAGTCTTTTTAAAATTTATTTTATGTATACAGTCCTATCAAACACAAAGGATTCTTAATAGATCTATTTGACTCATAGATGGGACCCTAACAAGTACTACCACACAGGTTCTGGGTGGACCTGAGAGTAATGGCAATGAAGGAGTATTCTACTATAGACGCACTGATAATCCGCTCTTCGGAGCGGGGTCCAGTGGCTTCGGCCACAGGACTAGTGTTGAATTAACAACATGATCCCAGGGGGCTATCCTCCAGGCAATACCTGCTCCCTTGATTTAAAGCGGCAGGGCTGGGTTTATTGCCCAGGGCCTGAGGTGCCCCCTTTGAGGGGGAATGCCGACAGGATTTACATATTCATTGCACCTGCCATCCTATGAGCTTCGGTTTGTGGGCGGTCCCACATGGGAGATTCAATGTGTATATTAAAATGTTATGTGAACTAGCAAAAATATGCACCCTCCGGTTGCAAGTATTTAAGTTTTGATGTAATGAAATAAATAAGAAACACTAATGAAACTAAATAAGAATGCATATAAAATGATTTGAAACAGAGGTGGTATAATCGAAAAATATAACAACTTTGAAATCACAGATATTTCTTCTTGTTAATGGATTTCTTTTAAGATTTATCCCTGAGATTTTTGTTCATATTCATTAAGATAAAACCAAACAATTAGAAATCAATAATACTAAACACATATTTATTAAAATCAAATTTTTAATATCAATATGCAAATTAGCTTTCCCATTCACACTGTAAACCGCTATTTTGTTGTATATATAAATATAATTGCATCTTATTAGTATGTAGATATATGGTCAACAGTATTAATAATGTAAAACAATTTTATTAATAATTGCGATTTAAATAAAATAAAATCATGGAGAATGTGACGTAAATAACTAAAGGAATTGTGACTTGAGTATTAATATAGTTTCGGTTACAGACAAACACACAATCTCCATTATAATAAAATTATATCAAAGACACAGGCCAATTTCAGAATAGTGTCTTTTGCGCAGGTGCAAGCAGACATGCAATTTTCTACTTGCAGATGTAGATTTTACGAAATTTCTTTTTTTTGTGAGTGCGTGTGGTTGCTTTTTGACAGTATGAAAAATATTACATAAAGTGCTCTTTATTTCTTTCATCTTTTTTATCCAGTTGATGGACAGTTGAGGCAGTGAATAACGACAATGTCATGTTCTAGAGTTATATTCATGTCTTATGGTTTTGCAAGACAAGTAGATACATTTATGTGCATTTTACTATTTATAGAAACATTGTCAACAGTCCACGACATCATTGAGGCCTTTTTTTCTTTCTTCTTTTTTTTTAAACAGAATACTTTGATGTTATTGGTAGATAAATATAACTTTCACAAGTGGAGTAAGTGAAAATATATTTTATGTGTAAAAGAAAGATTTCAACAAGCTCTATTCAATGATATAATGCATTTATTTTGTTGGTTGGATTTTACGGCATCTCAAACCTTGTTGGGTTATTTTATGCCAAAGACATTTTTTTGTTTTATTAATTCTTGATGGGTATTCAAATTTAAAAAAAAAACCCAAAAACTCAATTTGTTTTAAACACGTTTTTTTCTATTTAACCCATAGATGGGATCTTAACAGGTACTACCACTCTGGGCCAGAATGGACCTGGGAGTAATGGCGATAAAGGGTACTCCACACACCTAAGAGCTCCACAATTGGAATGTCACCATTAGATGTAGCTTAATATCATAACCAGAGTAAAAAATTTGAGTAAAATACAAAAAAGGCCTTAATGATATTGCGGTCTGTAAAAGTAAAGTTGTCGGAGTGGCTTACCAGTATCAGCTGGACAGTGAGGGAGTCTATCCCCTTTTCACTAGTGCTAGATCAGGAAGATTGTATTTGTGTCTCAGGTGGAGCACCACATCTACTATCAGCCCCACACTTTACTGCACAGATTCAAGCTGTGCTAATCATGGCTGAGTAGGTGAGGGCTAATATCGAATGTGGAACCTTGTTGCTCTGACATGAATGCTCTACCGACTGACCCCTAACTGAGTTGGATACAAAACAGGGGCATCCGTTTTTGAATAGTCTGAGGCATATAATTTCTTCAGTATCTTTAACTCTTGTTGGGCCTCTTGCTAGATTGCTGAAGTTAAGCAGTGATGAACCTGTCCAATACTTAATTGGGTAATCACTTTAGCAATAGCAAGTACTGTAAGCAACCTGAATCCTTTGTTTATCAAAAATGACTTGATTTGGCATTAAATGGTTCAAATAGTGGGTGTGTCCTGTGTATGACGTCAAACTGCATCTAATGGTGAAGTTCCAATTCTGGAGCTCTGGGGAGTGTGGATTACCCCTTCATTGCCCTAACCCGGAGTGGTAGTACCTGTTAGGGTCCCATCTATAGGTTAAATAGAAAAATTGAATTTTTTTAAAATTGAGTTTAAAAAAAGAATTTTGGATACCCATCAAAAATTAATAAAACAAAATGTCTTCTGCATAAAATAACTCAACAAAGGTTGACATGCCGTAAAATCTAACCAACCAAAATTGGGTTGATATGCCGTAAAACAAAACTACCATCTTGTTGGTCCAAGAACTTTTCAGCACTACCTTTTATATATAGTATTGTTATTTATTTATTTGTTATTGAAGAGGATGGACCAGAAATCATGTGATTATTTTTCTTTGGCATGGATTTGTTTTTCTCTCTCTCTCTCTCTCTCTCTCTAAGCATCAAGGTAGGAAGATTTTTCCTTCATCGATCTTTGCATGCACCTAAACCCTTTCCCACCAAGATTTATTTTCCTGTATCCGCCTACATTATCTAAGTCTTTATCTGTGTAATGATAACAATGTATCCACACACACACACACACACACACACACATATATCTTGTTATGGAGTCTACGTATGCTTCTTTGTTTGTATATCTGATGAGGCTAATTTTTTGTATATATCATATATATATATATATATATATAATATATATATATACAGACACACACACACTCACATGAGTGTGTGTGTGTGTTATATATGTCTCTATTATATATTTATGGGAGAACCCAAAAATTATTTTCCCATCAATATATAATATATATATATATATATATATATATATATGAGAGAGATAGATACACAAAACATTGGACTCATTAGACATATACAAGGTGTATCAAAAGAGTTTTGAGTTTTTTTGTACTTTTTGACATTCCTTGTATTCTGGGAAAAAAAAAATGTTCCATTCATTCTTCATTTCTATTTTGGTAAAAACAGCTTTAAACTTGATACTTTTTGACACACCTTGTATTCTGGAAAAAAAAAAAAAAAAAAAAAAACATTTTTTCAGAATACAAGGTGTGTCAAAAAGTACCAAAAATCTCAATACTTTTTTGATACACCTTGTATAACACTTGTGCATATTTAGCTTTTTGTATTTTCTTACTTGAAAATATACTAATCTATTCTTTTTATTTTATTCTAGGTAAGTACCTGAAAGAGAGAAGGTGCAATGGGTGAGACTATGATGTTGCTTCTTTCTTGATTTTCTTTTCTTTTTTCTTTGTTTTCATTTTCCTAATTTTTTTTCTTCTTGAAGTATTTTTTTATTTTTTTTATTTCATTTTTTTTCTTACTGATAAGTAAGAAGTGTGAACTACGAATTGAACAGTTGAATGATAAATATATAAAGAACAAATATATATATATATATATATATATATATATATATATATATATATTATGGGAGAATCAAAAAAATTTTTTCCCATCAATATATATATATATATATATATATATATATATATAAGGCACATACATACACACACACACACATATATATATATATATATATATATATATATATATATATATAGAGAGAGAGAGAGAGATAGATAGATAGATAGATAGATAGATACACAAAACATTTGATGCATTAGACATATATACAAGATGTATCAAGAAAGTATCGAGATTTTTTGTACTTTTTGACACTCCTTGTATTCTGAAAAATTAACGTTCCATTCATTGTTCATTTCTATCTTGGTAAATACAGTTGCAATCTTGATGCTTTTATGACACATCTTGTCTATATTATATATATATATATACATACACATACACATGAATGAATATATGAATGGTTTGTTGATGTAGCTCTCAATTCTCTGTTCATTCTTCTTTCCCAAACACCCACATAGATATCAATGAGTTCTATTTGATACCAGTGTGCATTACATTCATAAGAAATAAGACTAATAGATTCCATTTTAGAATGTGCAGGTAATTCCATTAGGCTGGGATTTACCTACTTAATAACAAAAAAAAAAGATGTAATCACATGAGAATAGTGTTCAGAAGAAAACAAAATAAAGAAATCTATTAAATATGCTCTAACTTAGAAAAAAAAAAAAGAAAGATTTTTGTTTTTTTGTTTTCTTTGTTTGTTTTCTTCTTTGTTTGTTTTTCTTTCTTTCTTTCTTTTCTTTCTTTTCTTTTTTTCTTTCTTTTCTTTTTTTCTTTTTTTCTTTCTTTTTTTTTTCTTTATTTATCTTTTTAGACAATGTCTATTACTGCAACTGAAGTTGGCAAGTAAAGCATTGACAAATTATTTGTGATTTTTTTTTTCTTTTGACAAAAAAGACTGATAGTGTACATCAGATTCTCTCTCACTCTGTCTTTCTCACCTTTTCTCTCTTTTTTTTCTTTCTTTCTTTCTCTCTCTTTCTCTCCAGTTCTGGAGGTCTGGGGAATGTGGAGCACCCCTTCATCATCATTGCTCCCAGGTCCACTCTGACCCGGAGTGGTAGTACCTGTTAGGGTCCCATCTATGGGTTAAATTGTAAAATGTGTTTATAAAAAAAAAAAAAATTGAGTATCCATTAAGAATGAATTTATTTCAAAACTTTGTCGGCATTAACTGACCCACCAAGGTTGATATGCCATAAAACAAACCAAACCAAACTCTCTCTCTCTCTCTCTTCTCTTTCATTAGAGAGAAGGTGGGTCTCTCATACAGGGCAATGGTAGGTACAAGTAAACAAACAGACTATTTGTGAGATTGATTCTCACTGAGTGTCCCGTAGTTTTGGCCTTGTGTCAAACTAAAGCTTAGTAAATGTAAAAAGAGTACTTTGCAACACCAATTGGTTAAAAATGTGACTGACCTGATTATTTGGTGTTGCTTATCTGACAAATCTTTACTCATGTCATCACCTCAGATAAAAAAATGGACCATTCCATTTTTATTATAAAGAAAGAGAAGAAAAAGGACATGCTATACAGAAAATATAAGAAAGAAAGAGAGGAGGGTTTAGGAGGAAAGAGAGAGAGAGAGTGGGTCAGCGCTTGGAAGCGATAATGCTAATTCTTACTCATGTCATCACCTCAGATAAAAAAAATGGACCATTCCATTTTTATTATAAAGAAAGGGAAGAAAAAGGACATGCTATACAGAAAATATAAGAAAGAAAGAGAGGAGGGTTTAGGGGAAAGAGAGAGTGGGTGAGCACTCGGAAGCAATAATGCTAATCTGTTTCAATCAAACATAATGAAAATATGAAAAGAATGAAAGAACGATATAAAAGTGAGAGAGAGTTAAATCAAGATTATTATGCTTTTTTCTTTTTTTTTTTTATATTGAACAATTCTGCAATAGCTCTTAAGTAAGCATATCAAATGTTGTAATAATCAAATTATCATACTGTGGTATATCCACAGGTCTTGCTAGATTTATTTACTTTTTAGATAGATTGAAATTGTTTTGTGATACTCTAACATGATAGTGAAAAGGTTAATCCCAAAATTATTTCAAGTCTGTTAGATTTCCAAGCACCTGAACTGAACCCTTTTTTTTGGGGGGGCGGGGGAGAGGTGGGTATATGAATTTTATGAAATGGTTCATTATCTCTTGCGCGTTATTCTGCATTTGTACCCCGAGACGTCAGCAAGAAGGACATAAAGACATGCCACATCAACACCAACACATAGGAGGTTGGTGCAGAAAACCGAGTGACCTGGTGCCTCCTTGTCAAACAAGGCACGAAAATAAGTGAAAAAGAGAGGAAAGAAGCTGCCACAGAAAAGAGAGCCAGAAGGAAAGAGAGACAACAGCATCTATAGCAAGCATCACTGTTTCTTTGCAGTCACTGCACTAGAGATTGCCATTCAAAAATTGGCCTGGTCAGCCACTCGCGCAAATGCAGTTAAAAAATTTTTTAAATGGACACTACGCTATTGTCTTTAGCAGACAGAAGGATACCAACAACCTGTGAAATGTAATGATTTTTTATACGTGATCTAATGATATCTTAATATACCATCGAAGTTGCTTCCATTTTCAACTTGCACACACATACACATATATACACACACACATATATATATATATATATATATATATCTATTGTGCATTAGTACCTGTTTATCTTTCACTTGATCACCTGGAGGCAAAGATTGTTACGATTTTAGTAGCCATCCTTTAGGTTTCAAGCAAGAGCACTTGTCCAGCGGAGATCCTTTGTGTTAAACAGAGCACAATCCTTGTAAAGAATCCTTTGGTTGTTCCTTGGTACTCCTCAGTATTGCAAGTCCTTTGTCAATGATTGCAAATGGACGTCTCTCAGTATCAGTGATTAAATAGTTAACCAGCCACACATTCGGGCTGTTGATTGGCGGCGGTTTAAACCATGTGACCTCGCTTAGACTATAAATTTGTTTAAAATAAGTGTTGTATTGTAGCACAGCTTATATCCACAAAATAATCCTACAAAGATTGTTTTAGTTTATCAACTTTTCCCCAGTCCTGGATAACCAGTGTGTAAATGAAACGACTGCATCGGGGTTTGAACTTGACATTGTCTTTATTTTTCTTTGTCTTAAGAAATTTAGCATCTTTTCTTCAGGGTGTAAGCAAAAAGTCTTTAATTTCAAGGGCATTTTAAATTTCCTTTTATACACACACAACTTTTGTGTAAGTCTTGCAAATTCATTATTATGATTTTTCCTAAGTGACTGCCTCTCTGTTGACATCAGTTGAATTAAATCAGTGAAATAGATGACTAATTAGGACTTAGCTTATTCTAGTAGTGACCACCCCCAAGCGGATTTAACAGGTTTGAATTCAGAGTTTTCCTTCCCCAGAGTGGTTGCCTAACCAAGGTTAAAGAGCCTAGTCTGCCCTACTATTTATCCATAGCTGCAGAGAGAGAGTAGTTGGATTCATACCTTTCCCAAGGGTATTAGCACTATGTGAACTGTAGCTTCGTTCAGGATTTGAACTTGGTTTGATGAGTCCATTTCCTACGACTCTAACCATTACACCATGCACCTCCAACTGACTTATTCAGTGCAATATTTGCATGTTGTATAATGAAATAGTTATGATTGCCTTTTTCTATTTCCTATTTTCTATAACATGTTTTGTTTTTTTTTTTTAAAATGAATAAATAAAAAAAGTTAAAAGGGCGAGGGATAAAAAAGTTTAAATAAATCAGCAGTTTAATGTTAGAGAATTCAATGTTAAATTTGTTTTTCTACATTTCTCAAATTCTCTGCCCTGTATGTTTGAACAGAAGTGGCTGTTTAACATTTTTATTTAAACTGCCAACTTGTCTGCTAGCCTCCAGAGTTTTTTTGTTTTTTTTTAAATTTAAAAAGATATGAATTTACTCTTAGCTTTGGCAATAATTATCAGGCTCAACATCAGGGGGTTCTGTAACCCACCTCATCTCAGGCAGCAGCAGCAACAGCAACAACACCTCCATTGCACTAAAATATATATGTAGAATAATCACACTAAGTTCCAATTACCGTAGAATTGGTAAGACAATGCAACAAGTAGTCATAACTGAATACAAATCTATCTTGCTGCAATACTACTCCAGAATGCCAGAGTATTTATGAAGCCCCACAACATCATAGAAACCAAGCAGCCAATCAGGACTCAAGGAATGGAATCACCCAAATACATAAATGGACTATTCTTGATTTCCATAAATACCAACTGTTTTGGGTACTGCTTGAGTAGTGCTTAGCCAGTTGCTGTTGTTCAAACCAACAGTATACTGACTGACTTCAATAATATACTTTTAACACTGGAATAGAATTGAAAACGACAAAAACACGACTTGGAATATGTCTAAGTTTGACCCTAAATTTTCCTGACACCATCTCCACTTAGAATCTTACTTAGGCTAGACAGGCGGTCGGAGAGACCCCTCTGATCAATTGGCTGGTCATGTAAAGCCCTAGCACTAAAATGATTTTCCCAACCCTATTGCCCTTATGGCAAGCCCCAATCCCTTTTTATCATATGGGTGCTAGAAGGCGGTGGCTGCGGGTCTACATGTCCTGGGAATGACGTTAAACTCTATCTGATGGTGAGGTTCCAGTTTTGGAGGTTTGGGGAATGTGGAGCACCCCTTCATCACCATTGCTCCCTGGTCCACTCTGACCCGGAGTGGTAGTACCTGTTAGGGTCCATCTATGGGTTAAATAGAAAACATGAGTTTATAAAAGAAATTGTATTATCCATTAAGAATGAAATTTTCAAAATTTTGTCGGCATTAAGCATTTTTGAATACCAAATTACCAATAGAAGTATTCGGCATAAAATAACCCAAGGGATTGACATGCCGTAAAACCCAAACAAACAAACTAAAAAATTCAGACAAAAAGAGAAAAAGAAAATATATTTGCCTGACCTTCCACCAGGCCAGTGGTGTTGCTATATATATATAGGTTAATGGTATCAAGTATTTCCATGATAGGATTCAACCAAATTTGAGAACTCAATTGTACATATAAGAATTTTGCATATATACATATAGATATCAGTGTATGTGCATATATTTACATTTACGGAATATAGTTTAAATAAATATATGAAAACCTTAATTTATCAGAAATAAATTTTAGATAGATGCTGAAAGGAAATTAAAAAACAAAATCATTGAGAGAAGGAAAAACATATTTAAATAGAATTAATATATAATTCTTGTCCGTTATAAAATCAGATTTGAAGAGGTAAAAGTAGTTGAAATAAATTTGTGATAGACTGTTTTCTGTGTATGTGTGTGTTTTAATGCAACATTACTTTTATTTTTAAATTGATAAATATATATCTTCTTTTTTTTTTTTTTTTTTTTTTTTTTTTTTTGGTAAACTGTTTCATTGTTACCACAATTGTCTTTTAATACTGCAACTTAACATTACTTTCTTATTCATTTTTTAATAGCATATATAGAAAAATCTTTGGATTTTATATTTTATATCTGGTTCAAGGAAATTAAAATTTCTTTCTTGCCAAAAATAAATCAATAGGCAAATTAAAAATCACTTAACTTTTTTATTTTTATTTTTGTTTTTACATCTACAAATGACTTAGTTTTATAGTCAATATTTAGAACTTGTATTATTGAAAATCCCTTCCCTGAAAAAACAAGTATTTCTTCTGCTTTTAAATTTCATCTCTCTCTTCCAGAAGTTAATTAAATCTCATTATAATGGAGATTGTGTGTTTGTCTGTCTCTAACCAAAACTATATTACTCCTCAAGTCACAATTCCCTTAGTTATTTACGTCACATTTTCCATGATTTTATTTTTAATTAAACCTCAATTATTAATAAAATTGTTTTACATTATTGATACTATTGACCATATCTTCATACTAATAACACGCAATTCTATTAATATATACAACAAAATAGCAGTTTGCAGTGTGAACGGGAAGGCTAATTTGCTTATTGATATCAAAAATTTGATTTTATAAATATTTGCTTAGTATTATTGATTTCTAATTGTTTGGTTTTATCTTAATGAATATGAACAAAAATCTTGGGGATAAATCTTAAAAGAAATCCATTAACAAGAAGAAATTGTAATTTTATTCTTTACTTTCTATTTTAACTAAATAGTTAAATTAGGAAAATTTAGCGATGAAAGAGTAATTTTCAGTTGTTCTATTTTTTCAATTATACTCACCCGTCTGTCTCAAATCTTTTTATCTGCATTCTTATTTAGTTTCTTTTGTCTTTCTAATTTAATATATTTTATTACATTAAAACTTAAATACTTGCACCCGGAGGTTGCATATATTTGCTAATATTAGTAATTAAGGCAGCTGTGTAATTCACATTATTTTATTTATGTAAAATATTAGAAAAACCCCAAGTGTATTTTCTGCAAAGCTTACAAGAGCTTTGTTATAGGAACCAGTTTAGCTCACTCAGTAGAACACTCGGTACCCACCAACTCAGCACATGAGTTGCACAGATTGGGTAATCTGATCTGTGCTGTAAAGTAGGGAGCTGATGGTAGGTGTGGTGCTCCACTTCAGTGGAAACAATCTCCCTGGTCTAGCACTAGTAAAAAGGGGATAGACTCCCTTGTTGTCCAGCTAATACCAAGAACAGGCCACTCCGTCAACTTATATATATATATATATATATATATATATATATATAGGTTTTTTTTCCGTAGTTAGGGTCTTTCCATGTGTGGTTTAACCAAGCTGATGCAGGTAGACCATAAGTACAGCTCAATGTGCCTAATACCAGTGAGTAAAAGGACAGAGCAAGAAATTTAGTAAATGAAGAAAAACTCTAAACTTGCTTCATCACAATAATTTATTTCAACCATATTAATACGGCATCTTCAGGTAATCACAAGAACATGACTATGTTCTTGTGATTACCCGAAGATGCTGTATTAATATGGTTGAAATAAATTATTGTAATGAAGCAAGTTTAGAGTTTTTCTTCATTTACTATATATATATATATATATATATATATACACACACACACACACACACACACACACACACACACACACACACATATGTTCATACACATTTATCAACCCCTTCAAACAAGTAAGGTGTGACATAGTCAATTTCTTAAGCAGAGTTTAACAGGTTTGAATTTAGAGTTTATCTTCTCCTAGACTGGTTGCCTAATCAGGGTTAAAGAGCCCAGTCTTTAGGGAGAATAGTTGGATTCCTACCTTTCCCAAGGTAATTAATGTTATGTGAAGTACAAATAGCCTGAGATATATATATATATATATATTATACACATATACAGAGGTGTTGATAGATACGCATCCTGCATCGCTGATGCAGAAAAATCTAAAAGGATGCAGTAAAATGGTATCTGTGCATCCCAGTGTTTTTCTTTTTTCTTCCCTCACTATTTCAAGCTAACTGTAAATACATTTCAATAGTTTCTTAGAAATAAATTACACAGGATAGGTTACAAGGTGGGAGTTAGATGGCTTTAGTTTTTCCACAGATCATAAACAAAAACCCTATAATCTATTAAGAAAATTTAGTTGGGACTCATAAATTTTCCCGAGGACTCATTCAAAGCAAATATGTGCGTCCTTGGACGCACTTAATTTAAAATGCTAGGCATCACTGTGTATGTATATATATATATATATATATATAATCCGACGCACACATGCACACTTGTATGCAGGCTGAATTTTGAAGATTAATTTTTGAGCAAAAAATTCTCACTGGCCTATACAAGAGTAATAATTGTTCAAGGTTAATATATAAACATAATGGGAAGGACTAGAAATAATCTTTAGCCTCAAAGATTAATTTAATAAATTAATGGTTTCATGACCATTAATCAAGTGTTGACCTATACACAAAATCAACTTATACTCAGAGGGGGTGTATGTAGATATAAGTATATATATATATATATATATATATATAATGTGCATACATTGGGCACAGTTCGTTTTACTTAGTCTAGTGCAATTTAAGAGAAAGCAGTATGAGAAAACAAACAGAAGGAAGTAATTTATGATTCACCCACAGCACACAAGACTTTTGATTGGATAATTCAATTAGTGATACCTAATGTAGTTTAGATGGTCTTTTTTAACTTGTATACTTAAGTTAAGTGGAGGCGCCTATCATGTTATGGTTATTGCTGCAGGAAATGGGCATGGAGACAAAAGTTCAAATCCTGGATAAGGCAGGCTGCATTTCACACTGCGCTACTATTCTTGGGAGCAGTATGAATGCAACTATTCTCCCTCCAGCTATGGGTAAATAGTAGGGTGAACTGGGCTCTTTAATTATTCATTTTAACCCTTATAATATCATATTTGGAGGCACTCGCAGTGTAATAATTGTTGTCATAGGAAATTGATATGGTGACACGAGTTCAAATCCTGGATGATGCCTGTTTGTATTTCAGATAGACTTGTTCCCCTTGGGAATGGTATGCATCCAACTATTCTCCCTCCAGCTATGGGTAAATAGTAGGGTGAACTGGGCTCTTTAATTATTCATTTTAACCTTTAAAATATATTTGGAGGCACTTGCAGTGTAATAATTGTTGTCATAGGAAATTGATATGGTGACACGAGTTCAAATCCTGGATGATGCCTGTTTGTATTTCAGATAGACTTGTTCCCCTTGGGAATGGTATGCATCCAACTATTCTCCCTCCAGCTATGGGTAAATAGTAGGGTGAACTGGGATCTTTAACCTTGGTTAGACAATCAGTCTAGGAGAAGGAAAAACTCAAACCTGTTAAACTCTGCTTAAGAAATTGACCATGGGTCACATCTTCCTCATGTATAAGGGTTTGTAAATATATAAATAATTATTGGCATCTATCCATCTACTTGGGACAATGGCATAGTGTCCAAAAAAATGTGGAACTACATAGCCTGGGCAGGTTGATATGGAGGATGAGATGTTGACCAAGCAGCAGATCCCTCCTCTCCAAACTGCCATTGTGGTCCTAAGGAAAGGCAACAAAAAAAACAAAACAAACAATGGCAACGATAGTATTGCAGTAGTTGCTGGATAGCAGTGAAGTTCAGCATCATACCACCTTAGGGATTTCAGTTCCGAATTTGATTTCGGGGGTTTACTCCCCTAGCCTTTCCTTCAAATGAGGTATGGCCGCTAGGAAGCAGAGGTTTTATAACAGACTTTTCCCTGTCTAGATGGATTGCCATCCAAAACTAAGGAGCCCCATCTACCCCATTTGGGGTTTTATGAGTAGTAAATTCCCCAATGGATGGCCATTGACTCCCCAGGAGCTCATCCACTCTTAGACAGCTCTTTTGTTTAGGATGCTGGGTGTCCACAAGCCCACCTCACCAGACAAGCTAATGCGTGCCTGATGGGAATGCCAGTTTAGTTGCTGACAACATGACCGTGGTACAAGTAGTAGGTAAAAAAGAAGACCTGTCTTGACGCAATATAAACAGTGCTTGGAATAATAATAGCCTCTATAAAATTATAGAAGGTATTTTCATATTAAGTCAGTTTTAAATCATCCTTTACTTCACTACTAGAATCGGTTACCAGATATCACCTGGGTAGAGGGGGGATTTTTTTTTTTTTTTTTTAATTATTACTGAATTGTGAGTTGGATACTCGCAGGGAGCCCAATTAAAATCCCTATGTAAGAAAGACCTTGTGTTGATTCGGCCTGGTGGGGCGTCAGGAAAAGACATTCTGAAAAGAAAAATCAATGCCTCCTATTTAAAATATTAGATGTAAAAAAAAAAAGAATGCTGTTACTATTAAAATTTTATTTTTCAATTATGTTCATGAATACAAATCAAATCTTCATTATTTTTTTATCAAAATGCAAGATATGGTGATAGTGAATGTGTATATATATTTACTTTGTCATGAATTGTTTTATTTTCATAGTTTCCTCCAGACATACACACATACACAGAGATGCTGATACATACACGTCCTGCGTCACTGATGCAGAAAAATCTCATCCGTGCATTCTAGTGTTTGTTTTTTCTTCCCCCCACCATTTCCAGCTAACAGTAAATAGATTTCAATATTTTCTAGGAAATTAATTACACTGTATGGAGTACAAAGTAGGGTGTGAGATGGCTTTAGCTGTTCATAGATAAAGACTCTACAATTTATTAAGAAACATTAGTTGGGGCCCATCAAATTTCCCGGGGACTCGTTCAAATGAAATCTGTGCTTCTCTGGACACATTAAATTAAAAAGCTGTCAGCATCATTGTATACATACACACAACTGCCCTTTATATATGTATAGATTTCATTGTGTTTCTGGTTCTTAAATTTAGTGAGATAGACATCAGATATGGAAGCGCGGTGGTGTACTGGTTAAAGTAAGAAATGGATTTGTTGAGCCGAGTTCAAATCCTGGACAAAGCCACAGTTCACATTGCACTAATACCCTTGGGAAAGGTATGAATCCAACTATTCTCCCTCCAGCTACTGGTAAATAGTAGGGCAGACGGGGCTCTTTAATCTTGGTTAGGCAAGCAATCTAGGAGAAGGAAAACTCTAAATTTAAACTTATTAAACTCTGCTTGGAATGGTCACTACTAAATAGACTCAGTCCTAATTAGTGATCTATTTCACTGATTTAGAATTTAATTTAGAATACATAAATTGATTCATATTTAAGAAAGAAAAAAAACAATGCTTGAAATATCATTGGGAATACAGACTTCCAAAATTATCATTCAGTTGTAAATTGGATTGGAAACTGCATTATTCTCAAGTTTATGTGCAATATTTCAGACTTCTTCCTCCTTTGCATTACTGTGTTCTTTCTTTTGGTAATTTATGAGGAAGTGCGTCCCGGTCTCCTGCCTCAAGAGTTGCTGCCCAGTGACTATTAAAATAACAACCCAGCCCAGTCTATTCAAAACTATCCATCTATCTATCTCAATTTGTTCATATTTATCTATATTACTTTAAATACTAAGATTTTTTTTTATTCATGTTTGTTTAATGTCTTGTTTTTAGTTTAAATAAACAAGAATTACGACAAAAAAAGAAGCTACCCCCCCCTAAATACATTTACTTGTTGAAAATATCTATCTATCTCCATTTTTTCATATCTATGTTATTTTGTTTATCTATCTATCTATCTCAGTCTATTCCAAACTATATATCCATCTTCATATCTAAACAAGAATTACGACAAATTACGATAAATAAACAAGAATTACGACGAGCTGGAGTTGTTATTTTGATAGTCACCGGGTAGCGGTTTTTGAGGCGGGAGACCAGGACGCACTTCCTCATAAATTACCCTTTCTTTCTTTTTCAGTTTAGTTGGTTTAGCTCAGTCGGTAGAGCATCTGACTAGAAACCACAAGGTATTTGTTCATATCTATCTATGTTATTTTGTTTATCTATCTATCTATCTCAGTCTATTCCAACATATATCCATCTTCATATCTAAACAAGAATTACGACAAATTACGATAAATAAACAAGAATTACGACGAGCTGGAGTTGTTATTTTGATAGTCACCGGGTAGCGGTTTTTGAGGCGGGAGACCAGGACGCACTTCCTCATAAATTACCTTTCTTTCTTTTTCAGTTTAGTTGGTTTAGCTCAGTCGGTAGAGCATCTGACTAGAAACCACAAGGTTCCGGGTTTGATACTGGACCTTGCCAACTCAGCGTATGAGTAGTATAGGGATCAGCTTAACTTCTTAAATCTTCACTTAGGGTGGTCACTACTAGAACATGCTCAGTCTTACTTATAGTAAAATTATTTCCAATGCATTCTCATAGTAAAACCCTTTCCAATGCATTCTTATTGTAAAACCCTTTCCAATGCATTCTTATTGTAAAACGTGCATTCTTATAGTAAAATCATTTTCCATGCATTCTTATAGTAAAGTAAAACCAAAATAATGCATGTAAAAATGCATTCTATTGTAAAACCCTTTCCAATGCATTCTTATAGTAAAATCATTTCCAATACATTCTTATAGTAAAACCATTTCCAAGCATTCTTATTGGGTAAAATGCATTCTTATAGTAAAATCATTTCAATTTAAAAAAAAAGATAAATCTCTTTTGTGTCCTATGGTATCGGTGCATTGTTGTTGGTGGTGATTAGAAAGAATTCTCTCCAACTCTTTGCCTGGAAAGTCAAAAATAAATAAATAAATAACATCTTTTAATGATAACATCTTCCGGACTTACTGTTATTACATTGACATCTCCTGCTGATCCGCATTCAATCATTAAATTCGATCCGTGTTCATCATGAGTTTATGGAACCTTGTGCAGTAGACTATACATGATCAGATTACTACCTCACCAAGGATCCCTTTTGGTGGCGTGTGAAATCATTCTTTTTCTGTCTCACGCTTTGGTTCACTTAATAATTCTTTCATGTCACCACCACCCCCATCACCACTTTGCTCCAGCCAATCATGTTTACTTCCTTTCACTTTTAGTGTGACTGTGTTGATAACATCCCTATTTTCAGGTGTCTTGAGAGAGAATTTCCTAATTTCTATATATGGAATATTTTTTCACTTCTTGGGAATCTAGGTGTGTTTCTTCCAGCACTACTTATGAAAGGTGCCAAAATTACTTATTGTCGCATAGTACGTTAATAATCAGAGTAGTTTAGAGATATGTGTAGACTGCTCAGAATTCAACTGTGTTGCAAGTTGAATCAGCTTCTGAGAATCCAGACTTGGTAAGTGGTTTAAATAGCAGCTTGGGATATTCTACTTTGTGGAATGATCAAGTCTATTTCCAGAATTTTGATTGGCTGGTGGTTTCAGTGTGTATATTTTCATCCATATATACTGAACACTTGACCATGTCCTGTCAGTTGCTACAGAGTGTATTCTGTTACTCTCTGTCTTTTTTTTTTTTGTCTGGTGACTGGATGCTAGTCAAAGCCTTCCTGTGAAGGTGAGTATGATGTTCATTCTACAAGTAGAATCATCTGTTTTTCCTCTGAATAATGTCTGATGAAACCTCAGAAGAGAGAAACAATGAGATCTCATGGAACTTGTTAATTCCACCTAGCAATTGCTAATTACTCTGTTCACCTTGTATCTTTACTTAGTAAACCCTTTTTACAACACTTATTGAGATTGTAATGGTTATCATCATAGATAATGGACAAATAGTAGGGCAGACTGGATTATCATCAATCACAGAATATGAAGGGGATTTTAACTGTTTTAATACACACATCTGTATGTATGTAAAGGCCGTCATAAAGTGCTTTACCCCTTTTATAGGAGAGCGTTGCGTTTACGCTTTAGTTGGCGGCCGTCAGCGAGATCCCCTTCCAAAATTTAGACAACTTATCTAGAGAAGGAAGTCTCTGAATTCTACCCACTTAAAAGTTGACCTTGTGTCACATCCTGTATGTGGGGAAGGGTGTAGATAAATACATACATGGTAACACTTTTAAAAAAATGTTTTAAAATCTATAACAAAGACATTATCTTTTTCTTTTTTTTAACACTAGTGATGTTACTACATGGAATGCTAACATTAAGAATTCTTTAATTCTTATTTTTATTTTTATTTATTTATTTATTTTTTTTTTTTTTTTTTTCCAAAATAATTTTCGAATGAAGGATTTTAACTTCGTATTCTAACATTGCTCTGAAGTTGGTTTAGCACAAAAGAAAACTCTCGATTCTAATCAGCTTACAAAATGACCTTGTGCCACATCCTGCTCATGATTGATGGTTTAGGTAAATACTTACATTGTAACACTCTTTTTGACGGATGAAAACGGTAAGCATTGCAAGAAACTTTAAACATACATGAAATTATCAATTATTAATAGATTTTTCATCCACAATTGAATATTCTGTCTCTTCTTGTTCTTCTCTCTCTCAGACTGATTAATCTGGTTCTCTGAGAAAAATTAAAATGTTCCTCAATTTTCATGGTAGAATTGGAAGTCTTCTAACTGAACAACTTTGAGCAAATTGCTTCTTCTTCTATGGGATAGCCATGACCCTGGTGACAGCTGTCAAATTAGACGTTACGCTTGGATGCTCACAAATGATTACCAATTACCAATGCAATGTCTGTATTTCCACTGGACGTAAAACTTGGTTCCTTCTCACATGGCAATCTGTTTATTGCTAATCAAGTAAAGACACCAGCTCACTACCAAACACAGAATGGAAACAATTGAGCCGAATCACTGCATATTGCATAGATTTCTATATTCAAATTTGAGATAGTTTCTTGGGATTAACATCCTTATCTTTTAATAACATCTCTTATTATAATGGAGATTCGGTGTTTGTCTGTAACCAAAACTAGATCACTGCTTACATAACAATACCCTCAGGAATTACCTGAATTTATAAATGAGTATTTAATTTATAGTCAAAATCATTAATATATAGAATAAATCTTATTGGATTCGAAATCCAATAGGATATTCCCTCACAGGTTCGATCCTGTTCGCAGCGCCATATTGAAGTCAGTAAGTCTACTGTTCGTTTGAACAACAGCAGCTAACCAAGTACAACTTAACCAGTGTCCAAGACAGTTGGTATATATAGAAATCAAGAATGACCCATTCATGAATTTGGGTGATTTGGGTCATTCCTTTCCTTGAGTTCTGATTGGCTGCTTGACTTGAATGATATTATGGAGTTTTATGTATTTCCTGTCATTCTGCAGTAGACTTTGTGACATTCGGGTTTGTATTTAAGTTACAACCGTTTGTTGCCTTGTCTTCCCAGTTCGACGGTAATTGGAACTTTAATTATTCTTCAATTAACAATGTCTCTAGAAGTTAGATTTGTCAGATGTTATTAGTTTCAATTCAGAGACTGTTTACTGAGCCAAGGTTAAAGAGCCTAGTCTGCCCTACTATTTACTCATAGTTGAGGGAAGGGATAACAAGGGCATTAGTACAGAGTGAAACACAAACAAACTTGTCCAGGATTTGAATGGGTCACCATTCCTTTTTCATTTCCTCAAACAATATGGATTGATGGCTTTCCAAGTCAGCTCTACTCCACTTAAAAATTGATTACTATTTGCCTACTATTTAGCCATATCTGGATTCATACCCTTATTACCTGGGATAGTAGTGCTATGTGAAATGCAGACTGCCATGTTCAGGATGTGAACTTGGGTAGCTGACTTCACTTCCTATGACAATGACTATCATGCCACCTGCTTTCCCTCCAGCTATGGGTAAATAGCAGGGGTATTTGCCTCATACCCCACTTATATGGGCTGGTCACAAGGCTCGTTTTAACGTGGGCCAACCCACAAGCTCATGGTGGGAAAGAACAAAAATTGCGTCGATCCCTTCGGCATTCCCCCTCAAGGGGGTGCCTCAGGCGCTGGGCAATAAACCCAGCACTGCCCCTTTAAGTCAAGGGGGCAGGTGTTGCCTGGGGGGAAATCCCCCTGGGATCGACGCTATTAATTGTACATTACCGGTCCAGTGGCCGAAGCACACTGGAGACCCCCCCCCTGGAAAGGAAAAGGCTATGGGTAAATAGCAGGGCATACTGGACTCTTTAACCTTGGTTAGGCAACCAGTCCAGGAGAAGGAAAACTCTGCATTCAAACCTGTTAAACTCCGCCTAAAAAAGTGATGTGTCACAACCTGCTTGTGCGGAGGGATTGGTAAATATGTACATGTAGCAATAATAACTGAGGAATTAGCCATGGGTCACATCCTTCTCATGTATCATCATGTCGTGCAATTAACACGGATATCCATGACAATCTCTCGCCAACCTTCCCTATCATTCATTTTCCCAGGGAGGTCCTCTGTGCAGCATCCAGCATCTTTGCAGAGTTGGTCAGTGTAGGTCCTTGATGGGCGGCCCACACTAGCATGTCCATGTGTTGGATTCCACAGGAGAACCTGTTAGACTCTGCCTAAAAAAGTGACCTTGTGTCACATCCTGCTTGTGCGGAGGGGTTGGTAAATATGTATTAGAATTAGCCAATATTAACATGCATAAATTGACAATCTGATATATAATAAGATATGCAGCTGAATTTAAGATGTGGTAAATTAGCATCAGCTTTTTATGGTTTGTAAATTATAAGAAATTGCAGCATTGTTGTGATAAAAATGAATTGTCTTTCTGTCTAGATTAAGAATTGTAACCAGAAATATATTTCTCTTTTCAAAGATACAATACAGGCAAAAAGCTTTGAGTATATTTACAGCTCATGAAAAATAATGGTAATCAAGAAGAGATTTTCAATGCAAAGTGTCAGTTGGTTTGATTGATTTAAGAATAGAATTCAGTGGCTTAAGGTAAAAATTTCTAGAGAGTCAGACAGTGCTGATGATAAAAGGAGTGGCAGTAATGTAGCCTACATTTATTTATTTGTCTATTTATTTTTTAAGAATATAATTGGAGAAGGTGGATAAATACAGAATGACAAATATATAATGTGGACAAAAACAGATTCTAGGAAAAGAATGCTTTTTTCAAGAGTTTATATTAGTTCAGTCAGTAGAGCACCTGTCTAGAAATTGCAAGGTTCCTGGTTTGATATTGGTCCCCGCCAACTCGGTGTATGAATAGCATAGATTGGGCAATCTGATCTGTGTGGTGAGTGAAAGAAGTGAAGAGTTGATGGTAGTTGTGGTGCTCCATCTCGACAAAAAAAAAAATCTCCCTGGTCTTGCACTAGCGAAAGATGATAGACTCTCTTGCTGTTTGGCATATATTAGGAAAATATTTTTTAACTAGGCCAACCCCCCTCTCCTTATTTCATTTTATGAAATTCAAGCAAAATATTTTTTAAACATACGATTTTTAAATTTTTCTTTAACGGTAAGAGTCTGAATGATTAGATCAGGAATTTTTAGAAATGTTTTGGAGGTCTCTACTGTTGTAAAACAAGACAAATATCTCAGTAGAGTGGGGTGAATATTATGCTTTTTAAGTAAGTAATTAAGTTTTTTTTTTGGGGGGGGGTTATTAAACATTTTACCCACAATAGGCCACTCTACCAACTTTTACTTTCTCAACAAGAATACAAAATCGGTAATGATCATTTGGTTCTTTTATTGGAAAGAAATGAAGAAGGAGATTTTGTGTTTAAAAAAAAAAAAAAAAAAAAAAAAAAAAAAAATTCTTGTGTATTATTTGGCAAAGCCGATTTTCACTAAAAAACACTCCAATTATCAATCACTTGTGGCATTTTGGCAGGCCAATAAAAAAAAGCTTAACTAACCAAATCTCTTTTTGATGACCAGTTTTCTATATATTTTAGCAGAACTGGTGTAAAATATTCTTTGCAAAGTAATATAGAATATTTGGCATCTCACAATCCAGTCAGCCCTGTCAACTGGGGCTATAGAATTTGCCAAATCCACCTTAGCTGAGGGGTAAGACTCCCCCAATGGGGTCACCTGTTGGTCACACGTGGTAACCCATGATGTCCAAGAGTTTATGTGCTGTAAAATATATTAAGTATTTAAACTATTGAGGTGAGTTAAATGTTTTGCATATTTTAGTAACATGTGGCACAATTTACCAATGTCATGAAGGTGATAAACCACACTGGATTGTGGTTGGTTGGATTTTACAGCATGACAACCCTTGGGTTATCTTATATCAAAGACATTTTGTTTTATTCAATTTTGTTGGGTATTTAATTTAAAAAAAAATTTTTTAAGTAGAAAAGCATAGAAAAAGTAAAAATGGTCTGAAAATTGTATTTAAACATTTTTACTAGAGATTTTGATTGAGCTGGAACTAATTACTATATTTTAAATGCTGTAATAGCATTGAATTCTACAGTTTTAATGAGAATGTTTTTGTTTTTTTTGTCTGTTTTATAATATTTGTGTTAATTGAAGCTCAGCTGTTTATAAATTTCAATGGGGAAAAATTAGAGCTCCTGGGTAAATTGTAAATGTGTCCATAGTTTTTGCGTGTATAATTCAAAGAAAGTTGCAAAAATGATTACTTGAGATTTTAGAGACTATATGAGAATTTTATTTTTGATTTAAGGAAAAAAATGCAATTTATTTGATTGATGATGAATCTAAAAGACAGTTAATTTATAATCCTCACAATATCTCTCACACAACTGGAGTTGCATGGCTTAATGGTTAGAGTTGTAGGAAATGGATTCGTCCGCTTAAGAAATTGACCTTGTGTCACATCCTACTTGTGCGGAGGGGTTGGTAAGTATATATATATCTCACACAACTCAATCAGAAATAATTACTTATATAAGACTAGCTTAAATGCAGCCTTCAGTGACTTATACTTTTTATAGAACTGTAGTTACATTTCTTAATACCACTCTGCTAACTTTACTTTATATGGAAGCACATGGTGTAATGATTATGGACATAGGAAATGGACCCTGCGACCCGAGTTCAAATCTTAGGCGAGGTTGTTTGAATTTCACACAGTGCTAATACCCTTGGGAAAGGTAGGAAACCAACTATTTTCAATCCAGCTTTAGGTAAATGGTAGCGCAAACTTTTTAACCTTGGTATGACAACCGGTCTAGAAGGTAAACGCTGAATTCAAATCTGTTAAACTCCACTTAAGAAATTGGCCTTGATTAGTGTGTGGAGGGGTTGGTAAATATATATATATATATATATATATATTATTTGCAATGAAAGAAACCGGGTTAGCTCAGTTGGTAGAGCATTCGGCTAGAAACCAAAAGGTTTCTAGTTCGATACCGGCCCTCGCCGACTCAGCATATGAGTAGCGCAGGGATCTGTGCAGTAAAATGAGGAGCTGATGGTAGGTGTGGCGCTCCACCTCAGACGCAAAAACAATCTCCTTGGTCTAGCGCTAGTGAAAAGGGGATAGACTCCCTGTTGATTGGCTTGATACCGACTTTAGGCCACCCCGACGACTTTACTTACTTATTCCATAATTAACATTTAACAGTTATCTCCCCTGAGAAATTATGATTATTGGGGTGAGTGAAATTTGAACTCCACACAATTACTGTTAAATTCCAAATAAGATTGAAAATTCTTCTGTTAAAGCTCGTTAATGTTATTATGCTAACAGCAGCCGAATTTTGTTGTTGCTTTTTTCTGTGTTATGAGAATATAGACAAAAGACATATGCCATAACTTGGTTTTGATCATGGGGATTCGGTGTCTGTCTGTAACCAAAACTATGTCACTGCTTACGTCACAATAACCTCAGGAATTGCGTAAGTTTATCAATGAATATTTAATTTATAGTCAAAATCGTTAATACATAGAATGAACCTTATTTATTAACAATGTCTATGAAAATCTGAGTTAGATTTGCCTCAAAAAACCCCATATTATTAGTGCATTTCAAATTCTGCAATGTATATTATATATCACTAAGAAATAGAGAGTTACATAATATATAGTGTGGTTAATCATCATACTGATTTTAACAAGACTGGGTTCAATAAATAATTACTTGGTGTTATTGATTTCAAATATTGTTTTATTCTCCAACGTATTAAAATCAATTCTGTGAATGATTTTATAGAGAAACCAATTAATATATAATTAAAATTGGTTTAATCTTTTTATATGCATTCTTATTTAATTTTGTTAGTCTTTCGAATTTAATATATTTCTTTACATAAAATCTCAAATACTTATGCCTGGAGGGCGCATATTCTTGCGCTAGTTATTATATTATAATATAGATTGAAGTAAATTTTAATCAAGATAAAATTTTAAAAATACTGCTTAAAACAATATTGTCAGATGGGTTTAAGATCATTCTGCTTCTATTATAATCTAATGTAGTGGTCAATTCTGATTGGTGAAGAGAATACACGAGACATTTTTCTTTTTTGAGAAAAAGAAAGCGAGAGATGAAAGTGATGTGACTTTGTTGGCTGCATCACTCATTCATCATTTGCAATCGACTGCCTGCTTTCTAATTATCTGCCCTTTTATTTAGCAATAAAAACCAAAGATTCTTCCCTCGTGATTTCCATTTTATGATCTCTTTGAGCTTTCTGAGTCGTGTCTGAATTTTTATCACTCTCTTGAGATTTCCTAATGCTTGGTCTTTCTTGTAACAAGGAACAATGTGTTGATTTGGCAAAAATAGTTTCCAATATAAAACACAAGAAAAAGAGAGAGAAAATATACTGTTTATCATCATTAAATCCAGAAAGGAACTTGTGATCATCATCATCATCATGGCACTATAACGTCGTCGGGGTGACCTAATGCTGGTATCAGCCAGACAGTGAGGGAGTCTATCCCCTTTTCACTAGCACTAGACCAAGGAAATTGTTTCTGCATCTGAGGTGGAGCACCGCACCTACCATCAGCTCTTCACTTTTACCGCACAGATCCCTGTGCTACTCATATGCTGAGTTGGCAAGGACTGGTATCGACCGAAACCTTGTGGTTCCTAGTCAAAAGTTCTACCGACTGAGCTAAACTGGCCCTTTATTTCCTACAGTGTACACCAATGATTCTCAACCAGGGATCATATGCCCCTCGCCCCTCTTCAGGACCATATAACTTTTTTTTTGGTCCAGGCAAGCAAAAAATATTTAATCATAAAAATACAATTGGATTTTTTAACATCAAATGTTCCACCATTAGGAATTAAAAACCAAAGGGATCCTTAGGTTAAAAAAACGGTTCTGATCCGGTGTGGTAGTACATGTTGGGGTCCCATCTATGGGTTAAATAGATGAAAAAAATGATCTTCAGAGATGCTGATAAGTACAAGTCCTGCGTCCCTGATGCACAAAAATCTAAAAGGACGCTGTAAAATCGTATCCATGCATCCCAGTGTTTTTCGTTTTTCTTCCCTCACCATTTCAAGCTAACTGTAAATACATTTCAATAGTTTCTTAGAAACGAATTACACAGGGTAGGTTACAAGGTAGGAGTTAGACGGCTTTATTTGGGACCCATAAATTTTCCTAGGGACTCATTCGAAGCAATTATGTGTGTCCCAGGATGCACTAAATCAAAAAGCTATCCACCTCACTGATCCTAAAAAAAATTATTTTAAAAAAAAAAAAAAAAGGAGAAATGAGTTCAAAAATTTGAATACCTAACATGAATGAATAAAACAAACATCTTTGGCATGAAATAACCCAAGGGTTGACATGCCGTAAAATCCAACCACCCACCCGACCAACCAGCCAATCTGAGAATCTGTGGCACAAATTGTGCAGCATACTTTTGTCATCAGTGCATCCCAAAGATGTAAATGATCCTACACGATCCTTTCATGACAATAAACAAATCACTTGTGTCGTTCATTTACTAAACTTTGGCTTTAATTAATGGTCATCTAAATGATAACCTTTAATGGACAAACATTATGAATCCAATGCAAATATTGAAGAATATTTGTAC
>CM042154.1:71788374-71805874 GCA_023376005.1 Doryteuthis pealeii | reverse complement strand
ATTCAGTGGTTCTTCTGTTTTAGTACATTAATAACTTATATTAGTTGATCACTGAATTTTAGCAATGCACAGCCACTTCTACTATAATGCTGTCATTGTATTTGATGCAAGGACACTGGATTCTCTCTAATTGGATGACTAGATAATTAGGACATCCATTTAGATGGACTAAAAATATATACAAGAAGAATCAAGTATTTTCTATGCTCACCAATCTCTTTAATTTAGGCCATCAAGAATAAACCAGATTAAGTTTTTTCGGTTGTTCTTAGCTGACTCTCTGCTTAATCAGCTTCTGTCAATACCTGCACTAATCTGCGTTTTTAGAGTATTGGTAAAATTATATCATTTAGTGTATAACACATTCTAGATCACTAATAATATTTGACTAACAAGGAAGCTATGAACCAAAATGGATTGCAACATAATTTTATGCAAGAAGCTAAGGCAGTTAATTATCTGCATTTTTAGAGTATTGGTAAAATTATATCATTTAGTGGGTAATTTTCACCTTTAGTTGGCTAAATTCTTAGCAAATAAGACAATTAGAGTAACCTCCCTTGACTTTCACTTTGAAACAAGCCGGTAGCTATTTTGAAAGTCTCCGTGCGAAATACACAAATCTTAGAGACTTTTTGAAAACAATACAACTGCATGCTTTAACACAAAAATATCATAAAATGTGTTCTTAATAACAATTAAGTTCATTTCAGAGAATTTTATGCTAGGAATTTAGCCAACTGACTTTCACTTTGAAACAAGCCGGTAGCCATTTTGAAAGTCTCCGTGCGAAATACACAAATCTTAGAGACTTTTTGAAAACAATACAACTGCATGCTTTAACACAAAAATATCATAAAATGTGTTCTTAATAACAATTAAGTTCATTTCAGATAATGCGCACGCACAATTTTATGCTAGGAATTTAGCCAACTAAAGGTGAAAATTACCATTAGTGTATAACACATTCTAGATCACTAATAATATTTGACTAACAAGGAAGCTATGAACCAAAATGGATTACAACATAATTTTATGCAAGAAGCTAAGGCAGTTAATTATCTGTGTGGAGCGTTTGTAAGACAATGGTTAGTGTCGCAGGAAGTGGACTCAGCTATCCGAGTTCAAATCCTGAATGAGGCTGCTTGCATTATTTGGATTATTCAGACAATTTTCCTTGTCATTATTGTTATCTGCACAACATTTCAGCCGATGTGCCCTCCAGCCTTCTTTAGGTGCTTCTTTTTGAAATGTAACATTGTGTTAAACAATAAAGATTCGGACAATTGTCCAAATAATACAAATTATCAAGCCTCATCTAAAAAAAATTCAGAGAAATAGAGGCTGTTTGTATAATTTGTGGGGTAGTTATGAATTCTACTATTTTCCCTAGGGCTATGGATAAAATAGTAGTGTATGTATTTATCAACCCCTCTGCATGAGCAGGATTTGACACAGTGGAGATCAGATTACCCAAGCTGTACTACTCATGTGCTGAGTTGGTGAGGACTGATATTGAACCTGGAACCTTGCGATTCCTAGGTGATGCTCTACCGACTGAGCTAAACTAGCCCTATTAATAGAATATATAATATCATTATTTATAACATTAAAACAAAAAAATAATGGAAGTTAAAACAATATGTCCCTACATATTGTTTTAACTTTCATTATTTCAGACCACCCTGTAGGATCATTAGCAATCAGTGTCAAGTAGAAATATGTTAAAACGTGGTGATAAAAAGTAACCTTAAATAAGCTGAAAAATAATAAAGGTAAAAAAAAAAATCCAATAATTATAATCTATTATTAAGGGAGATTCACTTCCGGTAATTTTCTGTAACAAAAATTACGTCACTGCTTACGTCACATTACCCAAAATCATCATAACATAGAATAAATACACTCAAAATTTGAACATGAAACATTAGACAGTCCTCATTGTTTTTTAAAACAATTTTTAATAAATACATGACTGGTATTATATATCTATATATAGTTTTGTTTTATTTTAATACATATTTAAAGTTTACATTTCAAATTGTTTTATTTTTTAATCCTTTAATGAATTTGATGATTTTAATTACTTAGGGTACAAACTCGCTGACATTGAATTTTTTACTCCCACCCCTCAGGCAATATGTTTCAAAAATCTATTTTTACATCGCCCGGAGGGTGTTTTTTATTTTGTACTAGTAAATAATAATAATAATCTGACAGAAAACTGGACAATGTTTCATCTAATATTATTACTCATAATTGTAAAACTTTATTTTTTTTTTAATTGATTAAATGAAGTGAATTATATTTCTGCCATACAGACTTTATAACTAAAACTGAAAATTCTAATATTTAAATTGTTTGTATATTGCTTCACATAACCAAACCAGCCACTTTATTTCTATTATGTTCTGTATTAAACAGAATATATACAACAGAAATTGGCCTAATCAAAAATAATTATACAATTGAATTAATATCTAATAATAAAGAAATACAATAAATTTTGTATTTGGCATTGAAAAGATGAAGATAATTTTGTAGGAAGGAAAGGGGAGGTTTGTAAGTTGCTGGATCATTATGGAGATGACAATTGTCAATTTTCTCTGCTTAAATATCCACTTTTATGGTCTTGTTTAATTTATAGCCTCAGGATATCAAGGACTATCTTTTGTAATTGTCTCAGAGAAGGATGGAAGTATTGAGGGGTGGGTATTACAGTAATAAATACTTCTAATAAATTTTGATGAGTTTTTATTAGGGGTGTAAGAAAGGTTCAAAGTTATATATATATTGGATACATGACTTCGACGAAGGTTGACAGACAAAACATTTAATATAGTACAGCACATGGATATGACGAGATACAAAGTACATAGGTAAAAAGATAAATACACATTCATGAATGGTGCAAGATAACATATAAAAGCCACAGACATGAGACTAGGGATAGTCCATGCTGTGTTAATTCACTTACAGTAATGTAAGGGGGGCCAAAAGCCCCAACGAGAAGGGGTAGACCGTGTCTACCCCATGTGTCTCGTGGTTACTGGAACAGGAAAAGAGGGAGAAGCGTTTTGAACCAGCCGCTTAAATACTATATCCCCTAGCGGGCACCAGCAAACTAAACCAGGCAGACAACTCTCCCAGGCAAATACGAAACTAACGCTACAGGGGGAAACAATTTACCCTTACATATTTTTTATAATCAACCCCTCTAGTTTTATACACACAGAAAATATTAAAAACTAACAGTTTGTGCGGATTAATAAATTAATACATTTTAAATTTTAAAAAGATAAACAAATAAAGATAAAACCAATAATAAAATATGAAAATAAAAGAGAATATCCCACAATTCCACTTCCAACAAAAGTTTAACTTTCGACACCAAAAAAGAACGTCTCTTCAGGTCTTACTAGCCTACTGAATAGATGTGCATTTAGCAGCCTCTCTCAATGAGCAATTTCATACTCAACTTTTACAATAATAATTCATAGGCTTAATAGTAAAAAAAAAACAATAAAAATTCACTGTCTTGGAATTTCAAAACTCAACTAACATCAACAGGAGTGGGGTGGTGTTGGAGAGGTCTGTATAAGATATTTAAAAAATTTTTTTTTAAAATCATTGAATTATATCGCTTAATTAGTAAAAATAAAAAGCCAAATTTTGTGTGTTTCTTAGTTATAAGCATATCAGGATGTATGCAAGATTTCAAATCTGAGCGACGTATCTTTTCAGAGTTATAAGTCGACATGTACATACCAAATTTTCTTTATATATATATATATATATATATATATATATATATATATTGTTTGCTATATTTATAAATAAAGAGTGTACTCAATATCAGTCAGAGAGTATATGTAGATTTCAGACCTTTCAAACTCACTGAATTGATGTGCATTTTGCAGAGTCCCAAAATGAACAATTTCAGATTCTTTTTACAATAGTAATTCATGGGCTTGCTAGAAATATTTTAAAAGAAAAAAAATCTTTTTTTTTAATTTCACAAGAGGAACCCATAAGTTTAAACTCTGAAAGAAATTGTCTTTAAGCAGAAAGAAAAGTTCCTTCTTTAGAAGAAGCTGATTAATCTTATTCTTAATCTAATGTCTGTTAGTATATATATATATATATATATAAACTTTCAAAGAAAGAAAAAATTAAACCATTATTAGACTATAATAATTTATTTCGACCAGAAAATCAAAATGAGTCTAGCCTCTTTATATGTTTGCACCTACAGGAGCATACACTATGTTTGTACAGTGAGATTTCGATGATCCCAAATAGAATCATCCCTTACTTACCAGTCAATTGGATTATCTTATATATATATATATAGAGAGAGAGAGATAGAAAGTTTACAAACTTTATAGTTTTTTAAAGAAAGCTTAAAGGTTAGAGACAAATAGAATAATGGTAAATTTCTAAAATTAAAATTTTTTTTTTTTTTGTGTTTAGATATGTATCTAACCAGCACTTCTGCCATGTGCAGGATGTGACACAAGGTCTTTTTTTTTTTAAGTAGTGTAGAGCTATTTTGAATTTAGAGTTTTCCTTCTAGACTGGCTCAACTTGAACTCATATAAAGATGCATCTATTTCTATATTACAGTTTATATTTATTTGCTGATTGCATAATAGTCTTAAGTTGTCTGAATTTATCAGATAAAGTATTATCAATTAATCTTTTCCTAGTTTTTCTTTGAGGTTATTTTTGTAGCATTTTTATCTTGATACTTGCATCATTTTGATATTGTATGACCAATAAATAAGCAGCATAGATTAAGAATAAAGAATTAAGTTTCATTAAGATCAGAATTTGCATCTCAACTCTTATCAAACATGCACATGTTGATACATATATATATACATAATATTTGGAAACATTTGTGTATCTCTATTCTGGTCAGATTTCTAAATTAGTAATTTCAGCCATCATATCTGTGAGGTAATGTAAGCAGAAATAACTTTTATTTTTTTATTTTTAGAATTTTGAGCTCAGGTTATGGAAATCTCATCTGATCTTATAAAATTTTCTTCTTGGAAATTTGTTTTAAAATAATTCTGAACAAAGTCTTGGACTATTTGCTGTATTTGTAATGTAATTAAAATGGTCTATAGAAAATTTACATTGAAAAGAAAATGGTAATCAAATTTCTGTGGAAAAAGAAATAAGAACAAAAGAAAAGAAAGTTTTTTTTATTTATAAGATTCTAAGCAGAGCCATGAAACACATGATATATCACATAATCATCTTACATTCTAACACAGAATAAAAGTATTCTACTAAAACAGAAAATAAAAGTATTTCTATTGTGCTACAAGTGAAAATAAAAGTATTATTTCACTACAAGTGAAAATAAAAGTATTATTTCACTACAAGTGAAAATAAAAGTATTATTTCACTACAAGTGAAAATAAAAGTATTATTTCACTACAAGTGAAAATAAAGTATTATTGCGCTACAAGTGAAAATAAATATTATTGCGCTACAAGTGAAAATGGAAGTATTATTGCGCTACAAAAAATGGAAGTATTATTGCGCTACAAGTGAAAATGGAAGTATTATTGCGCTACAAGTGAAAATGGAAGTATTATTGCGCTACAAGTGATTAATTGCATTATTTAGTTGTACAAGGACTGAAAATGAAATTGTTACTACTGTTAAGATTCTTGTGGCCATTTTTAGGCTGCAGGTGAGAGCACTTTACAGTGGAGATCCCTAGTAGCATTAAGTTTGATCCATTTTGTGTAGTATCCTGTAATGCTTTTCCATTGGTTCGTCTATCTTAAATCCTATGCTCCTTGTGTTCCTCAGTGTTAAGCAGAATCCTTGTTTGTTGGTCTGTTCATCCGTGTTAAGCACAATCAACTGAATGCCTTTCCACCAAGGTCATTGAATAGTTAACCAATCACGTATTAGAGTGTGTTGATTGGCCAATTGAATCTAAACTGCCATGAAGAATCTATAAATTTAAGTTGTGACCTCCAGCACATCTTATATACAACAAAAATGGGAAGCACGTGGTGTAATGGTTAAAGTCATGGGAAATCGACTCGTCGCTCCGAGTTCAAATCCTGGATGTGGTAATTGAATTTCACTTAATGCTAATACCCTTGGGAAAAGTATGAATCCTAATCTCCTTACAGCTATGGATAAATAGTAGGGCAGACTGAGCTCTTTAACCTTGGTTAGGCAACCAGTTTAGGAGAAGGAAAACTCTGAATTCAAACCTGTTGAACTCCACTTAAGAAATTGACCTCGAGTCACATCTTGCTTGTGCGGAGGGGTTGGTAAATATATATATATATATATATATATATATATAACAAAATATTACAACAACTACTGTAATATGACTGAAAATGAAAGTATTATATATATTGTACTATAACTGAAGAACCACTGAATAAGAATTATTTTTTTAAAAAGTAGTTGTTAAAAAAAAAATTTAAAAACTTGGTTAGGTTGAGAACTCTTCACCACTTCATCATGCATGCTTTTTTTTCTTTTTTTCTTTTTCTTAAAAATCTTTTTAAAATATAATACTAGATATTTATTAATAGGTCATGTCAGTGATTTGTACTTTGCTGTCAGTACCAAGTAACCTAGTCCAACCTGTGGCATGTTACTTGAATAGATAAGCACTGGCAAGTAATCCCTCATTGCCCTGTAAAATGCCAAGAAGGGAAATACCTGGCATGGCACTCTGACTACTTAATAGGTTATGGGAAACATCCACCTAGACATTCCGAGGTATCCGAAGCAAAAAACACATTCCATGCTTACTAGTGCGAAGGAGAGTATTTTGTGGGAGAAGTGATTGAAGTTGTGTGCCTAAGTAATCAAGGGTATTAAGCTTCATTTTCAAATGTAAATCAAAATGTAATTCAAACACAGGAAAAGGAAATCAGTATTAAATCTAAGCATATACAAGGTGTGTCAAAAAACTATCAAGATTTTTTGTACTTTTTGACACACCTTGTATTCTGAAAAATAAAAATAACATAGAAATGAAGAATGAACTTCATTTCTATCTTGGTAAATACAGCTTCAAACTTGGTACTTTTTTGACACACCTTGTATTCTGAAAAAAAAAATATTAATCAATGAACCGTTTTTTTTTTTGTTTTTTTTTTTTCAGAATACAAGGTGTATCAAAAAGTACAAAAAATCTTGATAATTTTTTTGACACACCTTGTACTTCTTTCTGTGAAGTTAATCTCATACTTGTAAAATTTATGATACTCTTATTTATACATATTTACAAAACCCTCCACACGAGTAAGGGGTGACACAAGGTCAATTTCTTAAGCGTAGTTTAACAGGTTTAAATTCAAAGTTTTCCTCAGCCCTGTCAGCTGGGGCTTTAGAATATACGCTCTGCACCGCTGCTGAGGGGTAAGACCCCCCCCCCGACCAATGAGGCCACCTGTTGGCCATTGGTGGCGACCCATGATGCTTAAACATGGAACCCTGGTGGCTGAGCAGTCAATGACATGCAACACTCCACTTTGGCCCTTACTTAGGCTAGACGGGTGGACAGAATGGCCCCCTCTAATCAATCAGCTGGTCACGTTAAGTCCTAGCACCTATATGATTGTCCCATATAGGCCTTTTTATCATATATGTGCTAGAAGGCACTGTCCAACAGTCTTCATATCTTGGGTATGGTGTTAAACTCTATCTGATGGTGAGGTTCCAGTTCTGTAGGTCTGGGGAATGTGGAGCACTTCTTCATCCCCATTACTCCCTGGTCCACTCTGACCCTGGGGTGGTAGTAACTGTTAGGGTTCCATCTATAGGTTGAATAGAAAAAAAATGAGTTTGCAAAAATGTGTTTTAAAAAAACTGAGTACCCATGAAGAATGAATAAATCAAATGTCTTCGGCATAAAATGACCCAATAGGTTGACAACAGAGTTTTCCTTCTAGACTGGTTGCTTAACCAAGGTTAAAGAGCTCAGTCTGCCCTACTATTTACCACTGGAGCACCCAGTGAAAAACAAACTTACTAACAATGGTCTACTAATCTAACTTAATTCTGGAACAAGGCCAGAAGTATGAGGCACCCAGTGAGAATCATATTAACTAATAATGGTCTACTAATCTAACTTGCTTGTGAAACAAGGCCAGAAGTATGAGGCACCCAGTGAGAATGAAATTCACAGATAATGGTCTGCTAATCTAACTTGTCAACCATTACACCACATGAGGTGTCCATTAAGTCTATTTATAGTTATTTACTAAGCTTACCTTAGTTGTAGCACAAATCAAGAAGTATGGGGCACCCAGTGAGAACCGAATTCACTAATAATGGTCTACTAATCTAGGTTATTAATCATTACACCATGAGAGGTGCCCTATAATTAAAGGCAAAAAATGTGCAATTATTTTTAACTGGAATGATCAGCTTGAAAGTGAATGTTGCATATTGAATGCAATAAGTGTATTCTCATCTTTCACAAAAAATACTAGGTAATTTATTAGCTTCTAACATTATTTAAAGTTCTTTTTTTTATTTATTTTTTTTTAATAATAATTGTTATTTAATAATAATTAATTTTGTTTTTCTTGGAACAGTGGTAATGATTTTTCTTTGTCCCTTACCCCCTTGTAAAAAATGTTCTGTTGTTGAACATAATTTTAATTTGAAACTTCAAAAATTGCAATAAAGGTCAGGTTGATCCTAAGGGAGAATAACTGTTTTTCAATCTTTGTTTTTGTTGTTTGTTTTTTTCTTTTTTCTTTTATTTTTCTGAATTGCTGCAAAGCAGACGTTCATTCAAATATAGGATGTTTTCTGCATTCTTTACCAATAGTTAGAATTCAAAGTAAAGAATGAATTCATTCTTGACATTGTGCATCAAGAAAATAATGTTTCTTGTCTCTAAAATAACTTTTTTTGCCTAATTCTATATATATATATATATATATATATATATATATATATATATATATATATATATATATATATACTAGCAAAAGTATGTGCCCCCTGGGTACAAGTATTCAAATTTTAATGTAATAAAATATCTATTATTATACTAAAGCTGAGTGAATCAACTTTTGTCTCCTAAAGGCTTTTTTACTGTTTAGTTTAATTACACAAAAGTTATACTAAATTATTCCTTACTTTTAGGATTGAGCTATGTTTGAAAAAAATCCATTTTAATTGGTTCTAATTAGTCATAATTCGCAATTGTCAAAAACTGACCAATCTCTTACTTGACATTCTGCCTATCACTTTCTTCCCCTCTTTTGTATATCTTGATTACCTCCTCATTATATATGTTACTTTCTCTTGGAGAGTAGAGAGAGAGAGAGATGGGAGGATTTAAAATGTATTTCTATGTTAAATTTCACAAGCAGCCAACCCATAGCTTAAATTAAGTCAAACATTCGCTTTCTTAGAAATATTACAAATGATTTGAATGTTTTGTCCATCCTTATATATTTTCAAATTTAATTCACTTTGCAAACTTACTTTTCCCTAATCTCAATTATCTATCTAGAGCTGAATGGGTGACCCAACGGGTCATGTTTTGTCTAGTATTGAATTAAAAAGACTAAATAAGAACAAATATAAAAATATTACTTATTTCAATGTTATTTTTATATAAAATTATATATCGGATTGCTTTTGATACATTTGAGAATAAAATGATATTATTAAAAATCAGTAACAGCAAATAATTATTTATTAAACCCAATTTTGTTAAAATCATTATGCAAATTATTCCCTCCATCTACTATGTAAATCTTTATTTCTTATAAATATTTAACACATATTTCAAGATTTTGAATGCATCAATAATATGGGCAGTTTTGAAGCAAATCTCGGCTAGACTTTAAATGAGACATTGTTTATAAATTAGATGCTAATTAAGATTAAATAATGACTATTTCATAATCGTTGAGAATATAACTTAAATAACAAAGGAAATCATCATGTCAGTGGTGACATAGTTTTGGTTACAGACAGTTAAATAATCTCTATCATAATAAGGTATAAATATTTTTTTTTTATCAAAGAAACATAATGCTGCATTCTAAATATAGCAAATCATGCATTTTGAATACATACAACCAAGTTGAATGTAATCATAGCTTTGCAAAATAAAGATTGAAGAGAGTTTTCCGTTTTCTGTTGCTGGAGTCCTCTTCTGATATTTTAGCAAAAGTGGAAGTGGCAGATTCTTGTGCAGCGGTTGGTCTGGCAGTCTGAGAAAGTTCCAGTTCTTTTATTACCATTTCTCTTTTACTCTTAGTCTACAATTCACTTATGTGACTATTAATAGATAAATAGAATTTTAAAAAGCTTGTAAGCATGAATTGAGTAACTAGATATTGCTCAAACAGTTGAATCTCATTTTAAAAAAAAGATACTTTTGGTTGGTTGGTTGTTGGATTTTATGGCATGTCAACCCTTGTCGGACCATTTTATGCCAAAGACATTTTTTTTAATTCATTCTTGATGGTACTCAGTTTTTTTAAACACATTTTTCTATTTAACTCATGGATGGGACCCTAACAGGTAATACCACTCAGAGTCAGAGGCGGTCGGAGAGGCCCCCTCCGATCAATCGGCTGGCCACGTCAAGCCCTAGCACCTATATGATTTTCCCAACCCTATTGCCCTTATGGCAAGCCCCAACCCCTTTTTATCATATGGGTGCTAGAAGGCAGTGGCTGCGGGTCTACATGTCCTGGGAATGACGTTAAACTCTATCTGATGGTGAGGTTCAAGTTTTGGAGGTTTGGGGAATGTGGAGCACCCCTTCATCACCATTGCTCCCTGATCCACTCTGACCCGGAGTGGTAGTACCTGTTAGGGTCCCATCTATGGGTTAAATAGAAAAATGTATTTATAAAAAAATTGTATTATCCATTAAGAATTGATTTATTTCAAAACTTTATCGGCATTAAATGACCCACTGAGGTTGATATGCCGTAAAACAAAACAAACCAAACAGAGTCAGAGTGGAGCTGGAAGTAATGGCGATGAAGGGGTACTCCACACTCCTTAAAGCTTCAGAATTGAAACTAACATCCTACTCAGGACAAAAATACTTTTGATGTTGATATTAGACAATCTGTTCTTCTGTTGGTGGGGCTTAGAATAAGCTGAATGTATTCCTTGCAGATGGGTAAGATCCCCCCCCCCCAAAAAAAAAGGATGTCCTGGGTATGACACTAAACTGCATCTGATTTTGAGGCTCCAGATGTGCCGAGTGTTGAGTACCCTTTTATTGTCATTACTTCCAGGTCCATTTTAACCTGGAGTGGTTGTACTAAAATTATATGAACATACAATAAATGCAATCCCAAACCTCAAGGCATAAAATGACCCTAAATGGGTTGACATGCCATTAAAATCAACCAGTTAGGGTTCTATCTATGGCTCAAATAGATCTGATGAAAAATCCTTCATATTGTGATGGAGAACGAGTACTACTGTACTCATTTAGAAAAAGAGCAAGACATTGTCTTGCCTGCCAGAGTCGAACCCGCACCCTCCCGAATGCAAAGAAATGCGATTTGGGTGCTGGATGGACGCGAGGTTTGGCTGATTTGCCCGGATGATAAGGGGAAACGGCAGTATAAATAGAAGTGGGGTGATGGCAGTAACGGTGTTGCGATTTCAGCTGCTGGTAGGCAACGACAGTGTTGTAGCCTGCGAATAAGGCGTTTGACTCGCTTCTTTTTGCCTCCCCCCCTCAACAAAGAACATTTACTTGAAACGCCATAATTGTGCAAAGAAACCAAACCAATCTTAAACAGACTGGAGATCGAAAGACTGATCATAAGCAGAACAAACAAATATTTATTTCCCCCCTCTATTTTTTTTACTTCAATACATATTTGATAAGACTGTGTGCAAAAAAAAATTAATTAAACAACTACAAAAATTAGATATGAACATACAATAAATGCAATTCCCAAACCTCAAGGCATAAAATGGTCCTAGATGGGTTGACATGCCATTAAAATCAACCAGTCAATCTTCAGTCCTCATCAGGTATTTATTTACCAATGAGTAGGTTGTGACACAAGGTCTATTTTTAAGTGGAGTTTAACAGGTTTGAATTCAGAGTTTTCCTTCTCTTAGACTATTTACCTATAGCTGGAGGGAGTCCTCCTCATGTATATGATTCTCAGGGGGCTGGGATTTCGTATTTAAGAGAAAAAGAGATCAAAATGATGGCAAGAAGAAAGATTCCTTTGTAAGAAAAAAGGAAAACTTTGATCTACCAAGTGCTGAAGAATGGGTTGGCCAAATCTTACGTAAATAGTAGGGCAGAGATAAGATCATCATCAGGTCAAGCGGACAGTATAGATTACCATAACACTCTTCCACCACCCATCTCTATTGGTCCTTGCTCCTGGCATCCAGTATCTGCATAGAGTTGATCGATGTATGTTTTTGCTGGTTGGTCCACACTGGTGTGTCCATGTGTAATGTCCACAGGAGAATGTTACTTATAACTTCATCCTTGCTTCTCCAGCAGTGTCCAGCATGTCTTTTTCATCTTACTTGGATGGTGTGTGTAATAGATGTGGCTGTACAATTGCTTTTTTTGTGCAGTGCTGCTTCCAGGATTTGTTCAAGACAGCATGTAGCATCCTTATGTACAAGGGTAATATTTTCCTCTCAAACCCTCTTTCATGGGGCCGAAGTGAGGCAAACATTATTCCAGTGACAAGGAATTGAAATCTGTAGTGAAGAAGTGGCTCAAAGAACAGTCAACAGAATTTTACCGGGTAGAGATACATGCTCTCATTCAAAAGGTGGAACATTGCTATTGAGAGAAACAGTGACTATGCGGAGAAGTAAGGATGTGATCTACAGAGGACCAGCTTCATTTTGATGTATGATACATGTTCCTGTGTTGGTAATTATACCTGTCCTAAACAAAATGGCATTACTTTTTGACTTAACCTTGTAGCATCCTTAATTATATAGTCAATTTAAATGTGATTATAATTCTGCAAATGATTGCATAAGAAATTTTTTTTGTTCTTCCACTTGGCCTTTAGATATTCATTCTTTTTGAAATCTTTTCAGTTTTCTTCTTTAATTTCTTATTATCTTCCTATTGCCTATTAATTCCAACTGTAAATCATGTTATTTTAGATTAAATATTAGATTTTTTTCCCCCACTTTTATTTTCATAGAAAGAAACTAACCAAATGATTCTTATTGTATTTTATCTGTCAAGTGTTCCTATATTGACTTGTTTTTCTGGCTTCTGATCCAATGAAATAAATTTGCCTTTAAAAGAAAAATTGAATTACCGTTTGTTTCTTTTTCATTTGAGAAATGATCATTTTCTTGTGTGTATAGACTCTCTTCTTTGTGATGTCAGTTAATGTTTGTTTGTTTGTTTTATCTCCTTTTGTTATTTTTTACTTTGGCAATTTCTACTGGAATTTAGACATTTTAAATAAAATAGTTGATATATAAATCTTATATAAAATGCTAAATGTCTTTCTTTAATTAACAGTATTACAGATAAACAGAAAGCTTTCTGCAAGAGTTGCATATACATGTTTTGTTAAAAGGAAAACATATTTTGTCTATGTTGAAATTGAGTATTTTAGTAAAGGCTCATTGTTTTTTCTTTTCTTTTTCAACATCATCAAAGTTATACAAAAGTTCTGAGACACTATATATGAATACACTTAAATAGTAGGGCAGACTGGGCTCTTTAACCTTCTTATGGCAACTGGTCTAAGAAGGAAAATTCTGAATTCAAACCTTTTAAAATCTGCTTAAGTCCACATTGTATCACATCCAGCTCATGCGGAAGAGTTGTTAAATATATACACATATATGTATGTAAAACAAAAAGACTTGAACGTCTACACTTAAAAATCATTAAGAAGAAATATCCTGTAGTCTTTAATAAAACCTGCTTAAATAGTGAATTGCTGCTGAAATAAGCAATATTCAAATATATACACACTCACACATTTTTGTACGAACATAACTACCTACCTATTTATATCTCGTGTGTGTCACACTCCATTCTGAAACTCAAGGCTTTAACAAAGTCTAAGAGGGTAGAGAAAAACAGCATAGATATGGTGAGGAAGGAAGGATTTGTTCCAAACAGCACGCAACATCCTTGTGTAGTTCCCATGATATATATATATATATATATATATATATATGTGTGTGTGTGTGAATATATATATATATATATATATATATAATTTGCCTTTTCTCACATTTCTGCAGATATTCATATATATTTATATATATATATATATATATATATATATGTGTGTGTGTGTGTATACTTTGCCTTTTCATGTTGGCTTGATTTTCCTTTTTATTTTTTTTTGATATGTGTAAATTTTAGGAGGGTTTTTTTTTTTTTTTTTTTTTTTTTTCTTTTTAAACAAAAGGAGATATGATTTTCTATTTTCTTAGATTTAATCTAATTTGACATTTTAACTAGGAACACCTATTCATTGTATTAATCTTTTTTTTTCTTCTTCTTCTTCTTTCCCCGGTAATATTGATATGTTAAAATCTTCAAAATTACTGAGCATTTAAGGTCTGAATGAGAGAAGACATTGATTAGTAAGGAAAATAAAAGCCCAAGCCAAAAGGCTCAGACAATGTATTCTCACATATAGGTAACACTTTTTTTACCAAAAATCCCACCCAAATCAGTGGTGCAACATAACTATTCAGCATAAATATAAAACAGCACTAATTTAATTTTTATTTTATAATTAAGTTACAATGATCAGCAATTGCAATGACACAAAATGCATACAATATGCATTTGAAAGACTTTGAAACCTTTTGTATACACAAAATATATATATATATATCAAAGATACCTACAGACTCATTGCTTTAAACTGACCTAATGCTGCTAGATAATCAAATTTCTTATTATTGACTATTATACTTTTTTACCCAGGCGCATTTATGATTATGATACTAAGAAACGCAACCTTTACAGCAGCACTGACATATCTACAGACTGTTGAAGGAAGTCAGTCAGTCAGTCTATTATTGGTTTAAACAATGTGACTGGCCAAGCACAACTGAACCAGTGTCAAGACAACTGGTACTCATGGGAATTCAGAATAGTCCACTCATGCATTTGGGTGATTCCATTCCCTGAGTCCTGATTGGCTGCTTGGTTTGTATGATCCTCTGAGGCTTCATAAATATCCTGCCATTTTGCAGTAGTCCTTGCAGCAAACCAGAATCGTATTGGGTTATGACTGCTTGCTGTCTTGTCTTGCCAATTCGATGGTAATTGGAATTTGTATGATTATTCTACACTTTACAGCAGCACTGACATGTCTACAGCCTGGAAAAAATTCTCACTTTATTTTATCAAATTTCCATATGATTGATAAGATAGTACTTAATATGCAAAAATAATCCGCAGCGTGTCTCTGGGATTTGATGAATAATCCAAGAAATTCAAATTAGAAAACATTTCTATGATAACTTTTAAAAATACCTTCAATGGGAGCTCAAATATCAGATATTCTTGATATTGTAGAAACAATGATACTCACCATTGTGAAGAATAAGTTCCAATTACCGTCGAACTGGGAAGACAAGGTAGCCAATCAGAGCTCAAGGAGTGGAATGACCCAAGTCACCCTGATTCATGAGTGGATCATTCTTGATTCCTATATTTGCCAGCTGTCTTGGACACTGGTAAAAGTTCTACTTAGCTGCTGTAGGCTAACTGACTTCAATAGATATATAAATATTTTTTTATTGGGTGTATGTTAGTTAATATACAAGGGTGAATCAAAAAGTAATACCATTTTGTATAGGACAGGTATAATTACCAACACAGGAACATGTATCATACATCAAAATAAGGCTGGTTCTCTGTGGATCACATCCCTGCTTCTCCACATAGTCACCATTTCTCTCAATAGCAATGTTCCACCTTTGAATGAGAGCATGTATCTCTGCCCGGTAAAATTCTGTTGACTGTTCTTTGAGCTACTTCTCCACTACAGATTTCACTTCCTCATGACTGGAATAATATTTGCCACTCAAACCCTCTTTCATGGGTCTGAAGAGATGGTAGTCTGGGGTAGTTTAAGTCTGGTGAGTATGGAGGATGCAGTAAAGTTGTCCACCCAAATGAGGTGATTTTCTCCCTTGTCCTGATGCTTGGTATGGTCGCGCCTTGTCATGCTGAAAGAGGACATTGTTGATTGGCAAGTTGAGTCATACTCGTCAGATTCTTGCTCTGCGCCTCATTAGGGTCTCAATGCAGGCCTTAGTTTTATAAAAAAAGACTTCACATGAAATAAAGAAAATGGCATTACTTTTTGATTATCCTCGTAGAAAACATTTCAATGATAACTTCAGGTTTTAAAAATACCTTCAATGGGAGCTCAAATATCAGATGCTCTTGATATATAAATATTTTTTTTTATTGAGAGTATGTTAGTTAATATAGATGTTGACCCATGTACTAAAAGATATAAAGGTTAGGTTTCACTTGGCATTATCTATCTATCCCCTTCCTTCCATATTTACATATACCCTGCTATATGCATATATATATATATATATATATATATACACACCAGTAGAGTTTAGAAGTGAAAAAAATTAAAATATATGTATAGTAAATAAACAAAGGAAAAAACTTTTGGGTTTGCTTATAAAATAAAAATGTATTTTTCCTTCATTTATTCACTATATTGCTCTGTCCATCCACACACAGGTACTAGGCATATCAAGCTCTCACTACAGATGACCTTTATCATTTGAACCCCACATGGAATGATCCTCATCACCAATATATATATATATATATATATATATATATATATATATAGATGATTTTCTAGACGAGTAATGCATTTGTCAACCGGGATACTAGTGTAAAGTGATTTAATATATATGCTTGCTAAACATTTGTTGTTCATGTTTATATCTTATTTTTTCAATTAAGCTCTTCAATATTTTATGTGAGATTTGCTAACTGTACCTAAGAGGGGGTGGGGGGGTAGATATATAACTGCTCTAAAAAAATTATCATCCAACAACAACATACTCATCATCCCCTCTGACAAAGGAGGAGGAGTGGTCGTTATGTGTTCTAAACAATATAATGACAAAATGCTTATATATTATATATATATATTAAAAAACAGGTGCACTTTTTATAATGGTTATCAGTTCAACTCTGTTTGCATTTCAATTCATGCTAATACCTTTGGGAAAGGCATGAATCCATCTGTTCTTCTGCACCTATGAGTAAATACCAGTCTAAAAGAAGGAAAACTCTGAATTCGAAATAGTTTTACTCCACTTAAAAAAGAATTGTCCTTGTGTTACATCCTGCCCATGGTGGCAGGGTTGGATAAATATATACACACAAATAATAGGTTTGTAGTCAGATGCATATATATATATATATATATTATATATATATATATATATGAGTAAGAAAAGGTGGAATGAAAACATCACA
>CM042154.1:71750874-71783374 GCA_023376005.1 Doryteuthis pealeii | reverse complement strand
TTTCTCCAGATGGTGCATTTGGCACTTATCATGTTCAGCTACACATAATATATATATATATATATATATTTACACACACACTAGCATTTATATATATATATATATATATATATATATATATATATATATATATATACATATTTTTGTATTTTTTCATATTTTTATACTTACGATTTTTTTCCCCATTTTTATACTTAGAGACACACTACACACACACACACACACACATGGGTATATATATATATATATTTATGTTTGCACACATACATACATGTGTGTGTGTGTATGTGTATATATATATTTTTTTTTTCTTAATATTTTTATATTTAGAGAGAGATAGACACACACGCGCACACACATATAGATATAGGACCTGCCAAACTTGATTATGGGTGCAACAATTTTTTTATTGCCACTGTCTCAGTAATTAAAATAGTTATGAGAGAGAGAGAGGTTTGCCAAAGTGCTCACTAGCAATAACATATTTAGTCAAGGCGAGCAAAAGTACAATCTATGCTGTGTAAAAGTCAAGATTGGTTTCACTGTTGATTATCATCACCATTATAAAGTTTTACTGACATTTTTTCAACTTTACTCCTAAGGACAGTAGCCCAACATATTGTACCATTTTGGAATATGGCCGATCACGTGAGCTAATTAAAAGCATTCTTGGTCAAATCTAGGATTTTGGATTTCCAAGTTTTGATTACCGTGATTGTTTTCAGTGTTTTTTTGGGGGTATTTTCACACCCTCTATAACAAACTTTTTTGTATAACTATTTCTCAGTCGGTAGAGTGTTCGGCTAGAAACCACCAGGTTCCTAGTTCAATACTGGCCTTCGCCAACTCAGCGTAGGAGTAGCACAGGGATGTGTGCAGTAAAGTAAGGAGCTGATGGTAGGTGTGGCACACTACCTCAGACACAAAAACAACCTCCTTGGTCTAGTGCTAGTGAAAAGGGGATAGACTCCCTTACTGATTGGCTGATACCAACTTTAGGTCACCCCAACGACTTTACTTTATAACTAGGAAAAAAATTTGAAATAATTGAAATTAACTACAAAAGTCACCCATTAAATAGAAATAATAGTTTATCAGGAAAAATGGAAATGGATCCACTAGCTCAGACACAAAAACAATCTCCTTGGTCTAGCGCTAGTGAAAAGGGGATAGACTCCCTTACTAATTGGCTGCCACCAACTTTACTTTATAACCAGGAAAAACATTTGGAATAATTGAAGTTAACTGCAAAAGTCACCCATTAAATAGAAATAATAGTTTATCAGGAAAAATGGAAATGAATCCAATGGTATGTAAGTATATAAACATGAAAAAAAACCAAAAGTGTTCAGAAGGATGATATTTTCAATTAGCTGACACAAACCAAAACTCTGTAGCATCAGCTAATTAAAAATATCATCCTTCTGAGCACCTTGTGTTTTCATTTTTATTTTTACTTACATGGGTGAGTTAAAAAGTAATGCCATTTTGTTTAGGACAGGTATAATTACTAGCACAAGAACATGTATCATACATCATACTTTTCAGCCCCATGAAAGAGGGTTTGATAGGCAAACATTATTCCAGTGATGAGGAAGTGAAATCTGTTGTGAAGAAGTGGCTCAAAGAACAGTCAACAGAATTTTACAGGGCAGGAATAAATGCTCTCATTCGAAGGTGGAACATTGCTATTGAGAAATGTGGTGACTATGTGGAGAAGTAGAGATGTGATCCACAGAGGACCAGCTTCATTTTGATTTACAATACATTATATCTGTTCTAAACAAAACGGCATTGCTTTTTGACTCATCCTCGTACAAATAATAGTTTCTACAGAAAGTAAGAAGATACATACATCAAATTGTCTTTAAATTAAGTGTCATTGAACTTTTAAAAGGTAAGCTTAGATATTAATGTAATACAATCAATTTTGATTTGTAGCAGAAGGAAAGGTCTGAGTTGAAACCAGCTTTACTCCACTTAAAAATTGACCTTTTATTTCATTCTGCTCATGGCAGAGAGGTTGGGTAAATACCTATCTCAATATCTTATTCAACAATATGAAGTTCCAATTTTGACACTCTGTGGAGTATCCCATCATCACCATTACTCCCAGATCCACTATGATATGGAGTATTAGTACCTTTTTACAGTCCCATTTATGGGTTAGATAGGAAGTTTTTAAAAAATGTGTTCAAAAAAGAATTGAGTTTAATAAAAAGTTTTGGATACCCATCAAGCATGAATAGAACAAAATATCTTCAGCATAAAATAACCCAACAAGGGTTGATATGCCATGAAATCCAACAAACCAAACCATTAACAATATGATCTGATAAAATCAGTAACAAAGGTCATTTTTAATGCACACATGCAGCAATAATCTGTCTCTCTCTCTCTCTCTCTCTCTCTCTCTCTCTCTCTCTCTCAAACTCCCCCTCTCTCTTATTCACTCTCTCATTCACTCTCTCTCTCTCTCTCTCTCTCTCTCTCTCTCATTCACTCTCTCTCTCTCACCATCTGTCTCTCTGTCTCTCTCATTCACCCTCTGTCTCTCTCATTCACCCCTCTGTCTCTCTGTCTCTCATTCACCCTCTGTCTCTCATTCACCCCTCTCTCTCTCTCTCTCTCATTCACCCTCTGTCTGTCTCTCTCTCTCTCTTTCTCATTCTCTCTGACTTTGTTAATACTCTACAAATTGATTAAATCTCTTGTCTCCTTCTCCTCTTATTTGTGCTTTTCTTTTTTTTTAATACTAATCTCTCACTGCAGCTTAAAGATCCTTACAGGAGGTAAAAATAATCTGTACAGATTTGTCCATGCTAATAAATGGACTGTCAGGCCCCTTCCACACCAGCCATTCTCAACTTTGTCCACTTCCATCATAATCAGATTCTCTCTTCTCTTCATTTTTTTTCTTCTTTCCTTCATCCACTCAATGAAGATTAATCTGTAGAGATATGTAGCCCAATTTGTGATTATTAAGAATATTGTCCTTTTGCACATCCTTGTTGCAGTCAATGATTGGCAGACATGGACATTAACTCCTCCATTTTTCTTTCTTTCTTTTTTTCTCATGCTTATATTAAATGTTTGGCTCTGTAGCTTTTTCTTCTTCTTTCTCTCAGGATGAATCAATTTTTATTAACAACAACAAATCAACATTAAAAATAGGTTAACCACTTTTCTCTACCATGGCATTTTCACAAGGGAGATAATTTGTCCATCGTAATGATATTAGTTGAAATACATTGGTTATGATTTTTTAAAAAAGAAAAAAAAAAGACAAGATTTTAAAACTATATTATGTAGCCGTGTCAGCTGACTGTTTTCTCTGCAGGGGGAGGGGTAAGACCTCCCAAAAAGAAAAGTGGTGTCCTAAGTATGACATTAAACTGTTTTTCATGGTGTGGCTCTTGTTCTGGAGATCTTCATTGCCATTACTCCCAGGTCCACTCTCATCAAGAGGAGTGGTACCTGTTAAGGTCCCATCTATGGGTCAAATATTTCTGTTTAAAAATGTGCAAAAACCCTCAGGAGTTAATGAATCTATTTTTAATATGCTTCATTATTTATTAATGTTTCTTAATAATTCCTTACTTGACCCACCTAGGAGAAGTGAATTCAACTTTGTTTTATAACTTGTAGTGGCTACCCAGTGTCCCCCGGGTAGAGAGAGGGGTGGGGCAATGTATTGATTTGTTTACTTTTGAGATCTACAAATGCTGGACATTTTTAAAGTAGAATTTCAATGCTATTACTATGTATATTTTTTTTATTTTTTAATATCTTTGAATATAAATTAAATCTTTGTAATTTTTGCACAAAAAGCAAGAACCGGTGATATTTAATGTGTACATATATATTTACTTTGTCATTAATTTTTTTAGTTTCATAGTTTCATCCACATACGTACATTCGCACCAACTGCCCATTATATATGTATAGATTTGTATTTAATAAAACTTCTTCCAATGAGTTTTCCATTGGTCAGAGCACCTCCAAAACTATCTGATATAGTATGCAGCTGTGCCATTGTATTTCTTTTAATGCCCTCTATATCCTCAAAACTTGTGATGAATTCATCAGGACATTCAAATATTGCCTTATATTTTCAAATATCAATAGATCATCTTCACAACTCTTATTTTTCACATGCTGTCAGATTCATTTCCATTTCTTCCTAACATATATCTATTATTAATGGAGATTTGGTCTCCATTTGTCTGTAACTGAAACTATGTCACTGCTTACGTCACAATACTGAAAATCGTCAATACATAGAATAAAGAACAACCCTGTAAATTATTTTTTACTCTCGACCTTTTTTCAGTAACGAGAGGATAACTAAAAAGTTTACAAATGAATAAATTCCTACGATTTTGTGTAAAATTTATGAGCAAAATATTAAAAATAATTATTTAATTAATAATTAATAGACACATGCAACATTTTATTACAGGGTGACAGAACTAAGTTTCCATTAAAAAAATTTTTTTTATATATATATATACCTTTAATAAATTTGATGATTTTACTTACTTATGATACAAACCCTCTAACAGTGAATTTTAAACTCTCCCTCCGCAGGCAATATCTTGTAAAGATCAATTTTTACACCGACTGGAGTGAGTTTTTTTTGGTGCTAGTTCTAATAAAAAAGGTCCACAAAGTGGTTTTAATTTTTTTTTTTCTTATTCATATCAGTGCTTGCAAGCAAGTTTGAAGAGGATTTTAAACAATCCAAAACACGTGCCATGCCTACCAGGATAAATAGAAAAGAAAAAAACAAAACAAATTCAAACCACTTTGTGGATCTTTTTTATTATAAAGTATTTACTTTTCTCTACAACAATCTTTATATAAATGATTTGTTGTTCATGAGAGTGGTTTTCATTCCTAATGAAAATGGTCTCATATTAAGTGAAAATGTCTTTTTCCTTATTTTGTTCCACCATACCTACCTGCTTGTATCTTCAAAGTATGTTGTCACCTGGTCTTTCCCACATTTTACACACCTGTGAACATTCTCATGAACTTTTAATCTTTCTTACAAACATTCTTTTGTTAGATGTTTTTTAGTTTGATTGGGTGACATAAAATATATTCCTATAGGAAGTTTACTCACCAGGTTAGTTGGTATTAAAATGGGTTAAAATGCTTTCCTGGGATTACTTAGACTAGCTGAAAACTCACCCTACAGCTGTGATTTTAAATTCAATAAACTGACCATAAATATATCCATCCTAGTTTTTTTGTTGCTTTTTTAAAAAAATTTTTTACTGTAGCAAAAAATACATGTACAGTACTAAACTATATTTTTGTGAAGACTTAATGATTTGCACAATAAGGGAACAAAATACTGGCAGGACCATAAACTAGTATATTCCTTTGATAAAAAAAAGCAGCTACAAGAGTTTAGACTTCCAAAACCTCATTATCGTGGTCAAAACATGCTGGAAGCACCGGTTCCTGCTAGATCACCAAAGTTAAGCAGCGAGGAGCTGGTTCAATACTTAATTGGGTGACCACTTAAGCAACAGCAGGTACTGTAAGACACCTAAGTATGTTGTTATCAAAATGACTTGATTCCACATAAAATAATCCAAAAAAAGGTTGATATGCCGTAAAACAAACAAACCAAATCATTGTTATAGAATACTAGCAAATATGTGCACCCTCTGGGTGCAAGTATTTAAGTTTTAATATAATAAAATATCATGGTAAATTAGAAGGCTAATGAAACTGAATAAGAATTCAGATAAAAATATTTGGAACAGAGGGGGTATAATCGGAAAATAGAACAACTTTGAAACTAACTGTTCCACCATTTTCCCTTTCTCCCGTCTTTCAGTGGTAAATTTCTCTAATTTAACTATTTAGTTAAAATAGGAAGAAAAGAATAAAATTACAGTTATTTCTTTATGTTAATAGATTTCTGTTAAGATTTATCCCCGAGATTTTTGCTCATATTTATTAAGATAAAACAAAACAATTAGAAATCAATAATACTAAGCATATATTTATTAAAATCAAATTTTTAAAGATCAATATGCAAATTAGCCTTCCCATTCACACTGTAAACCACTATTTCGTTGAATATATAAATATAATTGCATGTTATTAGTATGTAGATATTGTTAACAGTCTTAATGATGTAAGACAATTTTATTAATAATTGAGATTTAAATAAAAAATAAAATCATGGAGAACGTGTGTAAATAACAAAGGGAATTGTGACTTGTGTAGTTTCGGTTACAGACAGACAAACCCACAATCTCCATTATAATAAGATATAAAGGAAAAATCTGATGATTGTCACTTAGAACTGTATTAACTCAACCCCTATATTCGTTGCAACATGTGTTCAGCTATATAACATATTCTATGTTATCATCCATGGTCAGGATTGAACCTGCAATCTACAGATGATTGTTACTTAAAACCATATTAACTCAACCCTTATATCCATTGTGCCATGTGTTCAGCTATGTTACATATTCTATGTTATCATCCATGGTCATGATTGAACCTGCAATCTACAGATGATTGTTACTTAAAACCATATTAACTCAACCCTTATATCCATTGTGCCATGTGTTCTGACTAATTGAGTGGATTATGATAAGATTTGCATATTGTTTTTAATTTTTCAGTCAACTTTAAACAAAAAGATTGAATATATGGGACAATGGCTGAAAGTATGAATTGTCTTATTTTATCTTTTGTCTTTTATTTAAACAATAGAAAATCCTCTTATCTGAAAAGTTGATTAAGATCAAAATATATTATCTGTCCTTGTTATTTCAGTTTAATATCTGCACGTGCAGATGAAATTTTAATCTGATTTAAAATGGGATTTTGAAACAAAAAAGGTGGCAGATTTCAAATAAAAAGGGTCTTTTAAAAATCAGCAAATAAAATTGATTAATAAATGCATTGATTCATTTTTACAAATCATGAGTATTATCAGCCCCTTAGATCATTGTCAAATCATGAGTATTATCAGCCCCTTAGATCATTGTCAAATCATGAGTATTATCAGCCCCTTAGATCATTGTCAAATCATGAGTATTATCAGCCCCTTATAGCATTGTCAAATCATGAGTATTATCAGCCCCTTATAGCATTGTCAAATCATGAGTATTATCAGCCCCTTAGATCATTGTCAAATCATGAGTATTATCAGCCCCCTTATAGCATTGTCAAATCATGAGTATTATCAGCCCCCTATAGCATTGTCAAATCATGAGTATTATCAGCCCCTTAGATCATTGTCAAATCATGAGTATTATCAGCCCCTTATAGCATTGTCAAATCATGAGTATTATCAGCCCCTTATAGCATTGTCAAATCATGAGTATTATCAGCCCCTTATAGCATTGTCAAATCATGAGTATTATCAGCCCCTTATAGCATTGTCAAATCATGATCACAGTTATCTAATTCTCTTATCTTATTATAATGGAGATTCGGTGCCTGTCTGTCTGTAACCGAAACTAGTCTAGTGCTACCAAAAAGAGTATTGACTCTCTCGCTGTACGGCTGATATCGCCACTTGCAAAATTTACTTTTTTACTTATCTTCATTGACAAAGTATTTAGTGACTGAGTAAAAAGGGTATTATTTGTCTTAACTTTTTAAATGAGGCTTGATAGTTTGTATTTTCAAAAAGAAATAGCTGAAGAAGGTTGAAAGGCACATTAGCTGAAAGGTTGTGTAGATAATAATAAAGATGAGGATAATAGTCTGAATAATACAAACTAATAATTTGGATTTAAAAAAAAATTAAAAAAAAAATTTTGAATATCAAGAATGAATAAAACAAAATGTCTTCAGCCTAAAATAATCCAAGAGTTGACATGCCATAAGATTCAACCAACCAACTTCTTCAAGCCCTCTGTTAATGGCTTTTCTAAAACTGTAAATTTGGTTGCAGATGTCCAGAAAATTTGGAATGATTCCAACCAGGTTGAGTGCGACCTGTGATGCCAGAACGTCAACAATATTTAATTTGAGGGCATTTTGTTTGATGTGTTTTGGCTTTCATACACTTGCAACACAAGACATCATGTCTTCTGGCTTTCAAACACTTGCAACACAAATCACTTTATTGTGGCACCTCCAAATGTTACTTATTTTTCCTTGGTTTCCTGCTCCCAGCCTTGTTTTCTCTCTTTCTCTCTCTCTCCTTTTATCTTTTTTTTCATTATTATTATTCTTGCTGTGGGAATTTTCATCTTGGCTCATTTTTCTCTGACTCTGGACTATCTTATTTGTACTGGCCAGCTTTTTGTTTGAGGTCATTTCCTATTTCTTCCTTTCTTTCTTTATTTATTTTCTCACCTCCCATTTCCCCCTCTCTATTATTTCTCTTTATTATTCTCTTTATTCTATTTCTTTCTTTCTTCTTTTAACTCTTGCCTATTCTTTCTTGTTATATTTATTTATCTCTCTCTCTCTCAATCTGTTCTCATTTTATCATTGTTTCTTGAAATCAATCTATTGGCAGTAGCTCCTCTTTTATACATGTTAAGTTTATTAAACATTTTCTCATAATTTTATCCAGTTTTTGAATTTGATGTTTCACTACAGGATCAAAATTATTTAAATTTTCATTTTTTGTTTTTTTTGTTTATGTGGTTTCTTTGTTTAATGGCATATCAACCTTTGTTGGTTATCTAATGCCAAAACCCTTTTCTTTTTTTTTATTGTACATGCTAGAACGCTGTGACTATGACATTAAACTGCATCCATTGGTGAGGTTCCAATTTTGGAGCTCTGGGGAGTGTAGTGTACCCTTTCATTGCCATTACTCCTAGGTCCACCCTGACCTAGAGTAGTAGTACCTGTTAGGATCCCATCTATGGTTTAAGAAGATCAAAAAGTGAGTGTTCAAAATCTAATTTGTATACACAACAAGAATGAATATTTGGCATAAAAAAACATATTTGGCATAAAATCACCCAAGGGTTGACATGCCATAAAATCTTGTTACCCGCCCCCTCCAAAAAAAAAAAAAAAAAAATTGGGTGGCATGATGTCAGGGTTCAAATATCCAAAGTATTAGTGAATATGGTAATGCATAACCTTATAATATAAGGTTATGCATTACCATATTCACTAATACTTTGGATATCTATAATAATTAATTGATAATTCTGGATACCTTTTTAGCAAAATAAATAGATTAATCAAAGTCCTATTTGCTGACATGTATGCTAACATTGCCCATAGAATAGGTCACGTAACTAGCCAGATTATAATACGACCTATCTGTAGGTCAACCGCAAATACCCACTTTGAAAAAACAACACATTAGGGGAGTGACCGATCTATGAGTATAGTGGTAATTCAAGCTGATTAAAGTGTAGAAGTACTTAAGTCTTTATTATCATTTTCTTATTTACTAAGCTTGTGCTTAGGTATGGCACGCAAACTACAGATTACTTACAGTACCTTGTTGTTGCTTAAATGGTCACCCATCTAAGTATTGAACATGCTCATCACTGCTTAACTTTGTTGATGTAGTGGGAACCAGTGCTGATTGAAATGTAGTAGTACTTAAGTCTTTATCGTTATTTTCTTGTTATTTATGGGGTGGCAAAAGATTTAGTGTTTTAGGATTAAAAGGTGGATGTGTTTATTCATGGTGCGTGTTCTTAGGGTTAGCTTTTAACCCCATCTGATTTGGTGGTCATGCTGAAAAGGAAGAGATTCAAGGGATGAAAAGAAAGAGACAAAGACAGGTGATTTTATGATTCCGGCTTTATTCACCAGTCATAGTCACCACATGGCAAGAAAATATCTCCATGGCCAGTAGTAGTAGCGTCTAGACACAGTTAAGGCCTCAACTCGAATGGCCGAAAGATTCTCTTAGGGGTCATATGTGGGTCCTTGTTTTTCCACACATGCATAGAGGGTTCTTCTGGTGAAGGCTCATGGGAGTTTATTTTTTTTATTTTTAAAAATTTCATTTAATCCCCACATATTTACTAAGCTTTTACTTAGTTATGGCACACAAACTTAAGATTGCTTACAGTACCTAAATGCTTGAGCAAGTGAAACTTCAGATATAATTTAATTAAGGCTTCAGAAATGTATCGTCTACCAATCCTTAACCTCAGGTGACGTTGACTCGTATCATCTTACACTGAAATTATAATTGGATAGTTTTCTGGTATGTAAGCGGTTACGGACAGAATGGATATGTTTTAATCCCCAGTAATAATCAGCTGATGCAGATACTAATATGAAGACCTCCCAAAAATTAACTGATAGAGGAAACAAAAAAAAGTAATATTTATATTGATGAACCAAGTTCAAATCCTGGGCTAGGCTGTTGTGTTTCACTATGTGCTAATACCATTGGAAAAGTCTTTTCTCCCCCCCCCCTCCACCTATGGGTAAATAGTAGGGGATATTTGGTTCTTTAGACTTGGTATGCCGACCAGTCTAGGAGAAGGAAAATTCTGAATTCAAACTTGTTAAATTCTGCTTAAAAATTGACCATGTGTCACATCCTGCTCATGCATAGATAGATATATACGGTTGCTAATTATCTATAAAAGATCTCATTATAGATAGAAACGGAAGACAATGCAAAATTAAATGTTCAAATCTCCTTGTTAAGTGTTGGTAATATCAAAATGATGGCTTTCAAAACTGCAGACATGGAAGCCTGAATTCGGGAGAAAGTTATATGTAATTTGAAATATTTAATATCTATGTCACATTCTCTACTTGTTTTGATGTGCAGACTAATTGTCTTTCATTTCCGAGATCTGGGTTGTATTCAAGAAAGAGAGGAAATGTACAGACAGAGATAAGATGATGTAATTGGAAAGTGTTGTGAAAGTAAAAGAATCAGGTGAAAAAAAGCTAGGAAGATATGATAGGAAAGTGTATTGAAAGAATAAAAGGAATGAGGTAATCAAAGAAAGATGTAATAGAAAAGGGCATTGAAAGAAGAGGAATGAGGTAATCAAAGAAATATGTAATAGAAAAGGGTATTGAAAGAATAAAAGGAATGAGGTAATCAAAAAAAAGATGCAATAGAAAGGGTATTGAAAGAATAAAAGGAATGAGGTAATCAAAGAAAGATGCAATAGAAAAGGGTATTGAAAGAATAAAAGGAATGAGGTAATCAAAGAAAGCAAAGAAAATAGAAAAAAAAGAAAGGGAATTTTTTTATTACATTTTTTTAATAAGAAAAATTGCTCTGTATTGTATAAAAACATAATGAAATAGAATGTAATTAATTATGTACTATAATATCTTTTAATGTTCATTTTTGTATATATATATATATATATATATATATTTGTAATAAATTTTGAAACACAAGTGTTTTTAGTAAACTTATTAACATAAGCATATATGAAGTTTGCTCCTGGATGCTGTGTCGAGCGCCTTCCAGGAGTGATAGCTGATAAGGATTAGTAGTAAGAAAGAGTCCTAGAGATCCATGCTGTCAGCACAGCTTGATGATGATAGACTTGGGCAGGCAGCTAGTTAAAAAATCAGAATTCTTCTGAAACTGATTTATGTTGCTATGAAATGAGTCATAACTAATATTCTATTAATTAACATTTTAGATTTCATTCTGCAGCCAAACTTATTTTTTAAAGCTGGTTTTTTTTTTTTCTCGCTCTTGTGTAATAGTGGCTTTTAAATGTCACCCGAAAAGATTATCTTGTATTAACATTCTACATCTATAAAATAAGGGCACCTACTGTGATGTAATGGTTAGCATGCTAAGCTGCCAGACCATTGATTTTCACTGAGTGCCCTATACATCTGCTCTGATAAAAATAAGCTAAGCTTAATAAATGACTACTTAGTATATGTTTTAAAATTGGAGGCGTCTAGTGTAATGGTTATCAATGTAGGAAATGGACTTGACAACCCAACGCTGTTTACATTTCCCATGTATATATCTAACTATTCTCAAATAGTAGGGCACACTGGTCTTTTAACCTTGGTATGGCAACTAGTGTAGGAGAAGGAAAACTGATTTCAAAGTTTTTCTACTTAAAAATTGACTCAGTGTCACATCCTACTCGTGCAGAGGGGTTGATATATAATTGACTTTATTTATTAGGTGTTTTCAAAAAGCATCAAGTTTATCAGGGCCAATATTGAACCAGATACCTTCAGGTTCCTAGGTTCATGCTTTTCAAACTAAGCTAAAACGGCCTTCCATAGAAATATCAACATTTTTATTATCACCTGTGGAAAATTCCAAGAATACATTTACAGGGATGGTAAACATGCCTTTTCCCAAGAGCCTTAGTTCAAAATGAAACGGTCTTGTCTAAGATTTGAACTCTGGTCAAAGAGTCCATTTCCCAAGAAAATAACTGCTATGTAATGCATACCTCATAGATTTTCACTCTGATTGGCTCTAATTTTCCTTCCACTGATTAGTCAAATTGAAGATTAACCACTTTGACCATTTCTCTACTTCGTACATGCCAATCTCATGTTTCTTATGAATAATAAACTTAAAAGATCCTCAAAACGTTCTAAGTTTATTATTCATCTGCCAAATTTCTCCAAGGACAATTTTGCACACTTATTTTCCTTTTCTTCAGCTGTCACTCATATGCATTGAATTTGAACATATTATGCAAGGCCAACACATTTAAAGATATCTATAGCTTTGAAGGCTTTCAGATATTACATTCATTTATGTATTAATAATTATTGATACCTATCTATACTGAATGTTTTATAATGTTACAGCAGCCCTTCTCAAAGTGGGGGATATGGGTTGGTAGGTTAGATTTTATAGCATGTCTACCAATGGGGTTAATTTATATATTTACCAACCCCTCCGCATGAGCAGGATGTGACACAAGGTCAATTTCTTAAGCGAAGTTTAACAGGTTAGAATTCAGAGTTTTCCTTCTAGACTGGCTACCTAGCCATGGTTAAAGAGCCCAGTCTGCCCTGCTATTTACCCATAGCTGGAGAGAGAATTGGATTTGTACCTTTCCCATTGGTATTAGCGCCATGTGAAATGTAAACAGCTTCGTCCAGGAATTGAACTCAGGTCGACGAGTCCATTTCCTATGACTCTAACCATTACACCACACACCATTGGGTTATTTTATGCCAAAGATGTTTGGTTTTATTTATTCTTGTTGAGTAACCAATTTTTTTAACTCATTTTTTTTAAACAGATTTTAAAACTCATTTATTATCTATTTAACCTATAGATGGGGCCTTAATAGGTACTACCACTCCATATGAGGAAGAGGTATTGGAAAGATTTAAGGGTCTGTGAAGAAAAAGGTGATGATGAAGTGGTGGTAGGTGACACCTGGAGCATCTTTTTTTTTTTTTCTCAAAGTGGGTGATATGGGGAAGTGTTGGTTGGATTTTACGGCATGTCAAACCTTGTTGGGTTATTCTATGCCAAAGACTTTTTGTTTTGGATTATTTGGATTATTCAGACTTTTTGTTTTATTTATTCTTGTTGAGTAATCCTTTTTTAAACTCAATTTTTTTAAACACTTTTTTTAAAACTCATTTTTATCCATTTAACCGATATACCCCAACAGGTACTACCACTCCGTATGGGGTTGGGGTATTGGAAATATCTAAGGGTCAGTGAAGTAAAAGAGGGTAAGTGGTGGAGCAGAAAATACTATTCAAAATTAATAATGAGAATGACTGGAGTTTTTATTCTTGGAGAAATGATAAAATATAGATTGAATTGTAAACCCATAGCAGTATCTATTTTTCTATCTGGAGCTGCATCATTCTAATGTAATATGAAATGAGCATGAAAAGCTCTCTGTGTAGCAATTACAGATTCACCAGTCTTGAATAAAACATTTCAACAGCAAATGCATGGTGTGAAAATATTCGGAACAGCATCATTCCAACAAAACATGAAATGAGCATGAAAAGCTCTCTGTGTAGCAATTATAGATTCCCAGTCTTAAATAAAACATTTCAACAGCAAATGCACAGTGTGCACCAGTCCAACCATGATTATAACTGATTAAAGATAGTAAGACATTAGATAGATGTTCTTGTGTACAGGATCACCAACAGTAGTAGGATTTAAAAGTCTAATACAAAACCTCCACTGCCTAGTGGCTTTATCTCATCCAAGGGAAAGGCTAGGGGAGTAAACCCCGAAAAAACAAATCAGGAGCCAGAGTCCCTAAAGTGATGTGATGCTGAAATCCAGTACTACCCAGCAACCCCTGCAACACTACCACTGCCAAACTGCATTGGTTCCTTGTCTTTCCTTTGGATCACAACTGCAGTGTGGAGAGGGGGATTTGCTGCTTGGGCAACAGCTCATCCTCCATATGAACCCACCCAGGCTATGTAGTTCTAAAAAAAATTGGTCACTACTACATTGTCTCTCATAGATGGAAGGATGCTAACAATGTTTACTTGCACCACACCGGGGACAGCTTAAGATGTTTGAGGTATTTCTGCTGCATCCTTTATTATAGACTTGGTTATGTTATCACATAATTGCGTGTGTGTATGCTGCTCCTTTATCATAGACTTGGTTATGTTATCACATAACCATTGTGTGTGTGTGTGTGTGTTGCACCCTTTATTATAGACTTGGTTATAATATCACATAATCGTGTGTGTGTGCGCTGCCCCTTTATTATAGACTTGGTTATGTCATCACATAACCGTGCACGCGCTTCATTTTATGAAGTTTGGTAGGTTTTGAGTTCTCAGTATCAAAGTGAAGCTAATTCAGGCACAAACTCTACCTACTCCTTTTGCGTGTATATATGAATATGTTAATTTCATTTTTAACCTTCAGAAATGTAAGCATCAAGGAGTGTTTTTTTTGTTTATGCAGTTGTCCATGGACACTTGTGATGTTCCTAAAGATAGACTATTTCTTTTTCTCAGCCATTAGCTATACTCATCTATACATAGAGACAATAAATGTGTATACATTAACAAAAAATGAAATTACAACACTTTGTAGGATGATGCTAATTTTAATATGGGTACGAGTTTTTGATAATATGGTTGCTACCTTTATTCTACCAATTCTCTATAGGACTTCCAAATTTATTCTACAATTCTATAATAGGGTTACCACATTTATTCGATTTTTTGATAATAGGGTTGCTACCTTTATTCTACCAATTCACTATAGGACTTCCAACTTTATACTACAATTCTATAATAGGGTTGCCACCTTTATTCGATTTTTTGATGATAGGGTTGCTACCTTTATTCTACCAATTCACTATAGGACTTCCAACTTTATACTACAATTCTATAATAGGGTTGCCACCTTCATTCGAGTTTTTGATAATAGGGTTACTACCTTTATTCGAAGTTTGAGTACCATTGATAGACCCCTTATTTTAGAATCAGTGTATCTATTTACCAACCCCTCTCCACAAGCAGGGTGTGACACAAGGTCAATTTTTAATCAGAGTTTAAAAGGTTTGAATTTAGAGTTTTCGTACCATACCATGATTAAAGAGCCCAGTCTTCCCTGCTATTTATTCTCTGTATGTATTGATCTGTGTGTGTGTGTGTGTGTATATATATATATATATATATATATACACACACACACACACACACACACTGTGATGCTGATAGCTTTTTATTTTAGTGCATCCTGGAATGCACATATTTACTTTGAATAAGTCCCTGGAAAATTTATGGGTCCCAACTAAAGTTTCTTAATAAGTTAAAGGGTTTTTATTTATGATCTGGGGTAACAACTAAACATGTCTAACTCCTACCTTGTAGCCTATCCTGTGTAATTCATTTCTAAGAAACTATTGAAATGTATTTACAGTTAGCTTGGTTAGATGGCTTTAGTTGTTTCTCCAGATCATAAATAAAAACCCTACAATTTATTAAGAAACTTTAGTTGGGACCAATTAAATTTCCTGGGGACTCATTCAAAGCAAATATGTGCATCCCAGGATGCACTAAATAAAAAAAAGCATCACTGCCTAATAAGAATGAATAAAACAAAACATCTTCAGTATAAAATAACCTAACAAGGGTTGACATGCCATAAAATCCAACCAACCAACTAAAGACTCATTGAAAAACTTGTTTTTTTTTTAAATGTAAACATTTAAAGTGAACCTGTGGGAGAGAATTGATATTTTAAATCTTCAAAATATGCCATTACTCCCAGTTCCACTCTAACTCAGAGCAGTAGAACCTGTCAGAGCCCCAGCTATGGGTTAAATAGATCAAAAATAAATTTGAAAACGTGTTAAAAAAAGAATTTAGTTTAGAAAAAAAAATTGAGTACCTAATAAGAATGAATAAAACAAAACATCTTCAGCATAAAATAACCCCAAAAGGGTTGACATGCCGTAAAATCCAAAACAATTGAATACCAACAAGAATGAATAAAACAAAACATCTTCAGCATAAAATAACCCAACAATAATTGACTTGCCATAAAATTCCAACCAACCAACTAAAGACTCATGGAGAGAATTTATATTTTAAATCTTCAAAAGATTGCATGTATGTTTTTTGGGTCGAAAGGGCATTACTAAATTCATGTCCTATGAAAAAAAGGAAGATCTGTAATATTTCAATATTAGGGAAGAAAAAAAAACACCAACAACAAATAGCTAAGTTTTTTTGTTTTTTTTTTGTTTTTTTCCCCTTTATTATTTTTTATTTATTTTTTATTTTTATTTTATTTTTTTAATGAGGATCGGTGATTTTGTGGGACTGTTGTTATACGCCGCCATGGCTGATGTTGAACAGCTTCCTGTTGGGCAGATGTGTTCAGCTGAGATAAATCTCACTGTAACAGTCCTTAGTTTTAATCAAAGCAATTTTATCAGCTTGCCGGGCAGGCATGCTGTTAACAAATTGCTGGAAACCTGGATAACGCAATAATAGCAGTTAGTTAAGGGAAGGGGAGGAGGAGGAGAAGAAGTGAACCTGATGTGATAGGGAATTAATGGTTGTGTGGATGTGAATTTGAATAGAGAGAAAGACAAAGACTTGATGAGAGGGTGGAATAGAAATGTAAGAAAGAGTGTGTGAGTGTGCAAAGAGAGAGAGAAAATTGCCAGAGAGGTGTCAGCATCCTGTGAGATTGAGAGAAAAGACTTTAATCTACATTGATTGAAGAAGGTGAAATCAAAATATTAGTGTGCGCTTTTTGAATTAGTCGGAAAACTGTGGTTTCGTGTGGAAATTGAAGGGAAGATTACAAATTTTTGCATCAGCACTTCTGAAAAAGCAGGCAAAGAAATATAACAGTGTTTAACATGTTTGAATTCAGAGTAGTCCTTCTTCAAGATCAGTTGCTATAAAACTCACCAGAGTGGCCTATTGTTGGTATCAGCTGGACAGTAAGGGAGTCTATCCCCTTTTCATTAATTAAATTCAGAATTGTCCTTCTCCTAGACCAGTTGCCATAAAGTAAGTCAAAGTAAATTCAGCAGAGTCGCCTACTGTCGGTATCAGCCTGCCAGCGAGAGAGAGTCTATCTCCTTTTTACTAGTGCTAGACCAGGAAAATTGTTTTTTTGCGTCTGAAGTGGAGCCCAACACTTACCATCAACTCTCAACTTTACAGCACAAATCCAATCTGCTACTCATGCACTAATTTTTAATTAGTCGGAGAAATGTGATGTCATGTGGAAATTGTAGGGACATTTACAACTTTTTGCATCAGCATCTCTGGAAAAGTAGGCAAAGAAATATGTCATCGGGGTGTCGTAAACTCAGTATCAGCCAGATAGTAAGGGAGTCTATCCCCTTTTCACTAGTGCTAGATCAAGGAGATTGTTTTTTAACGTTTAAGGTGAAGTGCCACACCTACCATCAGGTCCTCACTTTACCGCACAGATCCTTGTTACTCATATGCTGAGTTGGTGAGGGCTGGTATTGAACCAGGACCCTTGTGGACACCAGGCAGATGCTGTATTGACTGAGCTGTAAAGAAATATAGCAGAGTTTAACAGGTTTGAATTCAGAGTTGTCCTTCTCCTAGACCAGTTGCTATAAAGTAAGTCAAAGTAAACTCACCAGAGTGGCCTATAGTCAGTATCAGCTCGACAGAGAGGAAGTCTATCCCCTTTTCACTAATTAAATTCAGAATTGTCCTTCTCCTTGACCAGTTGCCATAAAGTAAATAAAAGTAAACTCACCGGAGTGGCCTACTATTGGCATCAACTGGACAGCAAGGGAGTCTATCCCCTTTTCACTAGTGCTAAACCAGGATGATTGTTTTTTGCGTCTGAGGGGGAGTGCAACACTTACCATCAACTCTCAACTCAAGGCACCACTGTATTTGATGTTCATAAATACATTTTTGTTATTTTAAAAAAAATCTTCTTTTAAAATTGATAAAGTTGTGCAGTCAGGGAAACTAGCATTATGGACCCTTATTAAACTTTGATTGTTTTTGGGGTTTTTTTTTAGATTGCTCTGCTAAAATCTTTCTGATAATTCAAGAATTCTTAATTTGGGAATTGTTGAATGTAAAATAAATAGTGTGATGCTGTAATGAGCACATTGATGTTGACATGATTTTAAAAGCCACAATGAGAATCATTATCTCTCTTTTTTTAATTTTCTTACAGCATGTTGCATTGCAAGCTAAATAATTATTTCTTCAAATGCTAAAAAGCTTTTTAGAAACCATTATGTCTTCTAATGATAAAAAGAACATTTTTTCCACACAGAATTAATGAATGTGACTGTGATGTCTAATGCTGATGGTTTGGTTTGGTTTATTTTTTTAATGGCATATCAACTCCTTATGGATTATTTAATGCTGAAATTTGATTCATTTGTGTAGAGAATTGTTGAATACTGATCAGATCGCACAAATCTCTACATGGTGCTGTGAACAGGTTTTTGATTGGCTGGTGGTTTTAGTGTGGATATTTTTATCCAGATTTACTGAAAACTTACTGTCGTTTTTGTCTGGTGACTGGACGCTAGTCACAGCCTTCCCGTGAAGGTGAGTATAATGTTCATTCTACAATTTGTAAATAAAAGTAAGCCTTTTGGAGCCTTTTTCTCCATCCACATTTTCAACTCAAGTCATTTAAAGACATCCATCACCATTTGAATGATAATTTCTTTTTCTTTCCTATTATATTGTCCTGAGGAAGGTTTATTCATAAACCGAAACGTTTAAGCATCGACATCAATATCAAAATAAATTAATCTTTTTTGGGACACTTTGTTTTTCTAGTTTTTTATATATTGTCAGATTCAGTTCCATATTTCACTCCCAAATAGAAGTAAGTAACCTATTGTCAGTATCATCCAGACAACAAGGGTGTCTATCCCCTTTTCGTTAGTGCTAGACCAAGGAGATTGTTTTGTTGAGGCAGAGCACCACACCTACCGCCAACTCCCCACTTTACCACACAGATCAGATTACCCAATCCATGTTACTCATACGCTGAGTTGGTGGGGACTGTTATTGAACCCAGAACATTGCAATTCCAAGGTGGTATGCTCTATCAACTGAGCTAAACTAGCCTCTCTAAATTTGTCAATGATTGTAATTATAACTATATTTTCAATATTCCAATGAATTTAAAAAAAAAATTACACTTCATTCAAGTAATATGAACAAGGCATGCTGGACACAGCTGGAGAAGCAAGGACAACTTCATAAGTGATGTTCTTCTGAGGACACTTACACAGGGACACACCAGTGTAGGCTGACTAGCAAAAAACTACATCAATCAGATCTGTGCAGATACTGGATGTCATGTAGGACACCTACTAGGAGCAATGACCAATAGGAATGGGTGACAAGATGGTGTCGTGGAAGTCCATGGTGTCAACATCACCAAATGATGATAATCATTTAATTGCACACAGTTATATGAAGTATTTATATCTAATACAAATAATATAAGAAATAAGAATTTGGTGGATAAGCAACACTAAATGATGAGAATTTACATTTTTGCATTTCATCTTGGACGGTCTCATTTTTAACCAGAAGGTGTTGCAAGATGATAACCTTTGAAAGATTAAGGAACAAGCATATTAATATATAGATAATCTGGCCAGTTGTCAATACTTGGGAGAATATTGAAGATTTGATTTTTATGCAAGATGGTGCTCCTCTACATTTTGCTATTGCTGTTCATGAATGGCTGAATCACCATCCGCATGAATGGCCACCCAGAAGTCTTAATTTAACACCCTGCATCTTTTTTCTTTGGGGTTGGTTGAAGGAGCAAGTCTACCTTACGAAACCAACGAATTTGGCAGAGCTTGAAAGATGAATACGTCCGCCCTGTCGGCTGGGGCGTTAGAATGCACCAACTGCACCTCTGCAGAGGGGTAAGACTCCCCAATGGGGCCACCTGTTTGCCATGGGTGGCGACCCGTGATGCTTAAGGATAGAACCCAGGAGGATGAGCAGTTCATGACTTGCAATACTCCACTTTGGCCCTATCTTGGCTAGACGGGCAGTTGGAGAGGCCCCCTCCGATCAATCGGCTGGTCATGTCAAGCCCTAGCACCTATATGATTTTCCCAACCCTATTGCCCTTATAGCAAGCCCCAGCCCTTTTTATCATATGGGTGCTAGAAGGCGGTGACTGAGTGTCTACATGTCCTGGAATAACGTTAAACTCTATCTGATGGTGAGGTTCCAGTTTTGGAGGTTTGGGGAATGTGGAGCACCCCTTCATCACCATTGCTCCTGGTCCACTCTGACCCAGAGTGGTAGTACCTGTTAGGGTCCCATCTATGGGTTAAATAGAAAAATGTATTTATAAAAAAATTGTATTATCCATTAAGAATTGATTTATTTCCAAACTTAATCCACATTAAATGACCCACTGAGGTTGATATGCCATAAAACCAAACCAAACCAAACCAAAAGATGAATACAAGAATTTATATCTGTCATTCCACAAGAGTTCCTGGGAAGATCAGTTGATGCAATTCCCAAACAGCTTGAGAGGCTGGAGACCAATTCTGGTGCCCATATAAAAAATGTTTTTAAAAAAATTTGAATACCTAATATTAATGAATAAAGTAAAAAATGTCTTCATAAAATCACACAAGGTTGCAGCTTAGTCATACTTGATTTAAAGGGGCAGGGCTGGGTTTATTGCCCAGAGCCTGAAGTGCCCACTTGAGGGGGAATGCTGACGGATCCATGCATTTTTTGTGCCTGCCATCCCATGAGCTTCAGTTTGTGGGTGGTCCCACATTAAATGACCTTGTGTCATACTCACATAAGTGGTATGCGAGGTAAATAAATACTTAGGACACACATAATACAGATTTGTGTTTTTTTAAAAAATGTTTACAAAAAATGAGTTTTAAAAAACATTTGAATACACAATAAGAATGAATAGAGTAAAAACAAATGCAATGCAAGGTCAATTTTTAAGTGAAGTACAGTGGGAGTTTAATTCGGTTTTCCTTCTCCTAGACTGGTTGCCTAAAAAAAACATAAATAGTCATCAGGGAGGCCTAAAGTCGGTATCAGCCATACATCAAGGGAGTCTATCCCTTTTTCACTAGCGCTAGACCAAGGAGTTTTTTTTTAGCATCTGGGGTAGAGCGTCACACCTATCATCAGCTCCTCACTTTACCGCACAGATCCCTGTGCTACTCATATGCTGAGTTGGTGAGGGCCGGTATCGAACCAGGAACCTTGAGTTTCTCAGACGAAAATTCTACCGACTGAGCTAAACTGGCCCTACTACCTAGACTGGTTGCCTAACTAAGGCTAAAGAACCCAGTATGCCCTACGACTTACCCATAGATGAGGGGGGAGGGGTAAGTGGATTTGTTCCTTTCTCAAGGGCATTAGCGCAAAGTGAAATGCAAACAAATGTATCCAGGATTTGAACTTGGGTCACCAAATCCATTTCCTATGATGTTATAATAAATGCACCTCCTTCAATAATTCTTGCATTAATTCCTGCCCACACACATTTCTGTTTACCTCATTTTCAATACATCTCTATAGTAAAACCATTAGCAATACATTTACATTATATTAATAGTAGCCTTAGTCTGGTTTAATGCTTGCATTAATTCTTTATTGAAAATCTCTTTTTCCCCTCATTCTCCTTACATTTCTATAGTAACATTAAGAATTCATTTACAATATATATATATATATATATATATATATATATATGTATATAGGCACGTGGTGTAATAGTTGTAGGAAATGGACTCGTCGGCCCAATTTCTCCTTACATTTCTATAGTAACATTAAGAATTCATTTACAATATATATATATATATATATATATATATATATTATTTAAGAATGGAAATGAATAACCTACTCGAGTTTCATCGATAGATTCTTCATGGTTACTTTTAAATTAATCGAGTTTACGATTAATCTTTGGTGTTATAAACATGCCCGTTGGAATGGGACTTAAATTTAGTAGAGGAAATTTAAGTCCCATTCCAACGGGCATGTTTATAACACCAAAGATTAATCGTAAACTCGATTAATTTAAAAGTAACCCTGAAGAATCTATCGATGAAACTCGAGTAGGTTACTCATTTCCATTCTTAAAATAAATTTATGCTCTACATTGTATTGAGCACTTTGTATTTGTTTTTTCTCAACCTTAACCTCTGGATATTGTGCGCTTCCAACGATCGTTCTTATACCCACCGGTAAGTTAATACTTATACATATACAAATATATATATATATATATATATATATATATATATAGGCACGTGGTGTAATAGTTAGTTGTAGGAAATGGACTCGTCGGCCCAATTTCAGATCTTGGAGGAGGCTGTTTGCAGGATGTGACACAAGGTCAGTTTCTTAAGAGTTTAACAGGTTTGAATTCAGTTTTCCTTCTCCTAGACTGGTTGCCTAATCAAGGTTAAAGAGTCCAGTCTGTCTTACTATTTACCCATAGCTGGAGGGAGAATAATTGGATACATACCTTTCCCAAGTGTATTAGCACCATGTGAAATGCAAATAGCCTCGTCCAAGATTTGAACTCGTGTCACCTGCGGTGATAACTATTATACCACACGCCCTCAATATCACTTTATCATATCAGTTGCTCTGCTGTGTGTAAGTATCTGGTCGGCATCCTTAGTTCCAGATGTAATAAGTAAGTAAGCAAGCCAATAAGAATCCGGTGGTAGAGTATTCTTTGTAAGTCCGACGTTCAATGAGAATCCAAGTGTCAATGACATAAGCTCAGAATGGGGTCTATTAATACAGCAGAAGCAGCAGCAGCAGTGCCAGTGATTGGACAATAGAAATCCACCCCAGGTCACGTAGTAGTCAACGAGTCTATATTTAGGAGTGACCATTTGCCCCATGCCTTATATCCAAATAATTCAACACTGTGTACTCATTGTTTTTGGGTTTTTTTAAAATTTTATTTTTAATCTTACAATTCAGACTCAATACTTTTTGATCACGCCCAATATGCAATCAGGAGAGTGAAATAAAGCTTTAATTTACTATCATCGGTTATGAACATCTAATGAATAATAAAGTAAGTAGTAAAGTCGTCGAGGTGGCCTAAGGTCGGTATCATCCAGACAGCGAGCAAGTGTATCCCCTTTTTCACTAGTGCTAGATCAAGGAGATTGTTTTTTAACGTTAAGGTGAAGTGCCACACCTACCATCAGCTGCTCACATTACCACACAGATCTCTGTGCTACTCCTATCCTGGCAGTGTGGTGTACTGGTTAGAGTCCTAGGAAATGGACTCATCGATCCAAGTTCAAATCATGGATGATACTATTTGTATTTCGCATAGTGCTTATACCCTTGGGAAAGGTATGAATCCAAATATTCTCCCTCCAGCTATGGGTAAATAGTAGGTCAGACTGGGCTCTTTAACCTTGGATCGGCAACCGGTCTAGGAGAAGGAAAACTCTTAATTCAAACCTGTAAACGGTGCTTAAGAAATTGACCTAGCACCACATCCTGTTCATGCAGAGGGGTTGGTAAATATGTACTCATATGCTGAGTTGACGAGAGCCAGTATCGAACCAAGAACCTTGTCGTTCCCAGGTGGACACTCAACTGACAAAGATGCAGAAATATTTTTTTTCTCTTATTCTATATTTTTTTTCATAGTTTATAGTTTCCTTCTCTCTCTCTCTCATACATACACACACACACACACATATATACAAGGTGTGTCATAAAAGTATCAAGATTGATGCTGTATTTACCAAGATAGAAATGAACAATGAATGGAACGTTAATTTTTTTTTTTTTCAGAATACAAGGTGTGTCATAAAAGTGCCGAGTTTGAAGCTGTATTTACTAAGATACAATGGAACGTTAATTTTTTCAGAATACAAGGTGTGTCAAAATATACAAAAAAATCTCAATACATTTTTGACACACCTTGTGTGTGTGTGCGTGTATATATATATATATATATATATATATATATATATAATCTCTCAAATTCTTTGCAATTAAAATATCTTAAACGTGACGACAAAGATATATTAAATCTATCTTGTGACTGCTAGGATTGACACTTGTTGATAGTGTTCAGCTACTATTATTTACCTAGCTGACATATGTAGCCATATGTGCTCACTGATCCTACCACTATTGCTTCTATTACTTTGTATGCAGCTATAAGAATCGGCTGTCATTGTCAGCCGTTATTGCTTTTACTATTCACTGTGTGTGTGTGGAAAAAGAAGAAGCCGACGCCACCATCATCAGTAGATGGCAATATTTATTCACAGCGATAGCCTTCCAGACGAATGCTTCCTTGAAACATGGCACTGAATAATTGAATGTATTGATTTTCATGGATTTTATGAGGAAAAAATAGAAAGGAACAGGAAAAGAGAGCAAAATAAATACTTATAATATAGACCTGCTGATCGCCATTTATCATTTATATTTACTGATATTAATACAACTTTTATATACAGTTATATTTACTGATATTAATACAACTTTTAGATATTTATTTATATTTATTGATATTAATACAACTTTTAGATATTTATTTATATTTACTGATATTAATACAACTTTTAGATATTTATTTATATTTACTGATATTAATACAACTTTTAGATATTTATCTATATAATATTAATACAATTTTTATATACATTTATATTTACTGATATTAATCCTACTGATATGAATATTGTTTTCATCTACATGCTATACTGATATTATTAAATGTTACTAATTTTGTCTCATAATAATTATTACTATATCGATATATGAAATTTATATGCAAATGTACTTACTATTATGGAACAAAGGCAACTTTATTCATATTTACTGATATTAATACAACTTTTAGATATTTATTTATATTTACAGATATTAATACTGTTTTCATCTAAATGCTATACTGTCATTAAATTTTACTAATTTTGTCTCATGTCATTACATTTAATATATGAAATTTATATGCAAATGTACTTACTTTAATGGGGACAGGTAACATTAAATTCATTTCTGTAGTGTAGGTAAAATAGCTGTTTTTATCTACAGATTACAAAATATAACTTTGGCTTTCAAGAAATTTAATGTTAATTCCTTTAAAATTAAGTATTCTCTAAACCACTGGTTCTCAACCAGAGTTCACATAAGATTTTTAGGGCTCCACACAGACAAAATAGTAAATTGGGGTTCCATGATTCCTTATTTTAGTGGGACCATTTTACCTTTAGGCACCCCTTCTTTATCTCGATTAAGAAAGGACATGTTTTTCATTTACACCGTTAATATCCAGTTGTTTGTTAGGGTTAGAGGTTAGTTTTATAATTTAAAAAAAAAAATCTAAAAATCGTCTGTTAAAACAACCGGATATTGACGGTGTAAATGAAAAACATGTCCTTTCTTAATCGAGATCAAAAAGGGGTGCCTAAAGGTCATATGGTCCTTTAGTGGTTAAAGAAAAACTGAATTGCAGAGTGATGAAATATATTTAAGCATTATGGGGGGGGGAGGGGCTTAATGTTTGGAAAAGTAATGACACTGCTAAAAAAATATTCACTACCCTGGGAGAGAGTGAAGTTGTATGTTACTGCAACAGGATATTAAAAGTTAACTCTTAACATCCTATTGATAATTTTCTAAGTCCAGAGCCCCATTCCTACAAGGATTTATCAAAAAATGGCTTTTTCATTTAAAGTTACCTGTTATTTCCCGTAAATCAAAGACTGCTAAATATGTTTAATATCATATTTAAACAAAGGCTATCGTTTAGGGTGGATTAGGAAAACAAATGTGACTTCCGGCCAGGTGGAATGAGGTGGTATAGGATGTTAAGAGTTAATCTTGTCAAATCTGGTTTTAGTCATGTCTTTAACACTTGTAACCAACTCAACATTGTACAAGGTGATATTAGATTATCATTGTCAACGTTAAAGTAGAATATTGCAAAACTACCAGAGCAGAATCAATCACAAAGCCCACATTTAATAAAGCAGCACTAAAGTAGTATCTTTTTGAAGAATAATTAAAGTTCCAATTACCGTCGAACTGGGAAGACAAGGCAACAAACGGTTGTAACTTAAATACAAACCCGAATGTCACAAAGTCTACTGCAGAATGACAGGATATATATAAGACTCCACAATGTCATTCAAATCAAGCAGTCAATCAGAACTCAAGGAAAGGAATGACCCAAATCACCCAAATTCATGAATGGATCATTCTTGATTTCTATATATACCAACTGTCTTGGACACTGCTTAATTTTGAATAAAGAATTTGGAGTGAGTACATGAGTGTGCTCACTTCAAATATAAGTTGTACTTAGTTGGCTGCTGTTATTCAAACCAACCGTAGACTTACTGACTTCAATACTTTTATTTTAATATGTCCTTGTATATTAATGACTTATTTTACTAGTGAGTATACATTTGTCATAGAATTTAGTTGTTAATTTTTATGTTCAATTAATCTATACATATAAAGGGCAGTTTGTGTGTATGTATGTCTGGAGGAAACTTTGAAGATAAAACAATTAATTAAAAAGTAAATATACATATAGACATTCACTATCCCCGGATCTTGCTTTCTGAACAAAAATAATGAATATTTGATTTATATTTGTGAAGATGATTAAAAAATAGAATTTAAATGATAACATGGATTTTTATTTATTTAGTATTTTAAATAGGAGACATTAATTTTTCTTTTTAGAGTGTCTTGATCAATGCAAGGACTTTTTTAGATAGGGATTTTAATGGGGCATCCTGCGAGGATCCAACTTGCAATTCAACAATAATGGATCTTTTAGGCTATCTTTTTTACCACCCTCTAATCTGGTGATGCTGGGTAGCTGCTTCTAGTTAGTTATACTTCCACAATACAGTAAATTTTTAAAAAGGAATTTATAATACCCATCAAGAAATAAATAAAACAAAATGTCTTTGGCATAAAATGACCCAACAAGGGTTGACATGCCATAAAATCCAACCAACTACAAATACACAAAGTATTTTAACAATTTTTTATACTATTCCTAATAATATTTGATAATAAATAATCCTCACAAATACCCTTGAGAAAGGTATGCATCTAAGTATTCTCCTTCTTAATCTTGGTATGGTAACCAGTCTAGGAGAAGGAAAACTGAATTAAAACCTGTTAAAGTACTTGAGAAATTGACCTTATATGGAGTGGTTGGTGAATATAGATAATAAAAATACAATAGGATTTTTTAAACATCAAATGGCTATAGGGTTACAGAGATGCTGATAGGTATGCGTCCTGATGCATAAAAATTTAAAAGGACGCAGTAAAATCATATCCATGTGTCCCAGTATTTTTCTTTTTTCTTCCCTCACCATTTCAAGCTAACTGTAAATACATTTCAATAGTTTCTTAGAACTGAATTACACGGGATAGGTTACAAAAAGGAGTTAGATGGCTTTAGTTATTTCCCCAAATCATAAATAAAAACCCTATAATTTATTAAGAAACAGTTGGGACTCCTAAAATTACCTGGAGACTCATTCAAAGCAAATATGTGCATCCCAGGATGCACTAAATCAAAAAGCTATCAGCGTCACTTGGGTTCAATCAGAATAAAATAGGAATCAAAGAGTTCTATAGGTTAGAAAAAGATTAAGAAGTATTGCTCTAAGCCAATGGTTCTCAACCTTTTTTTACCAATTGACTCCTTTTTAATCCTATTTTACTCTGGTGGACCCCCATAGCCATTCGTTGTTTAAAAATTCCATCGTATTTTTATAGTTAAATACATTTTACTTGCCTGAGTTCCAAAAGATGTTATACAGTCCCCGGGGGTCCATATGGACCCAGGTTGAGAACCACTGCTCTAAACTATACCTAATCATGTAATACTAATATGTAGAAATATGTGTAACTCGACACGTTTTTCCTTTTCATCTTTCTCTTTTTTATGACCCAATAAGCACTCCTTCTCTTATGCGCACACACGCACGCACATACGCACACACACACACTTGAACTTCCTTTACAACTCAAAGTCTTTTAAAAGCTGGAATCTCTCGCTTGAGTGCATCAAACATGTAAATAAATGAACCAAAGTTAAAGCATTACTAGATTCTTAAGATCCCTATTCTGAACGGGGTGGGGGTTAAGATGCTCAGTACACAATTATCTTCTGCCTTATATACATTTTGTATTATCTGTCATCATTCTCTGTATTTTTATTACACTTATGGTCGGTTTAGCTCAGTCGGTAGAGCATTGTCCTAGGAATCACAAGGTTACGGGTTCGATACCAGCTCTCGCCAACTCAAGTGAACCTGAGAGTAATGGCAATGAAGGGGTACTCCACACTCCCTAGAGTACCAGAACTTGAAGCCTCACCATCCAAATTGATGGCGAGGCTCCAATGCAAGTATAATATGAGAATTATGATAAAAAGCAAATCATGTAATATATTGCTAACCATTATACCATTGTGTAATGGTTAGCAAGTTAGACTACTTATTACTAGTGAGTTTAAGTCTTACCGAGTGTCCCATACATCTTGCCATGTACCACAATTAAGCAAAGCTTAGTAAATAACTACAATTTCTTTCTTTGTGGGAGTGGAGTGAGCTTTTATGAGAATTCTACTGTGAAAGAAATTAATACAATTTAGGTTAACAATCTAATGGGAAATTCCAGATTTTGAGCTCTAGGAGCGTGGAGTACCACTCCCAGGTTCACTCTGACCTTAAGTGGTAATACCTGTTACTGGTTGAATAGAAAAAATTTCTAAAAAAAAAAAAAAATTAATGAATCAATGTCTTCGGCATAAAATGACCCAACAACGGTTGACATGCCATAAAATCTAACTAACTGATGAAACATGTACATTGTTTAATTCAGCCATTGGATTTTATTTAAAGACTTAACTATATCCTTAATATTTTATTTGGATTTGATTAGAATGAATATCTTATTAAATTCTCTATGAACAGGAATTTACCAGAGAATGACTGTCTTGCTAAAATATTTTATAGAAATTAAATTTCTTTTTGTTTTTCTCCTCATAGATGGAATTAAAACTCAAAATGTCTGTGTCTATTTGACTCAAAGAATGTGTTAAATAATTCTTGATAAATTATATAATGTATGTCTTTGTGACTTAATCCTAATCAATAAGGCACTAGCTTATAGGTATGTGATTCTCTCTCTGTCCGGTCAGAAGGGCTTAGAATACATTGACTGTATACCCCCCCCCCTACAAAAAAGGTGTGTCTTGGGTATGACTCTGAATTACATCTGGAATTGAGGCTCAACAATTCATTGCCATTACTCCCATGTCCACCCTGGCCCAGAGTGGTAGTACCTGTTAGGGTCCCATCTGTGGGTTAAAAAAAGAAAGAATTTTCAATACCAATCAAGAATGAATAAAACAAAATGTATTTGGCATAAAATAACCAACAAGGGTTGACATGTTGTAAAAACCAACCAACTGGTATGTAATATTCTCTCTCTTTCTCTCTCTCTCTCTCTTGTCAGCAGGGCTTAAAATACACTGACTGTATTCCTCCACTGCAAATAAAATGTTGCATCTTGGGTATGACTTAATTTCATCTGGAGCTGAAGCTCCAGTTATAGGGAGTGTGGAGTAACACTTTATTCCAATTACTCTTAGGTCCACTCTGAACCGGAGTGGTAGTACCTGTTAGGGTCCCATCTATGGGTCAAAATAGATCTGTTAATAAATTATTTTCATTCTACAGCACCATGTGTAAAAAAAAAAAGACTGAAGGAACAACTACACAAAAAATGTAAATATGAATGTACAATGAACACAATTCCTTAACTTCAAAGCATAAAATAATCCTGGATGGGTTGACATGCCATTAAAATCAATCAGTCAGAATTCAAGAATAATAATCCTCTTGCTTTTTTTTTAATTCTGATGATTTCTCATATAAATATTTCTTTTGGAGTTGATGAGATATATTCAGAGATAAATATCTTTATCTTGGATCCTCTTAATCTACCAATGAATCCGATCCTGATTCTAGACAATCCGTCAAAGTTGTACAAACAATATCTAACTTGGAAATGCTGATGAGATATATCACTGATATGTTAGAAAAACAAGTAACTCACTGCCAAGTGTAGGTGTGCTGGGTATGAAGCTAAATTGCATTAGTGAAGTTTCAATTCTATAGCTCTGGGGAGTGTGGAGTACCCCTTCATCATCATTACTCTCAGCTCCATTTTGACTTGGAGTGGTAGTACCTGTTAGGGTCCCATCTATGGGTTAAATAGAAAAAAATCAGTTAAAAAATGTCTTTAACAAATTGAATTTGAAAAAAATTGAATACATCAAGAGTGAATAAAACAAAATGTCTTTAGCATAAAAGAATGGATTACTTTTTAGTTGCTAGTATTTATGATTGATTCAGAGGTTAATATTTTGAATACCATCAAGAGTGAATTAAATAAATATATCTTTGGCATAAAATAAGCCAACAAGGGTTGACATGCCGTAAAATACAACCAAGTATAGGTTCTTCTGATGCAAAAAATCCCTATTCCAACTATCATCTGACCCCATAAGAGTAAGTTTTATCTCTTTGAAACTGTAGGTTTAATATTTTGGGCAAAGCCATGTTTTATGATAAACTGTAAGCCCAATGTCCAGACATTTCTGGAGAAGTAAGGATGAACTCATAAGTGACGTCCTTCTCTGGAAACCAGCACATGGACATGTTAGTGCATGTTGTCCAGCAAAGACCTACAGCTCTGTGTGGATACTGCATGCTGTGCTGAGGACCTACCGGGTGTTGGAATATTTTGGAATATAAGGTGTGCTTCAATTCCCCACCTGGATTTATAGACTAGCCATGATCACATGGTTTATTCCTCCGGCCAATCACTAGCCATACTGCGTGGTTGATACACTACTTAAACCCCACACTGGCCATAATTCTAATTGCACTCATTGAGGAGGGACTTACAATACTCAGGATTACCAGATATTTACCAATACTCAGGACTCTTTACCAAGAATCCAATTCCACTGGACAAGCCCTCTGGCTTAAGGCCTACAGGATGCCCTAACAGATTGTAACAACGGGGTCAATGAATTAAAAATGATGGTTGGCAAGAGATTGTCATGAATATCCGCACTTCTGGCACAAGATGATGATGATGTACACTCAATATTTCAGCAACAAAGATATCATGTCACAGATCCTGCTAGTTGTATTTATCAATACATTTTCAATTAAATGCTGTCCCTACCCTATTAACTATTATCTACAGAAATGGTGCACAAAGGTGTTTCTATTCAATCTCATTTCATCAAAGAATAATTGAGGGTAAATATTAAAAGCATATGCAGCTTCACTTTTTGTTCAGGCATTTAACAGATTAACATGAATCAATAAAACAAACAAACAAACAAAAAACAGAAAACAAGCAACTGATTTCCTGTCAACTCTCTAGAAATTGTCAATCGATCAACCTATCTGTCTGCCTGACATTTTTTTTTTTTTTTTTTTCTTTTGTCTCTTTAGCCTTTTGTGATCACCTCTGCTAACGAATTCACAAAGCAAGGTGAAGTAAGTACTAACCGAATGAATTCTTCACAGATAAGTCAAGTCCATTAACATTGGACATTTATCTAAGGGCACAGACTCTTTGATTTTTGCATGGTCCAAGCATCAGGAGAGAAGGGAGCATAACCATATCTCACTTATAATAGAACATTTTTGGATAAATCAATTTTCATCATGCATAACATTGTACGGATAGAGAGGAGATTCTGAGAGTAGGCAGAAGAAATATACTGAATCTCTTGCTTGTTTTTTTCATCACTAATCGAAGCCCTGACCCAGAATGGTAGTACCTGTTAGGGTCTCATCTATGGGTTAGATAGAAAAAATGAGTTGAGAAATAAAAGTAATTGGTAATTTGCTTGAAGCATTGTTAAGTATGTTATAATATATTAATAATTTGAAAGCAATTACAATGCACATAAAAAATAAAAACAAAAAGATGTTATTTTTTGTCTTATCGATTTCAAAGTATAACTTTATCTTCAGAGACGAATTCC
>CM042154.1:71735874-71745874 GCA_023376005.1 Doryteuthis pealeii | reverse complement strand
ATATATGTTAGTTTCTCTGTAAGAATAGAGAGAGATATTGGAGAGTCGGAAATGTATTTGTAAGTTACATTTCATAAGTAGCCAGCCCATCCAACTTCTCAGGTCTTAATAATTTTAAATAAGATCAAATGTTCCCTTTCTTAGAAATCTTAAAAAATGATTTCAATTTTTTTTTCTTTTTTTTTAATTCTCCATATTTATTTTTTTCCCTATATACATATATATTTTAATTTAATTCACTTTACAAACTGACTTTTCCCTAATCCCAATTATCTACCCAGAGCTCAATGGGTGACCCAATGTGTCATGTTGTGTCTAGTATATATAATATAATGTGTGTGTGTGTATATGGTAAATACTTAATTCTTAGTTCCAGTCTTACTTAGTTCGATTACCCTACGCTTAACTAAGAGACTTTGTTAAACGCAGGGTAGGGTCCTGATGAAATCATTTGGATTGAAACCATGGTTTTCTCTACTAATATTATTATTATTATTATTATAATATATATAAGAAACAGTGTTGACTCCATGTCTATGCTAACTTAAATATAGATGCTCTATCAATGATATTGAGCACTGTTTACTTATAAATATAGCACTCATATTATTCATAAAATATATGTGTATGCACACACACACCAACCGCTCCGCACGATCAATCAGTCCCCTTAAAAATTGACCATGTGTCACATCCTGCTGGTGGTGGAGTGGTTAGGTAGATACATAGATATATCAATGCAAGTAAACCAGCAAGAGCTGTAGAGAATCACCAAGAGTGAAAATAAACCCGAATACTAAGGGTTTTTTAAAAACTTTTTTACTAAGGGCCAGGTTAGTTCAGTCGGTAGAGCATTCGGCTAAAAAACCACAAGGTTTCTAGTTCGATACCGGCCACACCAACTCAGCATATGAGTAGCACAGGGATTTGTGCGGTAAAGTAAGGAGCTGATGGTAGGTGTGGCGTCTACCTCAGAGGCAAAAATAAATTCCTTGGTCTAGCACTAGTGAAAAGGAGATAGATTACCTCGCTGATTGGCTGATACTGACTTTAGGCCACCTCGACGACAACTTATAAATAAATCACAGATAAATATTGCCGTACATGTGTTGGTAATATACCATATATTATGATAGTACATTATTGGCCCACTACGTGTACCAGCAATACTTTCAAAACTGATGCAATAAAGGAAATGCGGTAATGTCAGTGAAACTGCCATTTAAGCAAACATAAACAATATGTTAAGGTTCTAATATCAGTCATAAGGGTTTAATCATGAATAGAAGATAGACAAATAAAAATAATCAATAAATCTTTTTGTTAGGTGGTTTTCTTTTTAGAGTGAAAATTAAACCCGATACTGTTAACATGCATTCAGGATTCAGTGACTTGTAAACTAATGAAGTTTCCCTTCTCTTTTGTGACTCACTTCAACCAACTAAATCCAAAGATAACAGCTCTTTAATAGTCATAACTCTATTTCTCTTCTGTCTTTTCCTTGACCAAAAAAATTTAAAAAGAATCAGATAAGGCTGATTGATGATAGAAAGATTTTAATTCAAAAAATAAAGAATAAATTTCCAAAATGGAATTCGGCCAAACATTACAGGAATGATTGATTTCTAATGTTGTTTGTGTGTCTAATTTATTGATTAAAAAAATCGTTCAACGTTTGAGATTTAATCCTACAAAATGATTTTGTCAGTGATAAATATTGATAATAGAGTTTATGAAAGTAACAATTTTTAGTGATGTTCATAATAAAAGAATTGATAATGAAAAAATGTTAACTTTGAAAATGATAATAAAGTTGGCAGTATTAGTAATAAAGAGAAGAGAAATTTTACACACTTAAAATCTGCACTGTGACCCTAATATTTAGGGTATACAAACCCTATTCTAATATATATATATATATATATATATATATAATATATAAACAATATTAAATATTGCGCTTATAGATATTGTTCAACCTGTTGGGGTTCATAAAGTGTAATTCAATTGAGATCATTTTAGAATTAAAATGAAGACAATTGTAAAAAGACACTTTATATACACTGGTCTTCATCAGAGCACACATTTTTGTTGAATAAAAAAGGAGGAAAATTTAATCGTTTGACATGAGAGGTTCAAATAACATTCATATTCAATGTCTTTAAAAATTTGTATAAAAATTTATTATTTATTTATTATTTTATTTTTAAATCTAAAAGTCTCAAAAATTGATGAGAATAACTCAATAAAGATTGAAAATAAAGTTTGAAAAAAAAAAAAATATATATATATATATATATATATATATATATATATATATATATATATATCCTGAAAGATATTAGAGATGGTGAAATTGATATTAAAACGTTTTTTGTTTTTATCAAACCTTCATCAGGACATTAGGATGGAAAAAGTTTTGCCTGAACAGTGATGAAAAACTTATCAAAATAAAAAGTTTTAATTTTTTCTATCGCTGTTCAGACAACACTTTTTCCATCATGTCAATTTCTTTGGCAAAGTTTAGAATTCAGAGTTTCTTTCTCCTGGACTGATTGCCTTACCAAGGTCAAAGAGACCACTGTGCCCTATTATTTACCCATAGCTGGAGGGGGAATAGTTGGATGCATACCTTTCCCCAAGGGTATTAGTTCTATGTGAAATGCAAATAGTCTTGTCCAGAATTTGAACTCGTCTTGACATGTACATTTCCTAAGACAGTAACCATTACATCACACACTGTCATATATATATATATATATATATATACGCATATATATATATATATATATATATATATATATATATAGATGGGAAAATGACCATTAGTAAAACAGAACGCTGCTAGTCAAACGTTGGAATTAATCAAAAAAATGCGCTGTCTATATTAAAAATAATATGAATTTTATTTAAAAATAAAATGAATTTTATTTAAAAATATATATATATATATATACATACACTAACCCCTCCGCACAAGCTGTGACACAAGGTCAATTTATTACAAAGTTTAATAGGTTTCAATTCAGAGTTTACCATCTCCTAGACCAGTTGCCTAACCAAGGTTAAAGAGCCCAGTCTGCCCTACTATTTACCCATACCTGGAAGGAGAGTAGGATTCATACCTTTCCCAAGGATATTAGCGCTAAGTGAAAATGCAATTTCCATGTCCGGGATTTGAACTCGGGGCAATGAGACTTTTTCCCCATGACTTTAACCATTACACCACGTGCTTTTAATGTCATATATGATGCTTTAAAATATAAGATATCGAGGAACCTGACTATCAGAACTGAAAACTTTAATAAAGATTATCTAAAGATACCACATGTAGAGCATTACATAAGCTTGAAGAACATACAGGATTCTTCATGAAGTCTCAGTTAGAAAAAAAAAAGAAGAAAATACTTCTGATGTGACCACATATAATCCTTTGCGTCTTTCATCTTTTCGTTCCTGTCTAAATGCATAAAATTAAGTTTTCATCTGTGTATGTAGATTTTTGATAAGCATGGACAGAAGATAAAATTGTATTCAAAGAAAGAACAAATTAACTGGTCAATGATGGGACTCCATACTGTTTATATATATATATATTATATTATATATATATATATATATAAAAAATGATTGATAAATTCCGTAAAATGATCAGAAATTGAAATGATGTTAACTGTTATCTACGCAGAAAAATTAATGAAGAATATTGAGTCGATCTCTGAAACTTCAGGCAAAATTCTTGATAAGATACAAAACTGCAAAAAAATGAATGTAAATCTATCTGAAACCTGAGTTGGGTAAAATAAGCAGTGGAGATTAGCAGAGGTGAGTGGATGTGGTGGAGGGGTATGAGGGGGGTGCCCAAACTTGGGGGGGGGTATGAGGGGGTGCCCAAACTTTTGGCTGTAATAGTTCTCTGACTTTGATGTTTAAAGATATCATGTAACCAAAGACTTAACAAGATTATATTAATGTATAACGAACCATCCAAGTAAGACGAACAAGACATGCTGGACGAGCAAGGATGAACTCATAAGTTGGTTGGTGTAGAATCAACATCATACTCACCTTCACAGGAAGGCTGGGACTAGCATCCAGTCACCAGACAAAAAAAAAACACTCTGTAGCAACTGACATGACATGGTCAAGTGTTCAGTACATATGGATAAAAATATACACACTTAAAACCACCAGCCAATCAAAATCCTGGAAATAGACTTAACCATGCCACAAAGTAGAATGGCCCAAGCTGCTATTTAAACCACTTACCAAGTCTGGATTCTCAGAAGCAGATTCAACTTGCAACACAGTTGAATACTGATCAGTCTACACAAATCTGTACATGGTGCTGCAAACAGGATTTGAACTTGTGTGGGCAATGCCCATTGGATTTTTTGAATCTCTATAGTTGGTTGGATTTTATGGCATGTCCACCCTTTTGGGGTTATTTCATGTTGAAGACGTTTTTATTCTTGATGCTGTTTAATAACATACCCAGGACTCTAAAGACCCTCAGCAACTACCTTCTAGCACATATATGATAAAAAGGGCTGGAGGTATATAGGTGCTAGGGCTTGACATGACCAGCTGATTGATCAGAGAGGATATCTTTGACCAACTATCTATCCTGAGTATTGAAGTAAGTCAGTTAGACAGTCAACAATTGGATTGAGCAATGTGACTGGCCAAGCACAACTGCACCAGTGTCAAGACAACTGGTATTTATGGGAATTCATAACAGTCCACCCATGCATTTGGGTGAGTCCATTCCCTGAGTTCTGATTGGCTGCTTGGTTTGTATGATCCTCTGAGGCTCCATAAATCCTGCCACTTTTCAGTGGTCTTTACGGCATCTCAGAATTGTATTCAGTTACGACTGTTTGCCGTCTTGTCTTGCCAATTCAACAGTAATTGGACTTAGTATTCTATACTGAGTAAGGGCCAAGATGAAGTGTTGCATGTCATGGACTGCTCAGCTACCAGGATTCCATCCTTAAGTATCATAGGTCGCCACACATCGCCATTGAGGTGATTTTACCCCTCTACAGAGGTGTAGTTGATGTATTATTCTGCTCCAGCCGACAGGCCGAGAATTCATAAGTGATGTTCTCCTGTGGACACCTACACATAGAAACACAGCTGAACAGTAAAAACCAACATCAGTCAGGTCTGCATGGATTCTGGATGCTGTGCAAAAGACCTGCCAGGTGTGATGACCGATGGAGACAGTTTGTTAGAGTCATTTGCTTCCATGCTGTCACACCACTGACAACATCCTCATCATCATCTTCACCATCCTCCTCATCCTCCTCCTCCTCCTCTTCCTCCTTCTCCTCCTCTTCCTCATCATCATCATCATCATTGTCTTCATGATCATGAGTGATTAGATTCTTTGAACTTGTGACTTCACTCACCAGTAGAGGAATCAGAATTAATTGCAACCATTGTTGTTGCTACTTTTCTTAATCAATACTTTGTAACTTAATCAATGAGAATGGGAAATACCCTTGGTGTAGTGCTTATGGGTAAAATAGTAGGTCAGACTGGGCTCTTTAACCTTGGATAGGTAACCAGTCTAGGAGAAGGAAAACTCTGAATTTGAAAAACCTAAGGTCAGTTGTCGATTGAGTTTGTGGCATTTCTTGTGCACCAATTCTTTCCTATCAACTGTGCAAAAAGTGCAGAGGGTTCAACATAAGCCTTTACACCTCATGCATCAAAATCGACGAGAGAGTCCATTTCATTTTTTTTTTTTTTTTTTTTTAGTGGTTAATGTGCTGGACTGCAACATTGTAGTAAGCGAGTTTGAACTCCAATCACAATATAACATTGTAGTAAGCGAGTTTGAACTCCAATCACAATATAACATTGTAGTAAGCGAGTTTGAACTCCAATCACAATATAACATTGTAGTAAGCGAGTTTGAACTCCAATCACAATATAACATTGTAGTAAGCGAGTTTGAACTCCAATCACAATATAACATTCCTTTTCAGATTAAAACCCTTGGAAAAATCAGGAACCCTTTCATCCCACCCCTCAGCTATGGGTTAGATGGTGCCACTACTTTTATAAGGATGGCTTTTGGCATTAAATGACCCATAAAGGTTGATATGCCATTAAACAAATAAACTAAACTAATGAATGGCCTGCAGTCATATTGATTTTTTTATTTAGGAAAAGAAAGGAAGTGGAAGAGAATGAAATTCCTTGTGGAATACCAATTAATCTTGATACGGATCAAATACAATCACCAACTTTATTTTTTCCATTTTTAATGACCTGCCTGTATTTTAAATATTATTTACAGTATTTTCTATCAGTTAAATCACCAATGAACTTTGCTTATTTTATAGTATTGCATCTCTGATTTAAGATATCAATAAATGTTTTAATCAAATTAGATACACAGATAGCATTTTTTTTAAAAACATGACTATATTTTATGCTAAATTTGGTATTTTTTAAAGTATTATCAATCAAAATGTTAGGGAGAGTTATCTCCCCCTAACGATTCGAACCGGACTCTCTGAAGAGGAGGGGGGAAAAAAGACGGCAGAACAGATCAGAACCAAGTAGGTGACACACGTATATCCTAACATCAAGCCAGAACTCTAAATCCAAACCCATCCACTGTATTCCCTGTCAGTGAAAAATAAATAGAACAAATATTGTTATTGTTAACATATTTTCTGTTTTATTATCATTTCTGTATATCCTACATCTTGGGCTACAACACAAAATATATATCTTTTTAAATTACCCTACTCTCTTTCTTTCTTTCTTCCTAATCATATTTTTTTCTTTGTAGACCTTTTTCTTCCCTTTCTTTCTTTATAATAAAATGGAATGGTCCTTTATTTAGCTAAGGTGACGACACTCATAAGAAATAAAAATTCGGCAGATGAAGCAACACCAGATAATCAGGATTTAAATTTTTGCATTTTATCTTGGATAGTTTGAACAGTCTGATTTTTGTGTTCGTATTTAATTTAATTAGTCTTTCTAATTCAATATCTCTCTATCTAATATATATATATATATATATATATATAGTTCAATGAGAAATCAAAACAAATAAAAGTTTTTGTTTTTATTTATTCAATTACGGAACAGTATTATGACCAGCGGTTTCTTGCTTAGAGCATTCATCGGGTAATACGAAAAGTTCCTTTAAAATGACAGAATTGTGTAAATGGTCAAATGTGTGCGTTTTTTTAACTGTATTCTCGTGTTTGCGTGTTTACGTGATGCGGAATGTTTTTTTTTTTTTTTTTTTTTTTTTTTTTTTTCTACGTGTGCGTATTTTTGTTGTGCGTATGTGTATGATGTCATGCGCGTTTGCATGGAAATGCGTGAAGGCATATATATATATATATATGTGTGTGTGTGTGAAATAAAATGGAAATTAATCCGACAGTGTGAATATGATATATTGAAAAAACAAAGGATGTTTACAAATGCATGGGCTCATCAGGAGAGAATGTGCAAACCGTTTCGGGGCCTTCCTCTCTACGGTTTTAAAAAGCAACACCGGCCCTGCCTCACTGATGTGAGGACCCTCGCAATATCTGCATCGACCGCACGTGGATCGGTCTTCAACAAAAATAAGACGGGAAGAAATGACCATTGGCAAAACAGAACGCTGCTAGTCAAAAGTTGGAATTAATAAAAATTTAAAAAATATATATATATATATATATATATATATATATATATATATATAGTATAGTGCCAATAAAAAATGACCATTGGCAAAACAGAACGCCGCTAGTCAAAAGTTGGAATTAATAAAAAATATATATATATATATATAGTATAGTGCCCAATAAAAAATGATTGTATTATTCATATATGTATCTGTTATATAACTAATTTTTCTACTGTCTAATTTTCGGTTTTACTCTGACCTTGTTAGAGTCCTATTTGTGGGTCAAATAGATCTGTTTAAAAATCATTTGTATTCAATATAACCATATACAAAAAAAAAAAGGACCATATTAGCTTTAGGCACCCCTTTTTGATCTCGATTAGGAAAGGACATGTTTTTCATTTACACCGTCAATATCCGGTTGTTTGTTAGGGGTTAAGGGTTAGTTTTATAATTTAAAAAAAAATCTAAAAATCGTCTGTTGAAACAACCGGATATTGACGGTGTAAATGAAAAACATGTCCTTTCTTAATTGAGATCAAAAAGGGGTCCCTAAAGGTCATATGGTCAAAAAAAAAAAACAACTACACAAGAAACGGGAAATATCAACACCATTTCTTAACCCTAGATGAGTTGACATGCCATTAAAATCAATCAATAAATCTACTGTATATTCCCAAATAAACTTTTTTTTAATGAAATTTGAATTAGTGTGACAACTGCCAAATCCTAGGTAGGTAGGTAATTAAAATGGTTTTAATATAAAAGAGTTTTATAATTTAATTGAAGCATTGTGTCTATATTGGTTTGGTGGTTGGTTTTGAAGGCTGTTACAATGCAAGTGTAAAGAAAAATGAGGCAACTTTGTTGTTGTTTACCTTTGATTTATTCTTAATATTTTGAGATAAAGATCCTTCGTCAGAAGATTTCTGAAAGTCTGGAGTTGTTAGCTTGTTGCTAGGACCTGTTCATTCTGTTGTGTGACTGGTGATGTCTTCCAAATTCTCTGCATGTGTGTATGTGTAAGTCTGTGTGTTTTTATGTGTGTATGTCTGTCCAACAATGTTTAAGTATCATTCCAAGTTTGGCCTACCCCCCTTTTTTTGTTTTATCATTAGGCAGGCCTTAGTAGTTTGTTTATTTGTGTGTGTGTGTGTGTGTGTGTGTGTGTGTGTGTGTGTATTCAGCAGGCACTGCTGATTTTTTGTTTAATGGATTTGATATTATAGCCAAGCAAATGTAAATATATATATATATATATATATGTAAAAATGGAAAAGGAATTGAATCCGACAATATGAGGAAAAATGAGTAAAGAAAAGAAAAGTAAATGGATAAAATGAATTTAATCGATCACTTACACATGTGTTTCGGTCAGTTTCATAAAAATAAATATTCACTCTGATGAAGGTCGATTCTTGTATCACTTACACATGTGTTTCGGTCAGTTTCATAAAAATAAATATTCACTCTGATGAAGGTCGATTCTTGTATGTGTGCGAAATATTTTCACACACATAAACTGACCGAAACACATGTGTAAGTGATCGATTAAATTCATTTTATCCATTTACTTTTCTTTTCTTTACTCATTTTTCCTCATATATATATATATATATATATATATATATATATATAAATAATGTCTTTGTAATATTGAACTATAATAAAATCATGTGTTTTGGTTTGTTTACTTACAAAATCTTTGTTTCTTCTTTTTCAGGTAAGTACATTTTTCACACCTGATATATATGTATTTACATATATATATCCTGAGTAGTTTCTCTGTTGTTTACAAGAAGCCATTGTTATCCAAGAAATCTCTTCCTCTTGCTTCTGCTGCAACATACCAAGCAGAGCACCTGTCAAGGTAAGAAGGCTTTTACAATAATCATGATGATCATGATAGTCCCAGATATCCTTCCCTGAACACTGTTCCACTTAGTTGCACTTTGAAAATATAATCTTAGGTATTCACTGATATTTGTAGTTTTGTTCTGTTCTTCTATCAGACATTTCTAATTTTACTATTCTATATTTTCAAAATTCTTAATCTGATTCAAGACCAAATCATGTTTTTGTAAATTTACATAATCAAAATCTTGTAATACCTAAATAGGATTTGTAGTTTAATATTTTTATGTTAGGAAGAAATGGAAATAAATTCGGCTTTATGTAGAAAAAATAATAGATGTGAAAAATAAGTTATGAAGTTGATTTGTGGAATTTGAAAATTTAGTCAACACTTGAAACATTTTGCTTATTAAATATATATTTGCTATCTGTGTATATATGTATATATATATGTAGTTAGTTTTATTGGTATTGAAGAATTGAAAATAAAATGCT